>JAWQUS010000010.1:6602500-7852500 GCA_036365455.1 Macrosoma leucophasiata
AGATGAACTGGATGTTTATGGTCGACTCTTAAGGGTTTATTGAGTATTAGAGGTCTCTTTAAAAATGTATTCGGTACTCTCATTGGGTTTTAACTTTTATCAACTGTATAATCGCTGGTAGTCGTTTGTCCGAACATAAAAGATAGTTGCGTTGCTAAAATGGTTTATTGCGAAGTAATCCGAAAGCAGTTTGTGCGAAATATACCTACATAGTTATAGATTCAGTAAAGTGTGATTTACAGAATCGTGAATTCGAGCTTATGCGTCTGTTTGGTCCCTGATTTAGGATAGTGTGAATTTAGGATTTACACAAATTGCAAATGATTGCAATTCAAATGAATACAGTATTTTCGTTCTAAAATTACGATTCTTCCTTAAAATTCTATTAGAATTGATCGTGATGTTTACTAGTGGAGTGGGTAAAGAGAGACAGTGACAAAATTCGATGGCATCTGAACCACCACATTTCACCAATATTCTCGAGTGTTTTGTTTATTCGGTGCAGTCGTGTTACGGTTGGAGAGTGATGTGTGGTATCGTATAGCTCATAATAGGTATCTACTTATCTAGCACAGTCATAATATACCTACCCACATTAATATTTGATTATTATAAGTAGTTATTCACTCTAGGTAGTTTAAAAAAAATGACGATTTGAAAAAAAGTGCTCCCCAGGAGCTTAATTAGATGAAATAAATGAATAAACTGAATAGTAAGGACTTCTTCGCAACTTGATGTATGGTCCCGTAATAACTACATAATACTACTATTAAGGTCCTACTATATAGTACTACTAAGGTCTAAGGCAACGCATCTGCATTTTGACCTCTGGCCTTTGTTTGGGTATAGTGTTGTGTAGTATAGGCTGCAGTCATCACTAAACATCGATTTGAAATGCATGTTGTTTACCACCTTCATTACCTAATGATGAATGTACCTACATTAAAAAAAAAGTTTTTTTTATTTCGCAGCAATATCATCAGGATTATAACAACCTTATAACCCATTATAGTTCTCCAATATTTACTAATCTAGCTGAAACCATAACAATCCAGAATGAGAATGAATTATTCTGTGGTTCTCAACTTATAAGGTAACCAAAGAACATCACTAAAACTTTCATAGAGTCGCGCAAAAACCTATTTTGTCCCAGTTATATGTAACAAATGATCATCCAATGAGATTAATTTCAGGCATCCGATCCCTTCGTCCGCAGAATGCAATATCGGCCGACATTTGTGCTCCAAGGGAACCGACCTATTGTTTCCGCATAGAAAATGAATTCTGACAAAAAGAACTGTTTACTTTGTTGGAAATTTATTTGCTGGAACAGAATATTGAATTTGGAGACTTTTTGGCGACTATATGACTATATGACGACCCAGTTGGTCTAGCGGTGTGCGACGACCACTTGATCCTAGGGTCGCAACTATTGAATGACCTAATGTATCAAAACTAAGGGTGCCCCACACAAACTTGCGATGCAAATTGCTACGATGCGATTCAGATAGGCATACTTTCAACATGTTGGATGAAATCGCATCGCAGCAATTCGCATCACAAGTTTTGTGTGGTCGCCACATGGTTTACGAAAGAAATTTAACGTAAATTCACGCCTGTAATCCCCGAAGGGGTAGGCAGAGGTAAATGCATGCATTCAAGCATACATGCAAACACTCACGATTCGCCGGTTACGTTTTGGCCCATATAACAGGTGGCGAGCATGTTGCCATCCGGGTACATTACCAAACTCCGAGGTAGGTACTGGGAAACTTCCAGAAAATGGAAAAATCCCAATAAAACCAGAGATAACTTTTACGTACCTACACTTTTTACTGGTGGTAGAGCTCCTGTGACTTAGCTCGCGGGCGTAGGCACCGCATTACATAATGTACTTGCCGCTAAATGGTAGTGTTCAGCACCATCGTGTTCCGGTCAGGGTAATGTACGGCCCTGTAATTTCCGGCACAGAGACATAACAGGCCTCAGGAGTGGCAACGCATCTGCATTTTGACCTCTGGTCATTGTGTGGGTGTCTATAGGCTGCAGTCATCACTTAACTATGAACTGCATGCTTGTTTACCACTTTTATTACATTCAAAAAAAGATAAAGGATTTTAAACCGTTATCTCTGATAGCCCTCTACTCGGGGATCGAACCCAGGACCTCCAGCGTAGTAATAGTGGCCTGCTACCCCTAGGCTACTGAGGCAGTAAAGAAATTTAAAGAAGAAAATTATAGTTGGGGAGCCCAAGAGGGGATTTTTGGAGATACTGGACACGTCAAATTAAGATATACCTTGTTCCATGTTCAATGTCTTTACCAAATCTAAGATTGAGCTGCTAGATACTTAACCAGTATAAGAAATTCAAATTAAAATTTGAAAGCAAAATTATCAACTTGATTCGATTTTTGTACTGTCACGTTAAATAATTGTTATATTGTTATTATTATCGTAATATTACCAAGTTTCTCTTTGGATATGAAAAAATAACTTGTGACATCTGACCGAAGAGTAGTAACCCTTCTCAACTAAAAGTCAAGCCGTATGTTTGTCGCTCGTCGTATGTCCACTTTCGTCTTCATATTTGGTTGTCTCGTGTTTTGCAGTTTATTCTTAGAGGAAGGACTAAACATTCTCTGTTATTCTTTTCTGTCACAAGCTTGGGTAAATTTCGTTGATACGAGTACATCAGCGGGTAGGCAGAGGGTGTGGAGCGCCAGATATCCCGGTCCTGACACACCTCCCGTGCCACTCCCATTCCTCTTTGTTACATCTGCATAATAAAGAATAGTTTTGTGTTTTATTTGTGTTTTACGCAGACTATACTCTTATTGCAAACTGTATTTCAAAACATTTGAAGAAGAATTATTCACACACAGTTGCTGGATAAGTACCATAAACCCATTTTAGAATAATAACCTATGTCTGCGATATCCTTTCTTATGGTTTTAGGGGCACAAATATACAAATATATCCAGTATTCACTTCAAAAATATAAAAATAAGTAATTTCCTTGTCATCAAAGTGTTTGGTGACCACCCAAGAATGAATTAAAACACGTTGAGGAATTCCTCACCCATTAGTTACATTTTAGTGGCTTCAAGTTAATAAACACATTTTAAACCCCTGAGGGTAGGCTCAAGGGTCAGGGTTGTCAAAAGCATTGCCACCTAAACAAAAAACTGCCACCTTAAACAAAAAAGCTTGTTGAAGTGATTTAGTTATTCTACAGTAGCCCATAAATTATTAGCAGAAGCTATGGCAAGTTGGTTTGAACTTGGGAAGGATAAATCAAATCCTGACAGGCCAATATTTTAGTTTGCAAGTTTGGGGTGCTTTTTGTTATTTTTTTGTCGGTAATTAAGTAAGAAGTAACAATTATGTCACTGAATTAATTATTTATCATATTTTCAACTTGAATCAAGTTTGTTTACACATGTTTTTTTTTGTATTTAACTGGTTTGTCATGACAGAATATTCTTGGTGATAGTGATGTTATTAGGATGCAATAATAAGTGTTGTAATATTTTTTGTATTTAGTGTATCTGAAGTACATTACTACTTTCAGGAATTAACTATTATCAAGAAATTAAGAACTTTCATAAATGTGCCTCAACGTGTATAATTTTCAGATAAAACATAGCCATCTATCCTAAACACAATAGCCACAAAAATTGCGGTAAATATTCACGACTTCCTTTATCACAACAAAGCTCTACCACCAATAAAAGCATAAAAGTACACTTAAATTAATAAGATATATTGAGCATCCCACATTTTCTTATTCATTATTAACAGAGCCTTATTTCTAGGGCTTTAAAGTACATTTTTCTTCAAATCCTCTAAAATGATTTATACACAAATTGTAACAAAGCCTCGACCTTCCGCTGACAATGACATCGCCTTAAACATTTTCCGTGGTATCTATACGTATGTCGTAGAAAAGAAAGGCCAACTTTTATCTGAACATGAAACTTGACCTTCGCTGACCTCCAATCTCGCTCCCGCAACGTATCGGGACCACAATGGAAATAGAGGGATGAATTTTCTCACATAAGGAGGTGAACGCAAAGTCAGTATTGATTGGTGACAAAATGTTTTCAAATGTGTTTGTTGACTTGCTCGGAGGACCATAAAGTGTGGAGGGTGAAATATATTTGGGAAGCGAACTTATTTTTGTAGATCTCATGTGCATGGAAGAGATAATATTAGGGAGTAACATTATTACCTCATATAAACAAGCAGCAGCATTGTTTACAACCTTTTTTTATAACATGAACATGCTTGAATAATTTAAGTAGTACCAACCGGAATCTTTGGACCAAGAAATAAGAATTAAGAAAAGGCCAGTACAGATTCCAGTTTAGTATATGGAGGCTTGAAACTGATTAAGGACAGCAGTGTACTTAAACACCATATATTTAGCCCCCTAAATATATCGTGTTTAAGTACACTGTCCTTAATCAGTTTCATATTATCGCCTACCTTAAACACAATTTTTTTTCGCTCGTTACTTGCCCGACTTAGTAGTCCATAAGCAGAGAAAGGCTGCGTCGAAAACAGATATTTATTAATCGAGATACATCCAAGTGAAGAAAGGTGCCTATGTTCTATATTCCAAATAATTGCAACCCTTGAAACGTCCCACTGCTGAGCACGAGTCTTTCTCGTCTTTGGGGGGAGGTCTGAAGCTTACTCCACAAGTGTTAGTGGCCAACCTGGTGTCGGACGTTTTCAAACCACCCTTAAGGCCTACGACAAGGTTTAACGACTGCTATCTATCTATAGCCATCGGGACCGACGGCTTAACGTGCCCTTTGAAGCATGACAACGCGCATTTTAATTTGCCACTAGCGGTCACCCTTTACACACCCGACCACCTCCGCATCACACAACCGAGTAGATCGCTTGCGATCTACACCAGCCGCGGGGCCATGCGCACTACATATTCCTTAACTGACTGTTAAATATACCATGTGAATGAGAATGTTAACCAAACATTAACAATATGGTGGTAATCAATTTGAGTAAAGGGAAATTGATCAATATCCTTGCCATACAAATGTAAATAAATTTCAAACTTTGACTTAGTCATATACAATGCAGAGAGGTATGAATCATTGACTAAGAACAATTTGATTACTTGTTCTCACTGTCCAAAAGCTTCTGTGCCTGAAATCATATCTCCGAACACATCGGCAAATACTCAGATTGATGGCACATATAAAACTTTTCAATTTTCAGATAGATTGAGATCAGGTTTGGATCCTTATTAAAGTATTGTTTGACAAGCAATATAATTAATCATTGTTACCCTGACCGATCATATAAACAAATAATTAATAAAGTTATGAGTACAAAAATTGACAGTGATTCCACTTTAATAATAATGTTGGGTAATAGCATAGGTCTCAAAAAAAAGGACATTGTTGATGGTGTTGACACCTTATTAAACCTGAACGTAAAAAATATAATGGTTTGTGCATTTCCCTACTCAGAATCATTGACACAAAGGGAAAATAATTGTATTTATTATTTGAATAATGTACTTCATACATTGTCTTGTCGTTATAGTGACAAATTATTGTTTTTTGACACTAATAAATTTATTAGTGGTTTCAAACTGACTCGGGATGCTATGTTTCTTCCTAAGAAATGTAGAACTTTACTAGCTACATTGATAGCTTATAATATTAACATAGTTATGGAAAATGTAACTAAAAACAATTATTTGTCGGACTGTAACATAAATGTTACAAATTGTATTGTGCATGACAAAGCAGAGCGTTCTATTGAACCTCAGTCTACATCTTCCATCACTAGAGACGTGGAGTATTCTCCAGCACAGCGAAGAAATACACACTGTATGGCCTCACTGTCTAGTGGTGGTGATGGAGATGGAGGACAAACTCTGGATTATTATAATTTAAACTAGATTTTGAGACAAAAGAAGTTACCAATAACAAGCATTCAAATAAATCGGTATCTTCTGGCACTCCCATGTTAAACAGAAGTAGTAATTTGGTATTATTTCACCAAAACATTCAAGGGTTCCCTTCTAAGATATTGCAATTAGAATTAGTATTAGAGAAACTTCAATTTGATATTATTTGTTTATCTGAGCATTGGTTGAAAGAAAACCAAGTGTTGATTAATTATAAAAATTACTCTATTGTAAGTTGTTATACCCAAAAAACTATGCATCATGGAGGTACTCTTATTATGATAAAGAATTCTATCACTTCAAGGGAACGTAGGGACATAGTTGACTTATCAGTGGAACATGTTGCGGAAATATCTTGTGTTGAGCTGGAGAAGCATATAATAGTGTGCGTTTACAGACCACCAAATTACCAAAACATTAACGTATTTGACTCCACTATGGAGGATGTGTTGAAAAAAGCTTGTTCTTGTAAAAAATCTGTTATTGTATGTGGAGATTTCAACATTAATATTTTGGAAAATAGCTATAATAGTTGTAGACTATTGAATCTTTTTATGTCGTTCAATCTAAGTAATGTTTTTTTTGGAACCCACCCGAGTGAGTCCAACCTCAGCAACTTGTATTGATAATATATCTTGTGATCTTAAATATTTAGATAAAAATATTATTAACTGCATGCCTTCGAATCATAGCGGGCTAACAATGACTTTTGCCACTGTTAATAGTAAAAATATAACACAAAAAACATACAGACAAATAACTTCTGCTAAATTAAAACTTTTTAATGACATATTAATTAAAGAGTTATATTCCCAAAAGTTTGATTCAAATAGTGCAAATAATTGTTATGAGCAAATTTTTAAGGTACTTAATACACAATTTAATAAAACATTTAAAATTAAAACCAAATCTACCAAACATAAATTTAGTTTCTGTGATTGGGCTACAACTGGTATTCGTAGAAGTAGGGAGAGATTATTCGAATTATATGGCCTTAAGAATTGTATGCAAAATGAAAAACTTAATAAATATATTGCTACATATTCAAAAATTTTCAAAAATGTATGTCAAAATGCAAAGTTTTGAAATTACAAAACCCTTAAACTCATCCTCTTTATTATCCATTGATATTCTGAAAACTAACGTAGAAGCTTGTACTATTCAATTTAGGTTTAAGCATGTTAGCCCACAGTCTGTAAGATCAGCTTTCCATCAACTTAAAATAAAAGCTACCGAAGATATTTATGGCATGTCTGGTATGGTGTGCAAGTCGATTATAGATACCTTAGCTCCTTACTTAGCATCAATTTTTAACTTATGTATTGATCAGGGAGTCTTTCCAGATTTATTAAAATTTAGTAAAGTTATACCGTTATTTAAATCAGGTGACAATAAAAACCCAAATAATTATAGACCGATCTATTCTGCCCGTTCTCAGTAAAGTGTTCGAAAAACTAATGCTTACTCAATTGCTGCAACATTTCAATACAAATAACATCTTACACGAACAGCAATTTGGTTTTTCAAAAGGACGTTGTACAACCGATGCCGGTGTTGCTTTATTAAAACATATTTTTGAAGCTTGGGAGGATTCACAAGATGCTATAGGTATATTTTGCGACCTTTCAAAGGCGTTTGACTGCGTGGATCACAATACATTAATTGGCAAACTTGATCATCATGGACTTGAAAATAAAGCTAATCAACTTGTTCAATCTTACCTTAAGGATCGGGAACAAGTAGTTCAAGTGAATGGAACAAAATCTCAAGGTGCAAAGACAGGAATGGGTGTCCCACAGGGCTCAATATTAGGACCATTTCAGTTTTTAGTCGACGAAATCCAGATTACGATACTGTAAATAAGGTCATAAGAGAAGTACATAAATGGTTTACTGTCAATAATCTTGAACTGAATAGTAAAAAAACCAAATGTATCCGTTTTACCCTCCCTAATGTAAAAAGTAAAGAAGGAGACATTTTTATAAACAATGACAAAATTCAATTTGTTGATGACGCTACCTTCTTGGGAATAACGCTTGACTCGAAGTTACAATGGGGACCACATATTAGGCAGTTAGCGAAACGTCTGAGCGCCGCAGCTTATGCTGTTAGAAAAATTAGGCAATTAACTGATATAAACACTGCAAGACTTGTTTATTTTAGCTATTTTCACAGTGTCATGTCCTATGGTATTTTATTGTGGGGTCGAGCGGCTGACGTACAATCAATTTTCGTATTAAAGAAGAGAGCCATTAGAACGATGTATAACTTACGTAGTCGTGATTCTTTGAAAGAACTATTTATAGAAATAAATATAATGACAGTCCCTTGCCATTACATCTATGAAAATATACTTTTCGCGAGGAAAAATTTACATCTGTTTGATAAAATCTCCGATAGGCATAGTTATAACACGAGGAATAAGAACAAGTTGTCTCTGCCAAGTTTTCGACTGACGAAAACTAATACATCTTTCCTAAAATATAGTGTAGAATTTTATAACAAGATCCCATCCGGGATTGCTGAACTCACCGATAGTAAATTCAAAGCATTAATTAAACGCACTCTATGTAAAAAGGCTTACTATAAGCCTTTTTACATAGAGTGGCTTCCGGCAAGTTTTTCTCAGATCATATTGGCCTTTGGAACTTTGCCGGTGAATGACAAAGAATGACTCTTTTTCTTTTCTTTTTACTCTTTGTTATCAGTTTGTAAAGGGGAAATGAGACATTCTACTGATATACTTTTTACATTAGTTTATTACATTTAGTTTTATCTTAGTGATATTCTTGACTTTACATATATTTTTAATCTTGTTTGACATGTATATCGATTGTTGTTCACTTTACTTTAATTTATTTTGTTTGTTTTTTGACGTGTCATAAGAGGTGCCTGTCACCCTAAATGAATAAATGAGTTTCTGATTCTGATTCTGATTCAAATACAAAACTCGAACATGCGTCAAACTAGTAGTGCTTGCCTCATCCGAGAAATCAGGGTTTTGATGAGATAGAAATTCTCATTCACATTGTAAACATTATCATCCACCCAAGGCTTTCAGTAAATATAACACCACAAGTGTAAGTAACCAGGAAACTAAGCGACACTCCTCAGGTTTACGTGTTCTATTCATAAAATTTATAACGCACTCACATACTAAAACTTTTACGTTATGTCACTGAGAGTGTGAGACCTATTTCTCGGCAACACTAGCCACTCGAAGAGGTTCTGTGCGTAATCTCTGACTTATTTTATTTTCGGGCTTCTTATGACACACGATCCCATCTTGAAAGACTTTTGTTTAGCGACAAATTCTATTTCGCGAAAATGTATTTTTATATTTTTTTGCGTCAAATATTTTTTCGGAACAAAGAGGATCACCAAATATAGAAATGTGTCCGTAATACTCGTAAAAGATCTACCTTCATTTATAAATGAATTAAGAATTCTTTTGAATATTTCGAATGAGTTGAACATTATAACAAAGAGGCAAAATAATATTTTCTTGTTAATTCCAATTTGAGGTAAGTTTTATCTCGACAAGCTCTCTCTTTTCATTATTTATAATTATATCGCAACTGCAAACATTTTAATGCTTTACATAAATTATTTACATAATTGTACGTGCACATAACATGTCTATTGGGCACATAGCGACTATTGTAAGATTGTAAGCATTTACTTATTTTAGGTGGGGTTTGATTTTATGTTGTAAGTGCGCTTATCCTTGTTACAATCTATAGAAATAAATAAAATTCGAGTGTCTGTTTGAAATATTAAAAAAACCGCTTTTTACTAAATGCATATGTACCTATTTTTATATGGTACATATATCAAAACAACATTTTTTACAATTTTTGTCTGTCTGTCTGTCTGTTTGGCGGGGCTAATCTTGGGAACGGCTTGACCGATTCTGACGGGACTTTCACTGGCAGATAGGTTATGTAATAAGGAGTAATTTAGGCTACTTTTATACTAGCTGCGCCCACGACTTCGTCCGGGTCACAGGCCGGACTGAACAATCATAAATTCTCACGCGGGCGAAGTCGCGGGCTCACCTGGTAAAAAAGAAAAGAAAACTTGGAGAGAAGCTGTGTTGTGTCGTCGATGGAAAACTTAAACTATTTTCATGTCTGTGACAATTATATTACTTCATTGCAATTTTAAAAAGGTTTTGTTGTTCTATACTGATTACAATGTCACTGCTTCTGGTATAGTAGGCAGGGTTGCCAACTTCCCCAGCCACCATAACCGGACAGCTTTCATCTGATCATACTTGGTCAAAATCGAAAAAAAAACGTTAGGTGTTAATGAAGTTTTTTCTTTAAGGTTGATTTGTTCCCCAGGTTTTGGATTATTACTTTGTACAGTGGCAACATTTTAAAATATTTTTCCTAATCTACCCTCTCTTATGGAACTTTTAAAAAAGTAGTTTACTGTCAACAAACTCCTAATGATGATCGTGTGATCGACACCGGTTGGGTAAAAACCGGACAAATTGAATCCGGTCGGAAATAAGCGACCTGACCTCAACAATTTCTTCTAAAACCCAACAGTTCGGTCGAAAACCGGACGGTTGGCGACCCTGATAGTAGGGTATGATTATGTAACTGGTTTTCAATTTTAAAATTTTATCCTTTTCTTAGATAACTGCAGTCATATAACGTCATTCCCACTTAAATCAAATTGTAAAAATCACAGATTTTTCACGATATCACGGTCATGTAACCGATCATTTACAACAAAATGAAAAATCGTGACAGAACCACTTCCACGAATTACAAAATTCAAAAGTATTTATGGGTTTCTTTGAGGAAAACGGGTGTCGCGACAATATACCGATTAAAGGAAGAACGTTCATTATTAATCCCAAAATTATTCAAGATATATGACATCAGAAATGTACGATGCATCGAATGTGTCGTGGAAATGAATGACTTTCTTATTTAAACTTGCTGCTGTTATGTAAATCGAAAACACACATATTTTTGTAAGGCAAATTGTATTTTAGACAACTTCGTATTTTGCGAAAAGCTTTTTTTAATTTAATATGGCATCGCTATTACGCATATTTCCAGTGTCAAGTAAAACAATATTTCGTATTTGAGTAAAATCAGCGTTGAAGTTAGAATCTGTCAGTCAGTTAATAATATATTATGTCAGTCAAGTGAATCACAGTCAGTAATTCGAGTAAAGCGATGGCTACTTTACCAGAACATAGAACATTCACAATGAAGTTTTGGAGGCAACCTTATAGGCCGTGTTTTCGCACTGTTATTCTATTTCACTTTACACGGGCACTGTAATAAACCAATATCAAACAAAATGACACCAACTCAAAAATACACTAAGAAAACGAAATAAAATAAGAGCACCACACGCCTCTTTCAAGCTTCCCGCCAAAACCCCCAGCGAATATGATATGCTGGTAGAGTTGTCTGGCTGTCGGAGCCCAAGAGGGTAGTCACTCACCCCGTTGACTAATCTATCTACCCCGTAATAACTATCACAGAGACATAACAACTCAGATCTCAGGGGTGGCAACAGATCTGCATTTTGACCACTGGTCTTTGCGTGGGTGTCTATAGGCTGCAGTCATATTTTAACATCAATATAAAGATGGCAAACAAAGTACTTAACATTTTTTATCTGACTTTGAGCACGATCAGTAAGCGACTGACAGGTTTGGTAACATGAACGTGTGTACACCTTCAGAACGTTATATAACAGTTGTATAAAACATGTTTTTGAACAGAATTGCTGACGGAAACAAAACGGGGAACGATTACAAGTCCATCGATCCCTACAAAGGAATAAAAACGGTCAACGAATAGTGTTTAAGTGCCATTTTATTGCTATCTGACAACGCCATTTGCATCTCTAATGTTTGGATGCTGTTTACTACAAAGACTTTGGAACTAACATCAGCGTCAATAAATTGAGCAGAAACAAGTGTTCAAGTGCAACATTTTGTAAGAATAAAACTTAGATAAAAAAAATTATATTAAATCATCTGTACATACATGGGAGTGTCTGTTTGTAATATAGAAATAAACGCTTTTTACTAAATGCATGTACGACGGTACCTACATATAAAACATGTTTTACAATTTTTGTCTGTCTGTCTGTTTGTTCTGTTGAAGGGATTTTCACTGCCATCTGCCAGCTTATGTAATAAGGAGAAGATAATTATTTAGGCTACTTTTATTCTTGAATTATATTATACTGCTGTGAACACGACTTCGTCCGCATAGACGAAGTCGCGGGCACAGCTAGTTATGAATATAAAGTACTAAACAATGAAATAGATTGCTGTTGATTTTATACATATTTTTTTTTTAATCTTTATACAGGTTTTTTAGAGATAATTACATTTACTCCGCCGAGTGGAAGTTAAAACGTCGACTATTTTAAAATTCGGATAGATTCGTCATTATTTTTGACTCATTTCATAATTAATTAGCCTTAAACTTAAGATGATTAGGCTCAAAACTAGACACCATACAGACACCAGAGTCGCTACACCACAGCGACAGTACCAAAATGGCGGCCGGACTGGTGGCTGGTGGCCTGCGTGAGTAAAACACAATGGTGACTCTTGCAGCGCTATAGAAATTAGTGGTTGCGCGACTAGCGTGGTGGCGCGACCAGTATCATTCTGTGCCGCTGCCGACGACCGATTTGGTAGCGCCGCCAAATTGGTTGCTCAACTAAATGGACACCACCAGGTGAGTAGTTCTCTATAGAGCTGTATACATTTTGTTGGTAGCGGCGACTTGATCGACTGGTTGCGCCGCAAGGTGGTCCCGGTGGAATATACCCCATAGAATTGGTGTCCAGACTCTTTGTTACTAAAGAAAACAACGTTAAAGTTCTTAAAATATATACTTTTTTTGGAAATCTGCCCCCACCCTCTAAGAGAGGAGGCGATAGTTTGTACGGGTATTTGTCAGTTTTTAATGCCGTTTTTTATGTCGTGAAAGTGGCAAACAAGCATGCAGTTCACATTGATGTTAAGTGATGACTGCAGCCTATAGACACCCACACAAAGACCAGAGGTCAAAATGCAGATGCGTTACCACTTCTGAGGCCTAAGGTGTTATGTCTCTGTGCCGGAAATTACAGGGCCGTACATTACCACCTGACCGGAACACGATAGTGCTGAACACTACCATTTAGCGGCAAGTATATTAGGTAATTCGGTGGTACCTACGCCCGCAAGCTCCTTCACTGGAGCTCTACCACCAGAAAAGTTTTTTTCTTAATTTGCCTGAAAATTGGTTTACAGGCTTCTTATGCTATGTACGAAAAATTGTTGCATCAATATTGGTATGGGACTTACCGCAATTTTCAAGGTGGAATAATAGCGAACAGGCTCTTTGGTACAAAAAAAAAGATAAAGCAATATCTTTAAATAAAACAAATATTAATACTCTTGGCAAAAGATAAGAAGCAGTGTTACCCATTTCCTTTGATGGATGGGGGTCACAAGTTTTTTAAAACGCGCTAACGCTTTCTTCTTGATCTGCACATAAGTCGGGGCAGCGGCCGCGCCACCTATGCTCTGAATTATACGGTTGATTCTACATTGATTATTTCTTTGCTTTTGATTTTGTTATTGTATACGAAAATGTTATATGAAACTACTGTTCCTAGAGACTTTCAAATTTGGTACAAGGGTTCCTTTCATGATGTATAAGAAAGGATTTTTAGAGATAAATATAAAGGACTATTTGACAACAGGTATAAACATTTTGGATTACAATAAAAAATGATCTGTGCAGACGAAATGGACAAATTCTGTCCTAAAAGGGGAAAATGAAGAATGAAGTGGTAATTTTTTTTATGTAAATGTAGTGGCAAACAAGCATGCAATTCACATTGATGAATTCATATAATATAATATAATATAATCATTTATTGACAAAAACATTTTTACAATGGTTAATATTGAATCCATAGATTCCCGAACTAGTCTACACTGTATTTCGGGAATCAGTGGCTTCTCCGAGTTATAACTTCACTTAAAATTATTTTGTCATTAAACATTAAACAAGGTAGATATATCAAGTAATCAAAAATTTTACAAAGAAGGGTGAGTATGTGTGTGTTTGTGTGTGTGTGTGTGTGTGTGTGTGTGTGTGTGTGTGTGTGTTTGTGTGTGTGTGTGTGTAATAACTGTGTGTATCAGAAATCGTGTACGTCTATACTTCGCCATATCATGAAAAAAACAAATTTGCTAACATAACTTCAATACCATCATAGTCAAAATTCCTGAGCCATGCTGAAATAATCTTCTTAAACTCATTATTATTTGTATTTTTTATGTTTTTATTTTTATTTATAAGAGTTTTAAGTAATTTATTGTACAATTGTGTAGTAACTATATCGTACTGCTTTTGAGCAAATCTAGTCTTTGCCCTCGGAACATGTATTCGGTCTACTCTTTTTAATGAAGTTGGTAGATAGGGTACTTTTTGGCGATGAAAACGACGCAGACTTTCATATATATACAGCTTGCGTACTGTAAATACTTTAGCTTTTTCATATAAATCTGTGGTGGGATGTTTAAAAGGAAGGTAGAGCAATACTTTTAATACAGCACGTTGGGCACGTTCTAGAGGGTTAATGTTAATTTTAGCCGCGCAGCCCCAAGCACATATGCAATATCTAATGAGACACTCGCATAGAGCTTTATATGTTAGAATAAGTAGCTCATAATCCGCTATGGTTCGAAGAATTTTGAAAACATATATGAGTTTTCGTACTCTAGAAGCTAATAATGCGATATGCCTGCTCCAGTTTAATTTTTCATCAATCAGGACTCCGAGGTATTTTATGTCCTCAACACGTGAGAGAACGGCACAGTTACAATTTGTAGAAAGGGTTAAAGAGCGATTGCAAGGGAAGGAATGAATTTTTAAGTCAGTAAGTACAGGATTATTTGCAGAGGTAATACTAAAGCACATAAATTTTGTTTTTGCTGTGTTAAGCGATAAAAGACTATTTTCCAACCATGCTGTAACTTTAGCAAGACCTTTTTCGGCTAGCTCATTGACTATTTGCCAAGTTGGAGCGTGGAATAATAGTACAGTGTCATCAGCAAACATTGAGATGTCCATACCAGACATGGTGAGACAGCAAAGATCATTAATGTATACTAAAAAGAGGGGGGAGGCTAAAGTACTTCCTTGTGGTACACCGAAAGTACAAGACGCACTGTCGCTTTCATGGTCTGCAACTCGAACCATTTGTGTTCTACCGACAAGGTAGTCAGCGAACCAATCTCTCGCCACACCCCTTATACCCGCGTTTTCCAATCTTTTAAGTAGGATAGGTATTGACACAGTATCAAACGCTTTCTGAAGATCTAGAAAGACGCCTATGCACTTATTGCCCTTATCGATCGTATCCGTAATTCGAGATGTTAAGTTCAAAACTGCATCTTCAGTAGACTTTTTTTCGCGAAATCCGTATTGGTTATTACTTAGCAAGTTATTATTTTCTAGATAGTGCATTAATCTTTTTTTGACCAATTTTTCTAAAACTTTAGAAAGGGTACAAAGAAGAGATATGGGCCTATAATTTGAGGGGTTAGTTTTATCACCAGTTTTGAAGATCGGGCAAACAATAGCTTTTTTAAAATGAGTTGGAAATTTTCCAGTTTCGAGGGATAAATTACAGATGAATGTAATAGGTTCAACCAGCAAGGGCAGTGAGGACTTGAGAAGGATTGCAGTAATTTTATCCCAACCAGGTGCACTATGTGACTTAAGTCCCAAAATAACATTTTTGACTTCATCTGGGTCTGTTGGTAGGAGAGACATGGAGTTAATAGGTGAGTTAGGGGTTTTCGCTCTGGTTGCCAATTTCTCCTCATTACATTGCATAGATTTAAGGGTATTTTCGGCTAAAGTTCCGCCAATGGAAGTAAAGTATGTATTGACTTTATTGAGAGACTCGACTGGTTCATCTTCGATACATAGCAAGTCATGCGATGGCATCTGATTTTGCGTAAGGTTGCAAACTTCTTTTATTAACTTCCAAGTTTCTTTAACGTTTCCTTTATTTTTAGTATATTTATTTTTATAATATTGTTTCTTCAAATTTTTTACAACGTAATTACATGTGTTCCTATATTTAATGTATTTGTTTTTTAATTCTACATTGTTTGGATTTTTCTTAACTTTCAAGTGCATTCTATCGCGTTTCCTGATAGACTTTATTACACCGCTTGTTATCCAGGGCTTTAGGGGCTTATTCTTTTTTGTAAACAGATTTATTCGCATGTTGTTATTAACTAAACCAATAACTTTCATTGTAAATATCTCAGTGGCAAGATTAGCATTATTTAGCATATACAGCTCTTGCCAGGATTCTTCAACTAATAATTCGTTAATTTTTTGATAGTTAATTGTTACTTTTTTATAAGTGATACAGATCTTGTCGACTTTAACGTTATTAATGGAGAGAACTATTGGTGAATGATCAGTAAGTTGTTGCTCAAAAACAAGAGTCTTCCAGGCATATTCAGTTCTGACCATAAAGTGGTCAATGCATGAATTGACTCTAGTTGGAAGGTTAATTCCTTGCCTAAGCCCGTGCATTGCCATCAAACTTAAATATTCCTGAGAGGACTCAGTAGCGTTGCATGGCAAGATATCAAGATTGATATCTCCAGTGAAAATCATGTTCTTAGTAGAGTATACATTTAGTATTTTATCCAAAGATGCCAGGTAGTTCCTAGCATTTCTAAAACTAGGTGAGCGATATGAGCATATAATTGTGAAGTCCGGTATAATGCTGAGGACTAGGCAATTGCCATCAATAATCTCCGGTTCAAAGGAGGAAACTTTTAATTCATGTCTAACATACGCGACAACTCCGTCATTTTTGTTTAAACTATTTCTGGTCCAGAACTTGTTGTAGTTGTCCAGGTTCGGTGGTGTGTTTGTAGAGCTTGTCCAGCATTCTGTCAAAACCAGTACATCCATTACCACGCCCAAGCTAGACAAAAATGCCACCAACATATCAAAGTTGCAGTTAATGCTGCGTATGTTTACTGTAAGGACGGTCAGAACGTTTTTATGTTTATGATTTAGTAATTTATTACATTCTTCAGTGTTACTGGCTGCCAGACAAACCATGTCCGCAGTTTTATCCACTTCAGAAAACAGAAAAGAGTTGTCATTCATTTTTTGAAAGAAATAAAATACTGATGCACAAAAAGTACATTTTCATTGATTTAGTTTTGTACATTTTTAAAAAAGTTTCATTGGTATATTCATGTAATAATATGTTATTAATGTATATGCTTATCCGTTTTTTATCTCCGTTTGTATACATTTTACTAATGTAACGGTGTTTTAAATAATTTATATGTGGACCTCGTAAAATCATCTTCTCATGACTTGTTCTGATGAATGCAAAAGACCCAACGTTTCTTGTATAGTAGATGTGTATATAGTGTAAAAAGTTGTAGAAAAACATGTGATGGTTGCTAAAGAAATAAAAATATCCTTCAAAAGCATGCATATTAAGTAAAAAATAAAGTTTTAAAAAATAATACAAAGTAGCCGAAGAGCAGGTATACTGGTATAAATCGCCCGAGAGCGTCTTCAGATTAAATGTCCGTAACTTACAAAGTCATTTGCTTTTCAGGCTCTCTAGATCCGTTTCATTATTAATTTTGATTAATGCGGCTCCATCTATACGCCTCAAATATACTTTACCGCGCGAAACCCAACAATATTTAAATCCATTTCCTTTTGCATACTCTCTCGACAGAAAGAAGAGTTTTTTAGTCTTAGCTGTGAGACTTTCTGAGACAAAAATGGGTTTCTGTGGCCCTTCGATTTTTATGTTTGAAGTGTTGAATTTGTTGGACGAATATCTTTTGTTGTACGCCTTGATAGAACTTATAATTTTTTCTTTCATAATGCAGGACGAGAGCTCCGCAATTATCGGTTGGTTTTTTTCACTTCTTGTATTTATTCGGTAAATATCGCGGACTTCGTTAGTTTGTATCGGTACATTTAATGCGTTCCCTACATTCTGTACTAGCTTTAATATATCCTCCTTAGTTTCACCCGTTTTACTGGGCACGTTGCGGATCTCTATACCAGAGCTACGATGGTGGCGTTCTAATTGCTCTACTCGGTCCTCTAGTAACATAATATACTTGTGGTCAGCAGCTTGTTCATGTTCAAGGGCGGAGATTCTTGCCATCATCTCGTCATATTTTTGTCCGAGAAAATCAATAGCACTGGAGATTTCCTTGTTTTGCTCTGTATGTGTTTTAATCCCACCTTGAACGCGACTCATGAGAGCATTGAATTTTTCTTCCTGCTGTTGTTGCAGAGTAGAAAACATATCCATAATTTCAGCTCTGCTGATATCATCACCGCCCTCACGCTTTCGTTTGCGCATGGTGATATTCGGCTCACTCGTAGCATGTTCACGAGAAATAGACGGAACGGCGATTGTGTGCACTGATGGACTTTCACTGTCGGTTAAATTGGAATCCGATTTACAGAGAGTTCTCGGTGGCAGAACGCGATTTGCGTGTGTATTTGTTGGCGAATGTCTAATTGACATCGTGTCGGGCGGTGTTATCGAAAACGTGGGACAACCAGTGCAATGCAAGTAGCTATGTAGTCAGGACGATCGTAGTGGCGGAGCGTAGTGGCGTATCGGCAAGGCGACGGAGGTCGCGGGGTGGTGGGGCAGCGTGAAGTGCAGCGCGGCGAATACCGGGCGGTGTCCGGCGATTGCTGGATTAGATCGACGCGGCGGACGGTGGGGCGGTGCGCGTGGCAGTACGGTCTTGTTGCGGTACTAGGCACCCAGAGATCTAATGGCGTTGCGAGTATAGCGATCTTCGTGCACACAGTCGTAGTGACGCATCTATGTGTGCGTTCTCTCTGCGTAAACGGCAATAGGCACGAAGCAAACAGCTAGCGTTTGGTGCAGACCAGTAACCGGTTATTATTGTGAATATTTGCGCAGTGACACTCACCGATGGCAGTTGTGTGCGTATTAGCGCCCGTTTAGAATCTTGTTGCTTGTTGTTTATGCACTCCTATTATTTCATAGTATTTTGCGACACGTTAAATTTAGGCAAATTTTTATTTAAAATTCACTAGAGATTTGTAAGCGTCTACCCTGTGCAGGGATCCGGGGGAGAAGGTGATGTTAAGTGATGACTGCAGCCTATACACACACTTACACTGACACTTACACAAAGACCAAGGTCAAAATGCATATGCGTTACCACGCCTAAGGCCTAAGGTGTTATGCCTCTGTGTCGGAAATTACAGGGCCGTACCGTTGAAAAATGGAAGTGTACTGTTTGTATGGAATTGAGGTTAAAATTTGTGTGGAATTTTTGGTAGTTTCTAAGTTAGGGACTTGAAAAGTGATGTTCCAGTCTTTCTGTTAGGAATAAAAAAATAGGTACGTGCTTCAGTATTTTGTCAGAATCACCCCTAAACTTTCAAATAATAGGTTGGGGAAAAGTCTTTTCGCATTTTGGTATGTATGAACTTGTAATAAAATCTCTTTGGCTGTAGTATTTGTATCTGGCTGGTTTTGGTATCATTGAAAGTTAAAATTTTAAAGAACATAATTCCAAATTCAAATTAGGCAAATGTGTGATTTTCATTTGTTTTTCGTACTGTCAAGATGAGTGAATCTAATGAAGAAATTCGATACATTTTTTTTTTTTTTTTTTTTTATGTAATTGAAGTGGCAAACAAGCATGCAGTTCACATTGATGTTAAGTGATGACTGCAGCCTATAGACACCCACACAAAGACCAAGGTCAAAATGCAAATGCGTTACCACTCCTGAGGCCTAAGGTGTTATGCCTCTGTGCTGGAAATTACAGGGCCGTACATTACCACCTGACCGGAACACGATAGTGCTGAACACTACCATTTAGCGGCAAGTAAATCAGGTAATGCGGTGGTGCCTACGCCCGCGAGCTCCGTCACTGGAGCTCTACCACCAGTAAAATAACATTTTATAATTTTACTACAAAAAAGGTAAAAATGCAACGCAAGCCGCGAAGAAAATTTGCGATGTTTATGGACCTAGTGCAGTGTCTGTGAGAGTAGCACAAATTTGGTTTAAGCGTTTTCAATCCGGAAATTTTGATGTCAAAGATGCACCTCGCTCTGGTCGCCCTATTACAGATAAAATGAATGCCATTTTTGAAAAAGTTACGACGTAGCTGAAGAACTGAGAATTGATCACAAAACAGTTTTGGCGCATTTGAAAAAAGCTGAGTACAAAAAAAAACTCGATATTTGGGTACCTCACGAGCTCACTGAAAGAAACCTAATGAACCGTGTACTCATTTGTGATTCTTTATTACGACGTAATGAAACCGAATCATTTTTGAAGAAGCTGATAACTGGTGATGAAAATTGGATCACGTACGACAAGAACGTGCGAAAAAGGTCGTGGTCAAAGGCCGGTCAGGCTTCACAGACTGTGGCGAAACCCGGGTTAACTCGCAATAAGGTGATGTTGTGTGTGTGGTGGGATTGGAAGGGAACAACTGATGAGATTAAAGCAAGAACTTGAGAGAAAGCGGCCGGAATTGATCAACAGAAGGGGTGTGGTGTTTCATCATGATAACGCTAGACTTCACACAACTATAGCCACTCAGCAAAAATTAAGAGAGTTTGGCTGGGAGGTGATAATGCATCCGCCGTATAGTCCTGACCTTGCACCTTCAGATTTCCACCTGTTTCGGTCTCTTCAGAATTCTTTATGCAATGTTAGGTTAACATCACGAGAGGACTGCCAAATCCACTTGTCGCGGTATTTTGATGAGAAGTCCCAAAATTTTTATAGCAATGGGATCATGTCCCTACCTACAAGATGGCAAAAGGTTATCGAACAAAATGGTGCATACATACTTTAGTTAAATTTAAATAAACTATATTAAAAAATGTTTTGAATTATCTTAAAAAATGCGAAGAAACCTTTTCCCCAACCTAATATAAGAAGTTAAAATTAAATAGACATTTTTGAATTTTTAAGTTATAGACGTGATTAAGTTCTCCATATATACGCGACGGGAACCTTGACAAGGACATTTCTACGGGATTGTAAAATTTAAATTATTTATAAAACGACATCCACGCGGGCGAAGCCGCGGGCAACAGCTAGTATTGTATAAATCTTGAAAATGAACTCAGATTTACTGATGCACGTATGCCATTGAAGTTTTTTGTAGTTAAAAATTTAAAAGTATTTTAAACGTGAATATTTATTAACTTTCAGAATAATTGCATTGTGAACTACTGAATAGATGTCGACTATATTTATTCATGACTTTAATTAAACTTCAAGTTCCTGTGAAATATATTTTTAAATTAGTGCTGTCGTGGCGCGTTCGTGCAATGAATACTAGTGTGCGCTTGTTTCAATTATAGCTTCATACATGGTAATGAGATCTTGGGAGATAACGTGAAGGTTGTTTATGTGGGTACTGGGTGGTTATCCTTTATGAAGTCGTTCAGTCACAGTTATAATGGACCTTTAATTCTTATAAATCTAGAATGTCTGATCGTTCAAATATTACGTTACGCTATTCTTGAAGATTTTTCATTACCATTTTTTTTATATTTAAATAAATAAACCAATTATACGTAACACGTTCTTTGAGCCCCTCCCCCTCTTGCCCTTGTAACGCATCGTAACGTTTAACAAGTCCTCCCCTCCATTTCCCCCAAAATGCCTTGCGTAATACTTGAACGCTCCCTGAATCAAGAATGTCCCAGTCAAGAATTGCAACAAAAGAACTGGATTTTGGCCTCTGGTTTCTTGTTTGCCGCCATTTTGACGACCCGGTTAGTCTAGCGGTGTGAGATGTTCGAAGGGTCGCGGGTTCGATCCCTGCACCGGGACAAATATTAGTATGGCCTACTAATATTTGTTTCGGGTCTGGGTGTTTGCGTACGTGTTGTCTGTGTATAACGGCACCTACGACACAGGTTTATATCAAATGTGGGGCTGTGAGTGTAAGCGTATTTTTTTTTATAATACTTTTGTCTCGCTCAAATAAGTTTATGTATTACGAAGGAGACAATAGGAATACTCATTGGTTTGGTATGATATCACATATAACTAATGCATTCACTCCGCGTATTTGTATAACATCTGTACCTCCCTTCCTTGTGAAAACATATCGAAATAACTCAAGTATAACCCAACAACTTTATTTGGATCGCTCCCTAATTTACGGTCACAAACTTCGTGAATCCACTGACAATTGGATTTTGCTGGTGTAATATTTTATTTTCCTCGTGGATCATAAAGACAGCGGGTCCTGTGTTTACAGAAATCTGACAGGCGACGGTGACTGGTTTTCTTTGGGACGGACTCTCGTAAATGAAAGAGACGTTAGAGGAAAATTCCTTAGGGTTTCTTGTCTTAAAATATTTTGTGAAAAAGCATTACGTGATGGAAACAATGGTTTGATATTATGAAGCGTGTTGCTTGAAAATATATAGACATGTTTTCTTGATATAGAGCTCTGTACTACTGTATAAATCTTTAACCTACATTGATGCAAATTATATCAGTACTATACTTTTGTGTTTATATGGACATGTAGTTATGAGCCCGTAAAACATAGGCGACTTAGGCCTCATCGCTTCTTACCCATCTGCATTTTGGCTTCGGGTTTTATTGTAGTTTATTAGCTGTATTAGCTGCTGCATTAGTTGTAGCTGTTAAGCTGTTTTAATACTTGACGTCTATGTGAATAGCATGCTCGTTTGCCAACTTCAAAATACGTATTAAAAATAATGGGAAATACCGCCAACGCAATTCTTAGCACCTTATTATCATCATTTCAGATTTGCACCTTTTGCTTACTAGTGGTATAGCTCCAGACTCCAGTGACGAGGCTCATGGGCTTAGGCATCACCGCATTACCTAATCTATTTGCCGCTAAATGACAGTGTTCATCATTGTTGTGATCCGGTTACGTGATAATGTACGGCCATGTATTTTTAAAATATTTCATAATTGCCACGTTTTCATTTTGTACTTGTATTACTGTATTATTTTAAATGTGCTAAAATTTGGGACTGCAAATAAATTGAGCCCTAGATGTGAAGTAAATGTTAAAAGGTAAGGTTCAAAGAGTCGTAACCTTTTATTACAACATAAGACTCGATACCTGAAGCTCACTTACTTGATTTTATAGACCGTAGGATTTAGTATACGATATCAATTTGTATCCTGACAATTTGAGCTATTTCAATATCACAGTATCTTGATATTTGTTCTGAGGTTTTGTAGTGAGATAGACTATTGGTTTTGAAATAAGCGCTTTTCTATGTAATGGAAGTGACAAACAAGCATGCCGTTCACATTGATGTTAAGTGATGACTACAGCCTATAGACACCCACACAAAGACCAAGGTCAAAATGCAGATGCGTTACCATTCCTGAGGCCTAAGGAGTAACAGTATTTTTGTTTCAAGCTTTAGATCAGCTTAGCAATGAACAATAAAAAAATAGGCTTGTACTCACGGCCCCACATTAGGTATAAGCCTGTGTCGTGGGTGCCGTTGTACACATACAACACATACACAAACACCCAGGCCCGAAACAAATATCTGTAGGCCATACAAATATTTGTCCCGGTGCGGGGATCGAACCCGCGACCCTTCGAATCAAACGGTCATCTCATACTCCTGGACTAACCGGGTCATCAAAACACAAATTTGTCTAAAATATGGCTTTGCAGACTTCACACTTGCAATCACCGATTTTACCATCTAGACGATGTACACAGAAATTAAAAGTTTTTTGATTTTACTCATAGCTAATTAGAATTTCCAGAAAATTAGTTATTGTCCCAAAAACATATTTAACTAAAATTAGATAAACATTTGATGTCAACAATCAAGATAACACTAAAATGTGTTTCTTAATGTGCTTACCATAAATATAAATATCTAACTCACGAATCACACTAAGATGGCTATAATGAATTAAAAATATGGAGAACAGTTGCCAACACTAATTATTTTGAAAGATACATATTAAAAGATTAGAAGATACAACCGCAGCTTGAAGTACGAAGATATAGTGACACATTAGTTATTCAACAATGTGCTTTGACGACAGAAATTAAGATAGAGAAATAAATAGACCATAGGAGATTGTGAGACTGGTACTCACTTAAACCCCGCGTAGTTCCGACTCGTCCGCCATTAGTGGCGAGGTCACGGGAACGCTTACGCACAAGTCCGCGACCCCGCCGGCGGCTGCTCGTTTCCGAGCCCTCCAAGGTTTGAGCCCATTGGCTTCAATCGACAATAGTGACGTGCGGAATACGTGCACGCAACCCACCTCGGGATCTCTCTCCATTCGAGGGATGGACATCCCCCAGTCCAAAGCCTGGAGGTCCCTTCCTAAACCACTCACAATACCAAGCGTCCCAAGACGCCCGGGTGGTGGGGCTCAGGCACACAGTTCGGTCTCGAAGGAGCGGGAGCGTCGAAAGAGTTCGACCCTCAACCGCTCCCCCGCGGCCCCACGACGTCCCTATCCGACGGCGGGGCCATCGTTAGGCGGCTGCGGATAGGGTGCAGAGCCAACGACATACCCGTACACCTCCTCCCCAGCCGTCTCCTCACGTCATGAGCGAGTGGCGGGCAGAGCCACGACAAACGCCGCTCCCTCGCTAGGTTCCTCTTATTTTCACCGGTGTGAGGACAATCACAGGTTACTATGCCCCTACTAAGCCCCCCACCCCCCCTCGGGGGGGTGGGGGCGTCACACGACTGGACCAACCGGCTCCAATTGCACATTATTTGCCCTGAAAATTGTAAACATTTTTGACGTGCGCATCCCTAAATGTGGAACAGTGATTTAAATGGGCAGCCGTCGGCTATACCTTTTTCTGTTGTTTTAATTAAGCAATGAAATTGAGAAAATAATTAATGTTTTGTGTTTGATAATTAATTAAAGGACTTCCAGCAGAAACTCGTAAAATAATATGTTTGAATGAATTTTTTTATTAAATTGGATATTAATTTCTAGTGGTGCTAGAGTCTGAGTGAGGGAGTTCGAGGTAGGAAGTTTAGAAGCAGCACCGTCTAACTTATCTATCTGCCGCCAAATAAATATAAGTGTAACTAAAAAGATTTCCCGGCAATATATAATATATACTTTGTAAAGAACTACTATTTTTTTCAAATTTCAAGTCCAGTTGTTCCAAAAATAGGGGGAAGAATGACTAATTTTCGTCTATTTTCTCGAATAACCTAGTTATTTATTATGAATTCCCAATTTGTCTCCCAATAGTGGCATTTGAAACAAAGTTTCAAATTCACTTAGTATTGGTTACACTTGAGGTATGTGTACCAAATTTCGACTCAATCCATTTAGTATTTTTGGAAAAAAACTCTTCTGAGTTACGGTACAAAAAAAAAATACTATTCCTAACAGTAGCAGCAGAAAGTATTTTTTGTACCCCACAAAGTACCTAATAACTGACCAGAACAAAACATTACTGAAACAATAATAAAAATAAATTACCGGTCACATCTGTTTACCATTGACAGCGTTTTAATTAAACTGACTGTATTACAATAAACGGTAATATTCAAGGTGCATTCTTATTTAAGAACGAATTAATTTGCGAATGATCGATGGTTACTGTTACCACGAACTCGAAACGTGTAATAAATAACAAGAAAATGCATTTGGATGCACAAAGTGAGCTTTCGTGTTGCTGTCGGATGGGTATATTGTTATCATTAATACAGAAAATGATGGATGATTACCGTTTTATTTAAACAAATTCTTTGTTCTCTCTTATAATTCCTTTTGGATTGTGAAAAGAAACTGGTTTTCGAGAGAACAGGGAAAGCTAGAGGCATAGAGCTGTCACTTGCTGTAGTTATTCCTTTTGAAATCATGCAAATGGCAAACAAACATTCAGTTCACATTGATGGTAAGTTAATACAGTAGCTAATAAAGATCAACGTAAAAACTAAAGATTTAAATGTAGGTGCGTTGTTACTTCTGGGGTCCAAAATGTTTTTTTTTTTACGTCAAAGTATTGACAGACAAGCAGACGAGCCACCTGATGGAAAGTAGTCACCGTCGCCTATGAACATTTGCAACACCAGGGGCGTTGCCAACGCGCTGCCAGCCCTGAAGGACTCTTATGACGCCATTTTTGAAGAAACCCATATTGTAGCACCGAGGAAAGACCTCAGAGGGAAGTTAATTCCACAATTAACACGTTCTGGGCAAAAACGAACGTGAGAACCGCAAAGTATGGCCGCTTACCGTACATTACCATCTGATCAGAACAGGATAGCACTGTACAGTGCTTGGATTGCCTGCCTCGTTAGTCTAACCTAACCTGAGGTCCCTAGTTCGACCCTTAGGTTTATTTCTTAAAAAGCTGTTATTTGGTTTTGCTGAGAGAATTCTCAACAGTAGCCCACAGTATCGTACTCGTACCTCGGGTACGCACGTAAAGCCATAATTTTTTCGCCCGATATCTCTCCCGTCGGATAGGATCACCGTCCCGTCGGGCTATGAGAGTGAGGGAATAGGGAGTGCACCGGTGTTTGCGTGCATACACTTGTGCACTATAATATCTTCTGCGCAATAGGCTAGTATCCGTTCAGATTAACCGTGATTGAAATTTGGAATGGAGGACATTATTATTGCAATGCTGTTTGGCGGCAAGTAAATTAAATAATGCGGTGGCGCCTACAAAACTACCGTAACTGCTATCCAGTATAATATCTCCTGCGCAATAGGCTAGTATCCGTTCAGATTGGTTGCCGTGATTGAAATTTGGAATGGAGGACATTATTATTGCAATGCTGTTTGGCAACAAGTAAATTAAATAATGCGGTGGTGCCTGCAAAACTACCGTTACTGCTATCCAGTATAATATCTCCTGCGCAATAGGCTAGTATCCGTTCAGATTGGTTGCCGTGATTGAAATTTGGAATGGAGGACATTATTATTGCAATGCTATTTGGCGGCAAGTAAATTAAATAATGCGGTGGTGCCTACAAAACTACCGCCACTGCGATCCGCTTTCTAACCAAGGTAGTTAGGAAATATTCTCCTCCAATGCCGCTTAACCCTGTTGTAAGCATCTTTGGCTTTTGTCCAACGTAGACGTCTTACAGTTGATGTGGTGGCTCTATCGTCAATTGCAACAGGATATAGGTCGCGCCAGGTAAAAAGAACGCTGGCGGTCAAGCTGCGCAGTAGACGATTTATCGATCTATTTGGTAGTATGAGGTGCGGCGTTTTCAATCTGCCTACCAATACACGTAACCGCAAGCGAAAGCTAGATCAAAAATAAACCAATAGGGCTAGTACTTTCGTGCGCGAGTGTACCGATGCGCGAACACATCCCTTCTACTTTCTTCCAGCGTTCTTTTTACGTGGCGCGACCTATACTCGTGTTACCGTGCGTATACCACAAATACATCAATAAACGGGATACTGCACGGAACAAGTTTTTACTGGTGGTAGAGCTCCAGAAATTGAGCTCGGGGGCGAAGGCACCACCGCATTACATTATATACTTGCCGCTAAATGGTAGTGTTCAGCACTATCGTGTTCCGGTAAGGTGGTAATCTATGGCCCTGAAATTTCCGGCACAGAGGCATATCCTTAGGCCTCAGGAGTGGTAACGTTTGTGCGTTTTGACCTTGGTCTTTGTCTGGGTGTCTTTAGGCTGCAGTCATGCACTTAACATAATGTGAACTGCATGCTTGTTAGCCACTTCCATAACATTAAAAAAAAAAACAGAAATGTTATAGCTGTGTGAAAACGCAGTTACTTACAATATGTTACTTATGTTGTATACTTATGTTACTATCAATATTGGGTTATTCAAAAATGGCGTCAAAAGAGTCCTTCAGGGCTGGCAGCGCGTTGGCCACTCCCCTGGTGTTGCAAATGTTCATAGGCGACGGTGACCACTTTCCATCAGGTGGCCGTTTGCTTGTCTGTCAATCTTCAGACATAAAATATATATATATATATATATATATACACTCGTAAAATACTGGATGTAGCTACGAGTGTGTATTTGTTATCTATATGACCCCTTTATTTGCATAGCGCATGGTACCGGTGTTGCTACCTAAATTGTTACAAATGGCACATACCATCGAGGTTTCAGTAGAATCTAGACTATATAATCCACATGCGTTCAGTTATTTTTATCGACTTTACCGATAAGTTATCTAATGAATATACAAATTAAGCTACAAAATGTATTATATACCTACCATGACCAAATAGGTCGAGTTCTGTCTGATGGTGGGGTCAATAGTCTTAGGAATCGGCGTGCGTGTATGAAGAGAATGATGAAGGTAGATGAGCCACGGGAGCTGTGTCAGGACCGGAATAGCTGGCGCCCCACACTCTCTGCCTACCCCGTTAGAGACCTGGCGAGAAGATACTTACATACATCTAATGTTTAATTTTAATAACATCAAAAAATTACCCTGAAATTAAATTTAAAAAAATATTGTTATTTTAGAAATATTGTTTATTTATGTATAGGGCGACTACACAACAGTGCGATGCGATGCAAAGCCGCATCGCAGAAATTTGTGATGCGATGTAATGATGTAATTTCGTCTGACATATTGAAAGTATGGTCAACTGAATCCCATCGCAAGTTTCTGCGATGTGGCGTCGCATCGCATCTCATCGCAGTTTTGTATCACCCAAAAAGTCAGTTTACGGACTACTATTTTCGTGATAACGTCATAGCAAAACATGCGTCACAAGCCAAACACTTAGCCCGATCGTGCCTCTCTATCGCTTGTTCCGTGCTCTCACTTGCGCGGCTCAGGCATAACGTGACACTTTTTCATGCGTGCAGCCGGCGTTCATCGAATTGTAAGACGTTAACAAGTCAAAAATTATACTTACAACACTACTGCTTGGCTGTGCTAAGCTGCTACCGCTTCTACACTCGACAAGAACAACAATTAAGAATCAGCAAAGCGCATCACGTGAAAGAAAATAAATGGGTCATGCAAACTTTGCATTCAGGCAAATTCTTTCATTCATGTTTTGTTCAAAAACATTCCACGCCAGGATGTAATTGTCGTTTCCCCCCCACCAAACAACACAGATCCCTAAGTATATTCATAACTTCCCCGTTTGTGACCATATTTGATATATTTCAGGGGAGTGGGAAGTTCAAAATAAAGTGGTTCCCGAATATGAACTTGCGGTGTCCTGGCTTGATTCCAACAAAACAGTGTGCTTTCACAACAAAATTTATTGGGAGACACCTCGTAAAACAAGGTCATTTACTTAGTAATTTGATATGATTACATGATAATATATATAGCTGTCAGTGGTATGATAATAAAGCTGAACTTTTTATGATATTCATTACGCTATGATGCATCGTCTAGAAAATAATGATCATTACAATTTATTTTGGAGACGTCCCATTAATAATGCGCATAAAAAGCGGCTGAGTTATTTTTCTACATTGATCACTATAATAGTTAGTCTTCATTGCATATTTTTATGTTCGTCTCTGTATATAAATATCTAGACGCATTCATATTTACAAAAGAAGCGAGGCGCGCATGGCCCCGCGGCTGATGCTGAGATCGTAAGCGATCTACTCGGTTAATCGATACGGGCGCGGTCGGGTGTGTCGGCAAGCTAAAATGCGCGTTGCCGTGCTTCGACAAGCACGTTAAGCCGTCAGTTCCGGTAGCTATCGATAGATAGCAGTCGTTAAACCTTGTCGGAGGCCTTATGGACGGTTTGAAAACATCCGACAGCGGGTTGACCACTAACCCGTATCCCCACCAACACGCATTGGAGCAGCGTGTTGGAGTAAGCTTTAGGCCTCTCACCAAAAAGGGGAGAGACTCGTGCCCAGCAGTGGGACGTATAATGGGTTGCCATTATTAATTATGTATTATTATTCTTTAAGTTTGGTAATATGCCCGAAGATGTCAACAAGCTAGCCAACTGTATTTGTCTACTCCTACGGGGGATACTGGCGTGAAGTTACGTTAAAACGCTATCACAACGAAAATCTTTTAAATTATGGTACAGTGCCAAGGAAGGAATGCCAAACACTGGGAACCAAGATTAAAAACCCCTCTGAAAGAGAACAGTCGCGATAATTGCTGTGAATTGATAAAATATAATATCAAATGCAATCGTGTATGTGATATGATAGGGAGTTTCAAGAAAGGGTTTACTGGTGGTAGAGCTCCAGTGACGGAGCTCGGGGGCGTAGGCACCACCGCATTACCTAATATACTTGCTGCTAAATGGTAGTGTTAAGCACTATCGTGTTCCGGTCAGGTGGTTATGTACGGCTCTGTAATTTCCGGCACAGATGCATAACACCAAATGCCTCAGGAGTGGCAGGGCATCTGCATTTTGACCTCTGGTCATTGTGTGGGTGTCTATAGGCTGCAGTCATCACTTACCACAATGTGAACTGCACGCTTGTTCGCCACTTATATTACATTAAGAAAAAAAAGGAAATTCGTTTTATAACAGTTGCATCCAACCTTCATAACACTGGAAATCTTCCAGGAATTGCAAATTTTATAATCAACAATGTTGCTACGAGTAGACTCTGATGAAAGAAAACATTTGAAGATGGAGACTGAAGATAGTGATTCTTATGTTTGAAAATTAATAGGAAGCGTACAATTAATATTAATGGTAAGATCCCATTTACAACGAGTATTCTGTTAATATGTTACTTTTTGATAATTGACATCTAAAACCGGATTTGTTAAGTGATTATATTTTTATACAACGCGTAATAGGATTAAATGTACAACCCGAGAATTTGAAATTGCCACTAGCGGTTACCCATCACACACCCGACCGACCGTTATACTTCCGTACTACATTCATCCTGTATCGCTTAACCGAGTAGAACACGAACCGCAAAAACAAAAACATGCGCGCTTCACATTAAAAAAAAACTTATAGAATGACATTGGAAAATTTCCAGAAAATGTTAAAAAATATTTATAACTCGATAGCGCCTAAGCACTCGTGCTCCTGCATTAAGGTTTTTTTATGTAATGAAAGTGGCACACAAGCATGCAGTTCACATTGATGTTAAGTGATGACTGCAGCCTATAGACACCCACACAAAGACCAAGGTCAAAATGTAGATACGTTACCACTCCTGAGGCCTAAGGTGTTATGCCTCTGTGCCGGGAATTACAGGGCCGTACATTACCACCTGATCGGAACACGATAGTGCTGAACACTATCATATAGCGGCAACTAGATTAGGAATTCTCGCCATCTGTTACATGGGCCAAAAACGTAACCGGCGAATCGTGGGTGTTTGCATGTATGCTTGAATGCATGCATTTACCTCGGGGATTACAGGCGTGAAGTTACGTTAGATTAGGAAATGCGGTGGTGCCTACGCCCGCGAGCTCCGTCACTGGAGCTCTACCACCAGTAAGAGTTCTACTAGCAATAAATTTAATTTCATTAGTAATATTAGAAATTCTTTTGCAACAGCCGTTACGTTTTTTACAGTGCCTACAGTTATAATTAGGATATTTTTTTTCAAGCAAAACAATTAACGTCCAAACTTCCATGATGTACTACAGCAACAGAAGGGGCATACATTTTCACGTAATTGTTGGAAATGAGTGAATTTTTTACGGCCGTATAAAAGTCGACGGCGTAGATACTCGTAAATTGACAAAGTTCATTGCACTTTGTGTAATTTATGGTGGCCAACCGTTTCACATTCTACGGGGATAGTCCCGGATTTCCAGGTAGTGTCAAAAAATCGTTTTGCGTCATTGATAGAGCGTAAGGAAGGAACAGATTCTCATGATCTAATAAAAAAGCAGGCAGACAGCAGACGACACCAAAAGTTGGTTGTTTTAGTGTAATGAGTGCTTAGTAAAAAAAAATCGTTTTTATATGTTAAAGATTTATGTATTGTAACTGATTACTGCCATTTAGCAGTGCAGTCAGTGCGGAAACAATGGCGGTCAAACCATTCCAATGGGGCGGTGAGTACAAAAACGCAAGGTGGGCAGCAGCGTCCTGCGATAAAACTACCGCCACTGCGATCCCCAATCCCCAAACCGTGGTAATTATTGCACATCCCCCTTATGGGGAGACTTTGGTCCAGCAGTAAACATCTTTCGGTTGATATGATGGTGCCTAGGCACTACCGCAGAACAGTCCGATTCGCGAGTTCATTCCTGCCTAGAACGTGTATTGCCCTGTAATTTCCGGCACAGAGGCATAACACCTTAGGCCTCAGGAGTGGTAACTCATCTGCATTTTGACCTTGGTCTTTGTGTGGGTGTCTATAGGCTGTAGTCATCACGTAACATCAATGTGAATGCTTGATTGCCACTTCCATTACATAAAAAAACGTGCAAATTGTGGAACGAACTTTCCTCTTAAGTGTTCTCCAGCGCTACAATATGGGGATTTTCAAAACTGGCGTCAAAAGAGTCCTTCAGGGCCGGCAGCGCATTGGCATCTCCCTTGATGTTGCATTGTCTTATTAGAACCTTGCTTGGAATTTTAAATATAGTTAAATATCCCAAAAGTCGGCAAGCACCACGTTCCAAACTTAAAAATTATCTGTCACAAAGTTCGTCTTCCCAAGAGAATCCTAATATTTCTAAACTCAAGTTAACTCATCCAGATATTCGTTGACAAAGCTCAGTGAGCAGAGTTCGAGGAAAAAGGGCAGGTAACCTTGACTGGCCTTGACTCGTAATCAAATTGAACGGTAGCTCCAACAGGTTTTTATGGACACTTTTATTGCTCTGCCCGTGAATCCGCGGATCGTGCGACTTCAAAACAAATTTGTTGGGCCGCGTTTATATAAGCCACCGTTTTATGAAGATTTGAAATGTTCAGTGATAACCCTTTTTTTGTGATTTTGAGTCTTATTATTGCTTTACAACAGTAATATAAACATAGGCTGTAAATTAAACGATGGTATAACATTTTTATTTCATTTAACATGTTTGAATTAAACAGCCAAGCTTCATGTTTTTTAAAGTCAAGAAGTGGCAAACAAGCTTTCAGTTTACTTTAGTAAGTAATACTGCAGCCTATAAGCATTTACATGAAACCAGAGATTTCAATGTAGGTATACAGGGTTATTTGTAACCAGCGCATAATTCTTAAAAGGAGGCTTTGGCTCATCAAGACTAACACTTTTGTTATACAATTTTAGTCTAATACAACATTTTTTTTACCATAAAAAAAATAATAAATAGAATTTGAAGTTCTAATACTTCTTAACTTCACGTTACGTAAACAGCTGACGTCTGTACCTATGTAAAAAATATTCCTTTGAAACGTGGTGCTAACAATTGATAGAAGTCCCATTTGAAACGATTTTATGTCTTATCATGTCATAGAACAAAAGTTGTTAGTCTTAACGTACCTAACTCACCTTTGACGATTTATGCGTTAGATATATTTAACCCTGTATATATGCGTTGCCAATCATGATGACTAAGGTTATGCCTCTATTCTAGAAATTAGGTACGATCCGTACATTACCACCCACAGAGCAACACGGGCCGCGGCGAAACGGAGGGGAGTACGCATATGCAGATTCTCCCCTCTATCAAAGTACAAGCGCAAGTGGCCCTATGCCTGTCGACTAGAAGTTTAAATGTGTCCGTGAAATTGCTTATGTATTTTGTTAAAGTCATGGTTTGAGTTTCGTAGTAATAGACGATTTTTGTAGGGTGCGTCTATCACACGCATTTCCCCCCCCCCCCCCCCCCAAAATACAGACTGTTTTGCATCGGTAATAAACGCTATGGCTACTCCGGTCCGGCGCGAGCTCCGTCACTTGAGCACCTACCACCAGTAAAATATGGGCAAGTTGAAGATCATGTCAAATATCCACGTGACACCTATCTACTTCTATTATGACTGAGGGCACTACCTGCGCACATATGAGTAACATATCCTACCGACTGGCGAAATTTAAGTCAGGGTACTATGCTTAGCACATAGCTAGAAGAAACGACGGCCGATGGGGCAAGAGTTCTCGAATGGAAATCGGAAGACGAAACGTAAGCAGGCCTTCCACGAGGTGGAACGATGATCTACTGAAGGTCGCGGGCAATAAATGAGGGCGGCCCAGGACTGTTCGTTGTGTCAATCTTTGAGGGAATCTTTTATTCATTAGTAGGCTTTGGGGCGGTGTAAATGAGTATGGCAAATAAAGGCAAGTCTGACTAGCCGCTCCATAAGGCACACACACTGATACTGACACTGTACGCATACTTATCTATTGTCACGACTAAGTATTATTACAATCAAAACGTATTGTGAGGGCCCGGTTTCACTCGGTTGGCGTCTCACAAACAGGGACTCCCACAAGGGAGAACGGTCTAATAGGTCGTCTGACTAACCTGCGGTTCCAGCTTTCGGCATTTATGTTGTCTTGATCCTGTGGTCTTCGAGTTCTTTCTTGGTTTTCACTCCCGGCCGGGGTGTCGAGTCACGGGTGGCCCTGGACCAGCCACAAAACGCGCGCGTTCGGGATCACGAATTTCAAGCGTCTCCTTTCCCGTTGCAAGATCGATTCGCTACAGGTAGTGGCGAGTGGTGACGTCAGTGACGTCTTGTCAGAATCGACCAATGACCGTGAAGAGTGCCAAGGAGTGCCAACCTAAGTGTAAGCTTGAGAATTGTATACCAACTTTGAAATAATATGATGACGGTACATTTCCGCCCACCAAAATACGTTATAGGTATTTTCTAAAACTAGCGAATAACTAACCTACGAAAAGACTTAATTACGACTAAAGCTAATAATTAACGAGTTACGGATTAATCTAGGTTAGGTAACGGACATAGCTTAGCCAACGGTCGAGTTAAGCACGAACCATCGACTGTACGAACCGTTGCGATACGAACTATTCCGTCCGGGCTAGGGTGCAATTTCTCGACCCGAGCCAGAGGCCAATGTAACGGAAGAGAAGTTTCGGTTTTCAGAATTACCACGGATCCCACGATTAGCGGCTTAGAATGTTTAGTCCACTTTGCCCGTTGAGTCAAAGTATGGAGGTATTCGCACTTCCAACGATTCCAAAAATCCTGTTGGAAACGTTGAATGAGCTGCCAACGACTAAGTCGATTAATATTAACTGACGTTAAGTCCTCATCGGGAACGGTAGTTAGAGGCTCCAAGGTTAAGAAGTGGCCCGGTGTCAGTACAACCAAGTCATTGGGGTCTGAACTCAACGGACAAAGGGGTCGCGAATTGAGTATCGCCTCAATTTGCACGAAGACCGTACTTAGTTCTTCGAACGTTAAGACTTGATCACCGATAATTCGATAAAGGTGCGATTTTACTGCTTTAATTTGAATTTCCCAAACTCCTCCAAAGTGAGGACTCGAAGGCGGGTTAAAACGAAACTCAATCTGTTCGGTTTGAGCGGCAGATTGCATGAGAGACTGAAGCTGATTATTCGCGCCTACGTAATTTGTACCGCAATCGGATTGGATGACGTTGACCCTACCGCGACGACCGACAAATCTACGAAGAGCGGCAAGGAATGCGTCCGATGAAAGATCCGAAACAGTTTTGAGATGCACTGCTTTGGTACTTAAGCATACGAACAAACAGAGATAAGCCTTACCGATATTCGCACCGCGATGTTTTGCGAGTTTGATGCGGAAAGGACCACCGTAATCCGTTCCCACAACAGAAAAAGGCTTAACCTGATTGACGCGAGTAGCAGGTAGATCGCTCATAAACGGTTCAAGAGGAGTCGGGTTCGTTTTATAACACTGAACACACTTCGAAAGGCAATGACGAATTGCCCGTTTGGGTGAAAGGATCCAAAATTGTTGTGTTAGAAGGTATTGCATCGTGTTAACGCCAGCGTGACAATTTTCACGATGAAACGCTTCGATGATTAAATAGGTAAGCTTCGATTCGCGAGGGAGCAGAGCGGGGTGTTTATGCTCAAATTCGAGCCCCGATCTGGCCAATCGGCCACCCACCCTGAGAGTTCCCTTAGCGTCGAGAAACGGATTTAACTTACGCATTTGTTTCGAAAGAAGAGTATTGTCTAGCAAGTGACTTATCTCTGATGCAAGATGATGTGATTGAACGTACCTCACAATAATCATAAGGGTATTATGTAGTTCTACCCGAGTCGATATGGGATCAGAACAGCGAGTGCGTTTACAACGAATGAATGCAATGAATTTTATCCATACACACAAAAGGCGTTGGATTTTACGAATCGACGAATAGCGATCCAACAGAGTGTCTATAAACGGACTAGGAACGTCACCATGAGTAAGGAACGAGCGAGGAGCCTTTTCTTCTGCAGCTAGAATGTCTGAGTCTGGAATACCATCAGAACTTGGCCAAGATGAAAGCGGTTGAGAGAGCCACGACGGACCCGCCCACCATAAGCGATTAGTGACAAGAGCTGATGGAAGCTGTCCACGGGAGACTACATCCGCTGGATTATCCTCAGAGGCCACGTGACCCCATCGAGCCCCAGGGATGACATCAAGAATGTGCCCTACGCGATTCGCAACGAAAGTCTTCCAACGTGAAGGGTGAGAGCGAAGCCACGCAAGCACAACGGTAGAATCAGACCACGCGAAAAGACTACTGCATGGAAGAACAGGTGAGTATATGTCCCTTACGAATTTCAGTATGTTTGATTGGAGTTTGGGACCGACGAGCAGAGTGTCGTTTAACGATACGCCCCTAGCATCTTTAGCTGAAGCGTTAAACACCACACGGAGTTTCGTTGTGGCGGACTCGGGACGCAGAACGCAGTGATGAGGGATGTAATACTTTCCCTCTGTAAGTTTGTTTACAGGGACAAGACTCATGTGACCACTATCGAGATAGTCTTTCATGAAGTCGTTGTACTGGTGATGCAACTCTGGATTTCTCCTGAGTTTTCGTTCGATTGAGTGAAAAAAACGCAAAGCGATGTCACGAGATCCAGGAAAAGAACGATCCTGCTCTTCTTCCTTGAAAGGCAGAGTGACCACGTATCTGCCAACCGAATCACGGGTATGATGAGTTGCGAAGATTTCTTCACAGCGAGTTTCCTCAGGGGTTCGATGTCGAGGTGACGGAAATGATTCCAACTCCCAGAAGCGCTTGACTTCCTCATGAAGCAGATCATCGTCTTGGCTGAAAAATGATTGAACTTCGTCCTGACAGCCGGCACCACCCAGTAAGAGCCAGCCAAATACTGAATTCAGAGCTGAGGGTTGATTTGGACCTCCATCCACACGGCCAGGAAGGAGAAGAGAAGTAAACACCTCAGCGCCGAGAAGCAGATCTACAGAACCAGGCTTGTCGAAGTTAGGGTCAGCCAAGGCGAGATCCTTGATATGATGCCACGACGATTTATTAATACGAGTTGAAGGTATCCTACCACAAATGCTAGGCAACGTGAGCGCGTCGATAGAAAAGAGGCTGTTGCTGTTAGCACCAACCTCAAGGCGAACTGCACCTGATATAGACGAAGATGCTTGTCCCAAACCACGAACACGACGAGAAGTAAGTGTGCGGGCGACACCTAAGATGGTGGCAGCACGTTCACTGATGAAGTGAGCCTGGCTACCCGAATCTATGAGAGCACGAAACGATTGGAAGTTGCCTGAGGAATCACGAAGTTGCACAGTGGCTGTTGATAACAGCACCACAGAATTATCACCTATGCTCGTAAGTACTCTTACAGGTTGCTCTGGACTACTGCTCGAATCGGCTTGACTTGATGAAGCAGATAAATTAGCATCATCATCTTGATGAAGCAGGGTGTGATGACGTTGACGACACTTTTGGCAACTAAAAAATGATCTACAATTCTTTAAACTGTGCGAAGGTTTTAAGCAGTTGAAACACCAACGGTTGGTTTTAGCGAATTCAATCCGTTCCGCAACAGAAAGCTTTGTGAACCGTTCACAATAACTGATCGAATGATTTTCTGAACAGAAGGAGCACTTGACAATTGGTGTTGTGACTGATGCTTCAGATGCCGTAATCGTTCGAATTTTAGGTTTATCAGCAGTAGATTTAGTGTTGCTAGTGCTGGAAAGGAATACCGTAGTCGGTTTCGATTTAAACGATTTATTACTTGGTGGTATTTTAGGTATAGATTTATCGTGTGCACGGTTGGTAGTAGAGTGACTACGCTCTTGTGACAAAAAATGTGTATCTCGAACAAGGGCCTCGCATCTCATATTTAAAAATTTATACAAATCTTTAAATTCGGGAAGTTCGGCAGTTGAATGACTTCGTTCAAATGCACAGCGAGTCTTAGAATCGAGTTTCGATAATATGTGATAACACAGAATAAAGCTCCATTGATCCGTAGGTAAATCAAGACTTTTCAAAATATTTAAATTTTCACTAATTAAATCAAGTACACGACGGAATTCTGAAGGAGAACTCGATTTAAAATTAATATTTAATATTTCTTTCCAGCACGTAAAAGCCAACTCACGCTTATCACGATACCTAGTGAGCAAGGCTTGGTAGGCTTCGCTATAGAAAGTACCCTTAACTGGGTACGTACGAATAAGACCAAGTGCGTCACCTGACAAACTTGATATAAGATAATGCATACGTTCAGTGTCTGACAATGTTTCGTTATTATGGATCAACGAATTAAAAACATCATAGAATTCAGGCCACTCTTTAATAGCTCCTGAAAACGTTGGAATTTTGATTTTTGGTAATTTAACATTACAGACGCTCGAGCGATCACGTTCAGTACGTTGTTCATCGTTACTAGGAATAAGTTCCCTATAAATAGTAGCAATTTTAATGTAAATGTCATCAAATTGTTCGCGTATTAAATCTTCTTTCTCTTCCGATGTGCCATCAATAATGCCAAGAATGTCCGTATGAGCCTGCTCAAAACTTTCACAAAGTCGCGGCATGACAGCATGATGAGAAAGAAACGTGTTCAGAAGAGATCTATCATCTTGAGCTAGCTCAGCTGCCTCCAAAGTTTTTTCAAGACGTCGCAGAGCTAGTGTACGCTTCCTCCGTAAAACCGGTAAGTCTTGCATAGTTAATTCGGAAGTAGCATGTGAGCCACGCCTCGATGTTGTGTCGTGCTTAGAACGTCGCCGAGTTGCGTACATCGTTGTGAGAGACTAGTACAAACGAAATACGACAAAGCAGTGTACACAAGCTACGGCTTAGCACGCGCAATGCTAAAAAACGTGAAAAATAATTTAATTAAAAGAATTGAAGAACCATTTATCTATTAAAACGATTTAGTGTTACGATATCCCGCAAGTCAGGTTCCCAACCGAACTCGTCCTTTTATAATTACGAGGGGATGTGGAACTATACGAGAATAATTAAAAGTTAAACAATAGAATACCTAGGTAAACGATATGTAGGTATAGCACGGTCCAGTTTTTACGAGAGCGATCGAGCACTATTATTATAATAATAATGGTGCTTCACGATAGGTACCTATCACTTTAGAGTACCTAATGAGCTAAGTTACGTAAACACGATTGTTATTGTTTGCAGTTGAAGAATTTCGCTTATGGTAAGTCACTCGATGAATAGGACGTCAGAATTATTTACGAGCCATTTATAATAGGTAAGTAAATTACGATAAAAAACGACCTAACTACGATAGTTGCATACTTACCTACCTACACCACTAAAAAGAATCAGATAAACAAGTGCGAGAACCAGCGATGTTATACCGCGATATAAATAGAATGTATAAACAACGCTAGGCAACGATAAATTGCAACTTGAATACCTATCCACTTTTACATAGTGTAGGTCTATGAGATAAGCGACGAATTTTAGGTACCTACGTAATTAAGGCAAACCTGTGTCAACAAACAACAATAGAATGCTGCTCCTCTTTACGATAGGTTTTTACCAAAGCGAATAAGTGAAAGGCGCAAGCAATTGTATTATTGTGATGTACGTAGGTATGTACCTAGGAGCGAAGAACAATTATTTACTTAAAAAAAAACTTAAATACGCGTATGATACGATATTATAAACAACAGTTAGACGAATAGGATTTTACCGGGTTTGTGTATATTCACGTAAAACGTACCTACCTATATCCAAACCGCTAAACGTTGAATATTGAAAACGATTTGTAAACTAGGTAGCTACACACAATAATTATGCCGAACGGAACACTTGGTATTTGCAACGGTTGTACCTTCGGATTACTAGATCACACTAGGTAGGTATGTTACTCCTGGTGACCTAAAAATTATTACATAGAAATCGAATTTATTAATTTATTCAGAATCGTTCATTTATAGAAATCGAAATCGAAAAAAAAAATATATATATGGATGCGTAAGATGAGGATATCTTTCCAATGTTAACGATCGATCAACACGTTAATTGAATATAATTGTTACGTGTACAGGGCAGAATCTCCCAACTTTCCCGAAATTAGGGAGTTCAAAAAAGTCGGTAGGAAGAAAAATTGTACGTGTATGGTTTTACGAAAGTTAATGAAAAATGGATAATTCCCGGGTTTCGGCACCAAAATGTATTCATAGCGTCAACTTCTCTCGCGAATCAGAAAAACTATACTAAGAATCTCAGTTGGTAAAATAACAATATAATTTATTACAAAATCAGCAACAGAGGCATTTATGATTATGTATATAAAAATTGATTAACTGCCGCAATCAGCACAATGAAACGCTGCCAAAAATCACTAGTTGGTAGGGTAAGTATACCGAATATCGTTTATTTGAACAAACCTTTATGCCAACACTTCCCAAGCGTGATCTAAGAGGCTTTACCTACGGCGTTTTAGTGGCGGGATTACGCAAAATTGGTAGGTTAGTAATTACGTATTTAGGATTTCACTGAATCCTGCTATATTGATGGTGTAGGGCAAGAAACTCATTACCTTACTTCGCCCGGAATTCCGCAGAGGAAATTTATTGGTTGAAGAATCTAATAAATTGTAATGTATTTTCTTTAAGCATTCTTGTTTGGGATTCCGGACGGGGAAGGAAATTATCGCTTTTATTGGCTATTCGCAGCCATAATGATGCAAATAATTGCTTGCTTGAATATTTTTTCTTTTTGAAAAATTGGTACTCATTTGCTTTTAAGCCTAAATAATAGCGATAAATATATTTAAAAATTGATATTTAACTAACTTAAAATATCATTTTACGTTCTGAAAATTCATAATCACATTGTACCTCATATTATAAACCTTAAAGTAACACTGTCTATCTGTCTATTACGCGTCCACGACGAAACAGCTGAGCTAATTGTGATGACTTGTTAAACTTGGAGCTCGAAAAAGGAGTCCAAAAATAAATAAAACTCGGACGCGGGCAACAGCTACCGAAATAATAAACCTGAAACTATTGGATTAATTATTGGTCCTCATGAAAAAATACTTTATGCAAATAGATCATCCGGATCCTGTAAAAAATATCTGAGAGTGTTACTTTTGATTTTGTTACCACAACAAAAATGACAGCTTTGTTAAAATGATTCTTTCCACACAACACTCTGAAATTAATATTAAACCTTCTTTCTTAGAAGGTAAACAGTAAAAAGTCGACCCTTTCCTGCTATACTGACAGTGTTCAACTAACGCAGTAAACATACAAATAGTAGGAGAGATACTGAACTCTCCGAGTGACGTTGGCCCTGTAAGGCTAGAAATGTTTGTAGGGATGAATCATAACATGCTTAGTACAAAAACCATCGCCTGGCAAGAATCAACCCGTCATGTCATCAGGATTTCTGATGAGAAGTTACTTCCATATTTTAGATTTGGCTCCATTGCGACCATTTATGTTGCATCTTAAAGTTTAATTTTTGTGTGTTCGAATGTTTAAAGAAAATTACGATTTGTTTACTGCAAATGAGCGACTCAATCGTATTGATTCAATAGCAGGCTAATTGATGTAAAATGTACATTACATGATACGCTCGATACATAATTTATTGAATTCGTCCTAACAATTTCATCGTCATGGAAACACACATCCATTGTCATGGAAACACCACTACAAATATAAATAAGATGCAACAATGATGGTCGCAAAACTATGACTGCCAGATCTAAATATGGAAGTACCTTTTCTCATCAGAAATCCAGGTGACGTGACGTGCTGATCCTTGCCAGGCGATGGTTATCGTACTTAGCATATTATGACTCATTACTACAAACATTTCTAGGCTTAGAGGCGTTCCGATACGCGAAGGGGTCACTAGCTCTTGGACCAAAAGATGATATGAAAATAGCGACAAAAACAAACCCTTTGTCACGCTCCTTATGAGAGGCCTTGAATTAAAAATTTTGTGCCGCTAAAGAAAATACAATGCTTCAAATAGTTGGAAAAATGATAATATACTTATGAAAGTTGCGCCACGGGGAGCTCGTAGCATTATTGTGTTCATGTGAAACTCGTTATATCAGAGGTCAAGATTGGAATGTAATGTCGAGGGAAATATACATGTAGGCATTTTATTATTAAGTAGGTATTAATCAATGAATTGAACGATATTAGCTTTGGTAACATTGCTAAGAATTTAGTAATTGAATATGGAGGAAAAAAATAACCTTCATGTATGTATGTATGTATCTTCACGCCAGGTCCCTAACGGGGTAGGCAGAGAGTGTAGAGCGCCAGATATCCCGGTTCAGACAAACCTCTCGTGCCTCGTCTACCTTCATCATTCTCTTCATACATGCACGCCGATTCCTAAAACTTTTGACCCCACCATCAGACAGAACTCGACCTATTTGGTCATGGTAGGTCAGCCTTGGTCTTCCTGGGCCTCTGCAACCGTCGACCTTCATGATCACAATTATTTCATCAACTTGTTCGGTGAAAACTGATTTTGCTTCTTCTGCTATAAAATTTATTTCTCGTTCATTATTTCATTTATGTGACCAATAAGAAAATCATAATAGTTCCGATGAACTAAGAACCTCTTTCTTTGTTAAAATACCGTTTAAAATATATTATTACTAGCTTTCCCGGCTAACTTCGTATCGCCCCAGAAAAAAAATATGTTATGAAAAATAGATGTTGGCCGATTCTCAGACCTACCCAATATGCTCACAAAATTTCATGAGAATCTGTCCAACCGTTTCGGAGGAGAATGGCAACGAAAACTGTGACACGAGAATTTTATATATTAGAGATATCGCCCTAGATGGTACAAACTCTGTAGGTACTGTATAAGGTCGACTTTTTATTGTTGCACAGCTTAACCAGTAAACGTACAAAAATGATAATATGAGAAAAGCGGCAACAACGAGTCCGACTCCAACTTGGCCAGTTTTCTTACCATGAAATCTTCAAAACATCCGTTTCCTTTAACAGGCAGTAACTATACAATAACATCTGATTTTACTTACACGTGCTTAAAATCTTCACATAATCATGACTGCCACTTGATATTTATTCCTTTTTTCACTAGTCCGTCATGCATGATGTTATTATGTTAATAATTGCTTGTTATGTTTGTTTACTTGTGGTACCTATTATTTAACCAATTTTGGTATGTGCGATGATGGCAGTCTATTAACTCAGGTGCTTTTTCGGTTTCCGGGCCCAAGGGGTGCCAATGTTATATTATAAATGCTCTGAAATAGAAATAGAATATACAATATGGGGTTCTTCAAAAATGGCGTCAAAAGAGTCCTTCAGGGCTGGCAGCGCGTTGGCGACTCCCCTGGTGTTGCAAATGTTCATAGGCGACGGTGACTACTTTCCATCAGGTGGCCCGTCTGCTAGTCTGTCAATACTGTGACATAAAAAAAAATTGAAATATTTTTATTTCAAATAGATCTTTACAGATACTTTCAAAACGTCAAGAAAATCATACAATACCTAGAGTGAATAACCATTACATATAGTAAAAGCAAAAACATATATTAATAGTAAATTAAAAATTAGACTCTACTCAGTTAATCACAAAATTTTTCAATTCCTTCAATGATGATAAATGAAGAAAAAGAAAAACTTATTCGTCAAGATCAAAGTTATTCACTTAGCAGAGTTCCAAGCGCAGTCACTACTGAAAAGAACTCCGCTACCCAACAAACTCAGTAAGAGCTACTAATTTTTTCGTAACTATTTTTTTCCAAGACGGCCCTTATAACGTCTTTCTTCGGTTGTATATTTGCAGATTTTCTCGCGTAGACCCTCCCCCCTACTTCCTCTCTTACCCGACGTTTCTCTCACTTCCCAGTGCGGTCACGGGCGGGAGTCTACTGGTGGTAGAGTTCCAAGTCGAGGGCGTATGCACCACCGTATTACCTAGTCTCTCAACCGCCAAATGGTAGTGTTCAGCGGTATCGTGTCCCGGTCAGGTGGTAGGTAATTATGGCCTCGTCATTTGGAGAGACACATCAACTTAGATCTCTGGAGTGACCGCGCATCCGCTTTGAAAACTTTGGTTTTATTTCGATGTTAAAATGTTTATAGGCTACGACACGGAATAGATAAACAAGGATGGAAAGGCCTTTAGTTCAACGAGTTGAGGCGAACGAATGGTTCAGCCGAACTGTGTTTGTTCATACATAGTTGTGGCGCGCTTGCCACGCCCACATTACCATTCCATCTTTATTCATCTATACCGTGGGCTACAGTACCACTTGCCATCATATCATTTGTTTGTAGGCTACTTCATGAATTCATAAAATACTATCGGAAGTAGTCAATAGTTTTCGGAATCGGAGATCATGACATCTGAAATGTGTTCCACGCTCTTTGCCTACTCTGTAAGAAACTTAGCTTGAAGGTGCATAATCCTTCGAGCGTGAAGTTATATCTATAATATTTTTTACAGGTTGCGTTGCGTAAAAAAGCAGGAAAAAAATGAATGAATTAAATGAAAAATTAAAAAAATTAAACTCTAATTGCGTCTTTATTTTTCATCTCACACAAATCACACGACATTAATTAAAAAGTCTGGAATCCTATGTTATTCAAGTTATAATAGACTCGGCTTAGCATTAGTCCATTACGGTTGTGAGGCAGCCGCCTCAGAGAGCTAAGGCAATAACCAGTAAGTTCAGTCCATTGTAAGTTCAGGTAGCGAAGTAATGGAATTTAAACTGAAGTTGTGAAAGCATTTTGTGGTCATTTTGTGACCTGTTAGGTCTCTTAGTACTTTGTAGTTGGAAGATTGAAAATAAATGTACATGAAAATGTGTAGGTGGATGGCTTTGTTTTATTGGAAGGAATTTTAGATTGTCACAGCAATAATCCTTTACATCTATGATTTTAGATTGTCACAGCAATAATCCTTTACATCTATGTAGATGTAAAGGATTATTGCTGTGACAATCTAAAATTCCTTCCAATAAAACAAGAGCCTAGAGCGAGTTTTCATATAAACATACATTTTTTTTTATGTGTGAAGGTTGACAGACAAGCAAACGGGCCACCTGATGGATAGTGGTCACCGTCGCCTATGAACATTTGCAACGCCAGGGGAGTTGCCAACGCGCTGCCAGCCCTGAAGGACTCTTTTGACGCCATTTTTGAAGAGCCCCATATTGTAGCACCTGGGGAACACCTCAGAGGGATGTTCGTTCCACAATTTACACGTTCTGGGCAGGAACGAACGTAAAAACCGCACCGTTGAGCACTGACAGGTGTCCAGTCATATATATTCATTCATACATATATATTCTATCCATTTGGGTTATTTCCAACGTGTTCAAGTTTACTAAAATGTCGCGAGCGCTGTCTAGTGATGCCTAATAATTGGCAAAAAAGTTTCTACTGGTGGTAGAATTCAAGTATAGGGGCTCTGGGCATAGAGGTTTTTTCATGGTAAGCTCCACCTATTTGTCTTTATGCAATGCATGCCACTGGATAGGCAGGTATAACCATATGTGTAGGGTTGATGAAAAAAAAATGTTTCAGTTGCAAGATTTTTTTTATTTTAGCGTAAAAATTTCACCAACCAAGTTTTAAGTCCAAATATATTCGAAGATTTGGAGACGGTCGGACAGACAGACAGACATGACGAATCTATAAGGATTGTGCGATTCGACTTCGGAACCCTAAAAAATTTGCAAAGGTAACCCTTTTATTGAAGACAGAGTAAAATGAATCCATGTATGTAAGATTAATGTGTAAGATAGCGATTATCCACTTGAATACGCGCCAAAGAACAAATAACGAATAACAGTCATAATGTAGCCAAAATGAGTGTACATAACTTACGAGACTTTGATTACCTAAACATACACATAAACTTCAGTAATGTAATGTCATGTTTTTCTGTCTCTTTACATTTTCTTTTTCTAGTAGTAGTAGGCTCTTCTAGTACACCTGAGGTATTCGATTCCCGGGTGTGTGAGTAGTATATAATACGATTTTAATATAGAGATTAAATTCTCTACTCAGGCAAATGGATAACTCAACTTTCTTCTTTTTCTTTCGACTTTCTTCCAGCTAAGTATGTAGTAAACTGACGTGCTACAAGGAACGTAAATAAAAACCAATAATGTGATAACCCTAATGAATTTGCGTCGAAAAGCGGTTGAAGAGGTCGAAGCGCGCATGGCCCTGTAGCTGGTGTAGATCATAGGCAATCTACTCGGTTAAGCATTACGGGCGCGGTCAGGTGTGTGATGGGTGACCGCTAGTGCCAAATTAAAATGCGCGTTTCCGTGTTTCGTAAGGCACGTTAAGCCGTCGGTCCCGGTTGCTATCGATAGATAGCAGTCGTTAAACCTTGTCGGAGGCCTTATGCGCGGTTTGAAAACATCCAACAGCGGGTTGGCCACTAACCCGTATCTCCACCAATCCGCATTGGAGCAGCGTGGTGGAGTGAGCTCCAGGCCTTTCCCCCAAAAAGGGGAGAGACTCGTGCCCGCAGTGGGACGTATAATGGGTTGCCATTATTATTATTATGGGTCAAGACGGCAATTTTGCAAAACTTCAAACTACTGAATATACAGTACCTATTCAACAAGAAATATTGCACATCGACCTCAGGAACGAGACTTCGGGGCTCATTTCGGGTTTGTAGAGCGTTATCTCTTTCGCACCTGACTTATATGCCATTTGTCGACCATTTTGATCAAGACCAATACCGGGCTATTAATGCTTACGTAGGCGGTGTGCTGCAGAGATAACGCTCTACTAAGTCGAAACTAGCCGATTGTCTCTTTCGTAAGCTCGATGTGCGATATTTATTGTTGCATCGACGACACAACTAGAACTAGAACTAGATGGCTCTTCGTAGCTGCGCGCGCGAGCGCGCAGCCACGGAAAGGGTCGAGGTTAGTACCTCCTTCCCCTGGCATTCTGCCCTAGGTTGTCTAGGGCGTGAAAAAATTTGATTGGGTGGGTGTCGTGCGTGCTAGGACACACCGGGGGGTATTCAATTTTTTTTTTTTATTATTATTATTCTTATTATTTTTTTTTTTTTTGTGAATTTTTTTTAACCATTTAGGCATATTCTTTTCACGCCCCGGCTATCTTCGCACGCACAACTTACATTATATTGGTGGTAAGGTCGCGGAAAGTGGCGGTCGGACATAGGCTTGCGGCCTCACCGGGGGCCCAGGCTGTTAGCCAGGCATTAGACACATCCGGGGGGTCGCCGCTTAGGCGGGGGTCGAACCCTCCCCAATACAACCGTCGAGGTGAAACGATCACGGAGGTCCGCCAGTGATAGAACGGCGTCTTGGAAGGGGGTTGCACTACGGAAGTCAACGGGTGGCAGGACTCGTATCAGCGGAACTGGAATCGAGGCCCCGTCGTTGCCGCATGGAACGACGGCGTCCCGTGATGGCCCAGATGAGGGCGGGGGAAGTATCTCCCGAGGGAGGGCATAGCCCTCCGGCGGTCGACCATGTAGCGGTGCAAATCCGCGGAGGTGCTCGTGGGGCCCGTTGTCTGCGCGATCGAACATATTACGCGCCAACCGCCCCACGAACTCCTCCACGGACTCGACCCCCAGGTCGCGGGCTATGACATCATTCCGGACATACCTCCCCGCGCCTGTAATAAGGCGGAGCACTTTGTTTTGCTGAACCTGAAGTCGGTTTCGCTGCCCGGCGGAGCATAAGGCATACCATGCCGGGGCAGCGTACGTCAACCTCGAGCGGATCTAGGTTTTATAAATGCGGGTTTTAACCCGCAGGGGCAGCCTAGATCGCAGCACCGGGTGCAACATCGACCGCGCAGCTGCCGACTGTGTAACCATCTGGTTCACTGTCGGCACCATGTGCAATGCGCGATCGATGTGGCACCCGAGGTACTTGACCGTTGGCTGCCATTCTACATCCCAGCCTCGCAGCCGGAGCGGTGGTAACGCGCGACGGACGCGCATCGCGATCGCGGCAGTTTTATCAACGTTAACGGACATCCGTCACGCATCTAGCCGCTCCGGCAGCAGGTCCAGCAAACGTTGCATCTTACTAATGGCCATGTTAACACGGAACGACGACGTTATGTAGGCACTGTCGTCGGCAAACAGAGAAAGCATGACATCCTCTCCCTCTCGCAGATGTTCGCGAAGGGTGGGGATGTCATCCGTGTATGCCGCGTAAAGCGCAGGCGATACACAGCTTCCCTGTGGTACTCCGGCCCGGATGGGACGGTGGCGAGAATCAACGCCCTCTACCGAGACGTAAAACCGCCTGTCCCTTAGAAAATCGGCCACCACCCTATAGTGCCCGGGCGGAAGAAAATTTGCCAGTTTAGCCAACAGGCCCGTGTGCCACACCCGGTCGAAGGCCTTCTCTATATCGAGAAAGACCCCGACCGAGTAGCAGTCCCTGTTGGCTTCGCTGGCAAGGTGGTGTAACACACGCGTTAATTGTAATGTTGTTGAGTGACCGGCGCGGAAGCCGAGCTGTTCCTCCCGAGACGACACAACGCAGCTTCTCTCCCCGTCATTGTATTGTTGGGTACTGTACAGAGATGTTAGATACGGAAACAGTGTTGCGAATTCAAAAGTGTTTTGCGTCACAAAAAATGCGCAACGCGCCTAATCATGAAGACTTCACTTCAAAAATTAACAAGGAGCATTGTTAACTTTTTCTTTACAGAAATTAAAATATATACCGGTCATCCGCTTGTTCTACCGGTCAAAATTTGCTTTATTACTGTGCTTATCTAAACACTGGATACCGGCAGAATTACACTTTCGCCCGGGTAGAAACTAAAAAAAAAAAAAAAAGAAAATTAAATATTTAGAAATACAGCATCACTTTGGATTTTTCATAATATTTTGTTTAGACTAGAGTTACTATTTTTTAATGAATTGAACACATTATAAAAATAAAATAAAGTACACTTAGGCAACAGCCCCACAGTAGGTATTAACCTGTGTCGTGGGTGCCGTTGTACACATACAACACATTACGCAAACACCCAGACCCGAAACAAATATCTGTAGGCCATACAAATATTTGTCCCGGTGCGGGGATCGAACCCGCAGTTATACTTAAATAAATCATAAGCACTTATTTCATACTTTATGAAATCAACCTTCATCTAGATATCTAACAGAGTTTTTACTCTAATAAATTTGTAGACACACTTGGATTGTGCCCAAGATTCATTTGCCAAGTTTGCTAAGTTCGGCGACAAAGGCTGTCTAAACGGACTTGGCACATAGTATCGCCTTTAAGAGTCAATAGCTTTTAATGGAATAAAAATACGGAAGAATTTGAGACCATTTGTTACAAGTTTTATTGAGCTATCCGTGTTATCGTATTCAGATCAAATAGCTATTGCAGCATATTTTAGAGCTAGCTTAGCTAAGCACATTGTTTAAATATATTGCTGGATATTCAAAGTAATTCCAATAGAATAAGATGCGCTGGCCTTTTATTTAACGCATAGAGCAACGCGGGCCACCGGCCGGTGCCGCAAAAATACAAAGCAAATCGGCATTCTTAGGACGTCGCACAAGTAAATTTAGTCTAATGAGCAGTCCGGCTGCAAATAGTTTTCATTATACGCATAGGACCATTTGGGCTTGGACAGAAGGGAAAGCCTTCATATGGCTATCGCTACTCCCCTTCGGTAATGATATGATTTAACGCGGTTTACGTCAATGCGCTGCCACTTCTGAGGCATTAGTTGTTATGCCTCTGTGCCGGAAATAACAGGGCCGTACATTACCACCTGACCGGAAAACAATAGTGCTGAACACTACCATTTAGCGGCAAATATATTAGGTAATGCGGTGGTGACTACGCCCGCGAGCTCCGTCACTGGAGCTCTACCACCAGTAAAATTACGGCTCGATTGTATTATCTCGCCATCCAATCTAGTCTATCTATGGGTCTTAAAAGTTCTTAACCAAACATTATTCACGTCTGAGGTTCATGGATTTGATCTCGGACCTTGACGAATTTTGATACGTCTGGTCCAAGTAGTGTCTAAAATAGAAAAAAGATCCAAATTTTTGAAACTTGTCTTTAAGGGTGTGCTCAAAAAGATGTGTATCGAAGATCATAAAACTCCATAAGTCTAAATTTCAAATGCTTAGCTTCAACGCTTAGTTTTATTGACGCGTCTAAATTTCATTCGTGCTGCATTTTTAGTTCTAGGTACTTCAGTTGTTGTTGATGGTAATGAACCTAAATAAAAACATTATGCCATTTCAAAAAGCTCTTTCATATTCTTCGAATCCTGGAAATAATAACGATGTATATTATCCCTTGGATCCCTTTAAATTAGGACTGAAATTTAGAAAATACTTTATTTGCTAAACAAAGTTAAATTAGCAAGCTTTACTGGTCTGCTTAAGGTAACTTATTTAACACAGGTGTACAATAACAAAAAATGGGGAAACTGAAAAGTATATCGCTGGACAAGGTTACATACACGATTTTAGTTTAACTCTCACTGGAATGAGAGTTTAACTAGAATTAATAATATATTATACTGGCCACAATAATATTACGTCTCACTTGCGCAAGCTTATCAAGTAAAAATTTGCCAACGGATTCGGTTCGCGTTTAAATTAAATTTTAACGATAGTTATAATAATGAAATTAAATATTAATTTAAGATACTGCTCAGTGAATACATAAGGATGTTAATCTTTGGGTCAAAATTTCTTACACCTTAGAAGTGTCAAAGAATTTGCATAATAATACATTAACACGTTCGTTTTCTTTAGACTGTGATAAAACGTAACTTCACGCCTGTAATCCCCGAAGGGGTAGGCAGAGGTGAATGCATGCATTCAAGCATACATGCAAACACCCACGATTCGCCGGTTACGTTTTGGCCCAAGTAACAGGTGGCGAGCCTGTTGACATCTACGGGCACATAACCAAACTTCGAGGTACTGGGAAATTTCCAGAAAATGGAAAAATCCCGATAGAACCAGAGATAAAGGACTTTACACCATTATCTCTGATAACCCCCTACCCGGGAATCGAACCCAGGACCTCAGCGTAGTAGCAGTGGCCTGCTACCACTAACTGCTACACTAGACTGTGATAATACTGTATTTACACGTAAAAAGTACCGTACACGTGTACAGTGCAGAGGTATACACGTGAGGTATACCTACGCGTGTTTGCTTATGAAAACGGACACGTGTCTGGCCACTCCATAAGACATGCCCCATACCCTCACACATCGAACATGCCCCATACCCTCACACATCGAACATGTACTTGTACACATGTTTATCACGTTTAATCACAAGCAAGCGCCGAGCACACTCGTAAATTGAAATAAGTTTAGTATTCAGAGGAAAAAAACTGTTTACGGGTGGCAGAGCCCTAGTATGTAGGGACTCGAGGGCGTAGGCACCACCGCATCACATAATCCATCTGCGGCCAAATAGTGTTATAATTATCACAAAGACATAACAACTAAGGTCACAGCGGCGGTAACGGATCTGAATGATGACCTCTGGTTTTGTGTAAATGTCTATAGATTTTTTTTATTTTTAATGTAATGGAAGTGTTAAACAAGCATGCAGTTCACATTGATGTTAAGTGATGACTGTAGCCTATAGACACCCACACAAAGAACAAGGTCAAAATGCAGATGCGTTATCACTCCTGAGGCCTAAGGTATTATGCCTCTGTGCCGGAAATTAGAGGGCCGTACATTACCACCTGACCGGAACACGATAGTGCTGAACTGACTACCATTTAGCGGCAAGTATATTAGGTAATGCGGTGGTGCCAACGCCCGCGAGCTCCGTCACTGGAGCTTTACCACCAGTAAAGATTGTCATCACTTAACATCCATTTACATGCGTGTTTGCAACCTTAGTGCCATAAAAATGTTTTTCTTAATATAGACTGGAAATGTTGAAGAAAATTTATATAATATACCTACCTACTTACCTACTCAAATTGTATTTTGATATTAGTTTTAACAAAGAAATCTCATCAAGTTCACGGTACGCGTCTTGCACTCATAAGTTGTTGCGTCGAAAAGTATGCAAATGACTCCGGAAACTTTGTTTCGAAGTTCGAAGTTGCGAATACTTTTGAGATAAGCTGATCTCGTCGGTCGGGTGATTTAGATTTTTGGAAGTATACTGAGACTTGGCTTTTTAATAATGCGAGAAAGAAGAAATAAATATTCGTACATTTTGAGGTTACTAACGTACTTAAGTATATCAGGTAAATAATAATTTCATAATTGTGTTGAATGTTTTTTTCGAAAGCCCAACTAGCAATTCTCATTTATATTCGGCTGACTTGACCCGTTTTGGGTTTTAAACTATTTGGGTTTATATTATTCCGTACCGACCTTTTTTGACCATGAATAAACTGCATGACATGTATGTAAGAGTTACATTATCATATTAACTAAACTATAATAGTAATTGGGCAGCGAAGAATTAGGGAGTATAAAAAAAAGGATAAAAAAATCATAACCTTATCGTGTCATTCATTCACAATTTGGGCAGTTTTTGTTATCAAGAGACACACAGACTCGTCCTGTAAGTACTCTCAGTAAATTTATACCTACTCCATAAAATATCGAGTTACTTCCTAAATAAGAGTTATTTTCTTGAAAATATTATTTAGAAGTATGTTTTCCAAAAATGTTTATCATATTATAAACGTATTACGTTTACTTACACCTGTACCTATTATTAAAAACCTATTTTCTGCTTTATTAATCGGTGTCTCAACGCTTTCACCAGATTTATGACATCATTGGTAAGCGGATGGCCTTTTGTAAATTCAAATGTTTTGAAGACTAGCTTTGACTAGACTTTTGGCCGAACACTCAAACGTCACTCAATTTTAATCAACCTTCAAATGTGAGCTATCTCTCCCGTTTGGACGTGTTTTATAAAGACAGAAGACTTTTAAGTCCCACTTAGATTTAAGTGACGTTTGAGTATTTGGCCGTTTGTGTCACAAAATTTGAGTAGGTACTCAGGTATGAATTGCCAAATACTGGAAGATAAATCAGCAAACCTTAATACTACGTATACAATTTACAATATGTTTGAATTTACTTTTTTTTTTACTGGTGGTAGAGCTCCAGTGACGGAGCTCGCGGGCGTAGGCACCACCGCATTACCTAATATACTTGCCGTTAAATGGTAGTGTTCAGCACTATCGTGTTTCGGCCAGGTGGTAATGTACGGCTCTGTAATTTCCGGCACAGAGGCATAACACCTAATGCCTCAGGAGTGGCAGAGCATTTGCATTTTGACCTCTGGTCATTGTGTGGGCGTCTATAGGCTGCAGTCATCCCTTAACATCAATGTGAACTGCACGCTTGTTTGCCACTTTTATTACATAAAAAAAAAATACTATGACGAATTTAAATAGTGTCCTATGTGTAACAGTCATAATTATATACTCCACCAGTGCACAAAATTTCATGGAAATACGTCCAGCCACTTTAGCGCGATCTTGCAACAAACAAGCATCCATACTTACACATTTACTCGTATAATAGTAGATTAACATGTTCGTTTTCTATAGACTGTGATAGTAGTAAGTAATGGATTAATTAGCATTCGCATTAATTGATAGCATGCTAAAATGCTGTATTAGCATTTCGCAAATTAAATGAAGTTGTAAAATTCTGCAATATGTGAAATGCTAATTCTTCGCAAATATTTTGTTATTATCCTCGATTTGTTTGCACTTAGGATCGTATGGGTGCGATACGGGACTTCGAAAATATTGAATGAATGCGTGATTTTTTTGAATAATAATTACTGTGGCACCCTATAACATAAATGAATTTGCATATTAACAGAAATCATAGGATATTCTTCATTGGGTATCAATTATTACCATATTAGCAAATAGCATAGCAATAGCAAATACCATGCTCAGACTTACGAATTCACATGCTTATGAAATTGACGAGAAATAGCATTAATTGCTATCGCTAATAGTAGTAAGATGAAACTGAGGCGGAGCCATAATATTTCTAGGTTGGAATAATACGTCCTTCGTCGATTAACAATAAGTTTTGCAAATTATATCAAGTTATGAAATTCGATTCATTAAACATTTTCTACTTCAATCAATGTCTTCATAAAATAAATGATTTTACGGAATATCTCGAGAAATTTAATTAAACGTCAACTACGCCCTTATTAGCAATACTTCGGGGAGCCCAAATAATCCGATTTGTTAAAACACTGGTTGTAATTCAAAATTTAATTACGGTTAATAATGAAACTTTGCTTTACAGAATCCTCTTGGGTGTGGAGGTAATAAATTAACTTCTATTATAAACTAACGTGTTTAATTCTAAATCGTATAACAACGGCTTATATCGGAACAGATTAAAACTTGAATTTTTAAATTATCACTGTTCCTATTTGTACTGTGGCTCTATAGTCTTTGTCCACTCTAAAGGGACAAGGCCCTGATTTTTTAGGATTGTCATGTAAAGATGCTAACTATCCTAGACTTGAGACGTGAATACAGCCGGATTAATATTAACAACTAGCTGAACAGCTGGCAAACTTCGTATTGCCTCAGAATGAAATAATGTGTCAAAGGTTTGAACGGCTAATTAGTTTTATTAAAAATGTAACCCTAATTAATTTAATTTAATCGCAATTACATTTAAGGCTTTCTTACAAATATTTTAGTACCTAATATAAAGTGATTTATTATTATATTAGTATCGAGGTCATACATAAGAGAAACTCATAAACCTCAGGCATACGAAATCACTCAGCAAATGGAATTGTGTATGTTATTTGAGATACTGCATCGAAACAATAAATACTTTCGGTTTCCGCGTATTAAGCCATGTAAAAATAAAAAACATGAAAAAGAAAAATTGAATACAATGTATTTATAAGTCAAACCTATCTTCTCAGAGATCGGTGAAAGAAGTCATTGAATTATTCATGTTCATCAATACATTTTATTGATGGATGTAAAAAATTACGCTCCATCGGGCTGAATCTTATTTGACTGTGTATTTGTTTTTTTTTTATTTCGCGAAACCGCCGCAGATTGAAAATAACATTGAAAGCAATGAATAAGATATTTCTGTTGTACAAAAATATCTCATGTTCTTAATTCTAATTTTTTACTGTATCATATATTTACGAGTTATTATTTGTATTTGATCGTATTTTTTTAAATATAATACTTCTATTTTCATCACATCAAACGTGATTGGGCTCGGTTCTTATTTAAAATAGATATTTAGATTTCTGAGGGAATTCTTAATAACTTCTTATATTCATTGAGCTTTCACTAGTTCTCATGGCTTTCTTAAACTTTACTTAGCATGAAAGAGCAATCATAATATGTTTTTCTCAAATTAACTGATGTCTTCGAAGGATTCTCAACTTAACGACATCAAGTAGGGTCTCTATTTGCTATATGCTCCTCCACTCGTCCTATACGCCTTGGGAACTATTCAAAGCTACTCCGGCTGTGCCGCATGATAAATACCGGAGTCTGTGCATCGCCTACAAATTTGTATCTTTTTTATGTTTTGGTCCCTTTTGTAAATATTTTTAAATGTTAAGATGCACTTGAGCATGCAGTTCTCATTGATAAACAATGCAATCTATATACAAAATAATGTAATGCCTATATCTGCTCCACTTTCCGATACTCTAAGGACTCCCGAACACATGATCACGATACGACCGTCGCGTCGTACCTAGGGAGGGATGCAACATCGTTCTTAAAAACATCGATGTTTGAATATATCGATTTTTGTATGGCCAACATCGATGAAAACTTTCGGTTAAAAAAAAACGATACATCGATGTTTTTCCGATGTTTTGTTTTTTTTTCTCCGTGATCTATTACTTTACAATTCGATCGCTAATGCTATTCTGCTAAATAAAATGTACTAAGCTCACCGGATTAAGTAACATTCAATCGATGAATAAGAACGTTTTTTTCAATAAAATTATTGAACTTTTGCATGTAATGAAGGTGGCAAACAAGCATGCAGTTCACATTGATGTTAGTTAAGTGATGACTCCAGCCTATAAGCACCCATAGAATGGCCAGAGGTCAAAATGCAGATGCGTTGCCACCCCCGAGTTCTTAGATGTTATGTCTCTGTAGTAATTATTATGGGGCCATAAATTTTAATTTAACAAGTATAGAGCTGCATGCAGTCTGCAATCACGACGTACATAATCATTATAAAATAAACCATTTATACATAGTTATTTATTTGTTAGAATGTAAAGGAGATGTTGCGAGCTCGGCCCTGGTTCGTACACGTCCTCAAAAAAAGGGTTAGTTAAAGAAGAATCCGAAAAAAATACAATTAATTTATTCAAGAATATATTTTAGTGTTACAACCATATTTAATTCAAACGATTTTATCATTTTCAACTATGTTAAACATGGCGGCGATACAGCCGACACTTGGAATCAATCGATTTTGATAGTATTTAGAAAATATTACTTTTTTCTCCAGGTTCTATAATCAAAATACAATTTAAAAAACGAAAATGTCACAATGACATCGCTTGCTATATTTGCCATGTTAGTTTTAAGTTGCAATTCTAAGTGCAAATTATGTTTTGTAACTGCAAACAAAGCTAAAGAAGTGAAAATATGCAGTAAAAAACGTTAATATATATTGATTTTGCCTGTTTAATGATATTGTGTACAATACATGGCCGGAGGTCAATACATTTTTGCAACATCTCCTTTGGAAATGGAGTTAAGAAACAGAAGCTTGGAAAATCTACTACCAGAAGTCTATAAATGAACGATGTCTATGTTTGACTGTTTTGCCGACGTATCGGCGATGCATCGTTCTTCAAAACATCGATGTTTGCATCCCTAGTTCCACGATTCGGCGTCCTTCCACATCGAATGACCTTGCTTAAGTTACGAATAGATCAATCTGATATTCTGTGTAGAAATGTTATTTTATACTCTTTGTTTCGCAAAACGACGCCGCATCGTGGTACGACGCGACGTCGTATCGTGTTTATGTGTGGGAGCCCTAACAGAGCCTAACTAGATATTTAATATATTTTTATTTTGGTGCATCAATTCTAATACCTACCCTGTGGCGACAGTGAAAATTAGGGACTAAAAATAATACTACCCTGAAGTGCATACATTCTTACAATTCTTTTGGTTAGAACAAAAGCGTTCTATTCAACAATTCCTAATCGATATGATCTCTCAACGCTTGCGAGCGTTACAGCTAACCGTATGTATCCCAGCACACCGATTTGTTGGTGATAGGATTCCCTAGGGCCAGAGAATATCAGAACTGTTCAAGTAACCGCTGTGTTTGACCTGTAATATTGTTTATCTTGTTTTATTTTAAGCTGGCTTGAATATTTGATGGAAAGCTTTGAGTGCAGTTATGTTATAAGTCGTAAAGCGGGCAAAATTGTTAAAGGCAAAATTGAAATAAAAATCAAGACCAACTGGCAAATGTGAACTCTGTGCCTAGCTTTCAAATAAGTTGTTTGAATCTGTAAATCATTCACTTGCTTTTTTGACTTCAGCGGCAGTCTTTCCTGTCGATGGGAAATTTGACACGCCCTAAGATTAAACAAAGCAGACGGTGATAAAAAAGGATGTGTACTTATGTAAGCAGGTAAGAAGTTATAATTCTTTAACAATCCAATACCTATCAGAAATAAAACAAAACGACAAAAAAGTTTAGCAACTAACTTCAGACTGTTGCTTTTATCTATTTAGCCACTGACTTCAGTCTGTCGCTTTTTAAATATTCACTCTCATCATTTTTTTTTCAATCGCGCGTAAAGAAGTATGACTTCAAAATACGAGTTACACACTCTCTCTGGTGGTTTATTTCTAACAAATACCCTATCAATGGAACTGAGATCGAGTTTTTGTCAATTGTTCAGTTTTTAAGTAACCAGCTCGATCAGAGTTGTTACTTACTGATACACCGTACGGTGTATCAGTAAGTATTGACAACTCTAACTACAATCAAGCGCCGACCGCGCTATTGATTTGCCAGAACAATAAAATTAAACAATAGAAGCACACAAGCAAATACACTGAACTATCCTATTACATAAACGTACTTAATCTATTCTGTGGTAATACAGAAAATGACGTTTTAAATTGTCAATGTCTCTATTTTTCTATATTGTGTATCAAAGATTATGTATCACAGGAATTAACTAGCATCTAAGATACAGGCTCGGCCTAGTTTAGATGCTAGTGATAACCAAAGTGAACTGTCTTTTTTACATCATACGACTTAAAACTGTAAGTACATACTAATATGTATTGGTGACAAATAAACATTTTTTTTTTTTAACCACTTTCCACTATTAAGCCCGTAATAGTGTATAATTTGTTTTATTGGGTTCTAGGAGAAGAAGAAAAAGCATTTATTTATATTATCAACACTGACCCTTTGAAAATGACCACTCTATTATGAAATCCCAGCCCGTTGAACTATATGCCAAACTCCAGCTTTGATAATCTAAAATTAAATTAGAATACAGTAGTTGTAGCAATCTAGAATACTACGCCAGTAGAAGCATTACTATAAACGATAAGAGCTTACGAGAACACGGTCGTTACTGGAGCTAGCTCGGAATGTTTTCGATTGTACAGATCGGACGCTTTACTGTTTTGTATGTATGTAGTAGCTAACTGTAGATATCTGCAGATATATTTGTACTCTTACCTACGAGGCAAGCTAGAGGACAGTGTTCCTTATAATTAATATACTTTAGTGATTTCAAAGTTCTACGGTTCTACTCGAAGACATTATTCGTTAAAAGATCTGGCATAGAAATTTGGAATCCTCCAAAACAATTTTTTTTGCTATCGGTTTTTTTTAATTGTTTATTTCATTTGTACCTATTTAAGTTCGAAGAAAAATTTTTTTTCTTTCTTTAACTATGTCGAAAACTGTATGGTATACAAATAACGGGGCCCAAGGGTCGATATTGTGCCAACTTTTATACGATGCGAAAATATCGCGATAAAATATGTCATTTAGTTTGGGCGTAAAGATTATTTGTAAAGTATTGGTAACGCAAAAGTTATTTTCTTCGACGTAATCCCTGAAGTTGGAAAGTTGTATAATAGTTTTTATGTGTGATCGAGGAAACTTCAATCGTTACCTTCACCTTACGTATAAGAGGCATAGAGCAACTCGGCCCACCGGCCGCGGCGGATCGGTGGGAAGTAGCCATAGCGTTTATTACCGAATAGCTGACCCGGCAAACTTCGTATTGCCTGAGAATGAAATAATGTGTCAGAGGTTTGATAGATACGGACTATTTGTATGGGAAAATGAAATTGTGATTTTTACTATTTCCCTTCAATTTCTTCATAAACATTGCTTAAACCTTCCCTGGACTTCCAAAAATCATACAAAACCAAAATTTGCCAAATCGGTCCAGCCGTTCTCGAGTTTTAGCGAGACTAACGAACAACAATTGTTTTTTTTATATAGATGCAAAACAGTCTGTAATTTTGGCAAAGGAAATGCGTGTGACACACACACACACATACACACACACTACAAAAATCGTCTATTACTACGAAACTCACACTTTGACTTGAACAAAATACATAAACAATTTCACGCACACATTTAAACATCTAGGCGACAGGCATAGGCACTTGGGCTTGTACTGTGACAGAGTGTAAAGCCTGCATGTGGCTACTCCCCACCGGTCGGCCGCGGCCGGTGGCCCGTGTTGCTCTATAACAATAGGTAAGATTTTTTTATATATCATCTTTAGCAGCCGCGACCCTTAACATAGGTAATAAAACAGTAACAAATATTATCATAAAAACATTCTTATGGCGCTTATGGATCTCAAATTCAACAATACGTTTGTCGACGTAAACAAGCAGATGCCAAATTGTGGAATCTTTATGGTTATATTCCGGCAAAGATAATTCTATTTCCCAGATTTTTTATACGACCATGGCAGTAGAAAAGTTATGATGGACACAGGGCATGTATGCGAATAGGTTCGTTGCCTCGTATAAACTATAATAACATTACTAAAGAGGTTTCACCAAATGAGGTTGCCATAGATCGTTCTCTACATGTCTTGGGGTAAAAATATCATTATCGTTATCTTGACACCAGCTTCGCTTTATTTAATAAAGTTTTCCCAATGGTGGTACAGTCTTCTCCCATGTTCCTGTTAGGAGTGAATTTATCTACAGAAGAAAAACTATTTATTCAGTTCAATTAATTTATATGAGCCGTTTTGAGTAAGTTGTACAACTCCCACCAATGTTTTGAGTCGTAATAATAAATATGCACTTGAAACCTTAAAATTGGGTTTTGAATAGATATTTCGAAAAAAATATTTATGTATTATTTTTCCTATCCTTTTTGAAATTACAGTAAAAAAAACTATTCAACATCCCTATTGCATAAAGCTTAAGATCCCATTGTAGAATCATTTCGTTCATCCAGATAATTGCTGCAAACGAAATTTTTAACCATATTCATAACCTAGAGAATATATATCCATTTGATTGCCTATAAAAATTTGGCCGCAAGTATTTTTAATCAAATTATTTTATTTTAAACAGCCAGCAACTCTTATAATATGCGTTTTTTTACGGTCGATTTAATTTGGCTCCCGTATATCATAATAATGAGATAAAAAACCGGACAAATGCGAGTTCGACTTTCGTGGTGAAGGTTCCGTAATTTAATTAAATATTTTCGAAAATATTTAACATTATTACAAATATTTAATATTAAACTCAAAACGGCTCATATAAATTAATTGAACTGAATAAATAGTATACATAGCGGTTACGGTGGTACCGGCAGGGGGGTTATATTATTAAGAATTTTCGAATTAATTTGAATACTCAAACTTCTTATAGGTTTTCCAGTAATCTATAGGCAAAGAACTATTTTGCACATTTTTTTCAAAATTTTAAGTTCAGTAGTTTCGGAGATAAGGGGGGGAATGGTCAATTTTCGTCGTTTTTCTTAAATTACTTCAAATTTGTTTATGCAAAAATTATAAAAAAAGTATATCTGAGATGCTGACAACAACTTCTTTCATTTGATATGTCACACGATACAGTTTACGATTTTTTTTTTATTATCTGATTTTCACACCAAAAGTGGCCCCCCTGTTTAAAATTCATGATTTTACTTGACGTGTTCATCTTTGGGTCACCAATTTACATATATTCATCAAATTTCAACTCAATCGGTAGAGTAGTTTCGGAGCAAATTGGCTGTGACAGACAGTGATCCTATAAGGGTTCCTTTTTTCCTTTTAAGGTACGGAACCCTAAAAAACAGCTTTAATTTTGAATTTGTTACTTTAAAAATGTAACGTACATGTATTATTAATGTACCAACGTGGACGTATTCAACAATTTGGACGTAAAAAGTTATCGGGGCGGAACGAAAATATGTAGAGGCGTGAGGCCAGCCGTGATTCATAATTATTTGTACATATTGCCGTGAAGTCGCCGATATTTTATTAAACAAACAAGTAAAAAAAAAATCTTTCTCAAAAAAAAAATACTTGCAGCCATTTTGTGATAGGCAACCTAGTGGATATAATAATGTGTTTTCTAAATTATAAATATGCGTAAAAGAATAGAAAAAACTAATAATCTAAAATAAATAATTTTTAAAAAATAATATCTGGATGAACGAAAGGATTCTGTAGTGGGATCCTAATCTAATAGTAACAGGTTACATCAAAATAACACACATTTACACTATATGTAGGCACAGTCCGCAGTATCTATATATTCTAACACATGAACTTCTACCGTAATTTAAACTTGTGTACTAACTATTTAAAGCGAAGTTTTCACACACACACACGGAGTAACTAAAAACTTTGCCTCGGCCACGTTACGAGTGGGAAAGACCTTGATAATTTTACTGGTGGTAGAGTTCTAGTGTAGGAGCTCGAGGACGTAGGCACCGCATTACCGAATTTATCTGTCGCTAAATAATAAAAAATGAATAAAATAAAATACGTTTTCTTTTCTCCACATTAACATCAACAGTACAAAATTATGTTAATTGCAATACAAAACGAAGATGGTAGTGTTCAGCACTATCGTGTTCCGGTTAGATGGTAATAAATCGCCCCGTAATAACTATCACAGAGACATAACATATAAGATCTCAGGGGTGGCAACGCATCTGCATTTTGACCTCTGATCTTTCTGTATGTGTCTGTACCTTTATAAAATAAAAAAATAAAAAATTGGCTCTACATTACATTTGCTCATAAACAATATTTTTATTGTAAATAGAAAGGTGGAGATAAAGTTTCTAATATTATATTGTTTTACACTACGAATAAGTTATTCTATAGAAGTGTAATCAAACACAAAAAGCGGCGCCACAAGTTTGATAATAATTAACATACCTAAAAGTTAAGTTATTTGACAATAGTTGTTTATACATATTTCGTTGCTAAGGGCCTTATTGTTCATACAATTCAGATTACTATTATTAGTAGTTAGTAACATTGAGCCCTAAGGGTGCGTTTCAATTGAAGCGGAGTTGCACGGAGGTTAGCTAAGCGAGACTGTGTAAAAAGGTGACTGTTTCCATTGAAGCGGCGCAAAAATTAGTGGTGCAGAGCCTGTGTAGCTGGTTGAAGATGAGCCGAGCCAGGCTAAGCAAAGCTGTATATCTAGCTCAAATTAAGCGGGGTCTAATCTAATCACAGCGGGGCTGTGATTAGATTTTGGTTGCTCCTCAAGGAGCGTGTGGCCACGTGACACCGCACCGCTTCGCTCCGCCGCGCATTGCCCCGCTTAACCCCGCCCGGCCCCGCTTCACCTAGCACAGCTCATCATGATGAGCTGTGCTAGGTGAAGCGGGGCCGTGGTGTGCAAAGCGGAGCTTTGTCATGACAAAGCTCCGCTTTGCACACCACGCTATACCTACATCTTAATATTTTTAATATAGTTCTTCTCAACTTAGCTAATACTGTGTCCACTGAAGCGGAGTGGAGATGAGATGTGTGATTTGAGTCATATCATTTGTCAATTTTTGTAAGTCTTAGCTCAGCTCCGCGCAGCTCCGCTTCGATGGAAATGCACCCTTCACTTCTAAAGAATTACTTCGTAGGTTTTACGTATCATCAGATTATGGTTTAGTAAATTTATTACGATCCAGAACTTAAAGGTACAAGGTGCAATTTTTGTCATTATATAAACATATTTCCGCATTTAGGGTTCTTGCCATTTCCTTCATAAGTAAATTGTATTTTACAGTATCTAACAAGCAGAAACAGAAATAAAGCACATCGACGTCAAGAAGAGACGTCGGCTTATTTTGGATCTGTAGAACGTTATCTCTTTCGCACTGTACCTATTTGACGTATGTCGACCATTTTGATCAAGTTTTGACCAATGCCGGACTGTCAGTACTTACGAAGGCAGTGTGCAATAGAGATAACGCTCTACGAAGTCAAAACGAGCTGATCGTGTCTTTCGCAGGCTAAATGTGCAATAATAATTGTTGAGTACTGTACTAGTTTTTGACACATTATACGAGTACTTTTGTGTGAAAGTCTGCAACATTAACACATTCAATTTGCATGGACATGCAAATTAAAATTAACATTAAAACAGCCAAACAACTTCTCACTGTATAATTACATATTAACAAAGTCACTGATAAATCAGAGCCCTGTAGTTGCATAATTGGAATTCTCGAGAGTCCTCAACTTGCTGTCGCCTAAGTTTCGGAGTGATTGCCGAAGAATTTTCAATTAAACAGTTCCGAATCTCAAATGAGCGAGGTTCTATGTAAGTTTTCCAAATAAATAGATAGTTCGTGTTGCTTGTAAACTATCAATAACTTCATGTCAAACAAATCAAACATTAATCTAACTAATCAGTCGCAAAAGAGTGGTTTCAATCTGTATTTACTCATTGTACAGAATAGAGCAACACGAGTCACCGGCCGCGGCGAACCGGAGGGGAGTAGCCATACGCAGGTTTTCACCTCTGTCAAAGTACCTATAAGCACAAGTGACCCCATGCCTGTCGACTAAATGTTTAAGTGTGCGTGAAATTGTTTAGTAGTAATAGACGATATTTGTGTGTGTGTCACAATCACACGCATTTCACCGCCAAAAAACGTATACGCTATGGTCGGCCGGTGGCCCGTGTTGCTCTATGTTGTACAGTATGCCAAAAAGCAAACACTTCAAGGATTTAGGGAAAAATAATGTTAATCTGAAGAAAATAAAGATTGAAGTCAGGGAGGTCTCGGGCACATCTCGGCGCCGAAAGAATCGTTTACACCTATCGCACTGTGTTACATGTGAACTGTGACAGATTTATAGCTATTCGTAATGATATCCTAATCTGAATAAATTAGAATTACTCACTTTTTAAAATAATGAAGACTTAGGGCGAGATTCACAGACCGCACTACGACTTTACTTTGAGCAAAGTATGCTTAGAACTGTCTGAATTGTATGGGTTTTGACAGTTCGAAGCGTACTTTGCTCGAAAGTAAAATCGTAGTGCGGTCTGTGAATCTCGCCCTTAGTTCCTACTTGGGGGTAACTCTGTCGTACGGATCGGTCGAATTGATCGCAAAAGCCGCGCCGAATCTGATGACGTCATCCGAATTTGTAGATTTCTGGTGTTTTGCCAGATTCGGACGATTTGACGCGGGCAAGTTTGTGTGGTTCCATGAGATTTCATAAAGAGACTGATGAAATTCGTTTCATTCGACTAATTCAACGCGAAAGGTTCGGATAAATGTGCTTTCACATTAAAAGATATCTATGTATTAAATTAATTATATTTAAATTCAGACAGAGAACAAATATTTATCGATAACCATAAAAATACATTTATATACATTGCAGCCGTGATAAATGAGTTTGGAGGAGATTTGATAAGTGGGAATATTTGGTAACAACATTAAATTAGAAATTCTAATAATCATCGGAAATTTCGCTATTTGGATATTGGAACTGCGCAATAATTCCACGGAATCAACATTTGCGACCACTCAATTAATTTTTAATTTCCATTAACGAAAATACTGTGTTAAATAAAATTATTGAAAAGTTCAAAAGAAAGTCGTCTTTAGGTCCCCTTTGTAAATTTTGTGCGCACCTACTACGCAGTTCAAAAAGTTTGACAAATTCAACTTCCTTCCTCAAACAAATTTTAATGAAATTGTACCTACATTAAAATTAATAGCATATCTAAAAGTACTTTTTTTTCAAATAGAATATTGTTGCATTTTATCTGATCATCATTTTTCTTTTGTCAAACATTTTAATAAACATGTTTATTCGAATTCTGCTTGTATTGGCATAAATGCATTATAAAAGTCAGTTAATAATAATATTAGGTAGGAACTTAAAGTATTCTCCTATGTATCAAGAATTAGATGGCAATAAATTAGCATTTAACGGTAACGACTTACACGACGTATTTAGCGGTTAGCAATTAATGTGTTGGTGTGCCGCAAACGCCTAATTCCTGAAATCCTACCATCAACTAATACCAAGATGATTTGTTATATGTGAAACATATATTTTAGTGTCGTTTATGGATCAATATACTTTGAAAATGATCCAATTTACTTCATGCTGTCCTAGCTAAGATAAAAATATAATAATACAGTGTATCCACGGTACCCGCCATACCTAAGATGTGCACGATGATTAGGGTTTCTGCTCGAGACTTCTCGAACTCGAGACAACTCGAGAGTTTCGCCTCTATTCGAGACGAGAAATAAATAGCAGACTCTCGAGACTCTCGAGTTCCGGCGAACGCGAAATAAAGACTAAAGTCAGGCTCGCCATTTTGCCGCTTTTATCAATGAAAACGTCACCCGCGCACTACAAACACTTCACTCCTGACTTCTCACAATACCGCATCATACCAGTTACTAACTTGTGTAATGCGGGAGACTCCCGGGGAGACGGGAGACTGACGAACTGGCAGTTAGTCAGTCTCCTGCTCAGATTGGTCGATGAAACTCGTGCCGTGCCTGTGTGTGTGTCGCTACGCCGGCACAATTATGTTTTTTTTTTGGCACTTAGGTGTAGTACCTAAGTGCCAAAAAAAAACATAATTGAAAAGCTCGAATACAAGTGGATTAGTCCGACGCCTGCAAAGCGTTCATAAAATAACTTTGAAAACTGAGTCACAGGCTGCTTCAACCAGTTCAACCGCTGATAATGAAGATGAACAGCCTTCGACAAGAGAGATACAGAGTAGAGTATTTGAGTTACTTACGTTTTGTGTTTCTAACTTGTAGTGCAAAGTATGTTACAATAAAAGAATTCTTATTTTTAATTGTTTTTCATTTTATTTTCAGTTTCATTTACAATTTCTTACAAAAGACTCGAGAGTCGAGACAATTCGAGAAATTAGGGTCGAGAATACTCGAAACTCGACAAAAAAATTGAGACAAGAAACCAGAAACCCTAACGATGATACAATCGAGTTTTACGAACTACAGAATACTGCAAAAACACCTTTAATCCGTTGTATGTTCTTAGGTTTTCGCGAGCTACACTCATTGAAATAAATCTAGTCTTCGGATTTATATCACCTTTCACCCGGTGCTTTTTTGAAAATGGAATTTAATGAAAATGGAACAGAGGGAAAATAGTGTGTTGTTTGTTTCACTAATTAATTTATCTCTGTGGATTTCAAAGAAATAGGAAGGTATTGTTTAACAGTAAACAATCTCAGGTAATCTATATTACTATGACGTCGTGCGCTTTCTAGGATAAATAAAAATACAGTTGGTAATCCGACAAACGTTGTGCATGACAATGTGTTTATTGAGTTTGTCGAACTGTTTAATACTGCCCCAAACACCTGCAATTCCGATACTTGGAATGTAATGAAAACCGAACGGAGGGAAAATAATATATTATGTTCCTTGTTTCAAAGATTAATTTATTTAGATTTAAGCAGCGTATCTATTCAGCGGCTGCAAATCCTATTTTTTTTACGTAATGGAAGTGGCAAACAAGCATGCAGTTCACATTGATGTTAAGTGATGACTGCAGCCTATAGACACCCACACTTAGACCAAGGTCAAAATGCAGATGTGTTACCACTCCTGAGGCCTAAGGTGTTATGCCTCTGTGCCCTTAAATTACTGGGCCGTACATTACCACCGGATCGTAACACGATAGTGCTGAACACTACCATTTAGCGGCAAGTATATTAGGTAATGCGGTGGTGCCTACGCCCGCAAGCTCCGTCACTGAAGCTCTACCACCAGTGTAAAATGACGTGCGCTGTATACGACGATTCATTGAACCCGCTGTAATCCAACAAACGTGGTGGTAGAGCTCCAGTGACGGAGCTCGTGGGCGTAGGCACCACCGCATTACCTAATATACTTGCCGCTAAATGGTAGTGTTCAGCACTATCGTGTTCCGGTCAGGTGGTAATGTACAGCCCTGTAATTTCAGGCACAGAGGCCATAACACCTTAGGCCTCAGGAGTGGCAGCGCATCTGCATTTTGACCTCTGGTCATTGTGTGGGTGTCTATAGGCTGCAGTCATCACTTAACATCAATGTGAACTGCACGCTTGTTTGCCACTTTTATTACATAAAAAAAAAAAAAAAAAAAAAAACGTTGTGCACGTCGCAGAACTTCAATGTTCGAAGTGCTGCGACAAACACCTGTAGTGCTGTACTTTTTTGAATGAAAAATAATAAGTTGTTTGTTTCAATAATTAATTTACTCGTATCTCTGTGAATTTCATGCAGCGTACCCATTTATCTTATTTGGTGTCTTGCACTGTCTACAGTATGAAATTAATGCGATGATACAATGTCTAGCCTTTTGGGTTCCTGCGCTGAAATTCTACTACAGCATATCCAAAGTTATTAAGGACGTGGTAAACGATGCAATACAAATGATGTTTTAACGATGTGGTCATACATTTCAAGACTCGGAGAATTCATTAATTCATGATTCAAATGAGGTATGCAAATGTCGTTTAAAATTAAACGCAATGTCTTATTATGTTGTACACTTGAAAACTAATTCAACACCATACTACAAAGATGCGGTAAGTATTTACAGAGCAAATTGCTTTCAAAAATACGATCATTAATCAATGTTAACTAGAAAGTGCATATTAAATAAAGCAAAGGTATTAGTGACAATGTGTACCTTGATTTAATATCAAACAATTTTGTGGTAGGTTAATTATACGCCTTTAAAAAATGTTGTGCGTTATTAGAGGAGAATATGACGTAATCGGGATGCTTGGCAGGATCGGACTGGCAATCGCAGTGGCGGGTGTTTTATCGTGGGGTCGGGTTGCTACTTACTTTGTACTAAAATTATTCTTATAATCAACCCATCATAAAGTTATTATTAAGTAATCATACAGACCTGCTAACCTTAATAGTTTATTAAAATTTTAAAATAGGTGTTTTCGATAACCATTTTCGTCTTTACAACTACAAATCATGTAACATTCCGTGACTAATATTTATTTTAAAATGAAAATAGGACAAGTACATAATGTTAATGTGTTTTTGAAAATTTACGACCAAAATTGATTTATTCACGTTTCTTCACAATATTTTTTTAATAACAATGTTTTGAAATGTTTTTTAAAAAGATGATTGATAAAAAGTTCCACTTTAAGCGCAAGTACAATTATTAAATCGTTTTTTTTCTAATGAAGAAAATTCTTCGTGAACATAAAACGCGAAACAAGCTGTAAGGTGGGAGACACCGCACTGGAGTTTTACTTCTGGTAGTTATTACATATTCTCTGCATCTGGCTTCACTGTACCTACATATCTCTGATACTTAGATTGTCGCAGTTACGCGCGTATGTACCTACACCGCTCCACCCCCCAAACCCTCACTCGGTCTGCAAACCAGTATATCACCGAATCTTCTCTTCCGGTGGGAGAGTCAAAGTTAAACAAAAAAAAAAGGGAAGACATACCCCCCGGTGAGTCCTAGAACGCGCGGCCCCCCATCCGTCGTCTAAGTCACGTCCTCGCTATGTCGAGGGCAGATCTGTCCGGGCAGGAGGACATCCTCGAGGCCCAATCCGCCCCAGCAGCGAAGAACAGTCCAGTTCCAAAGTTACTTACGTATATTATACGGGAGCCCAGCGCCACCAGTATTTATGCTCCTGACTGGCACTTCGGGGTTACTACTAAACAAATTCAACGTGATGAGGTAGGAATTGTAAGTATGTTTTTTTATATAACACTACTATACACGCGCCGGGTGTTATGCCACCTATGCTAGCCACGCCATTGCGTAGTTCTGACACCAATCTTCAGTATCGATTTTCATTAAGCTGTTCAGACCAAAGACCGCCAACTTTATGTCCTCGAAGTACATAGCTATTGTATTCCCTACTCAGAATTTGCTAACATACTAGTTAACAAATTCTTATGAAATAGTTTCGGATTCAATTATTTGACAAGACTAAAGAACTTTTGAGGTAAGATTGTTTGTATAGTTTCAAGTGTTTAGGTGCTTAGGGACGTACGCACCGCCGCATTACATCTGTTTCTAAATTAGCAAAGCTTGATATCGTCATAAAGCACATACGTTATAACATAACGCCTGCATTTTCTCTATAAAGAAGGCAGTTATTATGTTAAGTAACTAAGTGCAACGCGGAAATTACTTTTAATGTATTTTATATTACCTACACTATCATCTATCGACATATTTGTATTATTTAACATTATAATTTATTCAACTAAAAATCCTCCACTGCTGCACATAAGATGCCCATAATGAATGGTCTTGGACAACCCATATCCAGCGTTTGTCCGCGCTCTTGAAGAGGTCGTCAGTCCACCTCGTAGCAGGCAAAGCACGGACATGCTTCGTCTTTCGGTGGCAGATGAAGTTGCCGTTGATATTGCTGCCGAGTCCATTCCAGTCCAAAGGCTTGGCAACATATCGTCTGACACCCACAGTTCACATTTGGGTAGGTTTCGGATTCCGATCGCTAGACATAGGGACTGGGCAACTCTTCCGACTTCTTTATAACTATCGCAGCATATGTATGCTGATTGTCCAAGTGCTATATCTTTGACGAGAACCGGGTGATTAGCAGACTGGAAGTCGTCAGGCCTGCTGATAAATGATTCGTAATCACTCGAATAATCTTTCAACAACAGCTTGAAGATATAACTATAAAATAAATAGCTACCTACTTATGTATTCAACAATGATTATTATTTTTGAAGGTCAGATGGCTTATTTTCGTATCTATGATCAAGTAAAGCTTTTTCTTGATTAGTAGTAGGTAGGAATATAAAATTTCGTCTCTTAATTATAAGTCGCAAAGAACAATTGTTTTGAACTACTCGTTCATACGTCCCTGCCACCATATCTGAATACTACGTGCTCGGATAAGACATGCGACGTAAAAATATCAGTAAATGTTTACGAATATCAAATAATCCGGCTTACTTACCGCGTTACATGTAAATTATTAATGTGGTGTTCTTATCATAATCACCTAATAAAAATATATTCGTTATTGGCATAGAATGTAAATATTTTAATGTTATTTTTTCTCATCTGGGAAAATTAGCAAATTTCCTATTGACAAGACGAGTTATGCTTCCTAGATGATGAATAGGTATTGTTTGATATTATTTCGCATTAACACATGCTTGTGAAATATATTTTATTTTTAAAGAAAAATGGAAAGAAAAATTTGACTTCAGGCGAGGCTCGAACTCGCGACCTAATGGGAATCTAGTCCAGCCGCTCTTCCAATTGAGCTACTGAAGCCCTGCCCGATTTGTCAAATCTTTCCTTAACATCTATTGCATTGCTTTATGGTAGCAGTAGCGCCATCTATTACCAACTATGCTAGTTAGGCAACCGATATAATAGACTTTTCAGTTTATTGAGAAGAGCTCAATTGGAAGAGCGGCTGGACTAGATTCCCAGTAGGTCGCGAGTTCGAGCCTCGCCTGAAGTCAAATTTTTCTTTCCATTTTTCTTTAAAAATAAAAGATGAATAGGTACCCGAGCGACGGCAAAATTTGCCCAGAGGGAATAACTTGTACATAAGGAAAAAAGGTAGATATTAAGTTATTTTAAAGATAAGCGTCCACTTGTCGGTATCGAACGCATCACCGTTGCGTGCGAAGCATCCCATCGCACGCAACGGATCGTAGTATTCTTTGTATAGAAACTCATGTAAGTGCGTCCACCTGTCCGCATCGTACGCATCGCACATCGGCCACCGTTGCTCCGAGAGGCAACTTTTGCGATGCGTGCCGATGACGTTATACGGAATACCGATCTGTGGACGCACCCCCCATGAAAATATTGGAAGCACTTCGTGCCATCGTTTAACAAATCAGGAAATAGGGTGTGTACGGAACCCTAAAAAGGATAAAAACTTGCAGTTAACAATATCTGTTTTACTTTCTGTAATTTGCTATTCACGCTTGGCAAGATTTGACTTCAAATTCTTATAACTTCTATCGAAAAAGGTTGTAAAATCTTGCTCGAAATAAAAATATTCTATTTCTTTTTATACTAAAATTCTACTCAGACCCGACACAATACACTTTAACACTATTACCACAGTCTAAAGAAAATGGACATGTTAATAAACTGTGCAAGAACATTGATGAGACATTGATGAGTCGCCTTACAAGGCGTAATACGCTTTGTAAGGCGACTCAACTCAGAAATGTTCTTCTACTTTAATACCTACTTGACTTATACCTACTTATCTAAGTGACCTGTCGAGCACAGTATTTGTAGGTAACGTTTATTTAATATACCTCGCCGAATTTTAGCAGGAAATTGTTTTGTACAAACTTTGTGTTACAAAATATGAATTAAAATCAAAGAACTTACCTAATATAAGAAGTTAATTAACATCTTTGAACAATGTTCTACATTAAGCTCAAAGGAAATCGCTCAAAAATATAAAATTTCGCAATAAGGACCATGTAATGTAAATTAATGATGTGGGTAATTCTATATATATAAAAATCAATTGCAGTTCGTTAGTCTCGCTAAAACGCGAGAACGGCTTGACCGATTTAGCTAATTTTGGATTTTAATGATTTTTGAAAGTCCAGGGAAGGTTTAAAAGGTAAGAAAAAATGAAGAAATTGAAGGGAAATAGTAAAAACCACCATTTAATTTTCCCATACAAATAGTCCGTATGTATCAAACCTTTGACTCATTATTTCATTCTGAGTCAATACGAAGTTTGCCGGCTCAGCTAGTGATGTATAAAAATTTAATATATCTTAGTAGGTACTTTGGTACTGCATATTATTAAATTTCATATGTGCTGTCTGTCTATAGTGCTTTCATGATCAAACCACTTAGCCCATAATGATGAAAATTAACATGAAGATGGTAAGCTCCAGGCCTCCCCCCAAAAAGGGGAGAGACTCGTGCCCAGCAGTGCGACGTATAATGGTTTGCCATTATTATATGTAGAATCACGCCACACCACGCTTTACGGTATAGATTAACAGCGTGGAGCGTCATGCATGGACACTGATCCCGAATCCCTAATAACGTAATAAGTACTCGTAATAATGATGCTGCTCACCAGCCTGGGTTTTTTGATGCTCGAATTCGATAGTCTATTGACAGAAGAACCTCAGAAATCGGGGTCTTGGTATCTTACTTAGGTGTGGTTGCACCAAAATATTTGTGTGAGTTACGGTCATTGTCAAATGTAACAAAAATAACAACAATCAGTGAGTTTGCATTGATGAAAAATTCACATAAAAACATGTTTAAATGATAGGTTTGACAGCAGTGCGAACGATAGCACCAACAAGATATATCGCAATACATACTTTAAGCGACGAGTTGCGAAACATCATCGTGTTTAATGTTTTTAGTGCAAACTAGGGGTTACATTGATTGTAACAGTTTCGGTAGAATACGTTGCACTAGCGTATTTTTGACATTGATATTGTTACCAGGGTTGATAGATCCCTTATCATCTGACAGATAATTTTGAAGTTATAATTAACCAGGTTAATATGTGAAGTCATTTAACAATTTGCAAGTTTTGCAACTCATTTTTTACTTAATCGGTATTCTATCAAAGAAGATGTTGCAAAAATGTATGGACCTCCGGCCATGTATTGTACACAATATCATTAAACAGGTGAAATCAATATAAAAATGTCTTTTACTGCATATTTTCACTTATTTAGCTTTGTTTGGAGTTACAAAACATTATTTGCAGTTAGAATTGCAACTCAAAACCAACATGGCGAATATGGCGGGCGATGTCATTTTGATATGTTCATTTTTAAAATTGTATTTTGATTATATAGTACTTGCAGAAAAAAGTAATATTTTCTAAATACTATCAAAATCGATTGATCCCAAGTGTCGGCTGTATCGCCGCCATGTTTAACATAGTTGAAAATGATAAAATCGTTTGAATTAAATGTGGTTGTAACTCTAAAATATATTCTTGAATAAATTAACTGTATTTTTTTCGGATTCTTCTTTAATTTTCCCAATTTTTGAGGACGTGTACGAACCAGAGCCGAGCTCGCAACATCTCCTTTGTTAGAGTTATAAAGTAAGATATTGCAACCAAGCCTTTGCAACAATACCTACGCGACAACTACGTCGTAGCATAGAATAGATAAATAATATGGTCGTAGCACGCAACGTTGCGCAATTAAGCCTGGATTGCACCAAGATATTTGTTTAAGAAAAAGATATTGTAACATTTCACATCCTTCTCTAAATTAAAGAAATCTGTTAAAGTTAGAGAAGGATGTGAAACGTTACACAAACTTTAACAAATATCGTGGTGCAACCCCTAGGCTTATTGTTCTGCCTAATCAATCCATAGAGCGCCGACTGATCTAAAAAACATAGCTGCTGAACTAAAGTGACCAAAAATGAACACATTTATAGGGTAATGTGCCCTGATTGTCCCAGAGTATTTCCCTTTCTTAGGAATCGAATACGAGATTACAAGCCTACCATAATTGGGCTGCTGCTACTGCCTCATAAAGGCAGTGTGTGGTGGTGTAAGTGTACAAAAGACAAAAATGTAATGCAAATACAATGCAAAGACTTCATTCCTAGGTGCACCTTTAGTGTCATTCATAGAGCAACGCGGTCCACCGGTCGCGGCCGACTGGAGGGGAGTAGCCATAGCGTGTATTACCAATGCAAAATAGTCTGTCATTTTTTGCGGGGGGAAATGCGTGCGACACATACGCACACTACAAAAATCGTCTATTACTACGAAACTCACACCTTGACTTTAACAAAATACAGCAACAATTTCACGCACACATTTAAACATCTAGGCGACAGGCGTTAGATAATTTGGTCTTGTACTTTGACAGAGGTGAAAGCCTGCATATGGCTACTCCCCTCCGTGTTGCTCTATGGTGTCATTAAAACAACCTCAAGGATCGGCCTGGACGATGTTTATTTTTATTGTTATAAGTGAAAGTTTTTTTTACAATGTTGCTTGGGTTCGTAAGAAAAGAAAGTCAGCAATTACGTCCATAATATATTAATTATTATATTTTTTTCGTTACACATATTCACATCACTTTGAGTACAAAAATAATTGTACATTATCGATTCGTAATTTTTAATTTACTTACATGCCTATTGACAACAATAATTATATAATTCTTATTTAAATAAGTACGATTTTTACATTTATATACATATCCATTATTTATTTTCAACAGAGTGCTACTTATTATCAAAAAACTAGCAGCTATAAAAATTGGAAAAGTGCGCGCCATTTGGCATAATAACATCCATACTTCACAATTTTTTTGTAGCGACATCTGGTGGTAATTAAATATAAGTAACTTGGCCATTGCCGTACGTCACATACTCCTTGAGCCAATGTAATACTTTCATAAATCTGAAATAGATGGCGCTGTGTACGAGAATATTGAGTATGGGCCATAAATATTCCCATTCTAGCACGCAGCTGGCATAGGCATATATATAGCACAGCCTAAAGAAAACGAACATGTTCACATGACATATAGTATATAGCCAATATTTTGTAACCTTTTTCGATTTTCGCGAGCTTTATATACGTTATGGAAATTACATTTGCGGATTTTTAACAAACATTTAAAGAATCACTTAGTCGGCTCGTGGCCACAGTTGCATGAAATCGACCGAAACGTCGGGTAAGAGATAAAGTTGGGAGTATTGTCTATGCGAAAAAACCCGCAAATCTAATTTGCACAATTTTGTAACATTTATACATATAATGTACCAAGTATAGAACTACTATTGAGTTAAAGCAATTGTACACATTAAATACAAATGAAATCGATGCATCAAATACTGCTAATTAAATAGTAAGGTTTTAATTACAAATACCTATAAGTATTAAAATTAAATAAGTGATACTCGTAAGTAGTTTAATATAAGCTAAGTAATGATGCGATAATCATAAGATATGACTGACAAGTAGGTACCAACGTAAATATGACTTTCTTTATAATTATGGCACCAGTATTTTAGTAAATCTATGAAACTTACCTAATGCTTACATTCAAATTTGTATTTTAATTTGTTCTGAAACTACTATTATACACGGTGAAGTTATAGTAGTTGTTATCCCGTGGCAAAAAGATTGTTATAACTTATATGATACTATTTTGACTTATAAGATATTATTTTTGATAACTTATGCCAAATCTCAAGAAAAGTGGGTTTGTTTTTATATTATTTCGCATTAACACATGCTTGTGAAATATATTTTATTTTAAAGAAAAATGGAAAGAAAAATTTGACTTCAGGCGAGACTCGAACTCGCGGCCTACTGGGAATCTAGTCCAGCAGGGAATCGGTTGCCTAACTAGCATGGTTGGCAATAGATGGCGCTACTGCTACCACAAAGCAAGGCAATAAATGTGAAGGAAAGATTTGACATATCGGGCAGGACTTCAGTAGCTCAATTGTAAGAGCGGCTGGACTAGATTCCCAGTAGGCCGCGAGTTCGAGTCTCGCCTGAAGTCAAATTTTTCTTTCCATTTTTCTTTAAAATAAAAAGTGGGTTTATTACGCTCTAGATGTTATGATAATTAATTGATTGGTTTCCATTTTTTAAATCAGAATTTTTACCACTTTGGATGCTTAAACATTTCATAAAAACTACATTTAATCTTTGGTAGGTAGATACAAATTCAAAATTATAAAGAAGAAACTATACTTACAAAAAAATAAATAGGAATTAGAATAATCATTTTTCATCCCGTTCTCTACTTAACTTCAGGTAGGTATCATTAATAATAATAATGATAACACTACTGATGCAGGCAAAGAAAGGTTCTGCCGAACACAACCAATTACAATTAATGTACGGCCATGTAATTTCCGACAAAGAGGTATAATCCTTAGGCCTCAGGAGTGGTAGCGCATCTACATTTCGACCTTGGTCTTTGAGTGGGTGTATAGGCTGAAGTCATCACTTAACATCAATGTGAACTGCATGCTTGTCCACTTCCATGACATAAAAAAATCACAAATTAGATCAAAATTCTCGAAAGAGCCTCTACGTGTCGAACCCCGCGCAAGCCCAACAAAAGTCCGGGGATTTTAATTTAATCCCCCACGCTAACTAGAAAATGACACTACAATTATAGTAAACTAAAGCCATTTTTAAAAAAAGTAAAATAATTTGTAACTCGTAGACTTAACACGATTAAAAAATACATCTTGCAAGACCGGTAAATTTTTATATCAAAGGTACTTTATACATATCACCGATTTTAACCAACGCCTTTTTTCACTTGAAGCCTTAATCGACCACATTTTTAATAATCTTACATTACCTTAATATTTTCTAGGTGCATCGTATGTTTATACGCAACGTATTTACTAAGAACTTCAGTAACTAGCAAAAAATATCATCGAGCCTACGAAAGAGATAAACGGATAATTTCGACTTCGTAGATTGTTATCTCTGCTGCACTCCGACTGTCTACATAAGCACTGCCAAATGATCGACAAACGTCATAGAGCAACACGGGCCACCGGCCGCGGTGGAAGGGGAGTAGCCATAGCGTTTATTACCGATGCAAAAAAGTCTGTCATTTTTGCGGGGGCAAATGCGTGTGACACACACGCACACTACATAAATCATCTATTACTGCGAAACTCACACCTTGACCTTTAACAAAATACAGCAACAATTTCACGCACACATTTAAACATATACCCCCTTATTCATAAACGTATTTTAGCTAACACATTTCACAATGCAACTGACAAAGACAAAGCTAAAACGTATCTAATGTACGTTTATGAATAAGGGGGCTAGGCGACAAGTATAGGCCCATTTGGGCTTGTACTTTGACAGAGGGGAAAGCCTGCTTAAGGCTACTCCCCTCCGGTGTTGCTCTATGACAAACGTACAGTATTCCATTTCGAGTGAGAAAGAGATAACGCTCTACAGATCCGAAATTAGCCGAAGTCTCTTTCCTAAGGTCGATTTGCAATATTTCTTGAATTACATAATATGAACGCCGTACAGGTAAGTCGAAAATTATAAAAAAAATAAAATACGCTTACACTCACAGCCCAACAGTAGGTATAAACCTGTGTCGTGGGTGCCGTTGAACACATACAACACATATACAAACACCCAGACCCGAAACAAAAATCTGTAGGCCATACAAACATTTGTCCCGGTGCGGGGATCGAACCCGCGTCCCTCCGAATCAAACGGTCATCTCAAACCGCTGGACTAACCGGTTCGTCAAAAAAAATTTAGGGAACAAAACGTCATGTTATGGGATTTTATGAAATGGTTGTATCTACCTATGTGTATTTGCACCGTTTGCATTGCGAATTTTTCGCTTCTGTGTATGTTTTGTGGCTAGGCTGCAATGATATAACTGTCAACCTTACAATCATAAAAAAAAATAATAAATCCAATGGTAGGAGTAGCTACGATACCTGTATTTGCACTTTTAAATTTATGCGTTGCGAATACACTTATTGAGAGATAACTAACAAAGACTTCACATTATTTCCTTCTTTGCAGTTTGCTTCCTTCTTTCTGCAATTATCTATCTACCCTCCGTAATGATCTATGAAATCTTCATTTATTAGATGATCGATGCACGTTTCATAGAGGAACTTCGGCTTGACTAGCGATATTACTTCAACTAAAATACCTTAGAGCCTCAAAAAATTTGCCATTTACTATACATTACATAATTAAGACAACAGGTATATCATACGATCATACTCGGTAGGTACTTATAGTGTAAAAAATGTTCAGTTTCCGTGTAAATTGTGACATCAGAAATAGAAACGCGTTGATATCAACTTGAGAGATTTATGTAAAACATATTTTTTTGCTAGTTACCTAAGTATACATGAAAACGTGTTTATTTATAATTGCGGCGGAATTTCTGTAGTTTATCCATAAAAATAAAAGTAATATTTTTAGGTTGTTTGTACTTTAAAACCTCTTGACCGTCCAAAAATCATAATTCGACCGCGACACGAAATGATCAAAAAGAATCGAAATAACGTTAAAATAAGTAGGTAACGTTAACGTTAATACTATATTTTTACTCGTAACGTTATTTCATTCTATGGTCCATATATTAATATAAGGTTGGGGAAAAAGTTGCTTCGCATTTTTTAAGTTCAAAACATTTTTTAATATAGTTTATTTAAATTTAACTATAGTATGTATGTACCATTTTGTTCGATAACCTTTTGTCACCTTGTAGGTAGGGACATGATCCCATTGCTATAAAAATTTTGGGACTTCTCATCAAAATACCGCGACAAGTTGATTTGGCATTCCTCTCATGATGTTAACCTAACATTGCATAAAGAATTCTGAAGAGACCGAAACAGGTGGAAATCTGAAGGTGCAAGGTCAGGACTATACGGCGGATGTATTAACACCTCCCAGCCAAACTCTCTTAATTTTTGCTGAGTGGCTATAGATGTGTGAGGTCTAGCGTTATCATGATGAAACACCACACCCCTTCTGTTGATCAATTCCGGCCGCTTTCTCTCAACTTCTTGCCTTAATCTCACCAGTTGTTCGCAGTAGAGTTCAGAATCGATAGTCCTGCCTGGTGGTAATAGCTCATAATGAATAATGCCCTTACAATCCCACCACACACACAACATCACCTTATTGCGAGTTAACCCGGGTTTCGCCACAGTCTGTGAAGCCTGATCGGCCTTTGACCACGACCTTTTTCGCACGTTCTTGTCGTACGTGATCCACTTTTCATCACCAGTTATCAGCTTCTTCAAAAATGATTCGGTTTCATTACGTCGTAATAAAGAATCACAAATGAGTACATGGTTCATTAGGTTTTCTTCAGTGAGCTCGTGAGGTACCCAAATATCGAGCTTTTTTTTGTACCCAGCTTTTTTCAAATGCGTCAAAACTGTTTTGTGATCAATTCTCAGTTCTTCAGCTACGTCGTAACTACTGATATGTCGAACTTGCTCCACTTTTTCAAAAAGGCATCCATTTTATCCGTAATAGGGCCACCAGAGCGAGGTGCATCTTTGACATCAAAATTTCCGGATTGAAAACGCTTAAACCAAATTTGTGCTACTCTCACAGACACTGCACTAGGTCCATAAACATCGCAAATTTTTTTCGCGGCTTGCGTTGCATTTTTACCTTTTTTGTAGTAAAATTTTAAAATGTATCGAATTTCTTCATTAGATTCACTCATCTTGACAGTACGAAAAACAAATGAAAATCACACATTTGCCTAATTTTAATTTGGAATTATGTTCTTCAAAATTTTAACTTTCAATGATACCAAAACCAGCCAGATACAAATACTACAGCCAAAGAGATTTTATTACAAGTTCATACATACTATAATGCGAAAAGACTTTTTCCCCAACCTATAACAGGTTGGGGAAAAAGTCTTTTCGCATTTTAACGTTAAAATACCTTGTTTGAACGTTGTTTTACAGGACCATTATGAGTTACCATAGTAAGTAACGTTATTACTTATTTTTAACCCGCGACTGTCAACTTACACTAAATTGTTGTCAGTCAGGGGCTGATATAAACACGTGTTTTCAACCAATTGTACTCATCCGAATACTTTTCTATTTGTTTTAAATTATACGAAAGATAAAAATATGTATTTTTATGATTATTACAATTTTGGCTGGCTTCATCCATACAAAATCTTACATTCCCCGGGTACCGACTACAGCATGACGTCATGCGTGGGTACGGCGGGTACCCGTTGTCAGTCCCGAGCTGATATCAACACGAGCAGTTCTGGTACCAACCAATCGTATGAAATTATTCAGTAGATAAAAATTTTGGCTGGCTTCATCCATACAAAATCTTGCATACCCCGGGTACCTACTACAGCATGACGTCATGCGTGGGCACGGCGGGTACCCGTTGTCAGTCGCGGGCTGATATCAATACGAGCAGTTGCGTTCGGCGGTGCTCGGGATTCGCACGTGATATGCTGTTGCTGCGTGATCGATTTAATATCTGAAAAACAGAAAAAATTGCGAGTTTTACTTACAGAATTAATTGTTTTGAATAATATAATAATATGTAGCAATAAGATTATTGACTTGAAAATGAGAAGAGGTACCCTTCGATGGGATATACAAACACACGAACAATAATTCGCCGGCTTTTTATCTGGAGTAGAGATAAAGGAACCTGAAATTAATAAGTCGGGTACTCAACGAAGATGGGTTGCAAAGATTTTTCAAAATCAGTATTTTGCAACATTTTCCTAGAACATAGTTGAGAAGATAGGAGTTGGCGGTAGAGTTGGAGGAAGAGTGGTGATATAAATTGGAGTAGAATAGGTTATTTCATGATGAATACGTTCTCACTATGGATCTCATAAACAGGCTCAAGGCCATATAGAGGGCAAAAGAGAGAGAGAGAGAGAGGGATGATAGCCTAATGATCCTTTCTGTCTTAGATAGCAAAACCAAAAATGTGGAGATCCACATTATATCATATTCGCCAATATAAACCGATCTTTGTAGCCATCTTTCGTAACTTCACGCCTGTTATCCCCGAAGGGGTAGGCAGAGGTAAATGCATGCATTCAAGCAAACATGCAAACGTTTTGGCCCATGTAACAGGTGGCGAGCCTGTTGCCATCTCCGGGCACATTAAAAAGCTTCGAGGTACTGGGGAAACTTCCAGAAAATGGAAAAATCCCAATAAAACCAGAGATAAAGGAGTCTAAACCCTTATCTCTGATACCCCCGACCCGGGAATCGAACCCGGGACCTCCAGCGTAGAAGTAGTGGCCTGCTACCACTAGGCTACTGAGGCAGTTAAATAGATAGTAAAACCAAAAATATGGAGATCCACATTATATCATATTCGCCAATACAAACCGATCTTTGTAGCCATCTTTTGGCCTCCCCGAAAGATGGCTACATCTCCGGGCCTATCCCAAATCCCAATAGAACCAGAGATAAGGGACTTTACACCATTATCTCTGATAACGCTTGAGGTCCTGTGATACCGATATCGATTCCTGGGTAGGAATCGAACCCAGGTCCTCAAGCGTAGTAGTAGTGGCCTGCTACCACTAGGCTACCGAGGCAGTTACGTTAGTAAGTATACGTACAGAACAATGCAAATGTACGAGACGTCGTAGTAAGCGTCTTTTTAAGATAATTAATTATCTTACCGTAGCAACAGAATGCGATCGTCTCGCGTGCGTGGAGCTCAGGAGATCGGAGTTGGCGGTGGAGTCGGAGCGGGAGCGGAGAGTGCCGCGCGTCTTGTGCCGCCTCCTTCTGCCGCACCATATCCATCGGTACGGGGGCACTCGTCTGGAAATTGTTCTTAATATATTATAAATGTTAGGAGGAAATATTGTTTAGATTTATGAATAGAAATAAAATAAAAATAGAATAGAATAGAGGGCAGAAAAGTTTCGTCTACACCCAGTTTGATCCACCAGAGGATGCTAGTGAACGGGTCGGGAGTTCATCAGAATTAAACGAACGTTATTACATCTATATTAATGTACCTACTCTACCTACAAATTAAAAATATAAACCAGCTAAATTTATCAATTTCTGTGCATTGTCTCATCGCCCAAGGTCATGTTTTAGGAGACTAAATTTTTTTATTTTTCTACAAGCGGCTAATTTACGTACAATAAAAACAGTGTTTTACACACTTTATACTTAAAATAATATGTCAAATGGTTTTGTGATTGTGTCCAGTTGCGCTTAAACGTTTAGACATATTAAAGAATAGAATAGAATATTCATGAAGAGAATGATGAAGGTAGACGAGGCACGAGAGGTTTGTCAGAACCGGGATGTCTGGCGCTCTACACTCTCTGCCTACCCCGTTAGGGACCTGGCGTGAAGATACATACATACATAGAATATTCTTTATTGTACACCAGAATTGAAGACAAATACAGATGTTATTATAATAACAGTAGGCAATACAATAAGGCGGTCTTATTGCTGAAAGCAATCTCTTCCAGACGACCTTAAGGTGGAAGGAGAATCATCGTTATTATTGCAGCAGTAGGGTGTACATTCTCTAAACACTCTGAAGTAATAAATACTTAAACATTTATATTGCACTAGCTGTTGCCCGCGGCTTCGCCCGCGTTGATGTCGTTTTATAATCCTGAATTTTCTTTGCTATAAACCTCATGGAGCCCGAGACCTTTCCAACGAATGCAAAACCGTGGAAATCGGTTCGAGCGTTCTAAAGTTATAGCGTCAGGAAGGAAAACCCGACTTATTTTTATATTATAGATAAAAACATAAATACATACATAATTCTATCAATAATAATAAAATGAAGCATACATATAACCACAACAATGCAAGGAATATTTAACATTATTTTTGCTGAGATAGTACTCATTCAGCTGTTTTTTGAATGATGGAAGAGTCTGTGCTTTACGTATCTCCAACGGCAGTGAATTCTACAAACGCACTGCCGTAACTGTGAAAGATTTAAAAATGAAGGAAGAGGAGTGAAGAGGAATTATATTATATTATACATATTTTTTAATAATATAAAATGATGTAGATAAAATGAATAGTCTTAATAAAATGATGTAAAACTTTGTGTGCCAAGTTCATTTACAGCTCCTCTATTTTAGGACAAAACTACCTGCAAACTCAATAGAATCTTACCTCAAACTCATATAAATATGAGGCGAGAACATGCAGCATATCAGCGGGTTGGCAGCAGAATTGAGGGGGGCGAGGCTCTGGACGAGGGTGGCTATCGCCAAGTTGGTCTGCGTTGGTGGAATGTATTTGTATACTTGCAACAGATCGAACACGATGTAGGGCGACCAGCATAGCACGAACACTGCAATGGGAGAAATTGTCTGTAAGTAAACTACATCCTACTACTATTATAAAGGCGAAAGTTTGTAAGTATGGATGTTTGTTACTCTTTCACGTAAAAACTACTGAATGGATATGAATGAAACTTTACCACAATATAGCTTATACATCAGAATAACACATAGGCTATAGCTTATACATCAGAATAACACATAGGCTACAATTTTTGAGGTTTTTAATGTGAGGTCGTAGAAAAAACACATTTTTTGCGCTTACATTGCAAACGCTGACTGAATCCTACAAGATAGATCAAAACAATTTACTACAGTATTGTACAACTTAAAAAGGTCTACAAAAAAGTCCGTGATGGTATATGTTTATCTCTTAGGAATAACCCACAATAACCATTTTTTATCCTTTACTTTGTACGAGAAATAATGGCTTATTTACGAAGCGATTTTAAGCAATACAGTATTAATCCTTATCCAATTAAGTATATTAAATACATTGTGCATTTAATAAAGATCAATATGGCTTTTTACAGCATGTAAATTAAATAAATATTTTCGAAGATATCACAGATTTAAAATGCAGAGTCATAGCAATTTCGGCGATAAATACCGTTTCGGTGATAAATACCGGCAGCGGCGCCAGGCGAACGGGGCGTGGGGGGAGCGGGGTAGGTGCGGTGGGGAAGAAGTGGCTCATCGCTGAGAGTGCTTAGTTACCGTATTTCTTACTTATTACTAGACTAGACGGGACGAACCTGAAGTCCACGCGAACGAAGTCGCGGGCAAAAGCTAGTTTTTCATAAATTTCTATGTGTTGAAGGAAGTAAATAATCTCACAGTTTACGTGGTTAGTACAGTACTCAACAATAAATATTCCACATCGAGCCTGCGGAAGAGACGATCGGCTCGCTTCGACTTTGTAGATCGTTATCTCTGTTGCACACTGCCTACGTAAACACTGACAGTCCGATATTGGTCAAAACTTGATCAAAATGGGCGACAAACGTCAAATAGGTACGGTGCGAAAGAGATAACGCCCTACAGACCCGAAACAAGCGGAAGTCTCGTTCCTAGGCTCGATGTGCAATATTTATTGTTGAGCACTGTAACTATCGAGCTGTTGGACGTCTACACAAAAACTAGCAGCTCGGCTGCCTAATATTTTTTTAGGATGGACTTGTGCAGTCGGCACGTTTCGAGACGGCACTAGTCTACTTCACCGGGCAATCGGCGAGCGCAGAAGGCTCCAGCCTAAATCGCCTAAAATCACTTCTGATTTGGTTTAAGATTCTATTTTTCAATTTTGTACTGTCTATGAAACGAACAGCGATAATCTGATTAAAACTATTCAATATACATTAAAGAATGAGGTTATTAATATGCACACATTTGTAGAATATCAACTATTCTAACGAAATAAACAGACAAATTGGCTAGTCTAATAAATATGCATATTACTAACCTCACACAAGAACATTAAAAATGAACAGGAGTAAAAGAGCGTTTGACTAAATAGTTCGCAAAACTTTTCTCTATTTTCTGATTTTCAACGAATTTCTAAAAGAAATAGACAGCTAGCTAATTAGCATATTTTGGTGCTGACACATAATTTAATTCAAAATGATTGCCAATAAAATTGTAAACAACTGTACTCTAGACGCATAAAAAGATCAACGGACACCAAAAATATTAATGGTAAAACAAATAAATGGAGCTTAACCAATTTGTCTATTTCTATTTGACGTTTCACACTCACGCGAGAATTTCGCGAGAAAGCGAGAAAAGCAAGAGAAACGTTGACGAAATTGGCTCTACTGATGACCATTTTTTTTTGTGCATTAAAAGGGACTAAAGGTTGTTTTAAATTCACAATTGGACACGATAAGAAGCGTTGCAATCGACAACATCTCTAGTCCACAAAATGGAGTTAACAGGTTATGTTCTAGCTAGTTGACACGGCTCGAAGGTTCGCGCCTTGTCCACTAAATTTCGTAGGGTTTTAGCGCGAAGGTTAAGGAGCTGAAAACGCGAAAATGGAAATTCAAATCATTTCTTTATGACAACCCAACAAAAAATATGTATAAAATTAAGATCATAAATAAATAATATAATAGTAAAGTTATTATTTATTTATCTTATTTATTTTTATACTTTATTGTACACCAATACATTAAAGAGACAACAAAATAGAAGAAATAGACGATACAAAAGGCGGTCTTATCACAAATCTGCAATCTCTTCCAGACAACCTTTGGGTTTAGGAAACTGTGTAAATTAGAATATTAGGGGTGTACTAATGCAAGTAAATTTATAATTATAGCTTACAAAGAAAAAAAAAATTAAAATAATAAAAATAATAATAGGTAACTTTTAGGTGATCACGACTTAACTCGACAAGGGAAAGATCGGTGTGGGATCGGTTATTACAAACCGATCCCACACTCAGCGTCATGCTTATCTTTCGATCAAAGCTGATCCTCCATTGCAGCCATTTCCGTTACGTTAGACGAGATTTTGAAGACATATTACACTCTACACACATATCTCAGTGGCTACAGAGACACCAGTTAGGTAGATCAATTGTGTAAACTGCCTAATTTAATTTTAATAAATTTTAGCATAAGCGTAATAAAATTTTTAAATCAAGATTCTCGCTGAGATTCTCGGCAAGGATTTCGCGTGAAGTGTGAAGTAAGCTTAAAAGGCGCCGATGTCAAGGCGATAGTGAAACGTTGAAAATGTTCTGTCAAAACAACAGATGGGAAGCCGGCAGGAAGTGAGCGTAACGAAAGCTAAATTTATTCTTGATCTTGAACTGGAATGAGGGCATTGATATTTGGATAGACCGGAGATATTTAATTGAAGATGACTGAAATGTCACAGCTAATAATTTTGGGAATTACTTTCCAATTATTTGCGGTTGATTGATATGGGATTTTCGATGTGACAGCATGTAACAGTAATATGTTACAATTTAATTAAAAAGTTTATTTTATATGTGAATTCGCCACTAGTGGTTATACTGGTGGTAGAGCTCCAGTGACGGAGCTCGCGGGCGTAGGCACCACCGTATTACCTGATTTACTTGCCGATTTATGGTAGTGTTCAGCACTATCGTGTTCCGGTCAGGTGGTAATGTACGGCCTTGTAATTTCCGGCACAGAGGCATAACACCTTAGGCCTCAGGAGTGGTAACGCATTTGCATTTTGACCTTGGTCTTTGTGTGGGTGTCTATAGGTGGCAGTCATCACTTAACATCAATGTGAACTGCATGCTTGTTTGCCACTTCAATTATATAAAACAAAAAAAAAAAAAGTGGTGTTAGTGTAGCACGAGGTCTCCGAAATGTCACTTGTCGCGGTTTGTTAGCGGAATGCACGGGTTTATTTTCTTAGTTTAGGTTTAGGTACCTGTCTGAGGCACCTTTTATACGAAATATTTGTTTAAAGTTGTAAATATTTGAATCAGTTGTTGTTGTTGTCATGGGTCAATTAATTTCAGTACTTCAAATGTGTGAACTAAGAAAATATGTCTTTAACTTGTGTCCTCCTTTTTTACCCGAACTCAGACGGGACTGTGCAACACTGCGGAATGCTCGATTATGATTTAATTGTAAACTTTGTTTTGATGACCGCCTTAAAATGCAAATCATACAGTGCTCGTCAAGAAATGTTGTACATCGAGCTTATGAAATAGACAATCGGCTAGTTTCGGCATCTCGTTTCTGGCGTACAGTGTCGGAACAATAATAATATAAAAAACTGTTTGAGGTGTCACATGTGGGACACCCGATTGGAACGAAGTTCCTCTTCAACTTCTAATGAATCACTTTCACAGTCCATTGCTTATTTTTAAAAAAACATTAGAAATAACTAAAACTCCATACACACGAACAAGACAAAATAATGTACGCATACACAGCAGAAGCGCGCATCGCGTGGCTTGCCACTGTCGAGAGAGAGAGAGAGACAGAGAGAGAACGAATAAGTCGAATCCTTTACTGCGTGGTGCTTGAAGAGGGCTCTTCAAGCACCACGCACTATAGCAAAAGTTTGGTCAGGATTTTTCGTGACGCTAGCGTCCCGCGCGATAGTGAACTTCGTTCCCATGATAATAATAATATACGTTATAATAATAAAGATTGTTCCTAGCGCACGCTACCCGCGTAGTTAATCAAATGCAGTACAACACGGTTGCGTCCAAGTTCAAATATATTATCTGAAGCAGACAAAACACCAAAATTTATTATTAAAAAATTACATTAGCGTTGATAATGATTAGCGGAAAATAACTGTTCATTAAACAAAATCATATTTATTCTAGCAGCTCGTTATAAATACCGGGAAGTTACGTTTATTAGTGTTTCGTACGGCAGAGATAATGCTCTACGAAGCCGTAATAAGTCAACTGTCTCTTTCTTAGACTCGATGTGCAATATTTCTAGATGACTCGTAACAAAACTTACCAAATACAATGACGAAAGTCATCTTGACACTTTTGATTTTCGCCCGTGGAATGAGTCCGCGGGAGCTGGCGCGCCTCGAATCTGGATCGCATTCCACATGTCCTGGAATATTTTCAAGCGAGATTTTAGCTGGATTCTCGGTATTACTGTATAAATAATGTCAAGTTTTACTGGTGGTAGAGCTTTGGAGCTCACTGACGTAGATACCACCGCATTAAATAATCTGTCTGCCGCTAAATGGTAGTGTTCAATACTACCGTGTTCAGGTTAGATGGTAATGTATGGCCCCATAACAACCATCACAGAGACGTAACAATTTAGGTATCAAGGGTGGCGACACATCTGCATTTTGACCTCTGGTTTTTGTGTAGATGTATATACCAATAGGCTGCAGTCATCACTTAACATTAATGTGAGTCGCGTGCTTACCACCTTCCTTGCATAAAAAAGAAGTTTCTATAGGTGTAGCGAATTTATTGAGGATTTCTCTAATACTTTGAATAAGTTGTAGGTATTTAGTTTTAGTAACAGTTCAGGAACTGTATCGTGGGTGCCACTGTAGACACTCAACACGTACACAAACACCCAGACCCGAAACAACTACCTGTAGGCCATACAAATATTTGTAACGTTTTAGAAATCGATTTCATTCGATTGTCACAGTAAAAAATATTATTTTACCGGTACGCTCTAGTGACGGAGCTCGGGAGCGTAGCTTAGCCATCTACCGTGGCTTAGCGGCGCATTATCTAATTCCCGGTAGTGTTCAGCGCTATCGTGTTCCGGTCAGGTGGCTCTGTAATTTCTGGCACAGATGTGAGCATAACAACTTGATCTCAAGAGTTGTAATGTACCTATATTTATTAAAATCTCTGGTTTAATGTAGATGTTTATTGCCTACAGTTTTCACTTACCATGCCACATCACGACATCAAAAAAAAACTCACCATTTCTCATAGTCTTAGTTCGTCTCGAGTTAACAGGTGGACTCATGACCACGGCTTTGCTTTTTGTCCAAATAGTCAGCACTATGACGACGTAGCAAGCAGCTATGGCCAAAGCTGGCAGAATGAAGATGCAAGCTGACACCAGCGTCATCCAGATCTGCCATCGTCGTGGTGTGCCCAGATCTATCCAGCATTGAAGTTCGCCTGAAATGTATGAATCAGATTGAGAAATTCATTTATTCATTTATGATGACAAGCACCTTTTATGAAATGTCTAAAATCATAGAGCAACACGGGCAACCGGCCGCGGCGGACCGGAGGGGAGAAGTCATATGCAGGCTTTCCCCTCTGTCAAAGTACCAGCACCAGTGATCCAATGCCTGTCGCTGAGATGTTTAAATGTGCGCGTGAAATTGTTTATGTATTTTTTGTCTATTAACACGAAACTCAAGGTGAGTTTCGTGTTAATAGACAGACGATTTTTATTGTGTGTCACACAAATTTCCCCTCACAACAAATGTCAGACTGTTTTGCATCGGTTATAAACGCCCGTGTTGCTGTCTAAAACAAACAAAATAAAATAAAGCGAATAACAATGGATACCTACATATTTTATTTAAAGAAATATGGAAGAAAAGAAAAGGATACCTACATGTCAATTTACAAAGCAAAAAAATGCAATCAAGAATAGGTATCACTAAGATAAACTACTAAATATAATATGTCTACCAATATAACCTGCACTAAGTAGTATTCTAGTATACCTATCAGTAGAATGTGTTGTTGGTTCAACTATCTGATTGTGGTCAACAGGTGGTGTGATTGTGGTCTTTAAAAATACGTTCTCTATTTATCGACCAATTTTTTTTAATTTTATACTACACTTGAACAGTTTAATTTATACCTCTACAATTAAAGAAGAAAAAAATGTTAAATCGTATGAGAAATAAGCAGTATTTCCGACGTTCTTGTTGATTTGATATTGAATTTGCAGTTAAACCGCGCATCACAATGTGCAGCCAATTTCAATAAATACCAAATGCGTTAAAATATCTGATAACAATATTCAAATCTACGAATAATATCTAATAATTATTTGTTAATTCACATATTATTCATCGGGTACTTGACCAAATACCAAATAGGTCATTTAGATTCTTTCCAAGCTTATGGACTTATTACACGTCACGGTATTCAGGGTACGATAGCAAGGGTCAGGGTAGTGTAATAACATTTTGGGAGTTAGGGCCCTAATTAGGGCGACCGGAGCGGCCCGTGTATTTGTACTGTGATTGAGTTAGGACGCTGTCGACCGGATAGTGTAATAAGCGGTAATAACCCGGTGCGAGGCCACGCCCACCCTTTCTGTCGGACCCTGAATACCGTGTCGTGTAATACCCTTTTTAGACTCGAACCCTCACATTACCATTCTACTCACTCATATGCCGTCAAAGTAACCAATGTAATTATTATGAAAATAGTACCTAAGCCAAGTTACACACATAATTTAATTCAAGAAATTTGGATAATTTCATTACTAGAGATGAATATGTTCGACACAATTATCCCATTCCCTTGATCAAAGGAACAAAGATACGGTACCCTAACTCATCGAATACCAATTATATTGTGATACCAACTTGACATTAAACAGGGAAGGGAAATGAGATACACATCGATAAACAGTAAAAAAAAATCTCACCTTGTACTTCTTTTACTTCGTACAATATTAGAATTGGAATCGAGAAAATGATGCTAATAATCCACGCCGAAACAATAAGGCCTCTTGCGCGGTTCCCTGAAAAGTAAACAGTTATAAAAAGTCACCGCGACCATTCCGTTTTCCACGGAATACATTGCAATCATACCATCAAAGAGAACCTTAAAAGGTTTTTTAATTACAATCGTATAAATTCTTACAACGGCCTTAATTGCAACGTAAAACAGCTTTATAATACTGCAATCAATTTTATATGATTCATGACTATGTGATTAAATATTTTTGATCAGAAGAATTTAAAAATAGGTTTAAAAATCGCTTGAGCAACAAATTTAATGTTTTGATAGTTACGGCCTCAGAAGCCTAGTGGTAGCAGGCCACTACTACTACGCTGTAGGTCCTGGATTCGATTCCCGGGTCGGGGACTATCAGAGATAACAGTTAAAAATCCTTTATCTCTGGTTCTATTGGGATTTTTCCATTTTTTGGAAGTTTCCCAGTACCTTAGAGTTTGGTAGTGTGCCCGGAGATGGCATCAAGCTCGCCACCTGTTACCTACATGGGCAAAAACGTAACCGGCGAATCGTGGGTATTTACATGTATGATTGAATGCATGTTTTTGCCTTTGCCTATCCCTTGGGAATTACAGGCGTGAAGTTACGTTTTGTTAGTTACAGGCCTGAATTTGCATATAATAGTTTCAATTTAAAGTATAGTAGACATGTAAGATATTTAATTTGATGTTTTAATATTCCATTTTATTGTCACAATATTGTAACCAGTCACGATTTCACGACGATATAAAAATGTTCACCTAACCTATAGGTATGGGATAATGCAACAACGGGTAATGCAACAAAATCATCAATTATCAAGAAATCTTTAATCTTTAATCTTTATTTTGCAACAAAAAATGACATGTTTACTTAATATAAATTAATCTAAAACATAGTCACTTATTTTATACTTTTAAGTGATCGTCGGTATCTGCAAAAGTTAAAACTGTGCAAAAGAAGTGTGGACGCTGTAGCACTGCAGTATTCTTTGAAATTGCAATAACATTTTTCGCACTTTTATTTGAATGAATTACTTACAGCTCGCTGAAGCGCGCATGGCCAAGCGGCTGGTGTAGATCGGAAGCAATCCACTTGGTTAAGCGATACTGGTCGGTCCCGGTTGCTATCGATAGGTAGCAGCCGTTAAACCTTGTCAGAGGCCTTATAGGCGGTTTGAAAACATCCGACAGCGGGTTGGCTACTAACCCTTATCTCCACCAACCCGCATTGAAGCAGTATGGTGGAGTAAGCTCCAGGCTTCCTTCCTAAAAAGAGAAGAGATTCGTGCCCAGCAGTGGGACGTATCAAGGGTTGTCATTATTATTATTATACTAACAGCTTCTCCACCAACCCGCATTGGAGCAGCGTGGTGGAGTAAGCTACAGGCCTCCTTCCTAAAAAGAGAAGAGATTCGTGCCCAGCACGTCATCGTTGGGACGTATCAAGGGTTGACATTATTATTATTATACTTACAGCTTCCAGAAAAGTTCATTGGATTAGTGATGGCGTCACATCTGTCTATACTTAACGCCACCAGGACGTATGTTGAGGCGTACATGACCACCGCCTGTGAACAAATACTATATTTAATGTATGGCTCTGTAATAACTATTATATCACAGAGGTAAAACTACTTAGGCCTCAGGGACAACGTATCTAAATTTTTACCTACGGTTTTTGTGTAGATATCTGTACCTATAGATAAGAAGAAGAATAAGAAGTCTACTGTCCGTCAGTGTTGATCGAAGTCAATCGGGTTGAATGTAAGTTCATTTAGCATCAAGTAGATTGGTTATGTGTTGATTTTCACATTAAGGATGTCTAAAAGAGATTGCTTTCAGCAATAAAACCACCTTATTGTATTGCCTACTTGTTTGGTTTAAATAACATCTGAAGATATTTTCTACGACTGGTGTATAAGAAAGAATAGTCTATTCTATTCTGCATCAGAGAGAAAAAGTACACTGGCATTCAATTATAACCTTTCTGATTTGTGTAAAAAAAATAAATAATAATAATAATAAAATATAGTAATAAAATGTAGGATATTGAACGTGTGATCTTGTTTTGTTATTCATAATTCATAATGCACTGGTTTCATTAGGATTTCATGACACCAGATTGCACGTGTAGCCTTAATTTTACAAAGGATATTAATGCCACGCTTTGTTACTTGGTATATTGATGATGCTATATTAAATACTAGCAGCTGCCCGCAACGTCGTCTGCGTGAAGGCTCTACAGCACCAAACATACCATGCCAGTGTCGCTTTAGCATTATAAGCAAACAACTTTTAAAATAGTATTAAATTAAAAGTATAAGTTTTTTTGCAAGCGAAGCAAGTGAAGGGAGTCATATGGGAATCCTGCTGAGTTCAGTAGTATTATTACATATTATCTAGTTCAGTCATAAGATATGGAAATAGACAAAATAATCCAGGAATATATTCCCGGACACAAAAGAGTAAAATTACGTACAAAGGTATCAAAACTTACAACACTTTCTTAAAAACTACGTTGGTAGTTATTCTGCCAGGAGCCAAAGTGTAAAAAGAGACAGGACTGGTAACGCGGCAGCAAGCGACGTACAGTTGCCCGTGTGAGAAGCAACTTGTCCTGAGGTTAACACCCGCTGACCTCAGTGTCTGCCCCTGCGACTTATTGATGGTCATCGCGAAGCAAACATTCAACTGTACGCGCTTGAACTGGAATGTGTAGTTATGCGGTATGAGGGGAATGCGTGGTATAAATACTGCTTCGCCAATGCCGGGTCCCGTTATACAACTTCGGAGGAGATAAGTTCCGAAGAAGCATAATCGGGACACCTACCTTCAGCTTGATGGTATGCGATGGAAGTCCGCTTGCTGACAGGAAGTTCAGAAATGCCATGGGATAATGTGTAGCGTCATCTTGCTCGACGACAGTAATTATGGAGGTATAGACCACTTTACTGCCTATTCATTGCTGCAGCCTGATCATTTTTGGGCGTCAAAATGGCCCGCTTACACACCCAAAACGTCGTTTTCTGCTGGTGCGGTATACGACTAATGTCCCCGTAGACACCGAGAATGAGTTCTTCTCTCCTGGATACACCTCTGTCGAGGGTTCTGGAAAACCACCTATCCACCTCTCTCTTCTGGTAGAGTGCTTCCGCGAAGACTTAGAAGGACATTGGAAAATTCTTGAGCACGTGCATTGTCGTCGAGCCGAGCTCTCATATTAATGGTCAAGCGCAGCGTAAGTATGAACTCGTTAACATCGTTTCAACAAAGCATTCATCTCGTCAGCTCTCGATCTTCGCGTCAAAATGGGAAGTGTTTGCCGGAAATCGTCAGTGAACAGTAATGTGACACCACCCACTTAAATGTTCGTTCCTGCGGATGTCCTGCAGGGTTCTGTCCACGGCCTCAACTGCCTTTCTATTGGCCATCGTACACTCATCCCATACAATCAGAGAGCAATCCTTGAGCACGTGTCCCTTATCACTGTTACATGACACACCAAAAACGTCATTTTGGCGCTCTCTAAATATAAGGGAATCTTAAACATGACATGTACTGTCTTGCTATCCGGAAGCAGTGTGGCAGCAATTCCCCACGACGCTACAGCAATAGCAATTTCGCCTTGCCTCCTGACCTCTGCAAGTATGCCAGTGATAACAAAGTTTTTCCTGTTCCACCAGGAGCATTCAAAATCCTGGAGAAAAATATTTTACCCTGGTTTTGCCCAACGCTTTCAAGGATGGTATCATAAATTTGTTTTTGCTCTGCAAACAAACAAAAAAACAAAGCGACATGGTCATTTCGCCCGGATCGTAATTTGTCTCAGCGATATACTCCCAATTTCTACGGTCTTGATGCGGTGATGATTTGGGGAGCTGGTAACCCATATTCGATAGTTCAATCGGTGGTGGAAATGACCACATCTTGAAATGAACTTATACAGGTGTTCAGCATGCGTTCATTAGTTACTTCGACTTCGTCTCCAGTAGCACGCGTCTCAAAGCTCGTAGAAAATCTTCAGACAGATGATGGCGATATTTCTCCGTCACTGACGCTTGCCTCCGCGAGTGTGTAATCCCAGTTTTGGTAACCGTCGAGAAGGTGACAAACAAGAAATGGAAGTGGCAAACAAGCATGCGGTTGACATTGATGTTAAGTGATGACTGTAGCCTATAGACACCCACATAAAGAAGACCAAGGTCAAAATGCAGATGCGTTACCACTCCTGAGGCCTAAGGTGTTATGCCTCTGTGCCGAAAATTACAGGGCCGTACATTACCACCTGACCGGAACACGATAGTGCTGAACACTACCATTTAGCGGCAAGTAGTGACTACACCCGCGAGCTCCGTCACTGGAGCTCTACCACCAGTACTATTTTTGTAATACCTAGTTATTTACTCATATCTCCCCGTACATTATTATAAAATCATGTACAAACCCATGATTTTAAAATAACAAAATTATTAAATACTAATTTTATATTATATATTTCAGCTTTTCAAACACAATTTTCCTAAATGCTTTTTTATCTCTGTGCACATGAATAAGTTATAAAGGCTAAAACGTTAAATAACGTGGATGAAATTGTATTAAATTAAAATTTCAACAGTCTTACCTGTAGAAACTTAACGAATTTGCACATAAACTCTCCGGCCAGCCACGCTATCGTGATCTTTTGCACTATATCCACGAACACGTAGATCAAACCCACAAACAGATCTGTAACAATGAAAAATAGAATATAAATTAATGTAACATTTAAAGTTGAGAGAAATGCAGTAGTTGATAGCTCGCGGCGATGACTGTACTTTACGATGAAGTCGGGATGATATGAGTTACGGACATTATAATGCTGTAGTTGAGAACATTGTTGAACTTTAATTAAATATCAGTGATATTAATTTAATTACATAGAAAAAACATAACTTATTGAGGTTGTTCACTCTTAGATGAATTTCATCTGTTTTGGTCATGAAATGGCAAACAAGCATACAGTTTACACTGATGATAAATAACACTTTTAACGTTACCACGTTGCGCTTTATGCCTCTGTGCCGGAAATTACAGGACCGTAAATTACCATGTGACCGAAACACGATAGTGCTGAACATTACTTTTTAACGGCAAGTAGATTAGGTAATGCGGTGGTGCCTCTGCCCGCGAACTCCATCACTGGAGCCAGTCCACCTGTACCGTACCACCTTCGAAAAATCAAAAGCTCGTCGAAAATAACGATAAAATCTACTGTTTGTAGGTAAATGATCTCTGACCTTCTTCGATCTACTATTTTCTGTTCTAAGACCAGTGTCCATAAAACATACAAACAGAAAGACTGAAACTGCAAGTTTTTTGACTAGAATTGCTCGACATGACGTCCATTCAGCGTTCGGAGTTTCCCTACGAGATTGAATCAGAAATGAGGATATTCGCATGAGAATCATAGTAATCGACATGGCCCACCGTATCGGGGAACTCAAGAGGCAGTGGGCATGGAACATAGCTAGAAAAACTGACGGCCGTTGGGCGACGAAATGGTGAAGGTTGCAGGCAATCGCTGGATGAGGTTGTCCTAAGACCGTTCGTTGTGTCCATAGAGCATCACGAGCCACCGGCCGCCGCCAAGGACCGGAGGGGAATAGCCATAGCGTTTATTACCGATGCAGATCAGTCTGTCATTTTTTTCGGGGGGAACTACGTGTCATACACACACACACTACAAGAATCGTCTATTACTACAAAACTCACACCTTGACTTTAACAAAACAAATAAACAATTTCACGCACACATTTTAACTATCTGGGCGACAGGCATAGAACCATTTGGTCTTGTACTTTGACAGAAGGGAAAACCTGCATATGGCTACTCTGTTGCTGCTACTCTGTCTCTGGTGGCTCGTGTTGCTCTACGATTGTGGCAATATTAGCGCACTATAATTCATATTTATTGTATTGTTAACTATTTTCAGCTCAAACTTTTGAACGCCCTGACGGAAATTCGGCCGGGTGGAAAAATTGCAATTTTTGAAAAACTGATCACTTAAAAACGAAATAACTTTTACTAACCCTTCAATGTTTACAGACAGCAAAAATTCTTATAACAGCCGTCTTTTTTTTAAACTACTCTTTTATTGTCGACATAAACAAACGGCCTACAAATCTGACATTTTTATAGCGGTAACTGTGAGGGATGGCATATAAAATGGACAGCAATGCTACCATAAGAGCTTAGGTAATCTACTTTTAAATCTTCTCGTAGAAAATAAATGTTATTGCCTAAGTCTAGACTACTCTAGACCAATATACAGTAATATTTCGGAAGTAGTCAGCGTTTGTCCAAAACGACTAGACTATTGAACTCAAATGTTAGGTATTTTATAGACAAATCCGATCCATAAATGAACGGTATTTGTGAATCGGCCTGATCTTTTCCATTAGGAATGAGCGGTCAAACCATTCGAATAGAGCGGTAGTAAATGCAATAACAGACGATGGGCAGCAGCGAGTCGCGATAAAACTACCACTACCGCGATGGTCAATCCGCTTGCCAAGCGTGGCAATTACGGAACATTCTCACTAATGACGTAGGTACAACCCTGTACTGGGCATCTTTCGGGAATCCCTTTGTCCAGCTGTGGACATCTTTTGGCTGATGTGATGCCTTTGTATATCGCCAATTGCCAGAATGAATCCCACTCTGGTAATTGGGGAAATATTAATGGCATATCGTGACTAACAGTACATACCACGACCGGTGGAACTGAATGACGCTGGCATGAGTGTGTTTTTAGGACGGACCAGGACGGACTTATAGGTTGAGAATATATATCCACTAGGTTGCCTATCAATTTTTTTAAATTAAATTATTTTATCTTTAACAGCCAGTAACTCTCATATGCGGCCGATTTAATTTGGCTCCCGTATATCATAATAATGAGAAAAAATTGCTTTAATTTGATATTATAAATAATAAAAGTTATCGCGGTGGAACGAAAATATGTAAAGGGCCAAGTGCGCAACGGCAGTAGTGAAAAAAATTATTTTCCAAAAAAAAAATATATAAAATACTTGCGGCCATATTTTGGTAGGCAACCTAATGGATATATATTCTCCAGGTTGTAAATATGCGTAAAAGTTAGGTGTGCAGCATCTGGATGAACGAAATGAGTCTGCAGTAGAATCCTAACCTGTTTTAAAGGCGGCACGTCTCGAGACGGCATAAGTCTACTTCACCGGCAATCGGCGAGTGCAGAAGGCGCTCCAGCCTCAAACATGAGTCTGTAATAGACGAAACCTTGTACATACAAAACTGGAAACTTTCCTAATTGACCTTCCTGGTTTTATTTTGATCTATGATTGGATAATTTCTTCAATCACACTGTTATATGTTTTAACATCATAAATTTACTTTCAGTAACTGGGCAAAGAAAACTAACTCTTATATCCCACGTTTTACGACAGAAATCTGTACAAGTTATTTTATAAAATGATTACGTGTTTAGATACGCATGATTATTTATAGATTTTAGTTTGTATACATGTTACTTCACCCAAACAAAACAGTGGGCAGGGTTTACTGACGGAAAAATGATTTGTTTCAAAAATACGCGATTTTCGTATGAGCGATAATTCGAGATCTCGCCTTGAATGTTCATTCATACAGAACTTTTCCGTTGCTTGAACATATTTTTGTATTGAATGCTCAGATAAATATTTACTAACGGGTTGTATAGCGTGAAGTGATGCTTCCAGTAATATCAATATCAAAATTGGTTAATGCAAAATAGACGAACATGGTTTCTGACTTAAAGCTAAAACAAGAAATATTGTACATCGAGCCTACGAAAGAGACAATCGGCTAGGTTCGACTCTATAGCGTTATATCTGCTGCACACTGCCTACGTAAGCACTGGTAGTCTGGTATTCGTCAAATATTGAGCAATATGGTCGCCAAAGGTCACATAGGGAAAGTAATCATATTTTTATTTTTAAAGAAAAATGGAAAGAAAAATTTGACTTCAGGCGAGGCTCGAACTCGCGACCTACTGGGAATCTAGTCCAGCCGCTCTTCCAATTGAGCTACTGAAGCCTTCAATTGGAAGAGCGGCTGGACTAGATTCCCAGTAGGTCGCGAGTTCGAGCCTCGCCTGAAGTCAAATTTTTCTTTCCATTTTTCTTTAAAAATAAAAATATATTTCACAAGCATGTGTTAATGCGAAATAATATAAAAACAAAAAGTAATCATAATCATAATCATAATTTTAACCCATTATATCATTAACCCGAACATGGACGCCTTACGTAATATCTGAACGAAGGTGGCAAGTATGCAGTGGCATGGCTGTTACATGATGAATACAACCTATAGACATGTACACGAAAACCAGAGGTCAAAATGCAGATGCATTGCCACCCCTGGCACCTAAATTGTTTTGATACTGTGATCATTAATACAGGGCCATCTAACCGAAATACGATAGTGCTGAAGAATATCATTTGACGGCAGATAGATTAGGTAATGGTGGTCGCTACGCCCTCGAGCTGTAAACTAGTACTCTACAATGAGCAAATTAGTGAAAGTTAGTAAAAAAATACATACAAACCATCAATGTTTTATCAACACAGAAGCACGGTTAGGAAACTGAGAAATATAAACAATCCCAATGAATTTACAACCGTATGTAGTAGTAAAATAAATAATCAATTAACAATAACCAGATCTGTTTGGCGCGAATTTTTCCATACTTCGTCTGTAAGGGTCTGTTTTAAATTCTATTTCTTGAAACCGTTTATTTTCGTAGCAGCCGTCGATGTGAAAAAACAGGTATTGTGTAAAATACCTGAGTCAACTCAATTCAATGCGAAGATCATAATGTGATAGAGCCGACAATTCAGACAAACTAATTACTAATAATAAAGCAAATAATTTTTCCTTTCTATCGAGTTCATTCATAAAACGTTTAAAATCTGATCATATTTTACGGGTGGTAGAGCTCTAGTGACGGAGCTCGCGGGCGTAGGCACCACCGCATTACCTAATATACTTGCCGCTAAATGGTAGTGTTCAGCACTATCATGTTCCGGTCAGGTGGTAATGTACGGCCCTGTAATTTCCGGCACAGAGGTATAACACCTTAGGCCTCAGGAGTGGTAACACATCTGCATTTCGACCTTGGTCTTTGTGTGTGTCTATAGGCTGCAGTGATCACTTAACATCAATGTGAACTGCATGCTTGTTTACCAGTTACATTACATAAAAAAAGTATGTGTAGGATGTTTGGTCATAAACAAAATCATACTCAATAGGTAGATAATTCGTTAGTTTATACTTTTATACCTACACGATAAAAGTGAGTTCGTTCCATAATTTACATGTTCCAGGCGGAAACGAACGCAAACGCGAAAATCGCACCGATGAGCACTGTCAGGAGTCCAGTCGGTGAAAGTGAAATTTCTCCCTTCGGGGGTAGTGCAGTGTAGGTAGTGAGAAGGTACCATATCAAATAGTTCAGCAGAGCACTCACCATTGTCACCGGTACAGACGGACAAACAAACGAAACTATAAGGGCTCCTTGCAGGCTACAGAACCCTAACAAGGGAAAGAAGGATGTGACTATAAACAGGTAAAGTGGAAAGGAAAATCAAGGCCTATCTGTAAACAACTCTTAAATATCGCTCTTTCAGCTAGAAAGGGCGTGGAGTGAATTCAAGCCACGTGAGAAATTCACTCGCCGACATTTATTTGCTTCCAAAGTTCATTGCGTAAATCCACCTTTTTCTTATACGCTAAATATTTATTTTCAGCCAAATAACATTTTAGGGTTGGGTCGTGTTCATACGCAGGCGAGCGAAATTTAATGTCAGTATAATATTGTAAGAGGAGTTACATAAATATACAAAATATCTAGAACGAGTCACAATTGCTGAATAGAGTTATGTCATAGTATGTTCATAGGTTTTCGCGAGCTACACTCATTGAAATAAAATTAGTTTTTGGACTAATCTCGCGTATGTAAGACTAAAATGATTATAAAATCGAACCCGAAAGTTGTGTCGAACTAATTTCGGGAGCCCCCCCTGGAGTCGCGCGTTGGGACGTGACGATGGAAAGATACACAAACTGCTGAACAATTGGGTGTGTGATGGGTGACCGCTAGTGACAAATTAAAATGCGCGTTTCCGTGCTTTGGAGGACATGTTAAGCCGCCGGTCCCGGTTGCTATCGATAGATAGCAGTCGTTAAACCTTGTCGGAGGCCTTATGGGCGGTTGGAAAACATCCGACAGCGGCTGGACTAGATTCCCAGTAGGTCGCGAGTTCGAGTCTCGCCTGAAGTCAAATTTTTCTTTCCATTTTTCTTTAAAAATAAAAATATATTTCACAAGCATGTGTTAATGCGAAATAATATAAAAACAATTATTAAGGGTAAAAGCGACTTCTTTACGATATTCAATAAACTGAAAAGTCTATTATATCGGTTGCCTAACTAGCATAGTTGGTAATAGATGGCGCTGCTGCTACCATAAAGCAATGCAATAGATGTGAAGGAAAGATATGACAAATCGGGCAGGGCTTCAGTAGCTCAATTGGAAGAGCGGCTGGACTAGATTCCCAGTAGGTCGCGAGTTCGAGTCTCGCCTGAAGTCAAATTTTTCTTTCCATTTTTCTTTAAAAATAAAAATATATTTCATTATTATATATGTTAATGCGAAATAATATAAAAACAATTATCCGACAGCGGGTTGGCCACTAACCCTTATCTCCACCAACCCGCATTGGAGCTGGCGGAGTAAGCTCCAGGCCTCCTCCCAAGAAGGGGATACTCGTGCCCAACTAAAAAAAACTACTAGCGACAAAAGTTACAAAACTATGTTGTCTGTCAGGACACTGTTACGTTACTGAGTGGTAACGTAACAGTTTTATATCGATTATAATAGGTACCTTTACACTTTCACTTGCGCGGGGGGGGACAAAGGGGGTCCAACATGTAGAGACCCCTTCGAGAATTTTGATCTACTTTGTAATGGGTTATATTCGGCGCGACCTCTCTCTCACTGCATCAATAGTTAATACAGACACAGACAAACCCCGCAGAATATAATGGGACTATTGTAATGATAAGTGATTCGCCAAGCTTTGGGCTATGTGGGTGAACTGGGGGGACTGGCTGGCTGGGCCTATGGAGTGAGATCCGGCACCTGCCTATATTCAACATCTCACATTATCGAAACCTACTTTAGGCAGATGGTGACTCGCCTCTCCTTGGTGGGCCCCCCAAACAGCCAACGCGATGGTCGACGGGGGGCAACACTGTTGAGATAGGCTGGGGGTGTCGAGAGGTGTGGGCCCCGGTTTCACCATCACGGGCGAGTAAACTTTTTTTTTTTTAATCTAAATTTATTTGGAATCTTTTGTCCACTGGAGGATACGTCAGGCCCATCATAACCTAATCTACAATATAATACACTTATTAATTGAGAAAGACAATTATTTATGTAATGATTTAATACTTAATAATGATTTTGCTGCATCACTAACGGGAGCGAGTAATCTCGAGCTCGGAGCGGGCTTCCCCGCTATTATGGGGTTATTCGTCAACTCGACACGGACGACCGGATAACTTGTTATTAACCTTTAATAATAATAATTAAAGAGTGTATGTAACTTTTTCTTTTATTTTGGGATTCCGTAAAAAAAATCGCTTTTCAAAAGGGTTCCACCACAAAAAAAGTTTGAGAAACGCTGATCTAGACTATAGCTAAATAGGAATAGAAGTCCAAGATGAACATTAAATTAATAAATGAATATTTATAAACCAATTTAAAACAAGTAAACGGGCAATTTGAATACAAACCCCCTTACAACGAGGTAAAACTAAGTGAATCTTCTTTTTCTAAGATAACGTTGCAAGTTGAATTAATTACCGTACAACAAAACGAGCTTTTCAATTAACTATTTAAAACTTACAGTGTAGCCAGATATTTATAGATTCCTTTATCTTCAAAGGAATAATTTTACTGTAATTAGCAGTTGTCTGAGGTTTTTTCGCACGAATTATTTCTAAAAAGCAAAAGCAAACACAAAATAAAACCAGTATGAAAAAAAATACTTAGCCTGGGTTGCACCACATCATTTGTTAAAGTCAAAGTCATTGTTACATTGCACATCCTTCTCTAACTTAAGGAAATCTGTTGAAGTTAGAGCAGGATGTAAAATGTTACAAAAACTTTAACTTTAACAAAAGTCGTGGTGCAACCAAGGCTTAATTATATTTTAGCTGCAACGTTGGTTTAACTATATTTATATGGCTGTCATTCAAATGAAGTTAACAATATAAAAAGGTAGTTCACATTAATGGTAACTGGATTTCACTGACCGCACTGTCTAATTTACTTGCCGCTTAATGGTAGTGTTCAAGACTATCGCGTTTCGGCAAGGGGGTAATGTACGGCCCTGTCATATCCGGCACAGAGGCAACGCATGCTTGTGTGCCACTTCATAACATAAGAAAGAATATGACATAATTGCCACGCTTGGTATGCGGGTTGGTGATCGCCGTAGCGGTAATTCCCAGTAGCGTTCCGTGATGAAATGTGAAATAAATCCAGTATTCATTGGTGTATGAAACGAGGCATGCTCCGATGGTTCGGACATATAGAAAGAATGTCGAATAAGCGAATGACTAAACAGATATACAATGCGAATGTGGATGATTGTAGACGCCCAAGAAGACCAAGACTGACCTACCATGACCAAATAGATCGAGTTCTGTGCCGGAAATTACAGAGCCATACATTACCATCTGACCGGAACACGATAGTCCTGAACGCCCGTGAGCTCCGTCACTGGAGCTCTACCACCAGTAAGTTTCCACCAGTGCTAAGCTATGTGACCCAAATAATTTGATTGGTGGATATCAAACGTATCCAAAGCAACGTAGCATAGTACATTTCTGGTGGAAAAGCACCCTATCACTGGCATTTCAGTACGTTACTTTAAAAGAAGGTTAATCATAATGACCTTTTTCTGTTTCAAAGAGAAATAATACAAATTTATCACAAGCAAAAACCAACGTCATATCATCCAATTGCTTTCAACTATTTACAACGGATTGCATCTAATCTTAGATCAATCGGAATATTGCTAAAACTACAAGATGCTGATTTTAAACATCTGCACGTCCCTCCCACGTGATTGTTGCAATATGATAGTGGATGAGTTACGTAAGATATCGAATAAACAAGTTTTTGATCTAAAACCAATAAATATACATATTCACATTTTTTATGTAATAATGGAAGTGGTAAACAAGCATGCAGTTCACGTTGATGCCAAGTGATGACTGCAGTCTACCTATAGACAAACACAAAGACCTACACACAAAGACCAAGGTCAATATGCAGATGCGTTATCACTCCTGAGGCCTAAGGAACCTAAGGTGTTATGCCTCTGTGCCGGAAATTACAGGGACGTACATAACCACCTGACCGGAACACGACAGTGCTGAGCACTACCATTTAGCGGAAAGTATATTAGGTAATGCGGTGGTGCCTACGCCTGCGAGCTCCGTCAATTAAGCTCTACCACCAGTAAGCAATAATAAGTAATACGATGAGTCTGCTGTTGGCGTCGGGACATGACACCAAACAACATAATAATATGCAGTAGGTACATATGGATGTTCAGTGTCTGCAAATAAAGAATAAAGAAGAGACCTACATACTCGTAAAAACCAGAGTTCAGATTGTAGAAGCGTTCACATTGTACACATATTTGTTTTTATTACGGGGTTACATATTACCACCTAACCTACTACCATTTTATATGGAAGCAAGAGCTGGGTATGCAGGAAAGAGCATGAAAGTAAGTTAAACGCGGTCGAGATGAGATCTTATCGCAAGATGTGCGGTGTATCACTCACCGATCGCGTTCGTAATGAAGATGTAAGAAAGAGGCTTTGTGTGAATGATAGTATTGGTATAAAACTGAAAAAAGGCATGCTCCGATGGTTCGGGCATATAGAAAGAATATCGAATGAGCGAATGACTAAACAGATATACAATGCGAATGTGGATGGTTGAAGAGGCCGAGGAAGACCAAGACTGACCTACCATGACCAAATAGGTCGAGTTCTGTCTGATGGTGGGGTCAAAAGTCTTAGGAATAAGCGTGCATGTATGACGAGAATGACAAAGGTGGACGAGGCACGAGAGGTATGTCAGGACCGGGTTATCTGGCGCTCTACACTCTCTACCTACCTCGTTAGGGACCTGGCGTGAAAATACATACCTACTACCATTTGGTGGCAGATAGGTAATGCGGTGGTGCCTACGCCCTCGAGCCCCTGTAAGTCTACCACCAGTAATTTTTTTTCGCTATCATCAATGTTAAAAGTACCGTTATTTTGGCACATTTACGGTATATAAAATATCAGAAGAATATTTCAAAAGCATTTTGTAAGAAATATCTAATCATTCACAAACATTCACATATAATTTAAGGGGTTGTTCCTATTCATTGATCGTATACGCGTCAGCAATGAAACCAACTAAATCCACAAATCGAAAAGTGTTTTACAGGAGATTCATTTTCATCCTACAATAATTCGACTTACAAAAAGGTTATACGAAATAGAAAAGGTGGATAAGAGCGAAGGAATATTCTAAATATGTCATATAAAGAGCTTTTGAAATTGAGGATCATTCAGCAAAACCACGCCTAATCCACGTATTAGGTAGGAATATGCCAAAATCAAAACATGTGAAAAAAGCGGCTTACCCAATTAGAAGAGTACGAGTATAAGTGCCTATGTAAATATATGAAGGTTCCATAGATTCTCAGGTCCCTTTTGTATGAGATAAATCTGCAAAAATTGTTTTCTTTACACAGTGACTACCTAAATAATAAAAGCAAAATTGTATGCAGTGGTCTTCATTAAACAACTCTGTTTATTCACTTTTAATTAAGTTGATATATCCCTTTACAGGGGTCTATTTAAGTGAAGTTCGTGAAGTTGAATAACCCACTTTTCAGTCAGGTGTTATTTTACAAGTGTAATTAATTAACCCAGTGTGAGGAATATCACCTCGTACGCTGTTGAAATTGACCCTTACTTTTACTATCGGGTTGCGCCGCAGTGAGCCTATTGAAATGGGTATACTTGTAATAGGAGACGCGGGATACAACAACAAACATTCTTTTGTGACTTACTTTACGCTTTTGTTTCACGAAACTTGTATTAGATAATAGAGTCGGGGTATAATTGTCGGCTAAAAATAATCGAACCCACTCAGTCCAATTTATAGTCTTCGCATAGGAACGTGAAAACGGCTGGACTGCTTTTGGTGAAAATGATGTATCGTACCTGCTTACATGATAATAGTGGGCTTGAGAGTGGCTTAGATTGGATAGCTAGTGCTATAGGGTACGACGAGGACGTACTCTGATATCTTCTCAGTAGTGCCTGCACTTGGAACTCTGCTAAGTGAATGACTATGATTATGGCGAACAGATTTTTCATTCTCTTCTATGAAGGAATTGAAAAATTTGATGATTCACATATCGGTTAAATATTATTATTAAATTGGTATTTATTAACACCTATTGGATTATTATTATAAGTCATTCTCTCTAGGTATCTTATAACCCGACAATGCAAAAGTGTCCTTGTAGACCAATTTGAAATAAATGATTTGAATTTTGAATTTTTGAATTTTGAATCTAAATTCTTATCAAAGTCGTATATTATCGTGTATTAAAATTCAAACAATACATTCGCAGACTGAGGACAAAAACACTCCCAGTGTTCATGGACAACTTATTGAATAGTCTATTTTATTCAGACACCCCAGGAATATGATTTATATTCTGAGATACCAGTACTAAACCAAAATATAAAATACAATTATTTGGAGAAAATGAAATTTTAAAGCATGTCTAAATGTTAAGAACTGCTATCCGACTGTCTGTTGAATCCCAATAAAGTTTCTTGATATTTTAGGTTTTTATGTCTCTAGTCATTATTGAATTAATAATAACATACAGAGAGGTCCTGCCGAATGCACACCTTAACAATATAAATCAAAATTCTGAGAAAAGGCCTCTACATATTGGTCTGGGGTTTCAAATACCTGATGCCAATAAGAGACTTTTTTTATGTTATGGAAGTGGCAAACAAGCATGGAGCTCACATCGATGTTAAGTGATGACAGCAGCCTTTAGACACCCACACAAAGACCAAGGTCAAAATGCAGATGCGTTACCACTCCTGAGGCTTAAGGTGTTATGACTCTGTGCCGGCAATCACAGGGCCATACATTAACACCTGACCGGAACACGATAGTGCTGAATACTACCAATTAGCGGCAAGTGTATTAGGTAATGCGGTGGTCCCTACGCCCGTGAGCTCTGTCACTGAAGCTCTACCACCAGTAATTATTATAAGTGATTATTATAATGTTTTTTTTTAATGTCAAAATATTAACAGGCAGATGGACTACTGATAGAAAGTGGTGACCGTCTCCTATGGATACATGCAACAGCCAGATTGTTGAAACCAGTGGACCAAACGGATCATCAATATAACAACATCATTATTGCTGCTACAAGACGTTTACTGCTCAATAAAAGCCTCTCCAAATGCTCACAACATCTGTCCCTAGGCCACCCTCATCCGGAGATTGCCAGGAATCTTCACCAGGTCGTCGGTCTATTTTGTGAAGGACCTGCCCACCCTTTGTCTTCCGGTACGTGGCTGCCACTCAAGAACCGTGATCACAATGCTTACTGCAGCTACTTACTTACTAGACTTTGTTTAGCCTCATTTCTTACTCAATATAGCAGGGTTTCCCCGATAATAAGCATATACCATTTCGAAAGGGCAACTCACCAGCAATAGCAAGCTGCATGATGAAGAAGTTCATCCTGCTTTTTCTGGCGTTGGTGCAGAGCAGTGCTGCTATGACTGACGCGTTCAGCACCACAATCAGTACGAATAACACCCACATCACCGTGAACTGTAATGACTGTGAACAATTTTGAAAATGTTAATGATCGTCAAAACACAATGACATTTTTGAAAATGATAGTACATAGGTCTTGTGTTTTCCTGCTCTCTCAAGCCTCAGTAATGGTAGCCGGCCTACTGCGCTGGGGTCCTGGGTTCGATTCCCGGGTCGGAGTATGAGATAAAGGTGCAAAATCTTTTACTTCTGGTTCTATTGAGATTTTTCCATTCTCTGGAAGTTTCCCAGTACTACTCGGAGTTTGGTAATGTACCTGGAGATGTCAACAGGCTCGCCAACTGGTACTTGGGCCATAATGTAACCGGGGAATCGAGAGTGTTTGAATGTATGCTTGAAAGCAAGCATTAACTTCACCCTACCCCTTCGGGAATTACAGTTTATCTTGTTCTTTTTTTTCAATAAAATACGCTTACACTCACAGCCCCACATTAGGTATGAACCTGTGTCGTGGGTGCCGTTGTACACATACAACACACACACAAACACCCAGACCCGAAACAAATATCTGTAGGCCATACAAATATTTGTCCCGGTGCGGGGATCGAACCCGCGACCCTTCGAATCAAACGGTCACCTCACACCGCTGGACTAACCAGGTAGATTTGTGTTTTATTATATGGCCTCCTATCAAATGTTGATATTGAGGATAACGTGGAGGACCCATGTTACCCACATTGCAGACTGGCAAACGCAAACTCGACAAATCCGGTTAGTCCGACGCTGTCCCTGAGGCCTATGTTGTTTTATATTACGAGGCTATAAATGACCATCTAACTGGAACACAATAGTGCTGCCATTCACCAGCGGATAGATAAGGTAATACGATGGCGCCTACGCCCTCAAGCTCTGCCATTGGAGCTCTACTAGCAGTAAAAATATCCATCTACGTGAAGACGTTTACCTAATTTTTTATTTTATTCTGTCTAATTTTGGACACATTATTGTTTAGATATCTATAGGCTTTATAACCTTCAAGATGAACTGTAATGTTTGTTTTCCTGTTTCGTGACATAATTTTTACTGGTGGTAGTGCTCCAGTGACGGTGCTCGCGCCGCATAACGTAATTTACTTGCCGCTAAATGGTAGTGCTCAGCACTATCGTGTTCCGTTCAGGTGGTAATGTACGGCCCTGGATTTTCGGCACAGAGGCATAACACCTTAGGCCTCAAGAGTGGTAACGCATCTGCATTTTGACCTTGTTCTTTGTGTGGGTGTCTATAGGCTGCAGTCATCACTTAACATCAATGTGAACTGCATGCTTGTTTGTCACTTCCATTACATAAAAAAAATAGAAAAGAACGATGATATGAAAATAACATTTGGATTTCGTACACCTAAATCTTACAATGTAATAGACATGCATTATACTAAATTTCAGCTGGATCCGAAACTACATAGGAATTCGTATGAAATTTCCATGAGCAACTGAGTTACGCGTTCTTTTCCCCCAAAGACCTGCTATTCGCAATTTCATTTGTTTCCCTCCTACCTTGAAAAGAATTACCTAAGCATATTTGTATAAATCAAGTGTGAAATAAAGCTTCAAATCTTTTGATTGTAGCCGTTGAAACAGGATTACACACTTGATACAGTTCTTTGGAAATAATTCATAAGTAATCGTCACAAATACAGTATATAATTTAATAAAGAAAATCTTAATTTTCATTGTTATGTGAGGGATGGCTATATTACCTCCAAAAGTTCATATTACGTGGGTCTTACTAATTTGATGAAACGTGGCTGTTTTTGTACACCTCCGTCTATCCCCTCCGGGATAAATACACGTTATGTTGTATATAAGTTAAACTAAACAGTACTAAAGGATACGCTCTTGAATATGTATTAATTCTAGACGTGATATTCTCTGCCCACGAACAGCATTGTGAAAACATCAAATATTTTGAAGACAAATAGTAGGTACGAATGAAGCAATCAATTTAAAAACCGGGGAAGTGTCGGGCCACGCTCAATGTGGGGTTCCGTTTTTCAAGCACATTTTTTAAAGAAACTTATAAGTCCGAATTACCTTCCGTTGTGTTTCTGTGAAGATAGGTATTGTCTACAAACTTTAGTTATAACTTCAGTCAACCGAACAAAGGTGGTCAAACTATTTCAAATAAGGCAATAGTACATATTATTATAATACTACCGCCACTGCGATCGAAAATCCGCCTGCCAAGCGTGGCGATTATGGCATATTCTCCCCTTATGACGCGCAAGTGATGAGTCATGAAAAAAATTCAGCAACAGATGTGGCTCTTCCATCAGGATACACTATACCCTCGTCAATTCCCCAAAGCTCAATGAATAGTAGCTTTGAAACAACCTTGGAATTAAGATTAGTCAAGTTAGTAATGCGCACAAACAAACAGTCGACTGAACCAACAAAACATAATTTATACTAACTGCCATAATTAGAGAAATTAAAGGACCTAACGCCCGTAATAAAACACTCGGATGTAGTTTGCAAGATGAACTCTGCTTTCAAGGTTTGAAGGTATTATTTGTACACGTGCTTCATTTCTTCGTAAATGTACAGTGAAATTCGTATTACATATTATGAAAATAAGTTTAGAAAATACAAGTAGGTAACACGTACACACGTATTTGCCTTTAAAATGATTGAGGATTTCCAATGACTTTTTCCATCAGGTGCCAACTTTGTGACAGTGGGACCGATTTGGAAGAATGCCCAATTTCCAATCGAATTTTCAAAATCGGTCCACAGTTGACAGAGAAATCAAATACATCAAATAAGCCGGATATATAATCTCGTACATTTTTCAAAGTCAGTCAAATACCAAGGAGCATGCGAATAAAATTCCGACGATTAGTAGGTAAAATATTACTCACTTGACTTTTATGATCGCAAATTTGCCAAGGACTATAGTACAGAAATGTTAAACTTCCGATAATATCCGCAATTTCATGGAATCGTTCGAGACGGACATTATCGCGACATGCTGTTGCAACGACCATTACGAAACGTTTATTGTTTCGGGTAAATCGTTGCAAATAGAATTATGCTTCTAATTTTCATGATGCTATCTCGTGCCAAACTGAATTGCTGCCTAATTGGTGGCAGTTAATGTACATTTATATAGGTAGGTATACGGTAGGTATAGTCAAGTATATGGTATACATGGTATGGTATACGTGTAGCGCGTAGCACACACAGAACACTCTGGTAGTTTATTGCTTGTTAATAGGGTTCTGTATCTCGAAAGAAAAAAAGGAACCCTTAATTTTTTTCCTTTAACCCTTTTGCTCGGAAAACGCATAAAGGTATTAAGCTGAAAGGAGATGTTGCGAGCTCGGCTCTGGTTCGTACACGTCCTCAAAAAATGGGTAAATTAAAGAAGAAGCCGAAAAAAATACAATTAATTTATTCAAGAATATATTTTAGAGTTACAACCACATTTGATTCAAACGATTTTATCATTTTCAACTATGGTAAACATGGCGGCGATACAGCCGACACTTGGGATCAATCGATTTTGATAGTATTTAGAAAATATTACTTTTTTCTCCAAGTACTCTATAATCAAAATACAATTTAAAAAATGAAAATGTCAAAATGACATCGCCCGCCATATTCGCCATGTTGGTTTTGAGTCGCAATTCTAACTGAAAATAATGTTTTGTAACTGCAAACAAAGCTAAATAAGTGAAAATATGCAGTAAAAAACGTTTTTATATTGATTTTGCCTGTTTAATGATATTGTGTACAATACATGGCCGGAGGTCCATACATTTTTGCAACATCTCCTTTATAAGAATCCAATGTCACTGTAGCGGTCCAGCGCTACTGGTACCGCCATCTCTGAACGGACAGTGATACTAAATCACGTTCCGTCAATATTTCTATTAACTTTGAGTTTTAAATAATTAATTAAATAAATGTTATCTGTTAACATATAAAAAAAAGGTTATTAATTATAGGTATAAATATATAATTAAATAAAGTACACATATTTATACTTCTGATAGGTACTTTTATTTCGAACGAATCACACTGACATTATCTGTCAGAGTTTTAGTATCTATATTACGTGTACTTTTGTGAGTGGTCGATTGGTTAACAATGGAATCGATTATACCACCATTCCATTGTTAGCTTAGAGTATATAAAGGCTCATAACGAGCCCTCCGCCTCTTTCTCTTCCTGACACCGGCCACTGTACTTCGAGCACGGTACACGACGTCTACAGTCGTGGTACTCCACCGTGCACTAGCCGCGTGTAGTTGTAATTAAATCTAACTAAAATATCTTGAAGAACCCCACCTGGGTAAGTGTCGCAAGCTTTAAAACTTTAACTGTGTACTTAACTACTGTATTTTCTATGTATCTTTAACCTTTACTAGCTTTGTTCATTTATCTAAATTGTGCCAACATCTGTCTTAAATTGTTACTATATCGCACCTTGTTCTTTTCTTAATTGCACCAACCTTCATTGTTAATCTTTCTTCACTGTATAACTGTGTAACCTATAAATTGCAAACTTGCTTGAACTTGAATGCCTTATGCACTCTGCCCTGGGTGCTTCGCAGTCCGGCTGAATAGCAGAGCATCCCTTAAAAGATGTCTCTGCTATTCCACGGTTCTTCTTCAGCCTTTTACTTCAGCCACGTTCTTCAGTCTAAACTTCTTCTCCTATCTTCGTCGGTTGGAGATCAGCGCGCTGCTGAACTCCCAAAACGCCCCGAAGAAGTGCCACGTGCGACGAGCCACCCACGGGCAACCGCCGCTTGACCACCGCGGCAGACCACGTGTTCGCACCCTGTTGCCAACCTCATTTCACCAGCATTGCCCAGGACAGTATTAGTGCCATAACCAGTCTGGAGTCTGAAAGATGTGTATTGAACCACACCCTGTGTTAATTGAATAAATCATTTATATAGCTCCGCCTCTTTTCATTTGGGGGTCGCCCCTAGAGAAAGGGAGGGCTACATCACCACCCTTGGTCTAATAATAGGCGTCACACGCGTTATAAATAATGGGATCAACGAGAGAAGCTGTGTTGTTTTGTCGATGTGTTCATCACACTACCTCCTAATAGGAACACGACAGTGCTGAACACTACCATTTGGTGAAAATAAATATCTGTATGGAATATATAGTTTTCACTCACCCAGTCTACATGAAAATAGATTCTAAGCTTCATAATAAAAACAGATTATTATTTCGACACCTTATGACAATAAAGCTCGCCTCAGCTTAGCCGTCTAGACCCATCTTTCATGCGGCACTTGTTATTATCGATAGATGGTAGCTTTTCTAACACTAGATGCTATGAACGCAGACATGATATTTTAATGCATTATTACAACCAGTTCCTGGGCCAAGCGTGAAAAGGATACGTTCAAAAAATGTACGTAGCACCGGTAGAAAAATGTGAATCTTAAATCATTTATCACTTGTTCGTAGACAAGAGTTTTTTTTTAGTAACGAAGGCAGCAAACAAACTTCTTGTTTACATGGATGTGCCATAATGACTGCAGCCTATAGAATTTTACAAAATAACCATAGATCAAAATGCAGATACATTGCCACCCCTGAGACCTGAGTTGTAATTGAAACACGATAGTTCTGAACTCTTCCATTTGGCGGCAGATAGATTAGGTAATGCGGTGATGCCTACGCTCTCTACATTGGAAGTATACCACCAGTAAAAAGAACGTCCCGTGAATTCGTGTTTGTTCACCCGTAGGTAATGCGGTGGTACCTACGCCCTCGAGATCCTACACTGGAATTCTACCACTATTAAAAAGAGTGTCTATGCATTGTGAAATCGTATTTTTTCCCTCGCGTTCTGTTTGCTGTCATATGCATTTTGCCCTGTGATCTACAAAATAACAAGATAAAACATTTTTGTAAAATCGTTTTTAATCAGAATCCCTTTTCATGCCTACAGTGGAATCAGCCGCATCAAAATTGTTGTTAAGTGTAACGATGCGGAACCCAAATCCCTGTAATTGAACACGCTTCGAAGCAATTTTGCGGTTAAACAAAACCAATTACACGAACTTTTATGAATTTAGCACAAAATATTTTCATATTTTCACATGTTAGGTAATTTAATAAACCAGCAAAGTGAAAGTCGGACTCGCATAAGATGGGTTCCGTACTATACCGCAAAATCTCACCTTTGTTGTATGGCAGTCTCCCGTAAATAGTAAGCATTTTTATTTAATTAGATAATTGAAAAATAAAAACATTACTAAGTATTCTGTCAATTGCGTCTAACTGATAGAGTATATATAGAGATTTTACTGGTGGTAGAGCTCCAGTGTCGGAGCTCGCGGGCGTAGGCACCACCGCATTACCAATATACTTGCCGCTAAATGGTAGTGTTCAGCACTATCGTGTTCCGGTCGGGTGGTAATGTACGGCCCTGTGATTTCTGGCACAGAGGCATAACACCTAATGCCTCAGGAGTGGCAGCGCATCTGCATTTTGACCACTGGTCAATGTGTGGGTGTCTATAGGCTGCAGTCATCACTTAACATCAATGTGAACTGCACGCTTGTTTACCACTTTTATTACATAAAAAAAATATTTTTTTAATTTTTTAAAAATTATTTATATGTTTTTTGGTTTTTTATTGTTATTATTTTCGGTTAACAGACTACACTAGCGGAAGAATTCTCTTCCACGTTCATTCTTCTGCTAGTGGGCGGAGGGGTCATCACGTTCCGATGCCGTAAAATGCTTTAGCTAAGTATTCGCGTCTAACACGTGGGATGTATAAAAGTCAATTCTGTTTGGTGTATCAAATGATAAGGTTATCGAGTCCGGAGATAGTGTCCACAAAAATCCATTACGCGATTAAACCCTTTCACATTATATTACCCACTTAATCCACCTGAAAATGGTGGGTGTGAGATTTGCTGATTCCAATGTCTCTTTGGATATGAACTACTTTATAGATAAACGACTCCGGTTGATATATTACGCTATAAATCTAATGTTGGTTGGGCATCGAAAATAGTCTTGGACGGTGGTAGAATTGTGAAATTTATTGAAACATTTTTATTTATCCTTTGTTTTCATATCCTTTCTAACTAATATCTTTTATTTAACAGTTATAATACCAGCTGTTTCTTGGGTCTTTGTCTGCGTTGTATTTGGCTTTGGCACACATCTATGTAGTGTTTTGTTAGAGTTCAAACTTTCCCTATGTTAAATTTTATTACAATCGGCTCAAAATTTTGTAGTATAAACAGACCGATAGATTTACTTTCACATTTAAATTATTAAAATGGAAGTATGGACTTAATTTATATTTTATGATCACGAAGCGATAGTGTTCGGTGGCGTTGGTACAACAAAATAGCCCCAAAGTGTTATTAATATGCCAGTAAATGATAGCGATCAGCACTACAGTGATCTACAATATGCTCTGTTGATGCATATGCACTTGGAACTCTGCTAAGTGAATGACTATGATTATGACGTACAGATTTTTCTTTTTCTTCTATGAAGGAATTGAAAATTTGATGATTTACACATCGGTTAAATTTTATTTTTAAATTGGTACTCATTAATACCTATTGGATTATTATTATAAGTCATTCACTATAGGCAGCTTATAATCGAACTAGCGGCACGCCCCGGCTTCGCGCGGTGCAATGTTGCCTACCCTCTCCTATTCGTCTTAGCATGATGATTATACATAGATATAGACTAAAGTCTTCCTCGATATCTTTTATAGTTTAGGCAGCGTACGCAAAATAAGTAAATTTTCTGGTTGATTTTTTACACCTTGTGTCTGAAAAAACAAATATCTTACGGAATCCTATTTTTTCCAAAATAAAATAGCCTATGTTACCCGTGGGTAATGTAACTTTCAAATAGTGAAATAATTTCTTAAATCGGTCCAGTAGTTATTGAGCCTATTCATTACAAACAAACAAAAAAAATTGATGATTTACATATCGGTTAAATCTTATTATTAAATTGGTACTCATTAATACCTATTGGATTATTATTATAAGTCATTCACTATAGGCAGCTTATAATCGAATAAAGCAAAAGTGTCCTTGTAGACCAATTTGAAATTTATAAATGATTTGAATTTTGAATTTTGATAGTAGTATAGTTCTTGCATTTAATATCTAGAGGCATGTAGACGTAATGTAATAGGTATGCAATTTACCACTAGTGTGACGTGTATGCTTGTTTAACACTTTTACAAGTCTCTTGACGAATTTGAAGTAAATATTAATACAATATTTCAATAAAGCCTCCAGTTTTAATCTATGTTGGAATAATAACACAAAGTACTATTGGTGGTAGAGCTCCAGTGACGAAGCTCGCGGGCGTAGGCACCACCGCATTACCTAATATACTTGCCGCTAAATGGTAGTGTTCAGCACTATCGTGTTCCGGTCAGGTGGTAATGTACGGCCCTGTAATTTCCGGCACATAGGCATAACACCTTAGGCCTCAGGAGTGGCAGCGCATCTGCATTTTGACCTCTGATCATTATGTGGGTGTCTATAGGTTGCAGTCATCACTTATCATCAATGTGAACTACATGCTTGCTTGCCACTTCTATTACATAAAAAATAAATAAAAAAATCGACGTGTGGCACTCGGGGACTGCCGCGGTAAAGCTATTGCATAGCATTTTGTATTAACTTATGCAATTTTAATTATTTATTTATTTTATTTATGCAGTATTTCTTTTTTCTTTGATATTAATTCAAGTTACACTTTTTGAGCGTGGTGACCGATAAGAAAACATTTTTTTTTCTTTTATTAAATAAAAAAGTTAATATTGTTTGAAATGTTTTTATTGTTTTATATTATTTCGCATTAACACATTCTTGTGAAATATATTTTTATTTTTGATTATTTTACAATACATAATAATATAAACAGCTGCTTATGTATTCGTCCGATTTCGGAGCAGCTCGTCTCGATTCGTGCGAGCTTCGTAGAGTCGTACAATACGTCTAGTTACACGCACACAAACACCGTGTCGAAGACTGCCGAAAAGAAACGACGTTAGACAATGCACGGCCTTCAAGCCACACCTCCGTGCCCGTCGGAGTGGGGAGCGTGAGGTTTTTTCGTTACGGAATATCTGAATTCGGTCCCCGCGCTCAAGGCCCTCGATAGAAGCTATGCAATAGCTTAAAAAAAAAGTATCAAGACAGATTATTCGTACATTTCATCTTCCTTCAAGGAACTTCGTGACATAATAAAATACCCGTGCTAAAGTATGACTTTTAGAGCGTCATGGTCTTTGACCAAGCTCTTTAAACAGAGAATAAAGAAAAAAAAAGTATGACTTTTCTGTAATAAGAACTGTATTCCCAAAGATATCGTGCTTATAAAATCCACCTTGTAAATCATCTCTGAATAAATCTAGCCCACAGTATCTTATCTGCATTTTACGACTTGTCTTTCAAGGGACTCAATGTTGCGTAGCTAACAAAAAATGTTTCATATGCCTACGAAAAATTTTACTTTCATGTGTCAGTAAATACATTCCATGTGAAGTAGGTACCTACATGCTTTAACTTACATATAAATATATGAAAAGGCTGACAATAATTAAGTAAATCCTTGATTTGATCGTATTTTTTTATTATATAATGAAAGTGGAAACAAGCATGCAGTTCACATTGATGTTAAATGATGACTGCAGCCTATAGACACTTACACAAAGACCAAGGTCGAAATGTAGATGCGTTACCACTCCTGAGGCCTACGGTGTTATGCCTCTGTGCCAGAAATTACAGGGCCGTACATTACCACCTGACCGGAACACGATAGTGCTGAACACTACCATTTAGCGGTAAGTGTATTAGGTAATGCGGTGGCGCCTACGCCCGCGAGCTCCGTCACTAGAGCTCTACCACCAGTAAAAAGTCAGTTTGTGAGATTATTGAGCCGATGAATTAATGTTAGAAGGATAATACGCGTGGTGGGTACCTATAGAAAAAGTCTGGTGAACGAACGGCCTAATTCTGCTAACGTAATTAGTCGTAATTGTCATTGCATCGCGGTTGCATTGCTTCGCGCTCTTGCTCTTATAAGCGCCGTGCGCATTGGTTAAATAAAAAAGTCTTGCTTTGCTTGCCTTTGCGGGGTGTATGTGTGGTGAGAACGTCAAAACACGCTCAGAGGACAAGGTTTAATAAATGCGACAAGTCGATCAAAATCATTGATATACAAAAAACCCAAGATGCAGTCTCGAACAAACTTCGCACTCGAAATTGTCGTACGAACTGCTCTAAGAATGACGTACTATGTATTTGAAATGAGCACAAAATTTTCATTTTAGCGCTATTAGCGAGCGCACGGTTTTGAGATGTTGATCTTGTGTTTTTTGTATATCAATGAACAAAATATATGCTTTTTTAATTGGCCTATGACTCAATTTTGCATAACTGATCAAATTGAATGACGCCATTTAGATTATAAAATAATACTCACATTGTAAAAGAAATAGATGTTGACATTGTCCTGGGCAGAACTGTTACTCCAAATGCTGTGGTTGCCATCGGGATAGATGATGGTAAACGGTGAGGTGCGAGGGGTGGTCTGTTCTTCATACTCTTCCACCATCAGCTCTGGATCCATGGTGAAACTAAAACAAATAATATTTTTTTTATTCATTTTGTAGTAGAAGAAATCCCTACGTTAACTGCTGACAAAATAGTGTTAGGCGATTTTGATTTTCACTTTGTTAAATAAGTTACGGGATCCACATGTATGGTGTTTTTTATGTAATGGAAGTGGTAAACAAGCATGCAGTTCACATTGATGTAAAGTGATGACTGCAGCCTATAGACACCCACACAAAGACCAAGGTCAAAATGCAGATTCGTTACCACTCCTGAGGCCTAAGGTGTTCTGCCTCTGTGCCGGACATCACAGGGCCGTACATTACCACCTGACCGGAACACGATAGTGCTGAACACTATTATTTAACGGCAAGTATATTAGGTAATGCGGTGGTGCCTACGCCCCCGAGCTCAGTCACTGGAGCCACCACCAGTAAAAATGTATATTAAGATCATCACAACGAATCGATATCCTTACGTCCTTAGTAATTCAGTATAGTGGCCACATGAGGCGTTCTGAACGACCCCTTTAAAACCGCTTGACCTTTCGCCGGCGCTCCTTGATCACTAATTAATCTTGTAAGACCTAGTTATCCCTGCGTACTTGGTGTCTGTACCCTACCGACACGTGGCCATTGCGAATAATTAAGTACATTCTGTTGCTAATTTGCAGCATCCACCTTACCTTTTTAGAGTTCCGTAGTAAACAAGGCACCCTTATAGTTTTGCCATGTCCGTCTGTCTGCCTGTCTGTTTGTCTGTCCGTCCGCGGCTAAGCGCAAAGCTATTGTTACTAGAAATTTGATATTTGACATTATCAGGTAAAGTACGGATATTTTTTAAATTTTCGTTTTCCATATAGTGTAAGGTATCGTTGGATAGTTTACTGTTCGTGACTTATTAAGCTTTAAAGTGCAATTTTTGTTGGAGTCAAGTTTCCAAACCCCTACCAACTAAACGGTTGTTGTTAGAAATTCAAACGTTACGGCAATAGTAGCTATATATAATGAAATTAAAAGGAAAACTATCACACTTAAATTGGCCCAGCAAGTTTGCAAGTAATAGTCGACCAAATGTATTTTACTCGAAAATTTCGAACAACTCCATTGAAAATATTTTTTTATTTTTTTAAATACATTTCTTGCTCTGTAAATACATTAAATACGGAAGCCTACACCGCGCGTGGCCCGACACGTACTTGACCGGTTTTTTTATGCAAGGATAAGGTGGCAAACAGCAGCGTCACATTGGTGTTAAGTTATGATTGCAGCCTATAGACATCTATATAAAACCAGAGGTCAAAATGTATATGCGTTGCCACCCCTGAGACGTAAGTTGTTATGCCTCTGTGATAGTTATTACCGGGTCATACAATACCATCTAATCGGAACACGATAGTGCTGAATACTAGCATTTAGAGACAGATAGGTTGGGTATAGCGGTGGTGCCTACGCCCTCGAGCTCGTACATTTGGAACTGTAGCACCAGTAAAATTTCTCCACGGCTACTTAAGTAATAACGACTAACAGATTATCGCCGATACTATCATTCACACAAAACCTCTTTCTTACATCTTACATTGACCAAGACTGACCTACCATGGTCGACTTCTGTCTGATGGTGGGGTCAAAATTCTTAGGAATCGGCGTGCATGTACGAAGAGAAAGATGAAGGTAGACGAGGCATGAGAGATATGTCAGGACCGGGATATCTGGCGCTCTACACTCTGTGCCTACCCCGTTAGGGACCTGGCGTGAAGATACATACAGATTATCTTACTTTCATACGCTATAAGAAAAGGCTAGAAAAATAAAAAACGGAAAGGAGCACAAAAAAGATTCAGAAAGACGTTAGAGCTGCTGAAACCTACAACCATGATGATGACCAATGATACTCGTAGATAGTGTCAACGCACTTTGTCTTTCAGCAGTCAATTATTTCCCACAAATTATTAGTTTTTGAAATAATTCCTGCATAGAAACTCACTAGAAACTAGGTTTTCTCTAGAGTAATAAAACTGTCAGCGTTATTTCAAGTCGTAAATCTTCCAAGACAGGTTTTTTCAAAGTTAAGTTCGTTTTTTCCAATTTATTCGGTTTTTGGGTATAATTTCTTTGTAGTTTGTTCTGAACCTTAAATATATTAAAACAGTAATTTCATAAGATACTAATAACTACATACACCAAGTTTAAGGCCTGCCTTTTTTTTTAATGTTATGTAAGTGGCAAACAAGCATGCTGTTCACATTGATGTTAAGTGATGACTGCAGCCTATAGACACCCACACAAAGACCGAGGTAAAAATGCAGATGCGTTACCACTCCTGAGGCCTAAGGTGTTATGCCTCTGTACCGGAAATTACAGGGCCGTACATTACCACCTGACCGGAACACGACAATTCTGAACACTACCATTTAGCGGCAAGTATATTAGGTAATGCGGTGGTGCCTACGCCCGCGAGCTCCGTCACTAGAGGTCTACAACCAGTTATTAAAAATCTGTTTACCTACATTAATTTACAAGGCCCATTATTTTACCTACATACATGTATCCTAGAACTACACATCGCTCTCCTCTTCTGGTAACTTCCGCAGAAGATTGACCGCATTGCCTCATTGAATGGCAACGATTATTCCTTGTGCAAAGAATACTATATAACTGCCTCGGTAGCCTAGTGCTAGCAGGTCACTCGTAGTAGTAACTACGTTGAGGTCCTGGGTTCGATTCCCGGGTAGGGAGTTATCAGAGATAATGGTGTAAAGTCCTTTATCTCTGGTTCCACTGGGATTTTTCCATTTTCTGGAAATTTCCAAGTACCTCGAAGTTTGGAAATGAGCCCGGAGATGTCAACAGGCTCGCCACCTATTACATGGGCCAAAACGTTACCAGCGAATCGTGGGTGTTTGCATGTATGCTTGATGCATGCATTTACCTCTGCCTACCCCTTCGGGGATTACAGGCGTAAAGTTACGTTACGTAAAGAATAGACCAGCCTTCTTATCGCGTGTAGCGTCCCGACCAAACGTTTCGAAAGGTCTTTTCATTTTATTTTTTTTTATATTATGAAGATGGCAAACAAGCATGCAGTACAGTCAAATATTACTTGCTACTACGGAACCCGTCATGGGCGATTCCAACTCGCACTTGGCGGGTATTTTCTAGCACTATTGGCCGAATACTCAAACGTCACTCAATTTTAAGCAACCCTCAAATATGCGCTATCTCTATCGTTTGAACGTGTTTTATAAAGACAGAAGACTTTAACGTCCCACTTAGATTTAAGTGACGTTTGAGTATTTGGCCGTAAGAGCCGTTAACTTTCATTTACAAATTGATAATTCGATATTACAATTCACGTAACCATTGAGGTACGGAACCCGAATATCGAATATAAGATCATAAATTGTGATGAGATTTGACTCTTTCAATAACAAAATCGTGCGCGAACTCCCAATATTTATTTACGTTTATTATTTTCTTACCAAACTTCGTTTCTCACTAAATATTACTAGGTCATCAGAAACAAGGGTACGGCTGAATCTTGGCGACGTTCGAATATTAATGGAAATTGTTTTATTGACCTGTCGCCAAAAATAACGAAGATCATCGACCTATTGAAAATTATATAAAAATAGCTTCCCATCCACTATAGTATTCCTTACGGGATATAATTTTTCTAGTGGTAGAGTTCAAGGGTAGGCACCACCGCATTACCTTATCTCTTCTATCTACCTTATCTGCTGCTTAATGGTAGTGTGCAGCACTATTGTGTTCCGGTTAAATGGTAATGTTTGACCCCGTAATAACTTACACAGAGACATAACAACTAATGTCTCAGGGTTGGCAATTAACATCCAATAGATCTACTGTAAGTAATAGTTCTTGAAATGAACTATGCATTTTTAAAATGTTTATCATAATATTTAATATAGCGTCGAACAGAGGTAGGGTGCAATAGGCTCTAATCTACGGTTAAACTGCTTTAATACGGATACTCAATTTGTGTCTTTGGTAATACTAAATTAATTTATGTTTTCTATTCAGTAATAGGTCTTTTTAAAAACATAATTGAATTAAAAAAAAACATCTCATCAACAAACAAAAAGAAATACTGTTCAGCAGCATTGTGTTTTAATAAAAGGTAATGTATGGCCCCTGTTTGGTAATATCTATATAACTATCACACAGGCAATGCAACATTACCAGATTTTCTGATTAAGTGAAAATTAAATAAATAAGCATTATTTTATAAAACACTACAATAAAGACGACAGTGGTACCAAAGTAGATTTTAATTAATTCACGCATTAAAAAGTCTTAGTGGATGGGTGCCTAATCTTGATGTATGACGACATGTGACGGTACTTCGTGGAAAACCAATTCACGTGATTTACTCGGTCACACTAAACTGTGATCACTTCTTTGTATACATTGAAACATTTGTTTTATGGGCTGTAATTGAAAATTATATAACTCATTTAACGCAACGTATTCATAAACGATTTTATTACATTTATATACAAGCTTCTGACCGCGGCTTTACTTGTGTGGATGTCGTTTATGGTATAAACACAGTATAAGTGCATACAGTAGTTTATCGCCTTTGAAATTTTGCAATATGCCGCCTTCACCCATAAAAACGCAAATTCATTAAGGTTGTCACGTTTTTGGTTTCTGTAATCCCGAAGGGGTAGGCAGAGGTTTACATTCATGTAAACATCCTCGATTCACAGGTCACGTTTTGGCCCATGTAACAGGCGGCGAGCCTGTTGACATCTCCGGGCACTTTACCAAACTTCGAGATAGGTACCGGAAAGCCCGCAGAAAGGAAAAATCAATCAAACTATAAATATCTCAACCTATCAACAGATTTCTGTCTATCATCAATCTACCAGTATTCCAGTTGGGCGGTCTATCAGTACGCCAGAATTCTAACACTTATCATGTACTGATATTAATATTAATCCATATGTTTTAAGTCCATCTAATAGGTAGGTATAATCCAAATATCAAATACATACAAACAATAAAAAATTATTAAGAGTTTTTCTTCAAAGATTTTTTCGTTTTAAGTGAAGTAAGTATATATGTGCACAATGCGAATGTGGATGGTTGCAGAGGCCCAGGAAGACCAAGGCTGACCTACCATGACCAAATAGGTCGAGTTCTGTCTGATGGTGGGGTCAAAAGTCTTAGGAATCGGCGTGCATGTATGAAGAGAATGATGAAGGTAGACGAGGCACGAGAGGTTTGTCAGAACCGGGATGTCTGGCGCTCTACACTCTCTGCCTACCCCGTTAGGGACCTGGCGTGAAGATACATACATAAGTATATATGTATGTAAAGTGTAAAATATAACAGACATTATTAATAAATGAAAATTAGAATAAATATTAACAGTAAAGTTAACATCAAATTTTTCAATATCTTCTTTACAAAATCTTAGTAAAAGAAATTTTAAATCTCGCACCCCTTATCGCTACGTACCAAGTAGTTGACAGTTTTTGTATGGGCTACTTGGTACCGCCACCCCCCTCCCGCGCGTCGCATGCTCCGCACGATTGCTCTGACATTACACGTTCGTTGGATGACTGTAGGTAATTAACACGTTGGTTTTCTTTAGTCTGTGGTATAAGTATAACCGATACCTGTAACTTCAATCGCTTATGGCCGAATACTCAAACGTCACTCAATTTTAAGCAACCCTCAAATGTGTGCTATCTCTATCGTTTGAACGTGTTTTATAAAGACAGAAGACTTTTAAGTCCCACTTTCATTTAAGTGACGTTGGACTTGAGTATTTGGCCTTTAGTTTTTTTATGAATACATCTATCATAACTCATAATTGGCTAGAAAATTTTTTTTGTAGTTTACTTGGAAAATCGTTATAAGCATTTGCATACGGTTTTTGTCTGATAATCAGTTAAAATTATTACAGTCAAATATGGTTCATAAATAGGATTGAAATCATTTTTAAAGCTGTCAGTTATAATGTTATGGTGGTGGCAAACCAGAAATACATCTATACAAACAAATAAAATTGGAGTGTCTGTTTGTAAGAGTGTCGAGGTAAATACTTCGATTAAAATAGTACGCGATTAAGTCCCGTTTACAATATAAAAATATGTCTGTTTGTAATATAAAAATAACCGCTTTTTATAATTTTTGTCTGTCTGTCTAGATTGTCCCGGTTAATCTCGGGAACGGCTCTACCGATTTTGACGGGACTTTCACTGGCAGATAGCTAATGTAATAAGAAGTAACTTAGGCTACTTTTATACTAGCTGCGCCCACGAGTTCGTCCGGGTAGATACTGAACAATCATAAAATCTCACGCAGACGAAGTTGCGAGCATAGCTAGTCAATAATAAAAACTAAACTAACATTTTGCACGCTACTCAGTTTCCGCGGTTTCAGTCGGACGTATTTCTTCACAGCTTGGATGTGTAATAAACTTTAGCACCAGACTAGTCTGGTGTCAAGATTTATAGTTTATTTACGACCTATCTACCGGTAAATCTGTTGGTGTGTTGAGCAAAGTATACCAAACAAATCTTAAATTTTTAAATCACACGTACTATTTTATGTCTTGTGGCTCCCTATTTATTTTTATTTCATAATCTTACGTTAACTTTATCTCATTTAAACATGTTTATAACGTTTACGTTTTTTAGTGGAGCAAATACGTGCAGAGTTTTACTTAGCAGTAGGACAGCTAAAACCATTAAAAACCTTTGGAGTTTGGTAACGTGCCCGGTGATCCACAGGCTCTCCACCTATTAATGAAAATATGTACTTGAATATTCATAAAGATATTTCACCGCTTTTTCCTTCAGGGAATACTAGCCTGAACTCACGAAGGTACATATTTAAATATCTGCATCAGAAATGTATAAGGAAATTCCTAAAAGAAAAGTAGAATTTAAAGAACGTAAGAGTTTTAAACAATATAAGTCTAAGCACTTACATTGTTTAAAATTTCTTTGCGGAATTTCTTTAAGTTTTATTAAATGGTCAGATTACATAAGACCGCAACGATACCGCTCCGCAGAGATTTCCAACAAAAAGTGCAATTGTTTCTTAAGAAACTGCAACTGCACAAACAAGTTAATTAACAGAAAGTTTTAAACGCAAGCTAATTCCAAGCCATTGTTAAGATAAAAACCGAGTAAGTTTAACGTTAAAGCTTAATTTAGTACGCAGCCATTAATGAACGTCGGTCATTTGAGTGTAGCTGCATTAATGAAATACAAGTGTAAGGGTGCTTTTCCACCAGAGATGGAATGGATGCGTTTGATATCCACCAATCATATTCAGTGGTGCACATAGCTTAGCACTGGTAAAAACGGATTCAGCTAAGATATGTTTTTTACATGGAAGAATGTGTGCTGTGGATGCGTGCTATGGATGCGAGCTATATAGCTATTTCCATAGCGCATCTTCCTCGTACAGCTATATAGGATAGCATTGGTGGAAACAGTCACATATTTTCGTAGTGTTGATTTTAAATATTCGCAGCATAGCTGCATAACACATCTCTGGTGAAAAAACACCCTTATTTTGGAATGATGATGACATAATTATAATAATTACATAAGCGTAAGAAAATTTTTTTAATTTTTTATGGAAAAATGGAAAGAAAAATTTGACTTCAGGCGAGACTCGAACTCGCCGCCTACTGGGAATCTAGTCCAGCCGCTCTTCCAATTGAGCTACTGAAGTCCTGTCCGATTTGTCAAATCTTTCCTTCACATTTATTGCATTGCTTTATGGTAGCAGCAGCGCCATCTATTGCCAACTATGCTAGTTAGGCAACCGATATAATAGACTTTGCAGTTTATTGAATATCGTAAAGAAGTCGCTTTTACCCTTAATAATGTTTTATATTATTTCGCATTAACACATGCTTGTGAAATATATTTTATTTTAAAGAAAAATGGAAAGAAAAATTTGACTTCAGGCGAGACTCGAACTCGCGGCCTACTGGGAATCTAATCCAGCCGCTTTTCCAATTGAGCTACTGAAGTCCTGTCCGATTTGTCAAATCTTTCCTTCACATTTATTGCATATGTAAGAAACATTGTTGCTATTATGAGATTATGAGATAGATGTTTCAACCTCCAAGTACAAAGCTCTTACAAATAAAAGAACAGTCGGTTATTTATATAGTTATGTAGGTAGCTTAGTGGTTAACCTTAAGTGGGGTCATGAGTCACGGTCGCAAGTTTAGACTACGCCTGAAGCACAGTATGGATATGCCTGAAGTAAACATTTTTTTAAACGCTTAATATTTCCAATCTTCAAAATTTAGAAGAAGAGTATAAATTAACTACCAAGTCTGAACCACTTTAATAAATCAAGAAAAAAATATTGAATTTTGTCACACAGCGATGAACATTTTTTGTAAAACTTTTTTTTGTACAAGATTGGCTTCATATCTCACTGTCGAATTTATCTGTCGAGAAATTTCCGTGTATGCGATTCAGAAGTTGTAGTCAATTAATTAATTGAATTAAAAGTTTTACACGTAACTTCACGCCTGTAATCCCCGTAGGGGTAGGCAGGGGTAAATGCATGTATTCAAGCATACGAGTACATGCAAACACCGACGATTCGCCGGTAATGTTAGCCCATGTAACAGGTGGCGAGCCTGTTAACATCTCAGGGCACATTACCAAACTCTGAGGTACTGGGCAACTCTCCCAACATAACCAGATATTAAGGCTTTTACATCGCCATCTCTGGTCAATCTCTTTAATGTTATGTATATGTACATGTTGGCAATGAAAGAAAGGAATAAAGAAAATATTTTTATTTCCAATAGATCTTTACAGATACTTTCAAAACGTCAAGAAATCATAAATTACCTAGAGTGAATATTCTTTTTTCAATTCCTTCAATGATGATAAATGAAGAAAAAGAAAAACTTATTCGTCAAGATCAAAGTTATTCTCTTAGCAGAGTTCCATCTGCAGTCACTACTGAGAAGAACTCCGCTACCCAATAAACACAGTAAGAGCTCTTTTAAATGAATAAATTGAATTGAATTGATAGCTTCCGACCCAGGAAACGAACCCAGGACCCAAGGACAATGGTAGTATCCTGCTGTTACAAGGCTACTGAGGCAGTTAAAAGTCTTAAATAGGTATTCAAAATCAATCTACGATCAGAGTATCATTTAAACAATCCTAAATGTTAAAGGGAAACTTCAAAGCTAATGACAAAGACCGTTTTGCCAAAGTCCATTTATTATTCCACCGAAACGTTAACAGATGCGATTGGCTGTTATCCAAATGCTCCAAATGATACACTAAACGGTTACTAATAACTTACACACGTGTACTCTGATGAGAGATTGAATAACATATTAGGAAAACTCAAACTCAAACTCAAACTCAAAAATTCATTTAATCACTTGGAAATAATAGAATTTGCTTGTGATAGGTCAAATTACAAATATAAAATTAAAGCGAATAACAACTGATACGTTGATTAATTTGTCAAAGTAAATAAATTAATAATAGTCCAAAAATACTTAATAATAAAAATCAACAGAATGTTCCATACTCTCTTTTACAAACGGCAAGATAAGACTAAACAAAAAAATATGGGACATTCTTTGTCATTCACTGGCAGAGTTCCAAAGCCCACATTACTGGGAAAAAACCTTCCAAAACAGAACTCAGTAGGGTCTTTTCAAAATATGTTCCTTAAAACTTCCCTTCATAGGCGAATTAACACTCGTACAAAAAGGGTTCCGAGGTGGAAAGGAATATTTTTTCGAGAGTTATATTAGCAGTTTTTGAAAATATATCATATTCCAAAAACTGTTAAGAATATATCGTTTAAACTTAACGTTTCAAAATTTGCATTAATAAATAACCACAGCTTACATATTTTTCAAGTTTTTCACTCTCTTTTTTCAACGGCTAGGTACACAATAAATCATTTATGTAGTATGTCTATCTTACAAACGTTTAAAAGAAATAAAAAAGTGCGTGTCGGGCCACGCGCAGTGTACGGTTCCGTAGTATTTAGGTTTGATTAATGTAATGAAAAAAATAAATAAATAGGTATTGGCGTTTTTCAAAACTTTCGAGTAAAATACATTTGCAAATCGATGGAGGTAGCTACATATAATTTTTTCATGCTTCTGTCAGACCAATGTCACCTCAGTCTGCCCGGGACCACGGAAGTTGAAAAGCGACCGAAACGTCGGGTTGATTTTAAAAATCATTTTAGTTTAATATACGCGAGATAAATCCGTAAAAATTGTTTTATTTCAAAAATACATTTGGTCAACTATTACTCGCAAACTTGTAAAGCCAACTTAAGTGTGACAGTTTTCCTTTTAATTTCGTTATAAAATATGTAGCTATTATTGCCGTATGGATGAATTTCTAATAACAACCGTAAGAGGGAGGTACTCTGACTCTAACGAAAATTGGCACTTTAAAGCTTAATAAGTCACGAACAGTTAACTCGAAAAATAATGTTCGGACATCCATAATATTTTTAACAGACCTATCCAACGATAGGTCCTTTAAAAGTACCACACTATATGGAAATCGAAATTAAAAAAATATATGCGCGCGTTACAAGTAGAGGGAGAGGTTACCCTAATTTTTTTTTAACGTTTTTATTCTGCCACTTTGTCGGCGTGATTAAGGTGTATACTTGTGGCAAATTTCAAGTCTCTAGTAACAATAGTTTTTGCGTTAAACCGCGGACGGACCGACAGACAGACAGACAGACAGACGGACATGGCGAAACTATAAAGGTTCCTTGTTAACTCGCCGATTGCCCGGTGAAGTAGACTAGTGCCGTCTCGATACAGGCCGCCTAGATAAAGCCGACCTAAAAAAAAAAAAAAAAAAAACGGAACCCTAAAAAAGGTTCTAGAATAATCTACGTTATTTTGAAAGATCTGTCTATAGATTCCCCACACGTAGGTACGTAGGTATAGGTTGTAGTAATCAATAAATATGCACGTGAACTGAATGTTCAGAGTCAGAGTTATATTCATTAGAAGTAGGTATCTTTTTATAACTCCACCGCACACTAGCGGCAGAATTTTCTTCTACTGGAAGAGAACTCTTCCGCTAGTGCAGTCAGTCAACCGTATAATATATATAAAACTACCGCCACTATGATCGCAAAGCGTGGCGATTATGGCATATTCTCCCCTAATGACGCACAACACTGTATGATGGGAATCTTTGGGGAAGACTTTTCTTTTCTTTTTTTTATGTTATGGAAGTGGCAAACAAGCACGCAGTTCACATTGATGTTAAGTGATGACAGCAGCCTTTAGACACCCACACAAAGACCAAGGTCAAAATTCAGATGCGTTACCACTCCTGAGGACTAAGGTGTTATTGGTGCCTCTATGCCGGAAATCACAGGGCCGTACATTACCTCCTGACCGGAACACGATGGTGCTGAACACTATCATTTAGCGGCAAGTATATTAGGTAATGCGGTGGTGCCTACGTCCGTGAGCTCCGTCACTGGAGCTCTACCACCAGTAAAAACTTTGTCCAGAAGTGAACATCATTCGACTGGAATGATGATGAAAATTGTTATAATCGGTCTGATATCGTCCCAATCATAAGTGAATAATTACACCAAAGTTGTGATTTTGTACTCACGGATGACACACACTTTTCCCACAAATAGATGCCAAAAGCATCCAGCTGAGATATGTAAACATAAAATGCGGTAACGCGATAAGTGCAGAAATGTCCGGCATCTTGTATCATTCTGGATAAACAAACCATTAAACATGGAAACATCCGCTGAGATATAGTTTCATTTGAAAAAATATTATTATTTTTGCATATCGTCAGAAATAGCACACTTTACATGCCGTGACGAAGATATCTTGTCTTCGGTTATCGATGTTTTTTTATGTACCCGAAATGATAAATAAGCATGCAGTTCACATGTATGTTAAGTGATAATTGCAGCCTATACACATCTACACAAAAACTAGAGATCAAAATACAGATGCGTTGCCACCTATGAGACCTAAGTTGATGTCTTTGTGATAGTTATTACGGTGCCATACATTACCATCTAACTGGAACGCCATAGTGATGAACATTGCCGTTTGGTGGCAGATGGATTAGGTAATGTGCCTACACTAGAACCAGCGTAGCATGTAGGGTTATGAGTTTATGACTTTAGGCCTCGGACTGAGAATATAGATATAAAATAATACTATGTACCTACTTACGTAGATATTTCTTTCTTTCTTTCTATTCTTTGACCCGATTTGCACCCCGCCAGGCCACGAGAAAAATATAGCCAATTTCGGCTCAACAGCAAGGCAAATTTCTATTTACCAGTTTCACCCAGTTTACCGGTGCGTTTTAAAAACATAAAAACACAAACACTACTTCAACAAATAGCACAAGTATTGGAAAGTAACACTCACTACCTACTCATTACGTCGACAAGTCACTTCAATTCAATATACCAACTGAAACACTTTTATTACTAATGCAATGCAATCACATAGCGTTAAGGTAAGAAATTATAATAAGTTTTTAGTTAATTAAAAAGTTTTAGTCATTGTGAACATAATTATTTTACCTTATGTATTTTTCCCTTCGAGAAACTGAAAAATGATCTTTTTTTGTCACGACTTGTTGACATACAGCCATACACTGCACAATAAAGCACCATCTTAATTTTAATAAATAAAATATTCGATTACAAATTAATCAAAACTAGGCCGCCCGCAACCTCGCTGTAGAGTACCAACCGTCGCCCATAAGAGGGGAAGAGATTGGGTGAAGTGCGGCAAATGGGCGGTACGTCGAAGTGTTCATTCTATACGTAGTATTAATACATATTCTCTGCTAGAACTCCACCACTTTATAGTAAAAATGTAATATAGGTACCTAAATTATTTTGTATTTTGACTCAATTAAGTAATGGTAAGTCCACTAGTGAATTTCCTGTACATAAGTATGCGTCTTCGAAGCTGTGTTGTTCGTCGATGGTGGCTTCACACCAAATGTCAAAAGACAGTCTGTAAAATAATATTTGCTGATGCCTGGAGTGCCTCAAACAACTGTATTCAACGATTACAAGGGTACAATGTATCTAAAATAATATGCATGTAAGCGTATCGTAAAGTGTTATTTTTACTAGATCGTAATTCAGTGGCCGTGATCTTTTAACTATATGTTGCGTCCAAAAATGTTTTACTGAATAACAAACACATCTTTTCAACGTTTAATGATTTACGCTCTACATTTTATTCCGTGTTCTGAAACTCAATACAGTAAAGCCAAGAAACATTGCACTTCGAGCTTAGGAAAGAGACAATCGGCTATATTCGACTTCGTAGAGCGTCATCTCTGTTACGCACTACCTACGTAAGCACCGATAGTGGTACTTCGAGCTTAGGAAAGAGACAATCGGCTAGTTTCGACTTCGTAGAGCGTTATCTCTGTTACGCACTACCTACGTAAGCACGTAAGCACTGATAGTGGTACTTCAGCTTAGGAAAGAGACAATCGGCTAGTTTCGACTTCGTAGAGCGTTATCTCTGTTACGCACTACCTACGTAAGCACGTAAGCACTGATAGTGGTACTTCAGCTTAGGAAAGAGACAATCGGCTAGTTTCGACTTCGTAGAGCGTTATCTCTGTTACACACTACCTATGTAAGCACTGATAGTGGTACTTCGAGCTTAAGAAAGAGACAATCGGCTAGTTTCGACTTCGTAGAGCGTTATCTCTGTTACGCACTACATACTTCATAGAGCGTCATCTCTTTTACGCACTACCTACGTAAGCACCGATAGTGGTACTTATTGGTCAAAATTTGATCAAAATGGTCTTTAAGCTAGAGCACCTTCTGCGCTCGCCGATTGTCCGGTGAAGTAGACTAGTGCCGTCTCGAGACAGGCCGCCTAAATAAAGACCGATCTTAAAAAAAATCAAAGTGGTCGACAAACGTCACATAGGTATGTGAGAGATAATTCTTCTTGATAATTCTTTTTTTATTATTTAACAGTTATGTTAACTGGTTAAACTACGAAGTAGATGTAGTTATATTAACATACAGACTAACCCCCTTATTTATAAACGTATTTTAGCTAAATTGTTGCTAATCTCTCCTTTGTCTTTTTCTATCCTGCACAGTTGAATGCAACTGACAAAGACAAAGCATTATATAGCTAAAACGTATATAGTGTACGTTTATGAATAAGGGGAATAGTATCTAACGATAAATTAATAGTAAAATATTTTTTATATAATGCCAGTCAACAAATCTTTACACGCAAAGTTACTATCATATCTACGTAACTCTAGATATGGCTGTAACTTTGCGTAGAATACGGGGTAATACTCCTGTATTCCCCGAAGCGGTAGATAGAGGAAAATGCATGCATTCAAGCAAACCTACATGCAAACACACGATTTGCCGGTTACGTTTTGTCCCATGTAACAAATGGCGAACCTATTAAGGGCATAGCACTAGAAATAAAGGACCTACAATCTGATAGCCCCCGACTTGGGGACCGAACCCAAGACCTCAGTAGCAGTAGTAGTCTACTACCCCTAGAGGCACTATTGAGGCATCCTTGTAAGTTATATCTTAATAGCAGACGCACTGTTACCAAAAGGATTACTATTTTAGAGTACATGCCATACCTTTTTCAAAATAATTGTTATGTCGCCTATAATTATTACAATATATTTCAATTATTTATCGTTTCCACAAATAAACAAATGCGAATGTGGACGGTTGCAGAGGCCCAGGAAGACCAAGACTGACCTACCATGACCAAATAGGTCAAGTGCTGTCTGATGGTGGGGTCACAAGTCTTAGAAATCGGCGTGCATGTATGAAGAGAATGATGAAGGTAGACGAGACACGAGAGGAATGTCAGTACCGGGATATCTGGCGCTCTACACTCTCTGCCTACCCCGTTAGGGACCTGGCGTGAAGATACATACAAATAAACTATATTTGCACTCTTTCTTGCTCTAGTAGAAAATACAGATTCAAAAATACGTGACGTGAAAGTATATGTACAGATAAAATACGACAGAAAGTATCAAAGGAAGACCTAAATCTTTTTCAATCCAACCGCAGAGATCGCATAATTCATTTCAAATACTTCACCAAAGCAGGTAAATTACAACAAATTGGGTATATTTTGATCTTCCACAGTCGATTAAATTCGTTTCAACTTAGAAAATAAATTGGGAATTAGAGTTTAAAGCAACCTTTGTACTTTATTCCTTGGAGAACGAAAATTATTTTAAGGGAGGTAGAACTCAAAGCTTTGAAATAAATAAGCATTCTAGACTCGTCTAAACGTACCTAACTCTTTATGCGTTTAAAATTATAAGCAGACGAATTGTGGATAATAACCCATAATTTGTTAATTTTATAATGCTGGTAATGTTAGTACTTGGGAGTCTAAAATAATATGTACGAGAAGAATGCCTATTATGATTATATTTGCATTCATTCAATACTTTTATTTTATGCAGTCTGACACGTCTCCATACAAATAAATAGTACAAATCTGTTTAATCGGTTGACTCAGTAGTACTCAGAAAATGTTATGACTGAATAGAAACAACGTCAGATCCATATTTGATTAATAATTCTTATTAGCTGTGCCCGCGACTTCGCCCGCGTGAGAATTTATTATTGTTCAGTACCCGGACGAAGTCGTGGGCGCAGCTACTATAAAAGTAGCCTAAGTTACTCCTTATTACATAAGCTATCTGCCCGTGAAAGTCCCGTCAAAATCGGTGCAGCCGTTCCCAAGATTGGCCCTGCCAAACAGACAGACAGACAGAAAAAAAATTTGTTTTGTCATATGTACCGTGTATTCATACATATAAGTAAAAAGCTGTTATTTTTATATTACAAACAGACACTCCTATTATCCTCCTATATAATTTATTTATTTGTATAAATTAATTCCACAAATTACCAACCGCAAAAATAAAGTTTGTATTTTTTGCGTCAATACTTCCCTATTGTTTCTTCATTTCTTGTTTCTGTCCTATTTAGTGGTACCTAGACAACGCCTGGCAAAGTGTGGTCATCAAAATAAAATGTCCTATCAAAAGTTGGTATAAGTTATGCATGAACGTTACAATAAAAGTGCGTGTTAGGACTTCTTTAACTACAAATGTTTGTAGATACTTTGGGTAGTAAAAAAATGTTTTTATGGCCAGTGAACTTTGATGGAAGCTTACACGTGGATCGTATTGCTTATTGCGAGTTTTGTGTATTCTTAATTAGCTAACAATGTAAATGAAATAGCTTTAGGTATGTTTTTTTTTTTATGTAATGGAAGTGGTAAACAAGCATGCAGTTCACATTGATGTTAAGTGATGACTGCAGCCTATAGACACCCACACAAAGACCAAGGTCAAAATGCAGATGCGTTACCACTCCTGAGGCTTAAGGTCTTATGCCTCTGTGCCGGAAATTACGTAGAGATGTACTACTATGCGGTGGTTCCTACGCTCCGCTACTGGACCTCTACCACCAGTTATTTGTTTTTGTGTGTTATGGAAGTGGCAAACAAACATGCAATTCACATTGATGTTGAGTGATGACTGCAGCCTATATACAGATACAGCCAAAATACAGATTCGTTACCACTCCTGAGGCCTAAGGTCACTGTGCCGGAAATTACGGGACCGCACATTACTTCCTGACCGGAACACAATAGTGCTGAACACTTTTTTAATTTTTTTTTTAATGTAATGGAAGTGGTAAACAAGCATGCAGTTCACATTGATGTTAAGTGATGACTGCAGCCTATAGACACCCACACAAAGACCAAGGCCAAAATACAGATGCGTTACCACTCCTGAGGCCTAAGGTCACTGTGCCGGAAATTACAGGACCGCACATTACTGCCTGACCGGAACACAATAGTGCTGAACACTACCATTTAGCGGCAAGTATATTAGGTAATGCGGTGGTGCCTACGCCCGCGAGCTCCACCACTGGAGCTTTACCACCAGTGAAAAGTTATTATAATAGTTCCTTATTTGCTGAATGAAATTTTCTCTATTAATCGAATATTTTAACTCAAAGTATCCGCACAAGTCCTAACAGCATCAACACAAATTTATAACAAAACGTCAAGAATATTGTTAACAAATACACTAAGATACTGCGCATATACTACAAATTAATTCATTTACAATAAACAAAGGATGTTCATTACAACAAAACATGAGATTGCCGAAAAACCGACAGAAAAGGACTTTTTGAAATCCCTAGAAGTGAATTAACAAAATTGAATCTTTATTCACTAGCATAAAGTCGATTTTCCTCTTTATTATTTTCCAACAAAGATACCCTTTGCATAACTTTGATGAAAGTTAGGTAAGACAAAACGCGAAGCAATAAGTGCCTCTGCTAACAAGGATCCCCCTATTCCTACCTCTATCCTTTACTCATTTTCATTCAGATATTTTATATTATTCGTGACTTAATTGGATTCTTTATATTATATTTCGGGACTAATTATTTTTTATTCTATATGTTATTATTTCCTGATACCTTTATTATCAATCTAACACTTATGAAACTTATTATAAGGGTAAGAGTGTAAACACACTAAGTCGAAGCTACGCGAAGGATGTTCGGCGCCTGATTTTACGTTCCGACGTATTCAGCTGATATGACACGCTATAAGTGCCGAACTTACGCGGCTGAACTTCAGTTCAATGCTGTGTGTCTCGGCATAGTGTGTGAATTCAGCAATCGAACGGCACTTCGGTCGTACGCCCGACCGAATGTACGCTTTCCGCTAATAAGCAGCGTAATTTCGACATAGTGTGCCGTCAGTAATTCAAATAGCATTGCAGGCGTAATAGTGCCGAACTCTGCAGAATCATTTTGTTCATGCATATATGCTGCAAACCTAATTTTTACACATATTAATAATCTAGAGAAAATATATCCACTAGGTTGCCTACTAAATTTTTTAAAAATTATTTTATCTTTAACAGGCAGCAACTCTTATTTGCGGCCGATTCGATTCAGGTTTGCAGAATATCTGGACGAACGAAATGATTCTGCAATGGGATAACCTATAAAGTTATCCTTGGTTTAGTTAAAATAGTTTTTGTATGTACTTAACACTTCTAGTATCGAATAAATCGAATTTATAACTTTACACTATTCACTTTGTTAATTTAAAACGACGAGAGAGAATAATATAATGATGTAATTCAAATTATATTTTTCGTCTCGTGACCGAGATTTTTCAACCAATATCCACTTTTATGGCCAAACGGAGTTAAGAGGTTAAATTGATTAATTCTATTTTTAGCTCACACTTTCGCGGAATTGGGTTTATTACTTCTACTATAAATATATTTATATCGTGTTATTCTAGAATCGACGATCAGTTCACCCCATCTAGGTACTGCAAGAGATACCCTACTATTTTTGATAGATATCTAGTCTTTATTTCTTTCTATTTCTTTTTTGATCTTTTTATATTTAACCAGCTGTACCGTGTGCGGTTGCTACGCAACTTACTAAAAATTACAGTGCCCCCATCTGTCGAATTTGCCAACTCAGAAACCTTCCTGGGCTCATGCACAGCAACTTTGCTAAAGATCATCAGTCATGATTAAATGCGTACGATTACGATTCTATAAAGGACATACAGACAAACATTCATTTTTATATATAAAGACTGCGCGCGTTGTTACGCTACCAACTAAAAAATGACAGTGGCGCCATCTGTAAAATTTGCTTGAAACCGACGTTTCGGTCGCTTTCCAGCTACCGTGGTCACGGGCAGACAAAGTTCGGGAGTGTTGTATACGCGAGAAAATCCGCTTTAATGTCTACAATGTATGAAGCTCCCAAAAACCTGCGAAAACGTTACTGCTAGACTAACTGGGTCGCCGGCGACTGACTCGTGGTAATTCTCTTCCAGCAGAAGAAAATTCTTATGCTAGTGGGCGATGGGGTCGACACGTCCCGCTAGCTAAGTTAATCCTATGTCACCTTTATATTCTCATTCAGTCTCAGAAACAACAATACACATATAACAGTGGTCACGTAGTGTATTAATGAATCTACAATATCATGAGTGTCTTGTGAATGCAACTTTCTAAGGAACTTCTACGTAGAATGGCTTCATGTTATTACAGTAGTAAAGAACCTATATAAAACTGGCCAAGTGCGAATTGGACTGGCGCGCTGAGGGTTCAGTATGATTTAAAAATTTCCAATTTCAATTTTTAATAAGTACCACGGTCTTCTAATAAAATTACGCAGTAATAAAATTACTGACAGCCCCGAACATTCGAGTCTGCGCAGAGACATTGGGAGTTTGTGCGTTTTTTACCGTCTCTACAATGATGTGTCTTCTGATGAACTGTTCGATATTGTGCCTACCTCATTTCCTACACCGCGCTACCCGCCAAAAAGTCAAGTTCCACCCTCACCTACTGGACACCTGGTAGTGGTATGGTTTACTCAATCGTTTCTGCACAGAACGTGCAAATTGTGGAACAAATTTCACTCTGGGGTGTTTCCTCAGTGCTACAATATAGTATAGTATGTTTTTAGGTTTTCGCGAGCTGCACTCATTGAAATAAAACTAGTTTTCGGATTTATCTCGCATATATTAAACTAAAATGATTATTTAAAATCGAACCCGACGTTTCGGTCGCTTTTCAGCTTCCGTGGTCTCAGGCAGACTGAGGTGGTGAAATTTGGATGTTTTTTAATCTCAGATTCAGATTAAAAAACATCCAAATTTCAATAGAGAAGATGGTTGGCGATTATCACCAACATGGGATCCAATACTCAGTAGAATAAAAGCCCAACCGCAACAGTCTGTAAGACCTCAAGATACAATTAATAACTTTTGTGTTAATCCTGAACGCTACGCAAGACGTTTGCGAAATAGATGGAGGTAGCTGCACATAATAATTTTTCAAACTGCTGTCAGTCAATTACCACCTCAGTCTGCCCGAGACCACGGAAGCTGAAAAGCGACCGAAACTTCGGGTTCAATTTTAAATAATCATTTTAGAAGACGTAGTTCCCCCCGCAAAAAATGACAGACTGTTTTGCATCGGTAATAAACGCTTTGGCTACTCCCCTTAGGTCCACCGCGGCGACCGGTGGCTCGTGTTGCTCTTTATAATGAATTAACTTTATATCTCTGTGTTTGGATCGCTCATGAAAACAATATTATGCTTATCAAATTTCTTCTTAATCGATGCAGAAGTTTAGAAGCAAATTGGCAGAAAAAAAGACAATCACATAAGAACAAACATCATATGTGATCATATTAGGGTTCAGTTTTTTTTTCTGTTGAGTTACGAAACCCTAAAAACAGTGGGACGTAACGTGACCATAACGTAAACGTAACGATGACGACGTGACCATAGTGACGAATAAAAAACTTCTGCCCCTCACGTATACCTTTCGCTGCATGAGTATTTTTTGTGCTAGAATTCATACAAGTGAAAAACTATAACTCCAAGGTGTACTTTTCAGAGAACAAACTTATGGACTGTAATCCGACCTGAGACTGGAAAACTAAATTCAAACTTTATTTAATTTTGAGCTAAAGTACTGTGTTGAATTGAGCCACGTTTGTTCATTTGTTGCTTGGTACATAAATCAACGCTCGTATGATCTATACCTTTTATATTTAAAACTAGCTGTGCCCGCGACTTCGTCTACGTGAGAAAAAGTATGATTGTTCAGTATCTACCCGGACGAAGTCGTGGGCGCAGCTAGTATAAAAGTAGCGTAAGTTACTCCTTATTACATCAGCTATCTGCCAGTGAAAAGCCCTTCAAAATAGGAGACACTCAAATTCTATGTAATAGGTTGGGGAAAAAGTCTTTTCGCATTATAGTATGTATGAACTTGTAATAAAATCTCTTTGGCTGTAGTATTTAATAATATAAGTGAAAACCGCAAATCGAATAAGCTGTTTCTGATATTAGCGTGCACAAACACACAGACAAACAGTCATTTTTCCGGGATAAAAAGTACCCAGTGTTGTGCGCCAAAGGTTAAAGTATAATCATACCAAGGTTCGTTGTAATCGGACCGGTAGTTTTTATGTGATGCCTGAACAAACAGACAGACAGACAGACAGACAAAATATTTTCTAATTACATATTTGTGTTCGGTATCGATCTAGTAACATCCCCTGGTATTTATTTTTTCAATATTTTTAATGTACAGAATTTACACTACTACAGATTTATTATAAGTATAGATTAAATAAGGATTGTTACAGTTTTTTGTACTGGTGGTAGAACTCCAGTGACGGAGCTCGCGGGCGTAGGCACCACCGTATTACCTATTATACTTGCCGCTAAATGGTAGTGTTCAGAACTATCGTGTTCCGGTCAGGTGGTAATGTAGGGCACTGTAATTTCCGGTGCAGAGGTTAACACCTTAGGCATCAGGAGTGGTAACGCATCTGCATTTTGACCTTGGTCTTTGTGTGGGTGTCTATAGGCTTCAGTCATAACTTAACATCAATGTGAACTGCATGTTTGTTTACCACTTCCATTACATTAAAAAAATAGAATAGGTACTTAGCCAAATAATACGCAGAGCATGATAAATATTCCCATGATGACAAATATGGCGAGCGATCTGATATGAATGATAATAGTAATTTGATCATAATAAATTGCCTACACAAATATGTGATTAACGCTTCAACAGCATGAAAAGCTTAAATAAGCTCTTAAAGCCTTACCTGCTTATTGTTCACGTACATTACATACGATAAAACTATAATATGCTTTGTCTCTGTCAATAAGGTAGAATAAGAAAGAGACGAAAAATAATAAGCACAGTTTTAGCTAAAGTAAATATAAACCATATTTAAGAGTCTTTTAACATTGACGAATACAATACAATCATTTTCTATCCCGTGAACCGAGTCAAGTCGCTAAATTGAACTTGGTACAGAAGCTCAGTTTGATTTAAGATTCAGTAATACTTTTTTTTTAAAGTAAAACTTCATTATTAAACTATGGCATTGTTGTTTGCATCAGCTCGTAACATGTTTAAATAACACTCGTGTCTCGCCCCAGCTTCGCACCGGTGCATTGAATGTTAAAAAGAAAAAAGAATGAAAGAAGCAGTTTTCTAATGGTGAAAGATTTTTTTGACTCCAGTATTTTTTTAGGTTCTGTGGTTTTTGTGTGAAAACGTTGTAAACAAAAACACAATTTTTTCCTCTTTATGTATGTATGTATCTTCACGCCAGGTCCCTAACGGGGTAGGCAGAGAGTGTAGTGCGCCAGACATCCCGGTTCAGACAAACCTCTCGTGCCTCTTCCTCTTTATAATATGAGTAAAGATGAATGTCCTCTTACGTGATTGATATAATTTATTATTTGGCCATAAATAATCGGGAATATCCATCACGCAGATAACGTGAGCAAAGGATTATCAAAACGATTAACTTATCTCTGAAAACTGGATAAAAAATATTAAATATTACCGTTTGCAATTCTGAATGATAACTTACTGTATCTACCTACCTATCAACCTTGGATGATTGAATATTTTCGTATTCTCATAAAATGTTGCTTCAATCCAACAAGATGCAATAATTGAAAGTTGGATTCTGAGCTCAGATTTTTCACTTGGGAAGAATCTGTAAAAAATCTGTTACATTTATCCAGATAAACATACATTTTTCTTTGACACGACTAATAATTTATTGGCAGGCAATAAATATACAACCAATAGATCACGAAAAAGAAAAACTTAATTTCTGAAATGCCTTTTGTTGTTTTCAATTTCCAAAATTAAAAAACTCTTGTTCAACCTTACCTTCTGTCGATTCTGTTCTCTTCATTTATGTAATTACTAATTGACTGCAATTCAATTTGATACACCAAGCGCCAACCCAAAATGAAGCTAAAGAATATCTTTTCCACAAAAAGAAACTATTCGTTTTTCATCCGCTTTCTTTATGGAAAATTTATGGAAATTCATGTAATTTCCTCTCGTAGGTACGACTAAGAACTTACCCAAACAAGAAGTCAATAGGTGTTACTCAACTTTGGATGAAAACACTACTAGTAATTTTACCTAGGTGGCGACTCCTCCGAATAACAACACCACTTCGGATGACTCGACGCCTACTATTTGTAAAGCGTGACATTTCCACGGATAAGATACATTTGCGGATGAGCTGTCACCTAAGTCGTCATCGTTAGCAATTGTCCGGCTTTACTCTTCACCATTCGAGTGCAGACAACACGTTTATTTTGTAAAATGTCATTAATCAATATGTAAAATATGACTGCTTCTATCCGCTATTTTTATGTATGAACCTGAATTTTCTCTACTACTGATAATTTATTAGTCGGCTATAAATTACTGTGAATATTCACAGTATAGGTCACGTATATTATGTAACCAATGGAATGGTACAACCGGCTGAATAGTTTGTGGTCTACGAACGTCGGATGACGCATGCGTGTTTTATTAATATTGAATTACATACGTTCTCATTGTAAACTTAATTTGCTTTTTTGGAATAAGAACGTCAAATTTGTTTAAAAAAAACAACAGATAATCTCATAACTTACTCATAAACAACAGCAGAAAACGGATTAAATCCCTAAGAGCAACGCACCTTTGGAGTATTTAGAAGTTGGGGATCCAGTCAGCTACGCCCACTTAAGATCTATTCTCGAATTTGGCTTGACTCACTAGTGTCCAGTGTAAATTATACTTACGTATATCCAAACACTGCTCAGTATTATTGAACTATTGCGGTACAGTTTCCTAACTCCGTACTGTTAAGGAGTCCTGTGGATTCCATTGTGAGCTCAGTAACATGGAGCAATAATTTCAGATGCAAATATTTCAATAAATTAAGAGAATCCACCTGAAATTTTGAGATTTTCTCTCCAACTTTCCATGATGCCATCATCAGATTCAACTTGACAACTAGTACTCGTGCACGTGTCGTGAACATACATGCATAAGTATAAAAATACATTAAAAAGTCGAACATCGAACGTCCTCATGTTTTCCTTTTTACCTTCTATGTTTTTTATGTTGATATAAAAGCGACAATATTCGCCTACAAACTATTAATTTGAGCAACAGACACTTGTTTACCATTTTCAAAACTTAAAAAATATTCACCATGATAAAACAGCTCGATTTAATTTTAATAAAGACATAGCTGACATTTCAAATAAACTTGCAACCAAAAGCAAGTTTCTGATAAATATTTACCATTTCCATCAGCTTACAGAGTTGTAGTTGTATCATGTTTGTGGGAAAACGTAAATTTCCTCTTACACATGCGATTGACAAATTTATTAGTCGGTCATATATTACAAGGAACGCTGGTCACGTAGATATATGACCAATGAATCAACAGAACAACATAGCGAGACGCGTGTTTTATTAAATTTTAAATTCATAACCAACGTGAAGGTTTATTCAGTAAAAAAATATGTTATATCTGGTGGCTTATTAGTAGTAAAAGTAAACTTGATAAAGTATTTTGGTGGTTCGAAAGTCCTTTATCCCTGGTTCTATTGGGACTTTTCCATTTTCTGGAAATTGCCCAGTACCTCGAAGTTTGGTAATGTTCCCGGAGATGTCAACAGGCTCGCCACCTGTTACATGGGCCAAAAAACGTAACCGGCGAATCGTGGGTGTTTGCATGTATGCTTGAATGCATGCATTTACCTCTGCCTACCCCTTCGGGGATTACAGCCGTGAAGTTACATTTTTTAAAAGTATTACTGAAGACGAAGTCCCCTAGATTTTTAATGTCATGTTTTAGCAAACAAGCATTTAGTTCACATTGATAATAAATTATAACTGTAGCCTTTAAACATCTACATAAAAAACAGAGTTTTCTTCAGATTGAAGATACGTTGCTACTCGTGAGCTCTAAGTTGATATGCCTCTATTCCGAAAATCACTGGTCTGTACATAACCACCTGACTGGATCACGATAGCACTGAACACTATCATTTAGCGGTAAGCAGATGAGATGATGCGGTATTTAAATTAAAAATTATTACAATGTGGTTGGTGTTACAGAACTTGGCTCGCTCACTGTTATACACTAAATATTTAAATACAGCGGTCGATCTTGTAGACCCTCCAGCTAGTTAGAATTTGATTAGTGGCGTTGAGTGTTTCGCAAAATCACATTATTGGAAAAGCTTTTATTGTAATTTTTTAACGAAAATTGAGTGAATTCTAAGAAAAAAAAATAATGAAAAATATTTTCATAACGATGTTTCATTATTTTAGCTGTGTTAATCCTTCATTAAAATAAGTCAAATGACATTTTAATCTTTAATAATTTATCAAGACAAAGTATTAATTACTTTGTATCGCATTAGCAGTATGAAAAAATTAAATGTCCAAAACTCGAAAAAAAAAGTATTTGAGGAGGATCACCTTTACCATCTACGGATATAAAAAATACACTACAACCGATTAATACCTACTATATAATAAGATTTCACAATGATCGGTCCAGACGTCTCACTATGAAACGAGAATTTTATAAATATAAGTATTAAAATATTTCAGTCACTTATTGAACCCTGGGCAAATCCTTGATCCTTAACGGGATCAATGAACGTTATATCGTTTCAAAAATGTAAAACTATTAATAAATAAAATCCAGAATTGGGTGGATTTCACCGATTAAGAGTTAATGCTACAAGTAAAACTGTTGTCATCCATCATCATAATATACTTGACCGAGATCGTCATTTAAACGACGCAGTTAATTACTACATCAAAAGTTAAGACGAGTTCTATAAAAAATCTTCCCGACTATTCTTTTTTTTTATATTACGGAAGTGGCAAACAAGCATGCAGTTCACATTGATGTTAAGTGATGACTGCAGCCTATAGACACCCACACAAAGACCGAGGTCAAAATTCAGATGCGTTACCACTCCTGAGGCCTAAGGTGTTATGCCTCTGTGCCGGAAATTACAGGGCCGTACATTACCACCTGACCGGAACACGATAGTGCTGAACACTACCATTTAGCGGCAAGTATATAAGGTAATGCGGTGTTGCCTACGCCCGCGAGCTCCGTCACTGGAGCTCTACCACAAGTAAATCTATTAGCTACTTATTTAATAAATAAGTTCAGTTAATTTAAAGTTAGGCCGGCACATTTTCCCGTAAAAGTAAGCGAGGAGCATCTGCTGCCAAAACTAGGTTAAACATGTCTTTCAGCATTCCGCGCTTCTCTCTTAGAAACTGAGGCGTAGCGTTTAACAAGAATAAAGAAAAACTTGTTTTATATTATTTCGCATTAACACATGCTTGTGAAATATGTTTTATTTAAAGAAAAATGGAAAGAAAAATTTGGCTAACTAGCATAGTTGGCAATAGATGGCGCTGCTGCTACCACAAAGCAATGCAATAAATGTGAAGGAAAGATTTGACAAATCGGGCAGGACTTCAGTAGCTCAATTGGAAGAGCGGCTGGACTAGATTCCCAGTAGGCCGCGAGTTCGAGTCTCGCCTGAAGTCAAATTTTTCTTTCCATTTTTCTTTAAATAAAAAAAATAAAGGAATACGTACAAACAGTTATCTCATGCAGTTAATACGTTTGAACTTCATTAAAATCAGAGATTTCTTCTTGATGTCATGGTTATTGTGAACGCGGTGAATACCGCTCACATTGGTGGTCAATTAACTGCAACTCTATAGATGTTTGCTCACAAACAAGAGGTGTCTGTATAGAAACGTAGCCATTTTATCTTATTACCAAATAACGTCAACCTAGCTTCACGCCTGTAATCCCCGAAGATGTAGGCAGAGGTAAATGCATGCATTCAAGCATACATGCAAACACCCACGACTCGCCGGTTACCTTTTGGCCCATGTAACAGGTGGCGAACCTGTTGCAACCGGGCACATTACCAAACTCCGAGGAACTGGGAAATTTCCAGAAAATGAAAAAATCCCAGTAGAACCAGAGATAAAGGGTTTTAATCCGTTATTTCTGATAGTCCCCGACCCGGGTATCGAAGTAGAAGTACAAGTGGCCTGCTACCACTACGCTACTGAGGCAGTTTAAATTATTTTTAAATTATTACACAAGAAAATACTTTGTTGTGATTTTGAAATTAAACAGGTTATCAATTCGTCATCATATCAACATTTCGGCAGAAACACGTCGATTACTGGACAAAATTCACCACTTAAGATGCGCACAACAACAAGTTTTGTGCATCATATTATAAGGCATATTAATAATAATAATGGGGGCAGAGCAGCTTGTGGCGAGCTGTTGGTGAGTAGCGACACCACCCCCTACCATCATCTCGAGTTCCTCCGAGAGAACTGGGCTCCGCCTCGTCCGCCACACAGAGGTACGGCCGGACAGAGCATCAGGTCTCTCACCTCTGGCTTACCTTAATTGGCCGGTCAGAGTGGGGCGCTAGAGGTATGGCATTTGCAGAAATTTAGATAATAGGCTGTTGTCTAAATTTCTGCAAGAGCCATACACTCGGGGGTGGAAGTGTCTAAAGGCATAATAGCGGAGAAGCCCGCTCCGAGCTCGAGATTACTCGCTCGTGATGGTGAAACCGGGGCCACACCTCTCGACACCCCCAGCCTCTCTCAACAGTGTTGCCCCCCGTCGACCATCGAGTTGGCTGTTTGGGGGGCCCACCAAGGAGAGGCGAGTCACCACCTGCCTAAAGTAGGATTCGATAATGTGAGATGTTGAATATAGGCAGGTGCCGGATCTCACTCCATAGGCCCAGCCATCTAGTCCCGCCAGTTCACCCACATAGCCCAAAGTTTGGCAAGTCATTTTCATTACAATAGTCCCATTATATTCTGCGGGGTCTGTCTGTGTCTGTATTAACTATTGATGCAGCCAGAGAGAGGTCCCGCCGAATATAACCCATTACAAAGTAGATCAAAATTCTCGAAAGGGCCTCTACGTGTTGGACCCCCCATGTCCCCGCGCAAGCCTGACAAAGGTCCGGGGTTCAAATTGGACCCCGTGCTGACGAGAGACATAATAATGGTTGTGGCGAGCTGTTGAGCACCAGCCGCGGGGCTATGCGCGCTTTGGCATATTAATATGCCGTAATCGCCACGGTTGGTCGCAGTGGCGGTAGTTTTATCTCGAGATGCTGCTGTTCAACCCACGTTATTGTATTTACCTACCACCGCCGTATCGTTAGTTTGATCGCCATTGTTTGGTTGACTGACTGTATTAATGGGAGAATCATCCTCCACTGGTAGACAGTGGGATCTTCAGATACTTAAGCCGATACTTTAATTTCGAAAACGCAAAATCCGCGATGATATCGTTGCCCTCTGGCAGGAACGATGGGAGCAGAGTGCGGACGGCCGGGAACTATTTAGTTTCTTTCCGGACGTTGCTGAGCGCCTATCGCGCGTGTGGGTGGAGCCCGAATATGTGGTTTCCCAAATTCTTACGGGACATGGATGTTTCCGGAGTCGTCTCCACACGATGAAGCTAGTGGAAGATGCCACGTGCTTTTGCGGTCGGTCTCCAGAAATGAGAGACCATATTTTGTGGTCTTGCCAGCTGTACACTGAACATCGCACAGATATGTTGGACGGACTAAAAAAAACAACTATTGGGCCAGCTTATTTTGAAGATTTAATTTGTTGTCATGAAAATTTTGACCTGCTGCGCACTTTTGCACATCGTTAGCACAACGTCAGGAAGTTACTGAATTGAGCTGCTGTGTAAACTGCGAGGTAAGTCAAGTTCTTTATCAATCTTAGCGCGAGCATACCGCACCGAAGTCCTCTGTGTGTGTTTTGTTGTGATACACCCCATTCGGGGAGGAGCGGTAACATATTAAGGACAAATTAAAGTAAATAACTTGTAGGGAGATCCAGAAATGCATGGAAGCAGACGTTTTTATGTGTTTCTTGGTATCCCATGTTTAGCCCCGTATACCGAAAGGTAGGAAGCGGAATGGGAGGTGGTGGGATGTCCAAACAAATCTTGATGTTTGGTTACCCTGCTTGCACTGCTTTACACCTGCAATACTTCATCTGTGCGAGACACGGCCGAAGTTAGCGGTAACGTATTATTTTGGGTACCTTTGTACTGCGCGAGAAAATATGCTTGTTTCGTAATATATTACAGTTCATCTCTAGTTTTAGCCGTGAAAGTTTGTCCTACTGTAAATGTCAGAGTTCATTTATTTGTTTGGACGTATACGACGACGATATGGCCATTTATTTTAAATATATTATAGTACAAGATCAAACAAAATAGAGAAAACAACAAAAGATAAAAAAATACGCACACTTACAACCCCACACTGGGTATAAGCCTGTGTCGTGGGTGCCGTTGTACAAACTCAAACTCAAAAATTTATTTAATCACTTGGAAATAATAGAATTTGTTAGTGATAGATCAAATTACAAAATTAAAAATTAAAACGAATAACAACTGATACGTTGATTAATATGTCAAAGTAAACAAAATAAAATAAATAATGGTGCAAAAATACTTAATAATAAAAATAGGTATCATCAGAATGTTCCATACTCTCTTTTACTCAAACAAGACATACACAATCACCCAGACCCGAAACAAATATCTGTAGGCCATACAAACTTTTGTCTGTGCGGGGATCGAGTCCGCGACCTTCCGAATCAAACGGTCATCTCACACCGCTGGACTAACCGGGTCGTCTAGATATAAACATTTGTAATTTCTAAAAGTGTAAAAAAAATCATTATTATCATTTAGTGCAATGATGTTATATGTTACAAGCTCATTGATTTAGTGGCAGATAATAATAGATTAAGTTATGCGGTGCCTACGGTGCCTACGCGTTCAAGTTCCGACACTTAAACTCTATCACCGGTCTCTCTAACTCCTTAAGATTGTTCACATTGTTTACAAGTTCAAATACACGCATACCTACATATACATCCCTACCATCAGGTAAATAGAGTCTTCTGTTATAGAAATATTGAAGTCATAATAAAAATTATCATCATATCAGCTGAAAAATGTCCACTGTTGGATAAAAACCTCCTCAAAGATTGCTACAAGGAACAGTCTTGGGCCGCCTTCATCCAGCAACTGTCCCCGACCTTCACCAGATCGGCGATCTCACTTTCGGTACGCGGTCGCCACTCGAAAACTCTTCTAGTCCAACGGCGGTCGGTTCTTCGAGTTATGCGGCCTGCCCTCTATCTCTCACTTGAATTACAATAAACAACACAAATGGAAGAAGATTATTTTTCACTAAATTACCCTGCCAGCCTCCTAAATTTTCGCATGGGTGGTTCTTAGGACGTAAACAAGAATAAATAAGGATTTTTCAGAATATTACTCCCAAAATCTTATGAAAAATATTACTGGTTTCCTTGAAACTTAGTACACTTAAAGTTTTATTACACTTTATAAACACTCGGTCAAAAGTATGAGGCATGTGGTAGTCACCTCTTCTCAATACAGAAATTTATATTAAACTTTTTATTCCAATATAGATTTCTATTATATAAAAGTAGAAGTTATTACACCAAACAGAAATGAAAGGTTAACCTAAGTTACCTAAGATTACCCTTCCAACCACCCTTCAAGTGTTCAGGCTTTTATCTTAGAAAATCTCGACTATTGTGTATCAATGACTATAAGCTTTCGATTTGTTTGAACCTTTTAATGGAGATCCGTTTACTTTTCAGACCAAAGTGTCTATTGAGACACTGTTCGTGATATTATTATTTGTTGCGATTGGGTCTTCTTAAATCAATCACTAAATGGTTCACATTTAGTTAAGAAATACTACAAATATTTTTAAATGTTAACATATCAAGATTCATTGGTATATTTAGTATTTCATTAAATTCATTAAATTTTGACGAGACCTGCTCAATCAAAAATTTATTTATTTATTCATGCTAACATGAATTATTATAATGACATTAATTAGCGGTTAGATACATGCATTGCAATTGAGTAATGTGTGCAAGTGACAATGTTTATATGTGTACATACTAAGACAGACATAAAGCTATAAATAGCTGTTATTTCATTTACAATTGTTATTGATTACATGGATAGAATTACATTGATAATAACAAATTTGATTGAATTTTTGACATAATTATAAAAAATAATATTATCATGATTTATTAACAGTTAAATAAAAATAATGAATATAAAATTGTAAGTATAAAAATAATATTAAATAACAATAATCAAAAGGTATACGTTGCTTAAAATATCACATTTCATATCACACGCTGTGGGACCACGGGTAAACGCTGCAATGAACGACTAGATTGTATCTTGAAAAAATTCTTCAACTGAATAATAACACTTAAAATGTAGATAATGTTTTAATTTATCATAAAATAAATGTCTTTGGTCTCGTATTTGATATGAATTTCAAATACATATAGTAGGTACTAGGACATCAAAGTTTACCAGTCTCTCTAAATATTCAAGACTACTTGTATCTTATAACATTTATTACCTTAGCTTGGCAAGTTCGAATGCGTACTTCTGCCAACCCCTTTAAATAAAGTCGTTTAGTTATACAAACGTAAATTACGATACCAAACTTCAAAGGTATTATTTCAGCAAGATTATCCTTCCAGTCACCCTTCAATTGTTCAGGCTTTTATCTTAGGAGAATTCGATGATAAGCTTTCGATTTGTTTGAACCTTTTAATGGAGACCCGTTTGCTTTACACTAGGCACCTTGTTCTTTAAATTTTTATTTGTAACGAGTGGGTCTTTTGAGTCTAGTGAAAACTGTCAGTAAACCATTAAGCTTAAATACAGTAACTATTTTAAAAAGTTCATTTTTGAAGACTATTATATTTCCGTTGTTTATTTCGTATTATTTATTATCGTACAATTGTTTATTAATAAATCCAAATACAAGAACCTAACTGGAGGTAAGACGATTGTCTGTGGAAAAAACTGACACTTTGAAGCTTAATATTTTAGAAACGGGTTCCCTTAATCAATGTTTTTTTCACACCTTACACCATGGAATACCTGACGCAAGAAAAGAAAAATATTTCCACTGAAGAATAGGAGAGGAAAGGAACATTTTTTTATAGACTTTATTTTATTTCTTGGTCGCCATGATTAATGTGTATTATAATGTATAGTTACAGCTTTCTAGTATTAAGGATTACTGAGCTAAGCTGCGTATGGAACACTCTACAAGCAGACTGACATTGGCGAAACTATAAAGGATTCTTGTAGGCTAATAAAAACTAATGAATTCTGCAAATTTTCCATATATATATTTTTTTTTTCAATTAAGATAACAGAAAAAAGGACAAACCATCAAATTATTTCACAGAAAAAAACGATGCTCAACCGTTTCGTTTTTGCCCATTAAAAAATTATATCTAATAGAAATTACAAGGGCTATCTTAATTTGATCTCTAGTTAAAAACATTTTCTGTTTATAATCGAATCTGAAAAAAGGGGTAACTGCCCCTTTTTTTCAAATGTTTGGAATTTTTTAATCAAACATGCTATGTACATGCTTGTTATCAACAGGTGATCGACGGGTGGTCCACAGGTGAACGACGCGATGATACTAGTAAACCAATCGCGGACCGCGCCCGGTCCACTTGGTAACAGCGAGTTGGCAATACAAAGTCAACGAAAGACAAGCTAATGGTCACCGAGTGGTCCACTCACCGTCCGCGCGTGGACCGCGCGCCGCTTGCGTGTTGACGGCTTGCGGTCGAGGCGATGCGGAGCGGAATTGATGTAATGAGTGCAGGCGGCTCCAGGAGGTCGGGCGCTGGTCAGGAGCCGGATGGCCATAGAAAGCTATGACCCTTAGTTTCCCCGTTCACACATATCAGCTCGGAGAGCATCAGCATTTTTCTTTTGGCACAGACGTTGGAATTGGAAAGAGCGAAGCCGCCAACTATTTCACATAGACCGGCTGGAAAAGATCTAAAAGCGCAATCGGAGCCGATCGGCTGCCAGAGCGAGAAAGAGGCAATTAGAACCGGTCGGCTACTCTTATGAATTAACACAAAGCACATTCAAGCTTTTTTTAATGACAAAATAAGTACACATGCAGAAATAAACCTTAATACAATTGATCAAAACTCTATTTCCAACGTGATAAAAATTTGCTCTCCTCTCTGAGCCGGTCTGCGTGAACCCTTAAAGTAAAAAAAATGTTTCGAGAACTTTAGAGTGTTGTTTGATAGCTTACAAGTTGGAAAACAATATTTAAATGTTGTTAGGTTTTTAACAACTATACTATCTCTAGTTTTAATAAGCTTTTCATTATGCAAGAGTTATCAATATTGGCCAAAAAGCACAGAAAAACTTGCTTTTAAAATTCTGTAACGTAAAAAGAAAAGGCGGAACTGTTATAGAATCACTCATGTGTTTGTCTATCCGTCTGTCTGCTACAACCATTACTGCTTCTTCGGCCATTTGAGTTCAAATTTGGTACACATAATATGTAAAACATTTACCCAAAGAACATAAATCAGTGAATTTGACATATCTAAAGTAGATATTTGAGAGTAAAAACCCCCTGGAACCTGAGAGGATCTAATTTATAATATTAATAATTTTCACACATCTAGTTCAAAAGTTGTTCAAGATAATAGTCGAAAACTGACCATTCCTCTCTTTAGCTCCAAAGCTACTACGATACCTAAAAATTTTAATTAGTTCTTTATCTATAGATTAATATTTCTTTTTTAACCGACGACAAAACTTTTAAGCCTTTTACTGAGTACTCGCCGTATAAGTATAATATAGTATAATAGTGCCAACTCAAAATTGTATATTTTTTGCTTTTCAGTATCATATCATTTCTTTTCGACGGTTAAATTTTTGTTAAAAAGTTTTATTTTTTTGTATTTAAATAACTTAACATAATTATAGGAAATTAGCCATTTATACGGAACCTCTGCAAGTGAATCCGACTCGCATTTAGACGGGATTTTTTCTCATTTGGGTACCTGTAGAATTCTGCAATAGATTTTATGACTACCAAGGCAAACCATTTGCACCAAATAGGTATTAAGTCCCACATGGGACGAGGGTCAGACCCAACGTTGCAATTTTTGTTATTAGTAGGTACATGCTACCGAAACTTCAAAAGGGTCTGAGATTACCCTACCACGACGGTTCAACTTCATAGAGCAACACCGGAGGGGAGTAGCCATATGCAGCCTTTCCCCTCTGTCAAAGTACTAGCCCGAATGGGCCTATGACCTGTTGTCTAGATGTTTAAATGTGTGCGTGAAATTTTTGCTGTATTTTGTTAAAGTCAAGGTGTGAGTTTCGTAGTAATAGACGATTTTTGTAGTGTGCGTGTGCGTCGCACGCATTTCCCCCCGCAAAAAATGACAGACTGTTTTGCACCGGTAATACACGCTATGGCTACTCCCCTCCGGTCCGCCGCGACCGGTGGGCCGCGTTGCTCTATGTTCAACTTACAGTCTTCAACAAGAAATACCTTAGGAAGGAGATTCGACTTATTTCGAGAGCATTACCCTTTTCGCACCTTCCCTATCTGACGTTTGTCAAACATTTTAGTCAAGCTTTCCCTAATACCGGACTACCGTTTTATGCAAAGATATTAGAGGAATTAGATTGCTAATACGCAACGGCCGCTGAGAGTTCGTTTAAACTCGCGGACGGTCAGGTGACTGTTCCCGCTCACGCGTCAAGCATCATCCATTCATTGTGCATTCGCCCGCCGAGCGGAAACTTAGTGAGAAAAACCGTTAAAAATGCCATATTGTACAATTTTTTTTTTGTGTAAAAACCGAACAATAAAGCAAACTAAACCACTCGGTAGCATTACTTATCACCGGTGAGTCATAATTTTGTTACTTTTTAAAGTTAAACACGTTAGCACATCGTCCATTATCAAATATATCGTGTCAAAACAGGGACTACTGCCAGGTAACTCATTTACACGGAAACCGACGTACATCTAGATTTTGTAGTATAATCACGTCTTTATACTCGTGTACGAACTGATAATACGCCATTTTTGTGACGTTTTGTGGCGCGATCAAACACTGATCAGGTGAAGTCAGGTGTGCTTGCCTCGCGCCTAATTGGTAAATATTTTCGCGCCAAGATAAGCTTCGCTCAGTTTTCATTGAAAAGCTTGTGTATTGTCAATCTATTCTTATAATATTTTTTGTTTTATGGCCCTGTAATAACTATCACAGAGACATAACATAGTTGTTAGGTCAGTAGTCAGTAGACCACTGGTTTTTGTTTAGATGTCTAGAGGCTGCAGTCATCACTTAATATCCATGTGAACTGTAGGCTTGTTTGCCATCTTCGTTATACTAAAAAAAAACAGTGCTCCTGTACACTGCCTACGTAAGGCTGTGTCTCTTTCGTAGGCTTGATTTTTTTATGTAATGGAAGTGGCAAACAAGCCTGCAGTTTACATTGATATTAAATGATTACTGCAGCCTATAGACACCCACGCAAAGACCAAGGTCAAAATGGAGATGCGTTATCACTCCTGAGGCCTAAGGTGTTATGCTTCTGTGCCGGAAGTTACAGGTCCATACATTACCACCTGACCGGAACACTATAGTGCTGAACACTATCATTTAGCGGCAAGTATATTAGGTAATGCCTTGGTGCCTACGCCCGCGAGCTCCGGCACTGGAGCTCTACCACCAGAAGAACAATATTTCTTGCGGGGTACTGTATAGCTATTATTAGACTAACCAGGGGCAGAGAATATGAATTAATACTACCTTGGGGAAGTAGAACATTAATCCTCATTACCAATACAAATACCACAAAGGTGCAATTACAAACAACTTAACTCATTTTAGAAGAGCAACGATGTTTGCGTCACATTAAGACAAGTTTTGCTGATTTATGACTCTTGACTCCTTGGTGCATGATCAGTAGTTTTGTGTTTCTAGCCACCCTAGCCAGGTTGACTTGCTACAATCAGTACCACTAGCTAGCTAGGTAGGCAAACGAAGCAAATACACGGGACATCGATATACATATATGTCGCGTGATATCGACAACTGTTTCGTTTTCTATTTTTTTTTAACAGAGTTCCCCAGAAATGAATTATAATCATACATGATATAATAATAAAAGATACATGTCGTTATTAGGCCTATTGGATACTATTAAAATAAAAAAATCTGTGGTGAAACTAAAATTACACGATTTTTTTTCTAAGTGCTATGTGTTTCTGTAGGTATACAATTTATTGCATCATAGGCATACACGTGAAGTGAGAGCTTAGTTCCATATTAAATTACCTACTACCCGGACGAAGTCGTAGGCTAGTATAAAAGTAGCTTAAGTTACTTCTTGTTACATAAGCTATCTGCCAGTTAAAGTCCCGTCAAAATCGGTCCAGCCGTTCCCGAGATTAGCGAGAACAAACAGACAGACAAATTTGTAAAAAATGTTGTTTTGGTTTAAGTACCGTGTATATATAAGTACATATGCATTTAGTAAAAAGCAGTTATTTTTATATTACAAACAGACACTCCAATTTTATTTATTTGTATAGATAAAGCCTAAGTTATTGACTTCAACGACAAAAGAAGTGAGATCTAAACGGGTGCCAAGTTCAATAGTCAGTGCTAAAATTCATTTTTTGACAACCTAATATATTAATCATAAATTAAATATATATCCTTTCTTCGTATTACTTAGGATAATAGAGAGTTTGCATTATTTATGAACTTACCATAGGCGTCGATCAGTGCATTCTAAGGGCGTCTAAAAATAAGGGCGCTAATTTTACCTTGGCTGAAAACTCGTTATCAGTCAGATTTTTTTATCGATGTTGTTGTGTAGCTTTGCCCTAAGACTCCGCGGAGCACACTTTTTGAGGAGGCTGATTTACAGCATCAGTTAAAAATGACACTTGAAAGTCAACCAGGGAAATACATATAAGTAAACCACTATGTCTGTAGGGTAAACGAAATTTGAATCATTATTTGGTGCTCAGATGAAGCCAAGGACTTTACCTACTAGGTAGGTTTAGCCTAAACTTGACTTTGATTGATACATTAACACAAAGGGATACTTAGAGTGACGGCGAGAATAGAAGCCAACGTAAATTATAATTTCAAATCGTAAATGTCAAACATAAGCACCATTAATAAGGTGAAAAAGGTTTAGCGGGTACAGTAAGTGACACCTTAGTGCTCACTTTCATGTGGGTGATAAATGTTTCAATTCATTTATATAATACACATTTAACTGCCTCGGTAGCCTAGTGGTAGCAGGCCACTACTACTACGCTGAGGTCCTGGGTTCGATTCCCGGGTAGGGGGTTATCAGAGATAATGGTGAAAAAGCCTTTGTCTCTGGTTCTATTGGGATTTTTCCATTTTCTGGAAATTTCCCAGTACCTCAAAGTTTGGTAATGTGCCCGGAGATGTCAACAGGCTCGCCACCTGTTACATGGGCCAAAACTTAACCGGCGAATCGTGGGTGTTTGCATGTATGCTTGAATGCATGCATTTACCTCTGCCTACCCCTTCGGGGATTACAGGCGTGAAGTTACGTATATAATACACATTTCCGCCTTTTTTATGTTTGGTACTCGTATCATGATACCAGGACTAATTTATGTTCAACCCCGGAGTTGTAAGAGATAGGTTAAAATGATTCGCAGTATTTTAAATAATTGTAAGCTCTTACCCTTTTATTTTACAATCGTATTTAAGGCATTTAATGTTTAACTTTCTCGGCAAATTTTCGTGGATTGTCTTGTTAAATCTATATATACTCGTATATATAAAATCAATTGCTGTTCGTTAGTCTCGCTAAAACTCGAGAACGGCTGGACCGATTTGCCTAATTTTGGTTTTGAATGATTTCTGGAAGCCCAGGAAAGGTTTAAAAGGCAAGAAAATATGAAGAAATTGAAGGGTAATAGTAAAAATCTCAATTTCATTTTCCCATACAAATAGTTCCTATCTATCAAACCTTTGACACATTATTTAATTGTGAGGCAATACGAAGTTTGCCGGGTCAGATAGTGGTGAATATTTTTCTGATTCCATGTTATTTCTTGTTGATATTTTATTTTTAAATAATTATATTATACCTAGACATTTTCGTTGGTTCTACGTAGGTATTTTTTATCATTTTAAGACACTGTATCGTATGATTTAGCCTGGGTTGCACCACGATATTTGGTAAAGTTAAAGTTATTGTGACATTTCACATCCCTCTCTAACTTTAACAGATTTCTATAAGTTAGAGAAGGATGTAAAATGTTAAATACCTTTAACAAATATCTATGTGCAACCCAGGCTGTCTTTTTATGTATTTGTCAAGAATAAGCCTACAAAATCCAATGCCTTCTTATTAATGTACGGCTCTATATTTTCCGGCACAGAGGCATAACACCTTAGGCATCAGGAGTGGTAACGCGTCTACATTTTGAAATTGGTCTTTGTGTGGGTGTATAAGGACTGCAGTCATCGCTTTACATCAATGTGAACTGCATGCTTGTTTGCCATTTCCATTAAATTAAAAAAAAATTAAACCACCAGTAACGTACGTCAGAGATAAAATGTTTCTCCATCTCTAAAAACCTTCGCAGTTACTTCACAAAATAATTAGCATAGTGGACACTCAAGTAATACTCCACGTTAATTATCAAGCTCATGCCATTTATCTCCAAGATTTGCGAGATTTTTTAGGACAATTCCCTTAAGTGCACCATTTAATATGTATAGCGGACTTGCCCTCGCATTTCTGCAGTTTAATTTGACTAATTATTATTATTTACTGTATTTTTTTAATTTGTGGTATTTATAGTGCTGCCTATATGTCTCATAAAGTTTGACAACAGACACCACTATATCTATCAGATGTCTACTATTACTAAACAGATATACATTGCGAATGTGGATGTTTGCAGAGGCCCAGGAAGACCAAGACTGACCTACCATGACCAAATAGGTCGAGTTCTGTCTGATAGTGTGGTCAAAAGTCTTAGGAATCGGTGTGCATGTATGAAGAGAATGATGAAGGTAGACGAGGCACGAGAGGTATGTCAGGACCAGGATATCTGGCGCTCTACACTCTCTGCCTACCCCGTTAGGGACCTGGCGTGAAGACACATACATGTCTACTATTAACTAAACGAATCAGCCTATAGCCGTCCACTGCTGCCTGGTAAGCCTCTGCTTGAGCACGCCAACTATCCCGATCATGAGCAGCTCGCATCCAACCGACCACCACATTTCTTAAGTCTTCACTCCAACGCGCAACAGGTCATCCTACACTACGTTTACCTAGACGTGGTGGCCATTCAAGCACAAGTCTGCACCAGCGGCTATCAGCCCTTCTACAGACATGACCGGCCCATTACCACTTCAACTTATCTTGCGAGCTACGTCGGTCACTTTAGTTCTTTGACGGATAACCTCATTTCTTATTTTATCCACCAAAGAGATACCCAGCAAAGTTTACTCCATCGCTCGTTGAGCGACATTGAACTTATTGACCAGTCTCACGGTCAGAGTCCACGTTTCGGCTCCGTATCCGGCTGTCAGATGTGTTAAGTGTTTAATAAATGAATCGCAAAGTTTGACCCAGAAAGAGAGTAAAATAAAATCTTGTAATAAAGACGCAACAAACTAAAGATATGCTCTCATATTGTCACAAAACTACGTTTTATGATGGCGGGTTCAGCTCACGTGTCTCGCGAACACACGGGTAAAGAGTCCACAGAATTTAATCTCTGTGAGTGAAGCACGGCAAAACAAAAAAAAACCTTAATAATTGTTTTATATTATTTCGCATTAACACATGCTTGTGAAATATATTTATTTTTAAAGAAAAATGGAAAGAAAAATTTGACTTCAGGCGAGGCTCGAACTCGCGACCCACTGGGAATCTAGTCCAGCCGCTCTTCCAATTGAGCTACTGAAGCCCTGCCCGATTTGTCAAATCTTTCCTTCACATCTATTGCATTGCTTTATGGTAGCAGTAGCGCCATCTATTACCAACTATGCTAGTTAGGCAACCGATATAATAGACTTTTCAGTTTATTGAATATCGTAAAGAAGTCGCTTTTACCCTTAATAATTGTTTTATATTATTTCGCATTAACACATGCTTGTGAAATATATTTATTTTTAAAGAAAAATGGAAAGAAAAATTTGACTTCAGGCGAGGCTCGAACTCGCGACCCACTGGGAATCTAGTCCAGCCGCTCTTCCAATTGAGCTACTGAAGCCCTGCCCGATTTGTCAAATCTTTCCTTCACATCTATTAACTTATAATCACTTGCCTACTCTGTTAACATTAATGTAAAAAAAACATGCAACTAAATCGGTATTCAAAACGTTGTTCCAATAGTAGGTAGGTGATGAACAAAACCAATACAACTAATTCGTGACGGCATTTACTATTTATGGGGCTAGTTAAACAACTAATTTACGAGGTCACAGAATAACTTATACTTAAAGGACGCAAACTACAGTATTTCCAAAATGTATAGTTATTATGTTAATCTGGGGATACCCCAGTTTATCTGTTTGTTAATAAAGCTACGCTTAGAGTTCACGCAAAACAATCGTTAATTAAGTTTGCTAAGATCAATTTTGGATAAAATAAATTTGGGATCAATTTATGGAAATTAATAACGATGAAGACCCGAATCCAATTCAGGATTCCATTTACAAACTGATAAAACATTATCAAAACTTTAATGAGTTATTTTGGAATAATAATAGTGTTATTTTTCTCTGTTAATGTAATGTGGTAATATTGTACGATTTTAAAATTTGTGGAAGAGACAAAAGATATTTTGTCTCTATTAGAATACTTATAATAAATACTAGTTTGATAATCACAGAGAATCTCAAGACAGTATTGAATTTTTTCACTGGTGGTAGAGCTCCAGTGACGGAGCTCGCGAGCGTAGGCACCACCGCATTACCTAATATACTTGCCGCTAAATGGTAGTGTTAAGCACTATCGTGTTCCGGTCAGGTGGTAATGTACGGCCCTGTAATTTCCGGCACAGAGGCATAACACCTCAGGCCTCTGGAATGGTAAAGCATCTGCATTTTGATCTTGATCTTTGTGTGGGTGTCTATAGGCTCCAGTCATCGCTTAACATCAAAGTGAACTGCATGCTTGTTTGCCACTTCCATTAGCTAAAAAAAAATTTTAAGATTATGTTTTATACATATGAATGTTTTATCAGTTTCAACGGTATCTCTCCCTAATATTTGGTTTGAGCCCATTACGAAGAGAATGTCAGACGTTAAGCTTAGATGATTACAAGAAGATTACAAGACATTATTTATCTACTTCGAAACGGGTTTCGGGACTCACCTATTAAAGATTATTCTATCTTATGCATAGAGCAACACGGGCCACCGGCCGCGGCGGACTGGAGGGGAGTAGCCATAGCGTTTATAACCGATGCAAAACAGTCTGTCATTTTTTGCGGGGGGAAATGCGTGCGACACACACGCACACTACAAAAATCGTCTATTACTACGAAACTCACACCTTGACTTTAACAAAATACAGAAACAATTTCACGCACACATTTAAACATCTAGGCGACAGGTATAGGCCCATTTGGGCTTGTACTTTGACAGAGGGGAAAGCCTGCATATGGCTACTCCCCTCCGGTGTTGCTCTATGATCTTATGCTACGTTTTGTTTCACTGCAGGAGCTTCAGTGAGAGAGGACGAAGACACAAGTATCACTTCTGTGATTAATGTTTAGTGTTTTATAAGATAAGATAAAGATGAAGATTTTAAATAATTTATGTTCCGCTTATGTGGTAATATTGTAGGTAAAATTATGTTCTCTACGAATGTTTCATCAGTTTGAATCGTATCTCTCCCTAATATTAGGCTTGAGCCCATTTCGAAGAGAATGTCAGGCGTTAAGCTTAGATGATTACAAGAAGATTACTAGACATTATTTATCTACGAGTACTTCGAAACGGTTTTTGGGACTAACCGAATAAAAAGATTATTTATTACTACTTTTACTTTCTAGCTACTTTTAATGTTTAAAGGGTGGAGCTTCAGTAACAGAGCTGGAAGACGTATCATCATTATTATTAGTGCTTTTTATCTAGTTAATTAAATGCGAAAGAAACACACAGCTTACATTGATGTTAAGTGATACTGTATGTAGCCTATCAAGATCTTCAGTATTCAATATGAAATATTGCACCTTAGAAAGGAAATTTCGGCTTATTTCGGGTCTGTAGAGCGTTATTAATTAACCAGAAATGGTCTGTATGCTTGAAAATATTTTTTGCCTCGCACTCATGATTAGGATACCGATTTCCGTGCAGGTATATCTAACCATTTCAACTCAATCAGTCGAGAACTTTCGGAGAGAATCAGTGGTGACAGACAGACGCACAAGTGATCCTTTATGGATTCGATTCTTTTCTTTTAAGACTCCCTGAAAATGCCTATATGGTATGTTCATAGGTTTTCGCTACACTTTCTTACACGCGAGCTATCTTGCCGAGTCCACGCAAGCTGAGAAGCGACGGAAACGTCGGGTTGATTTTAAATAATAAATGATTATTTACGTATACGCGAGATAAATCCGAAAACTAGTTTTATTTCGATGAGTATATGATATGTCAAGCTCCAGGCCTCCCCCCAAAAAGGGGAGAGACTCGTGCCCAGCAGTGGGACGTATGATGGGTTGCCATTATTATGATATGTCATCACAAATAACTATGTATAGAGGTATAACGTTCCATTCAAAGTTGAATTATGTTGTTTCAAACCCATGAAAACTTTTGGAGCTTCGAAAGGAATAATGACCGGAAATCTGTCAGATATCGGATCGTTTGATCATTGCTTAATATCCCACTGAACTCGTGTCAACTATAAACTATCGGCCCTTTGTGAAATGACTTAATGAATTCGCATTAATATTGTTAGTATAATTAGTTTGGGTGAGTTAGTTCTTTTGTGGCTATAAATAGTTTTAAAAAATCACTATTTTCCTGAGAGTGACACAGAAATGATGGTACATTTCTCACCTTACTCATTACGCATAATACGCACACTCATTCAGCCAGTATATATTTTTTGCGTTTTACGTATTGGCATAATTTTTTCCGTACTTACCTCGTGAGAACATTCTAGTATCTATATATTTGTCTGTCACAGCCGATTTTCTTCGAAAGAACTGGTCCCATACCTAGATTTTAGGAATCATAGCAAGTTTCCTATATTGATATGTACATAAAAATGGTACAAGGTACAAAACAGCGCTGAAATATTATCAAGAGAACTTAAACTGTCAGCTCGCGAGAAAAATATTATATTTAAATCAAAACAAATTAATAAAATTGGAGAGAAATGCATATGTATGTATACACGGTACATATGCCAAAACCACATTTTACAATTTTTGTCTGTCTGTCTGTCTGTTTGGCGGGGCTTATCTTGGGAACGGCTGGACCGATTTTTGACGGGACTTTCACTGGCAGATAGCTGATGTGATAAGGAGTAACTTAGGCTACTTTTATTTAAATACATCCATACATACATACATACCTATATACAAATAAGTAGAAGTGGAGTGTATCCGACTTTGACGGGACTTCCACGGGTAGGTAGCTGATGTAATAAAGAGTACCTTAGGCTACTTTTATCTCCATACATACATACATACATACCTACATACAAATAAATAGAATTTGAGTCTCTCCGATTTTGACGGGACTTTCAATAGCAGATAGCTGATGTGATAAGGAATGACTTAGGCTACTTTTATCTCCATACAACCATACACACATATATACCTATATACAAATAAATAGAATTTGAGTGTCTCCGATTTTGACGAGACTTTCACTGGCAGATAGCTGATGTAATAAGGAGTAACTTAGGCTACTTTTATACTAGCTGCGCCCACGTCTTCGTCCGGGTAGATACTGAACAATCATATTTTTTCTCACGTGGACGAAGTCGCGGGTAAAAATAAATTTTTCATTCGCCACCAGCGGTCTCTCGTGTCTTGACGGATTTAAAGAACACTTCCTGGTATTTAAGATTTACCTTACCGGAGTGGTCTTTCCTACACAGTTAAAGACCTACATTCTAAAGTTATATTTTAAGCTTTTTGTTCCGGAGAGGAGAATATAGTTGAACATTGAAGTTATTAATTTCTTTTTCTGTCAAGTCAGATTTATTTCAATTATGTTGCACGGGAACCCGTTTAATCTCTGTTATGATATTAGTTTTCGTGAAAATGTCTCCGCAAGATAAACGTGGGTGGAGTTTGTTGGAGTGTGTTTTTTATGTGAGAGCATTATAGTCATTATACACTGCTTATCGACTCAATTTCTTACTAAGCACTTCCCTATTTTTCTTCAATTTTTGTAGAAAAATATTACACCACAAATTCATTTTCAAACAAACATCACTTGTACCGAACAAAATTCAAACTTTGATGAAATAATATAATTAAGCGTTTTGATCAAGACTCGACTGAACACTTTGAAGTATTATACTAACATGAAGTTTTCTCTGTGAACGGCATAACTTCTTCTCTACTTTAATACTGGTGGTAGAGTTCCAGTGTCAGAGTTCGAGAGCATAGTATGTATGTATTATCGTGTTCCGATTAGATTATAATGTTTGACACCGTAATAATCAAAGAGTATACAAATACCTACTGTGGCACATCCTGCTCTCCATTTCAACAGATAAGTGGAGATTTGAGAATAAGACAATTCCAATATATTAGTAATGTCAGTTATGACGGATCTTTTCGTTTAATTTGTAAAAAGAGTAAAAAGAGCCGGACGAATTGAGAACCTCCTTTTTTTTAAAAGTCGATTAAAAATACATTTTCTTGTTATAATATGACAGCATTGGAACTTGTATAAAGGTAGGATTTTTTCTTAATGAAAAACGTACCTATCAATAAGAGCATGTTTATTTATAAATCTATGTAAACAATTACTTTATGGTGATACACTTTATAACTTTTGACGTTCATCCAGACAATAAATGTAAATATTGATCATAATGTTAAACAAAAATGTCATGAGATCAATTTTTTTTTTAATATCGTCAACTTTTTTTTAAATCCACCTCCAAGGTGTTTAAATGGGTTTAAAATGAAAATCGCGTCATTCTTGTTCCAAACCCACGCGGACAAATTCATAGCTACATTTATTAGCATACATTAAACATACTCTTATTTAGATACGTCATCTTATAAGTATAAATAAAAATCAATTGCTGTTCGTTAGTCTCGCTAAAACTCGAGAGCGGCTGGACCGATTTGGCTAATTTTGGTTTTGAATTATTTTTGGAAGTCCAAGGAAGGTTTAAAAAATGAGAAATGATGAAGAAATTAAAAACCACAATTCCATTTTTCCATACAAATAGTCCGTATCTATCAAACCTTTGACACATTATTTCATTCAGAGGCAATACGAAGTTTGCCGGGTCAGCAGTCATAAAATATTGTAAAAGATTGTAATAAAAATAACAGAAATAAATTTTCGAAAATAAGAAGTAATGTTAATTAAATTGCGTACAAATAATCCTCCTACACGAAAGCTAATTATGAAACAATCAAAAACCTTAATTATCTGGGCTCCGTACTCAAATGTTTTCTTTTTACTATGGATAAAAATTTATTATGTTTCGAGTATTGTTCGTTTATACTCGGTTATTGCTTGGGCGGAACGAGGGTTAGATTTTAATTAAACAACAATAAGGTACCTTGCGTACTAAGTATAAAATAAAATTGGCTATTGGACGTACTTTCATGAAGAATTCATTAATGTGAAATGAAGCTTTTACTGATGGTAGAGCTCCAGTGACGGACTCGTGGCGACAACCCCATTAACCAGATCAAGAGACCAATCATATTTAATGTCCTTGTATTTTTCGCCATTAAGTCACTTTGAACACCTCGTCAGTGGGAATAAAATTAAGTATTGAATGTTTTAAACATAACCATTCTAGACCTTCCACGGGTAGGTAGCTGATGTAATAAAGAGTACCTTAGGCTACTTTTATCTCCATACATACATACATACATACCTACATACAAATAAATAGAATTTGAGTCTCTCCGATTTTGACGGGACTTTCAATAGCAGATAGCTGATGTGATAAGGAATGACTTAGGCTACTTTTATCTCCATACAACCATACACACATATATACCTATATACAAATAAATAGAATTTGAGTGTCTCCGATTTTGACGAGACTTTCACTGGCAGATAGCTGATGTAATAAGGAGTAACTTAGGCTACTTTTATACTAGCTGCGCCCACGTCTTCGTCCGGGTAGATACTGAACAATCATATTTTTTCTCACGTGGACGAAGTCGCGGGTAAAAATAAATTTTTCATTCGCCACCAGCGGTCTCTCGTGTCTTGACGGATTTAAAGAACACTTCCTGGTATTTAAGATTTACCTTACCGGAGTGGTCTTTCCTACACAGTTAAAGACCTACATTCTAAAGTTATATTTTAAGCTTTTTGTTCCGGAGAGGAGAATATAGTTGAACATTGAAGTTATTAATTTCTTTTTCTGTCAAGTCAGATTTATTTCAATTATGTTGCACGGGAACCCGTTTAATCTCTGTTATGATATTAGTTTTCGTGAAAATGTCTCCGCAAGATAAACGTGGGTGGAGTTTGTTGGAGTGTGTTTTTTATGTGAGAGCATTATAGTCATTATACACTGCTTATCGACTCAATTTCTTACTAAGCACTTCCCTATTTTTCTTCAATTTTTGTAGAAAAATATTACACCACAAATTCATTTTCAAACAAACATCACTTGTACCGAACAAAATTCAAACTTTGATGAAATAATATAATTAAGCGTTTTGATCAAGACTCGACTGAACACTTTGAAGTATTATACTAACATGAAGTTTTCTCTGTGAACGGCATAACTTCTTCTCTACTTTAATACTGGTGGTAGAGTTCCAGTGTCAGAGTTCGAGAGCATAGTATGTATGTATTATCGTGTTCCGATTAGATTGTAATGTTTGACACCGTAATAATCAAAGAGTATACAAATACCTACTGCATTATAACTATCACAGAGTTGGAACCATAGATTTTTTTTTTTATGTAATAAAAGTTTCATACAAGCGTGCAGTTCACATTGATGTTAAGTGATGACTGCAGCCTATAGACACACACACAATGACCAGACGTCAAAATGCAGATGCGCTGCCACTCCTGAGGCATTAGGTGTTATGCCTCTGTGCCGGAAATTACAGGGCCGTACATTACCACCTGACCGGAACACGATAGTGCTGAACACTACCATTTAGCGGAAAGTATATTAGGTAATGCGGTGGTGCTTACGTCCTCGAGCTCCGTCACTGGAGCTCTACCACCAGTAAAGATTTATTAAAAATTTATTATACTAGGTTAGAACAGAGATGGCAACGCATCTGAATTTAAACGGGTGTGATGGGCGACCGCTAGTGGCAAATTAAAATGCGCGTTTCCGTGCTTCGGAGGGCACGTTAAGCCGTCGGTCCCGGTTGCTTTCGACAAATAGCAGTCGTTAAACCTTGTTGGAGGCCTTATGGACGTTTAAAAATATCCGACAGCGGGTTGGCCACTAACCCGGTATCTCCACCAATCCTAATTGGAGCAGCGTGGTAGAGTAAGCTCCAGGCCCACCATAAAAGGGGAGAGACTCGTGCCCAGCAGGACGTATAATGGGTTGCCATTATTATTCTCATTTATTTAGCTTTTTACATATTTTGTATATTTTTACATACATATATTATTAAAAAAATTAAAAAACATACATATATAAAAACATACAAAATAGGTTCCGCCGGTAGCGGGAGCAGGGTCCTAGCTGCCGGTGGTTAGGGGCTTAGGGAGAGGAACCTCCTCACAATACGTGCCGTGTCAAGAAGAACTGCCTTCTGCACCAAGCCCTTGACCCAATTTCCCAGCGAGAGCCTCTTGAGGTGTTGGTCGAGGCTCTTCGCTACGAGTCCGTTAACCGTGACGACTACCGGTACAATGACAGCAGAATCCACGTCCCACATGGCGACAACCTCGTGGGATAAGTCAAGGTATTTTATTTGTTTATCCTTTTCAGCCTTCACGAGGTTCTCATCATGAGGGACGGTAATTGGTTGCCATTATTATTATTATTTATATATGTTGTCACTACAACACAACATACTCGTACATATGAACTGTTTGCTTGCTACAAAAAAAAACTTGCGGTTTCTTTTATTTTCAGATCATAATACATCTCATGACCCTAACGATTTCCTCGAACAGACAGTTAAGATATGGTACACAGTCCAAGGTCAGATCAATTGTCAATTTTATGGGTCAGTCTGAACGGTTTCCTCAAACAATTTACTGTCATGAGTTTAGTGATTCGTGCGATCGCTCATTTATTTCTTAATGGTGTAAAATTCCACTCGATTCTTGCCAATTCAAAATGATTACAGCTGAGTTTGCTCACGCCTCCTCTGCCCTTGCTTATAAAGTATGGTCCCCAAAGGAACGGTTCAAATAATTTCATCGTCCTTGGCCTTCCAATAAGTGGCACATCCTGCTCTCCATTTCAACAGATAAGTGGAGATTTGAGAATAAGACAATTCCAATATATTAGTAATGTCAGTTATGACGGATCTTTTCGTTTAATTTGTAAAAAGAGTAAAAAGAGCCGGACGAATTGAGAACCTCCTTTTTTTTAAAAGTCGATTAAAAATACATTTTCTTGTTATAATATGACAGCATTGGAACTTGTATAAAGGTAGGATTTTTTCTTAATGAAAAACGTACCTATCAATAAGAGCATGTTTATTTATAAATCTATGTAAACAATTACTTTATGGTGATACACTTTATAACTTTTGACGTTCATCCAGACAATAAATGTAAATATTGATCATAATGTTAAACAAAAATGTCATGAGATCAATTTTTTTTTTAATATCGTCAACTTTTTTTTAAATCCACCTCCAAGGTGTTTAAATGGGTTTAAAATGAAAATCGCGTCATTCTTGTTCCAAACCCACGCGGACAAATTCATAGCTACATTTATTAGCATACATTAAACATACTCTTATTTAGATACGTCATCTTATAAGTATAAATAAAAATCAATTGCTGTTCGTTAGTCTCGCTAAAACTCGAGAGCGGCTGGACCGATTTGGCTAATTTTGGTTTTGAATTATTTTTGGAAGTCCAAGGAAGGTTTAAAAAATGAGAAATGATGAAGAAATTAAAAACCACAATTCCATTTTTCCATACAAATAGTCCGTATCTATCAAACCTTTGACACATTATTTCATTCAGAGGCAATACGAAGTTTGCCGGGTCAGCAGTCATAAAATATTGTAAAAGATTGTAATAAAAATAACAGAAATAAATTTTCGAAAATAAGAAGTAATGTTAATTAAATTGCGTACAAATAATCCTCCTACACGAAAGCTAATTATGAAACAATCAAAAACCTTAATTATCTGGGCTCCGTACTCAAATGTTTTCTTTTTACTATGGATAAAAATTTATTATGTTTCGAGTATTGTTCGTTTATACTCGGTTATTGCTTGGGCGGAACGAGGGTTAGATTTTAATTAAACAACAATAAGGTACCTTGCGTACTAAGTATAAAATAAAATTGGCTATTGGACGTACTTTCATGAAGAATTCATTAATGTGAAATGAAGCTTTTACTGATGGTAGAGCTCCAGTGACGGACTCGTGGCGACAACCCCATTAACCAGATCAAGAGACCAATCATATTTAATGTCCTTGTATTTTTCGCCATTAAGTCACTTTGAACACCTCGTCAGTGGGAATAAAATTAAGTATTGAATGTTTTAAACATAACCATTCTAGACCTTGAAAATAACTGGTATTTCGACTGTCAGTCACAAAACGACTTTAATACCTCAAGCTGCTCCAGACACTTGAAAATTAGACCGAGAAGTGAACTAATTAAGCATTCATAATGAATATTAATGTTTAATTTTCTGCTAGCGTCGTACCTATCATACTCGTTGCCATAACGATGGTAAATTGCAAACATGTCTCCAAACATTGCACGCATAGTATGATAATGTAATCGGTGATTTTAACCTATATTCGTGTTCGGAAAACATACGAAATTATTATGAGTATTTTCAAACGTATTGTAAATTCACTCAGAGAAACAAAATAAGTAATATTAATAACAGAATGTTAGATCTAGTGCTCAGTTCATTTGACGAACAGTGTGTTTGTGTGAGGGCGGCCGAGGTGCCTCTTTTAGTGGTGGATGAGCAACACCCACCGCTCGAGGTGATGGTTGAGCCCACTATCAGGTCACGCTCCAGCGACGGCAATGATGGGTGTACTACAGGGAGTAGTCAAGACACAGGTATGCAATTAGGATGGAATTTTAACAAAGCAAATTTTTCCTTGTTATATTCAATGATTAAAGACGTCGATTGGACCTATGTACTCATTAGATTTAGAATCAAGCTTGAATTATTTATATGCTACAATAAATAATATCTTTGATACTTGCGTACCTAGAAAAAAACTAAGGTCTTGTCTTAATACTAAATATATTTATCCTGAGTGGTACACACCAGATATAATTAGGGAAATACAAAATAAGTATATATTGCATAAAAAATATAAAACAACTGGATTAGCTGAACATTATAGAGATTTTGCAGTGTCCCGACAAAGAACAAAAGAAATGATTTCTTTGGCTTATAAGCAATATCAACATAATGTTCAATTAAATTTTGAAAAAGACCCTAAATCTTATTGGAATTATATAAACCCAAAAAAATGTTGTAGAAACCCACGGAAAATTCTAAAAAATGGAATAACCTTGACAAATGATCAGTGTGTTAAAGAATTTGCTAATTATTTTCACTCAGTGTATAGTAGTCATAGGGCAAAATTGTATGTAGGGAGGGTAATGGCAGACAATGTAGGGGAGGATGGGGTGTTCCGAGTTCACATGGAATCATTGCAGCTTTCTGATGTCATGCTAGCACTTAGATTACTGAAACCCAAACAATCAGCTGGCCCTGATGGTATTCCACCCTTTATATTTAAAGATTGCCGATCAGTTTTAGCGGCACCATTGCATCACATTTATAACAAATGTTTAAAGTTAGCGGTGTATCCAGATCAGTGGAAACTGACCCGAGTAGTGCCTGTGCCTAAAGGTACTGGAGGCACCAAGGTAGAAGAGTACAGACCAGTTGCAATACTTTCTACTCCAGCTAAAATATTTGAGTCCATAATACATAAAGGCATATACTCACAGGTAAGTGGTCAACTCTCAGAGGCTCAGCACGGTTTCCGACCTGCAAGAAGTACGAATAGCAACCTGCTGACGCATATGATGAATGTGATACCAACTGTAGACAGTGGGGGGCAATCTGATGCTGCTTATTTTGATTTTAAAAAAGCATTCGATTTAGTTGATAACGATGTCCTGCTTGCCAAATATGCCAGTGTCGGATTCACTCCTCATCTTCTCAATTTTTTTGGTAGTTATATGCGAGATAGACAGCAGTACGTAGAATACGCAGGACGCAGATCGGATCCATATTTTACGTGGTCTGGAGTAAGTCAAGGGTCCAATCTTGGGCCTTTGTCTTTTATTTTAATGATAAATGACTTACCCAAAATAGTTAAATACGCACAATGTCTTTTGTTTGCCGATGACCTCAAATTGACTCTTGCTGTACAATGTGTACGGGACTGTGAGAAGTTGCAAGAGGACATTAACAGAGTAGCGGATTGGTGTAGGGAAAATTCTGTTCAATTTAACACTTCTAAGTGTGTCACTATAAGTTTCACTCGGGCACGCACTCCAATCCAATACACATACAAGGTCAGTGGGACTGAGTTAGTTAGGGTCAACGAAGTAAAATACCTGGGGGTCCACCTATCATCAGATCTAAAGTTTGCTAGCCATATCACAAACATTTGTAAAAAAGCTTTTCGGACTCTAGGATTTGTAATGAGAACAGTTCGCACTTTTACGAACATCAAAGCAATCGAATCTTTGTATAAGGCATTAGTCCGGAGTCAATTGGAGTACTGTGCAGTTATATGGTCTCCACATGAGCAAAAATACATCACAATGTTGGAAAGGCTTCAAAATAAATTTGTGAGATACTTATATTTTAGACTCTATGGTGTATATCCTGCCTATCCACTCACATATCCAACTTTATTTGTTCTAGGGATGGTCGGGTATAATAAACTGATAGTAAGAAGGGAATTTGCTCTAGTTTTATATATCTTTAAATTATTGAGAGGCAAAGTATATAATACCAACTTACTTGGTGAAATAAATATATATGTGCCAGATAAATACATATGGAGACGTAGTATGCCAGTATTGCTGGCCATACCACGTTGTCGGACAAATCTGCTACAAGAGGCACCTCTGACGCGGAGTCTTCGCACTATGAATCTCATTGCTAGAGATATAGATATATTCACTTGTTCTCTGAGTGAATTTACGAAGGTAGCTTTAGGTGTCATTAGTTATAAGTAATGCAATACAATTTGCAATCATACTTAATTTAATAAATTGGAATTATATCAATATGTTATTGTATGTTAATGTAATTTAATTTTATAATGTATTTTGAAATTATTTAATGTATTTTAATCTATTTTAATTGTGAATGTATTTTAATCTTTAAAATAATATCTATTGCTTGTCTATCGCATTAGATAGCCACCTGTAAGGATAGATTTAAGTTGGTGAAATAAATAAATAAATAAATAAATAATCAACTTTAACGAGTTTCACAAACAACAATCATATTTTGTAAGTAATACCAGGTAGGTGAAGCGCGCATGGCCCCGCAGCTGGTGTAGATCGCAAGCCATCTTCTTGGTTGTGCGATATAGGTGTGTAAAGGGCATAGGCAACACGGGCCAACGGCCGAACGGAAGGGAGTAGCCGTAGCGTTTATTCCCGATGCAAAACAGTCTGTAATTTTTTGCAGGGGGAAATTTGTGTGACACACACACGCACACAACAAAAATCGTCTATTATAAAAACAAAACATATAAACAATTTCACGCACACATTTAAACTTCTACCGAACGTAGGTCGTAGCTTACGTTCTGTGCATTTAAACATCTCGGGCCCACTTGGGCTTATACTTTGACAGAGCGGAAAGCCTGCATATGGCTACTCCCCTCCGGTCTAACCCGTATCTCTACCAACCCACATGGAAGCAGCGTGGTGGAGTAAGCTCCAGGCTTCCCCCAAAAAGGGGAGAAACTCGTGCCCAGCAGTGCGATGTACAAGGGTTGTCGTTATTATCAGGTTAGTTGGTACGTGTTAAATGAATTCTGTCATATGTATTTATTTATCTTTTTATGTTTACAACAGTTGTCAGAACCATTAGTGGCAGTAGTTTTATAGCGGGTTGCTGCCGCCCACCCCACGTTATTAAATTTACTACCGGCCTATTGGAATAGTTGGACCATGGTGTTCGGTTCACTCATCATTAGAAGAAGCACCGGGGCTGGCTCCCTCTGCTGCGGCTTCTTCTAGTCTGCTATGCAGGCCGGCGTTGAAGTAACACCACAGTTTCATGACAAAATTTTTACGAAAACCTGATCGTCAATGGGCGCATCGCCAGTTGAGATATGGTAGCGGCTTTGTTTATTTTTTTAAAAGTATATTTTTATTATATTTTACTTATTTTTAATATATTTAGCTAATAAAGCTCTTACACTCTTAAGCTCTTACACTCTACACTCTTACTAGTGGGTTGCAACGTCTCGATATCTGAACAATACCTATTGTCCTACATATTTCTATTTTTTTGTTCAGTACATCATACGACTAGGTATAAGAAAGGTTGAATTATACATAAGGATGGATGATCAATATCATCTAAATAATTTCCTGATTCCCTTGTTCCTACAAGAGCAAGGGGTAAGCTAATAAAACTTGCTAGACTTTTAATCGTTGAGTGATGTTAGGTTTTTTCGTCGGAATGTGTTTTGAAAAGTTTCTGAGTAGGATCCGATGATTCTAAGAAAGTCTTATATATTAAGCCTTGACTGTAAAAAGCTCATCATGTCTATGAAAATAATCATTATGCATGAATCGTATACTATAAAAATAATATTCATTTTATTTAGATATATATACAGTACTAGCGAACAATTTTCCGGAACCGAATTGAGGAAAAGTTTATACCTACTACCCGGTAATTTGAATCCAGGAAAGTAAACAAACAATTCTGCTTACCAGAATTCAGGTACGCATACATAGCGTGCGGAGAATTTTGTTACAGAACATGAAAAATAAACAGATAAATTGCCACAAAAGATTCATTACTTGCTATAAAATACACATAATAAATATTAAATTGGTAAATTTTAACTTAAATCTAAGATCTAACTTATATCTAAAATCAATTGCTGTTCCTTAGTCTCGCTAAAAGTCGGGAACGGCTCAACCGATTTGGCTAATTTTACTTTTGAATGATTTTTGGAAGTCCAGGAAAGGATTAAAGGGTAAGAAAATATGAAGAAGTTGAATAGTAAAAAACACAATTTCAATTTCCCATACAAATAGTCCGTATATATCAAACCTTTGACATATTATTTCATTCTCAGGCAATACGAAGTTTGCCGGGTCAGCTAGTATTTAATAAAGAAAACAAGAATAATAAAATTGTATGGCTCCATAATAACTATCTCAGAGACACGACAACGCTCTACAAACTCGAAACTAGCCGACTGTCTCTTCCCTAATCTCGATGTGCAATATTTCTTGATGCGTACTGTAGTTAAGAGCTATCATAGAAAAATCATCAATCTACAAAACTGCTTATTTCTGAACCCCATATTCAGGGAACTACTTTACTCCAATTAGATACTAATCACCCCTCCCGACAGAAATTTACCTAAAGTAACTTAAGTATATCAAGGGGCTTCATTAATACTTATTTATTTACCCCCATATTCATAAACGTACATTAGATACGTTTTAGCTATAGAATGCTTTGTCTTTGTCAGTTGCCTTGTCAAATGTGCAGGATAGAAAAAGACAAAGGAGAGATTAGCAACACTTTAGCTAATATATAAAGGGCGTAAGTATCCATCTGAATCATAAATTGAACTCAAACACATGTAATCAATATTCAGTGTAATATAATATATTAGCACCTATATAGTGGACAGTAAAATATTTACTCGACATCAGCCGATTTTTACAACTCTTACATACTCCGGAAAATACTCTACCCATAAAATAATAGCGAGGGTAAACTTATCCATTGACCCACTACGCAAATTGAATTAAAGAATAAGGTATGTAAGGAACAATAAAAGTATAAGTGGTCGAGATCTAGATTTTTTTATAGCTTCTGTTAATAACTGGCCCTGACACATCGTTATGGCGGACACACATGGAGTCATCAATTCCAGAGGTCGTAAGAAATATTTTTACGAATACCCTGCTGTTCCATCGTAAACTTTCCGATGTAGGGAAGGTATTTACTTACCCACTATGGGTTCCAAAGTGACATCACAAGCGGGATATAGCGATTGTGATCGCTATCTCTTCTTTTTCTGGCCAATATGAGGTATCTAATGAGAAATCAATATTTTTTTAATCATTCAAAAGCACGGGAAGTTCGTAAGGGATATCTCCACACTTTCTGCCTGTCCTGTAAGGGACTTGGAATATATGTGAATATACATAAAAAGAATAGGTATAATTTAATTGTAACATTTTATTTTTCGCAATAACAAATGCTAGTGAATCTTAGAAATTAAAGAAAAAATGGAAAGAAAAACTCGACTCCAGTCCACAACTGGTATGGGACTTCGGTGGCTTGGTGGTGGAGTGGCTGGACTGGTTGTCCCGCAAGTTCGATTCCTGCCCGGACTCGAGTTTTTCATTCCATTTTCTCTTTAATTTCTAAAGATTATTTTCACATTTTATATTACGTCATGCTTTGTTTCTGCATTCAAAAACTTGTGAGTTTTATTATCAATCCATTAAATCAGTGTAGATCAGGCTAAATCTTAATAAAAAAGTAGCAAATAAAGGTCACGCATTGCATTCGTTGTTAGAAAAAAAAATAGTAAACTATTAAATTCGCGCTCGCTCTCTTAATAATCTATCTTTATCATGTGGGTGTGAACTCGATTTTTATTCTCAATCGTATTATTTCTGATAACATACAGTAACAGGCACCAATAAACCTTATTGGATTTTTCCTTTATGTTATTAGTAACGGCAACGTCCCCCGATTTCCACCTGTTACTAATACAATTTTGTCACAGGTGGAAATGGCGTCGGGACGTGGCGACCCCACCGCCCACTAGCGGAAGAATAATTTTCTTCTTCTAAGAGAATTCTTCTACTAGTGCAGTCAGTCAATCGGACTATGGCGGTCAAACCATTCCAATGGGGCGGTAGTAAGTGCAATAACGCAAGGTAGTTTTTGACCCATGTAACAGGTGGCGAGCCTGTTGCCATCGCCGGGCACATTACCAAACTCCGAGGTACTGGGAAACTTCCATAAAATGGAAAGAAAAACCCCAATAGAACTAGAGATAAAGCATTTTAAACCGTTTTCTCTGATGGACCCCGACCCGGGAATCGAACCCAGTAAGTACTTCCAGCGTAGTAGCAGTGGCCTGCTACCACTAGGCTACTGTGGCAGTTAACAGCAGTTCCTAAATTAACATCACTGAATGTTAAAATATTATATTTGACGACCCGGTTGGTCCAGCGGTGTGAGTTGACCCACAGACCAATCAGCCTTCCTATAGTCGATGGAGTTGACCGTTTGATTCGAAGGGTCGCGGGTTCGATCCCCGCACCGGGACTAATATTTATTTCGGGTCTGGGTGTTTGCGTATGTGTTGTTTGTATATAATGACACCCATGACACAGGTTTTATATTTACTTTGGGGCTGTGAGTGTATTGCGTATTTTATTTATTTATTTTTATTTATATAATTATGTAATTATACAACTTGTTTGGTTTACTGCTAATCTTTTTCTTTTTCTTCTTTATAATATAAAAATAAATGTATGTCTGTATGTCCTTTATGGGGCCGTTCAAGTATTACGTCAGCACTATGGGGGGGTGGGGGGGTCTTTGCTCTGCTTATTTTGGATGACATGGGGGGTAGGGGAGTCTAGATGATGATTACGTCATCGGTAGTTATTTACTTATTACATCAGTAAAATCTAATCTCTATGCTAAATCTATTTTCTTTTGTTTTAAAATTATAATTATAACATTATAAATATAATATTAAAAAAATATATACTTTAATTGAAAAATGTTTACGTAAGCATGGGGGGAGGGGGTAAGAGCTTTGCTTACTTTTGCTGACAAGGGGGATGGGGGGGTAAAGAATTGTAATAAATCTGCTTACGTAATATTTGAACGGCCCCTATAGAATCGTAAACTACGCATTTGATCATGTGATGATCTTTAGCAAAGTTGTTGTTTTTGAGCCGACGAAGGTTTCTGAGTTGGCAAATTCGACAGATGGCGCCACTGTCATTTTTTAGTTGGTGGCGTAGCAACGCGCGCTGGGTACAGCTATAAAAAGAACACTTCTTCATATTTGTAGGATCTTGGGCTCATTTTTAAGATTCCCGCCACAAAATACGTCAGACAAATCGACGTAAACAAAACTTCGCCCGGCGCCCGCAAGATGGCGCTCTCTCTCTAAGAAACCATCACCGATGATGGTTCGTCTCCGCAAAGAAAATTCGAAATAAATAGTAAAACAGCAAAATAATTGTGCAGTGTTGTGATCACACATTTTAAAAACACATCAGGAGATTTGTCAAGCATAAAAGGCGAATAACTGGAGTTCAGGCGTCCCGGGACAACCAGGACGAATCAAGACAACGTGACGGGGTAAGTTCTTCGGAGCCCAAGAATTTTATCCTTTGTCTAAGTCACAGAGTTATCGAGGTATGCAACAATATTCTTTTATTAAAAGTATACTTCGTAATAGTATAATATATAGTTAAGTAGATAATAGTTTGTAAAAGCGAAAATAATTTAACACAGACGAGCCAATTAGTAGTATTTACGGGCATGTAACAAACTAGAACGTGGATGTTATGAGTGTCGCTAACATTAATAAAAGTTTCGTGGTCGAACTTAATGGCCATCTAGTTAATTGGCCGAACAGATTTTATCTTCCAGTTTACTTCTACTTCTCAGACCGTTATTAAGTGTATTAAAAATAAATAATTCTTTACAAAAATGTATCGTAAGAATGCTTTTTTTTTTACAAACAAGTATCATCGAACTACTGAGTTAGCTTCAAATTAATACCGTTAACAGACTTGTGGACTTGTGGACTCTTTCCACGCGGGTGGAAACATACTATTTTTAAACGCTGCGTTGAGTATCGCAGCCAAAAGGGCAATGAACAAGGGGGGAAAGTTTCTAACTGTGCGATTAGAAATGCCGTCCGCACCTGGCGCTTTCCGCACTTTTAGGCGCTTGATCAGGTCTGTCACCTCTGCGACTGTCACAGGTCTGAGAGGATCATCATTATTTTCGCTATGACCGTTAGCGTTTGCATCGACTTGCGTGTCGGGAATGGGACCGGTTTCGCGCGGAAGGGTTGGCGGTCTCGCGTTCCTACTTTCAACTTCAGAGTTAATCTTGTCTAAATGATCGGCAGCTATCGGCATCGTACTTGGAGAGCATTGAGTCTCGAGTTCGCTCGCCAGGCATTCGGACTTTTCGAAGTCATCGAAGGCTGGCGAATGGTCAGGACGAATGAGAGGAGGCATGGATGCCTCGTTAGGGGATTTGAAGCATTTGAAAAGCCTCCAGTACTCTGTATGAGAGGGATAAAGGTCAATGAGCTTTTGCTCCCAGTGGCCGTTATAGACTTCCACCTTGCATTTCTTGGCCTGACGTTGCCAGTATCGCATGGTGGATTTTCTATCGGCCGTTGGGGCAGAGTAGTAAGCTCTGGTAGTTGCATTCCTTTCCCTCACTATCTCCCGTACGTGTTCAGGGATAACGGCGTGACTGGGTACAGTCGCGGGTTTTTCCTCTGAACATCCGTCTACGACAGATTGTACGTGATTAGTGAGAGTAAGGATCGCACTATTGACTTCGTCAGTGGTCTCTATCAGGGAGGGGATCGAATCTAAATCTGCGGATGTGGTGGTGGCCAACTTGGATCTCACTTGAGACCAGTCGGTCACCACTCTCATCGGGATGTCGCTACGACCTGTATCAGTGGGACCGCTATGGGGGATAAATTCTATGATAATAGGTCTATGGTCAGAGTCTAACTCATGTAGCACTCGTATAGAGTGTAGACGCAAGTTTACATTCTTTACGAGTGCTAGATCGAGTATGTCGGGTCGTCCCATGTTGTCGTCATAACAATAGTGGGTGGGTTCGAGTGGCACTAGAATGTCTATAGGTGCTCTGTCAAGATAACGTTCTAGAACTGTCCCTCGCGCGTTAGACGAGTTACAGCTCCACATTATGTGTTTGGCGTTGAGATCTCCTGCCACTATGACGGAGTCGCCAAGCTTGAATAGACGATCTAGGTCGCCTACTAAGAGATCGCGTTGGGGGGATAGATACGCCGACACTATAGTGATCGGCTGATGACCGGTCATCGCTAATAGGCAAACTGAGACTTCAATGTTCTCCAGGTCGTCGGGGGAGGGTTGAGGCGTGCAATGCAGCGTCCTCTTGGTTGGGGAAAAAGTTTCTTCGCATTTTTTAAGATAATTCAAAACATTTTTTAATACAGTTTATTTAAATTTAACTAAAGTATGTATGTACCATTTTGTTCGATAACCTTTTGCCATCTTGTAGGTAGGGACATGATCCCATTGCTATAAAAATTTTGGGACTTCTCATCAAAATACCGCGACTAGTGGATTTGGCAGTCTTCTCGTGATGTTAACCTAATATTGCATAAATAATTCTGAAGAGACCGAAACAGGTGGAAATCTGAAGGTGCAAGGTCAGGACTATACGGCGGATGCATTAACACCTCCCAGCCAAACTCTCTTAATTTTTGCTGAGTGGCTATAGATGTGTGAGGTCTAGCGTTATCATGATGAAACACACACACCCACCCACACCCCTTCTGTTGATCAATTCCGGCCGCTTTCTCTTAACTTCTTGCTTTAATCTCATCAGTTGTTCGCAGTAGAGTTCAGAATCGATAGTCCTGCCTGGTGGTAATAGCTCATAATGAATAATGCCCTTCCAATCCCACCACACACACAACATCACCTTATTGCGAGTTAACCCGGGTTTCGCCACAGTCTGTGAAGCCTGACCGACCTTTTTCACAGGTTCTTGTCGTACGTGATCCACTTTTCATCACCAGTTATCAGTTACTTAGAGGTATGAAAAATAGATGTTGGCCGATTCTCAGACCTACCCAATAGGCACAATAAGTTTCATGTGAATCGGTAGAGCCGTTTTGGAGGAGTATGGTAATCAGCATTGTGATACAAGAATCTTATATACGAGTATACAGAGAACAGAAGAAGGAAGAGATAATTCTTGAATAGGTATAACTCTTGAATTGAGTGAGAAACTCAAAAGTGCGTCAACGATTTTCTTATTGGGGTCTTCTTTTTGGTGGCAGATAGAATAGGTAGGTAATGCGGTGATACGTAGGCACCACCACGCACGAAGATGTAGGTAACAGAACCGGAAAATCTGGCGCTCCACGCTCTCTGCCTTCCCCGTAAGGGATTTGGCGTGAAGATACATACACAATATATTTTACGCATTCACTAGTGAACAAAAAGGATATATAGAATAAAATACATTTATTTTCATTCAGTTTATTTATGGTAACATGCTGCAACGCTCTATATTTTTTGCAACGTTGAGTTATGGAGAAGTTTTTTGTCAATATAGGGCAACAAGAAAAGGACTGTTCATTCGGCTATCGGTCAACAGAGATACCCCACTGTTTTCGCATTATCCGATCCAATATCTGATATCGAATGCCAGGGTTGTTATATAAATGTACATACAATATTAGTATACAGACAGTTCTTTTTGGTTGCTAAATGGAGCTGGGAATTTCTTTATTAAAACATTGCATTTTAATAAATAGTAATTAGAAAACTTCGGATAAGATTGATTAAAGTAAATTGATAGGCATGACGGAGAATAATTTGATAATGAGTAAAATCGGTCGCGATTTGGTAATATTTTTGTAATATGTCGATATCCATTTGTCACAGACATGTCACAGAACATATTCTGTGGTTTTCGTTCTTGTTAGGATAAGGATTTGCATGAAAATACATTTTAAGAACACAGTTGTTTTACCATGAATTCATCATCAATATAAACTTTATGCTTGATTCACACTTCATGACATAAAAAATAAATAGACATAGCACAGTCTAAAGAAAACGAACGTGTTAATATAGCGTCTAGTAGTGTCTATCGCCAGTCTAACTACATTCAGATTGTTTTATACTCATCGGTAAGTCTATAAGTTCGCTGTTGCGTAATAAATTGTAAAAAAAGTTAGAGTAGGTAAGTATATAAAATATTCTTTAAACCAATGTGGGATATATACAGGGTTAAATATATCTAACGCATAAATCGTCAAAGGTGAGTTAGGTACGTTAAGACTAACAACTTTTGTTCTATGACTTTTGCCAAACCGCAGTATATCACATGATAAGAAATAAAATCGTTTCAAATGGGACTTCTATCAATTGTTAGCAGTACGTTTCATAGGTATATTTTTACATAGGTACAGACGTCAGCTGTTAACGTAACGTGAAGTTAAGAAGTATTAGAACTGCAAATTCAATTTATTATTTGTATGGTAAAAAAAAAATGAAATTATAAAAAGTTGTACAACAAAAGTGTTAATCTTGATGAGCCGAAGCTTCCATTTAAGAATTATGCGCTGTTTACAAATAATCCTGTGTATAATTCACAATACTTATCAAAAATGTAGACCTATGGAATATCTTCAAATTGTCATCTTTTAATAAAAATTAGTTACAATTGAAAATAATATTACCGCGCGCATGGCCCCGCGGCTGGTGTAGATCGGCAGCGATCTGCTCGGTTAAGCACTACCGGTGCGGTCGGGTAGTGTGATGGGTGACCGATAGTGGCAAATGAAATGCGCGTTTCCGTGCTTCGGAGGGCACGTTAAGCCGTCGGCTATCGATAGATAGCAGTCGTTAAACCTTGTAGGAGGCCTTATGGGCGGTTTGAAAACATCCGACAGCGGGTTAGTCACCAACCCACCCACCTCCACCAATCCGCATTGGAGCAGCGTGGTGGAGTAAGCTCCAGGCCTCCCCCAAAAAGGGGAGAGACTCGTGCCCAGCAGTGGGACGTATAATGGGTTGCCATTATTATTATATTATTATTATTCCACTTGGTTGTCCTTACAATTGAAGCAATTAAGCGCAAAAAGAGAAATATTTTATTGTAATTGTATTATATAGACATTACAACAATCTGAATAATTAACTCTCTCTCGTCATTTGTAACTGTCCAGGCTGAAATTTCATGCTAATTAAATAGCGAACCCAATTTTAACGGCAGCTATTTCATAACTGCCTATTGCATGGTGGTAGTACGCACTGATTTATTGGTTGTATTCCGTATTTATTAATTTCGAATAAATGTAAATAGATTTTTTCAGTACTAAGACTATGTAACCGGCGTAAGGATTATCTTCCACTAGAAGAAAATTATTTCATTCGTGCAGTCAGTCAACGGAACTGTGGCGGTTAAACCATTTCACTGGGGCTGTAGTAGGTAAGTGGCGATTTCTGGTAATTATAATTGGGGTGGCTCCAGCTTTTGTTATAGGTATATGGTGTAGAGTTAAGTGCGCAAAATCTGAAAACCGTTTCAGACGGTCAATCTGAACAACTTTCAGTCTTTCATTATGGAAAGTACTTCGGAAAAAAGAAATTTCATACAGTTTAACATTTTCATTTTTGTTTGAAAAAGCTGATATTTTTTCGCGATTTTAGGGTGTAATTACTAATTAAAAAGTTAATTAAAAAGATAGAATACGTAACAAACACTATCACAAATCTACACTATCACGTAAAACATGCGAAAAATCGTTAGGTAGTGCGCCATTCACAGCGCCAGAAACGCGCTTCAAACTCCGTGAGTAATAAATACTAGGCGATTAAGGGAACGGAGCGCGGGCGCCGAACGACTTTATATGGACTCCGCATGCGCTGGCAGAAGCGCATCGCTCGCCTCGGCCGCGTTCGGCGCCGACCGAACGAGACGACAATCGTGAGTTGCGTACGTGATAGAAGACCGCAGCGCTCGTAAAATGCAATTATTAATTGTACATAGGTCTAAGTAATTAGGTTGTAAATATATGATTATTTTCATTTTTCATTATATGCTTAAAAATTATGTTATGGTGGCGCCATACCCGCCATCTTTGAGAAATCGCCATTGATTCCATATAATAAGACCGCACAAATTTACAGTCAAAGGTTATATTTTAGTATTAATGCTTCAATTTCCCAATTAAAAACATAACTTTAAAACCGACTTAAAAACCCATCTCTAAAAACTGTAAAATAACAGAAAACAGATTTAAACCCAATGTCATCATCAGATCCCAACTTGGTGGAAATGGGACCAACTTCAAAGTACACCTTAACAAATGACACAAGAATTTTAAAAATCGGTTCACAACTAATAGAGTAATCGATAAAACATAAATAAAATATCCTATAGGTAGTCAAACATAAGAAACTACTCCTTTTTTGAATTCGATTATAAAAATATTTACTTATTCCCTTATTCCAGGAACATCACACATTAACTCAAGATCAACAATTCTCGTTGAGGAAATACAGGCGAGAAGTACCTAAGTTCGGGATTAAAAATTGCGCCATCATATAGAATTAAATTCAATGTTTCGTATGGAGAAAAGCCAAAAAAGTTTACTTCTAAATGAACGAAATACATAATTTATAGTCCCAAATTCGTATTGCTAGCAAAAGCTTATTGCTCTTTCTTATTCAGTTAATTCACTTGAAAAATGTTTTGAGATATTATTCCTTTATACAGAAAGTAGATTTAATTACCAGAACTCGGTAAAACACTCGCAAAACATTATTATGGTAACTAAATTGACCGCAACTCTTATCATGCAATCTAAGAAAATACCTAACACGTTGTTACAACAGCAAGTTACAACAAACAAGTTTGTCATAATCAATGACAAAGATAACAAATGTATCTTCAATGACAGTTCCGGTACGCGTATAAATGCGTTGAACGAGCATTTCTCGGCCATTTAGAATTTTAAGAGCGTTTCAGCATAACAGCGATATGTTTACGCTGAAACCCAAACAGTGTAATTGAACGCAGTTAAGCATGTCAAACGAGTTTATCTTGATAAAATCCTGTTCAATTTCGATGGTGAAACACGGCCTTAGTGTTAGTTAGAACTGAACTAAGAGCGTTTATCTATTATATATGTCTATATAAATTATCCGCCTAATTATTTTACAAATTATCAACGAAAGTTTGAGTAGATTATACACATTAATATCTTAAAGCAAGGTTTACAGACCGCACTACGACTTTATTATATAACCCTAAAATGCCCTTAACATCTCTTTTTTTGTTCCTTTTTTGATACCAGTATTATTTCTCTATTTCAATCTTTTCTCTTTCACGTACGAAATATAATATATTTTTCCCAAAAATACGACTCGTATTTTACTTTACCACACCCGTGGAAGTTGAGTTGTCTTATGTGCAGTCTCTAAGTACACTTTTGAGATATGCTTCCTGACCCTGTGTCATTATTATAACAAGGTCCGTTGTATTTCTCTAAGAGAACATTGTAGTAGAAGTAGACAGCTATTTGCTATGATTATTACTCTACGCCAGACAGTGAAAACTGGCGATATTAGACTATTTCATAAATATTATTCTACTTTGTCAACTAAAATGTACTGACTAAAGTTTTGTTTCCAATTGAGTATTTTCATTCTGATGTTCAGAATGAAAAGTTAGTGTAAAAAAATACCACAATATCTTAGATTCGGAAAACAGGGTCCTCATTTGGTCGCCTAGCCGCCCTTGTCCAGCGATTGCCCACAACCTTAACAGGTAGTCGGTCCCTATTCAGGTAGGCACACGGTCGCTGCTCGTGAAATCTTTTACTTTAACGGTCGTTGATTCTTCGAGCTATGTACCGACCTGGGGACAATTGAGTTTCACTGTTTGGTGGGCTATATTGGCTAATTATGTAGGTTATATCATGTGGATGATACGGATCGCGGGTGATGCAGAGGGCGGAATTTTTATGCAACGAAATTGGCAAACAAGCATGCAGTTCACATTGATTTTAAGTGATGACTGCAGCCTATAGACATCCACACAATGACCAGAGGTCAAAATGCAGATACGTTGCCACTCCTGAGGCCTAAGGTGTTATGCCTATGTGCCGGAAATTACAGGGGCGTACATTACCACCTGACCGGAACATGATAGTGCTGAACACTACCATTAAGCGGCAAGTATTTTAGGTAATGCGGTTGTACCTACGCCCGCGAGCTCCGTCACGGGAACTCTACCACCAGGAGATAGTAGTAGATTATTTATTTTTATTTATTTATTTATGAATACACAGTAAAATACATATTTGTCGATCAGCTTCACTCCCTTAAACCAGAGATGGTTTGTACGGAAGTTGCAATTCCTCATTAAACTTATTATTAGTAATACATACGTTATACAAGAATAAGCAGAACATGTTTGTTTAACAAAATGTGAATCACACGCGGGTTATTTGAAATAATTAATCTAATGCGTAAACAACACAGTAGGTAAGCAATCGGCGACTCGGTGCCGAACAGACAAAAGAAACAAGTTATCGGACTTGCACCTACAGGCTGTTCCAATTTTACGGCACTTATTTTTTTTTTCTCATAATTTTTCTGAATTTATAGTGTAGAAAAGTAGTGTTGTTTAATTACGTTTTTAAAATTTTTCTGGTTTAGTTTATTTTTAAGGTCGGGGGGCAGTTTGTTTATGATGATGCGGGTCTCCTCATTTCTATTTCGATATCGAATAATTGCTCTCGACGTGGCCTTTAACTATTCTTATGAGCATGACGCCCCTAGCAAGCGACCAAGTTTCAGATCCGTATGTGATAGGCAACACACAATGATTGTCATATTTTTATTTTTGCAATAATACTACCGAATCTTCGGTAGCTTAGTGGTAAAGCGGATGGATAGGTCCTGAGGTCGTAAGTTAGATCTATGCCCGAAGTTAAAAAGCTATTTCCATTTTTAGGGTGCCGTACCTAAAAGGCAAAAACGGGAGCCTATTACTTAGCCTCCGCTGTCTGTCTGTCCGTCTATCTGTCTGTTTGTCACCAGGCAACTGGTGTTTTACTGGTGGTAGAGCTCCAGTGACGGAGCTCGCGGGCGTAGGCACCACCGCATTACCTAATATACTTGCCGCTAAATGGTAACGCATCTGCAACCGCAGGAGTGGTAACGCATCTGCATTTTGACCTTGGTCTTTGTGTGGGTGCCTATAGGCTGCAGTCATCACTTAACATCAACGCATCTGCAACCGCAGGAGTGGTAACGCATCTGCATTTTGACCTTGGTCTTTGTGTGGGTGTCTATAGGCTGCAGTCATCACTTAACATCAATGTGAACTGCATGCTTGTTTACCACTTCCATTACATAAAAAAGACCAATATAAATATATATAGTATCTCATAAACCTACTAGCTAAACAGGAGAAATTTTCATAAATTATGTATTTCCATTGCCACTATAACAACAAGTACCTACTAAAATATAAAAAAAACAATGGACTTGCTTTCTTTTTCGTGTTTTAGCTCAATATTAATAACGGTAGCAGATAAATTTTCTTTTATAGATGATGGTACCCTTCGTGGGCAAGACCGATTCGCACTTGGCCGGTTATTTCATCAATTTCTAAAAACACAATGACCTTCGTCGCTACATAATGTTGCATTAGAAATGTATTTTCAATGTACTGAAAGACACAATCGCTGCACTGCCAAGCGGAAAAGTAGCTTCAATCAACGATTTAATTTTAGCAGAAAAAGTATGTTAGGTGTTAGGTATTCATTTTGAATAATGGGCATTTTGCTTCATAGTTTTTTTTAGTATATATGTAGGTATTTTCGGCAAATGTGTATCGAACAACGGATCTTAACTATTCGTATAAAGTCCACTTCATCCACATCGGGTTATCATATTATTTCAGATAGAATAGGTAAACAAAAAATATATACCTATGTTTCTAAAGCGTGAGATAAGTAAATTCTATAAAGGCTTGGTTGAATTTGAGGTTTTTTTTGTAAATGTAAACATTCACTTTCACTGTGCATTGAATGTTTGCAGTTAAGAAATACGGTAGCTTTAAAGCAATCCTAGAAAAACCTGTGATTTATACATTTTTTATTTCTATTATCCCTACAATATATATTATATATTTTTTAATTATATCTATATATATATATATCTATATATATATATATATATATATATCCCTACTTTAATAATATTATAAATGTGAAAGTCTGTCTGTCTGTTACCTTTTCACGTCCAAACGAGTTAACCGATTTTGATGAAATTTGGTACAGAGATAGAATTGACTTTGAGAAAGAACATAGGCTACTTTTTGTCTCCTTATATTATCCCCATCCCCCTAAAATAAGGGGGTGGGAAAATGTATGGAGCATTCTACTATTTTCAAGATAGAAAGTTGAAACTCGGTATGTGAACTCTTTGAGTTTAACAAACAATACGTAAATCATTTTTTTATTTTTTAATCTGCCCCCATCCCTTTAAAACGGGGGATGAAATTTGAAGGTATTGGGCTTACGGCAGTGTTCAAGTTGGAAAGTAAAAAATAGGTATGCGGATTTTTTGTTACTAAAAAATACAACATTTGCTTATTAGTAAATTACTTTTTTTTAGAAATCTGCCTCACCCTCTATAATAGGGGGTGGAAATTTGTATGGAGGATTCCACAATCTTCAAGGTAGAAAGTTAAAACTCGGTATGCGAACTCTATGAGCCTAAAAAACAATAAGTACTTTTTTTTTATGGGGGAGTGAAATTTGTATTGGGCTTTCTGCAGCGTTCAAGGTGGAAAATCAAAAATTGGTGTGCGGCCTCTTTGTTACTAAAAAAACAACGTTTACTTGATATATTTTTTTTAAACCTGCCCCACCCCCCTTTATAGGGGATGGCAATTTGTAGGGAGCATTCCACAAAATTCAAGGTAGAAAGTTAAAACTCGGTATGCGAACTCTATGAGCCTAACAGTACAATATTTATTTTGTACCCCCATCCCCTTAAAAGAGGGAGTGAAATTTGTATTGGACTTTCCGCAGTGTTCAAGGTGGAAAGCCAAAAATTAGTATGCGGCCTCTTTGTTACTAAAAAAACAACGTTTACTTGATATTTAATTCTTTTTGTAAATCTGCCCCACCCATCTATCATAGGGGGTAGCAATTTGTAGAGAGCATTCCACAATTTTCAAGGTAGAAAGTTGAAAATTGGTATGCGGACTCTTTGAACCTAACAAATAATTACGTCCATAATTTTTTTTTGGATATCTGCCCCACCCACACAAAGACCAAGGTCAAGTTTTGTATTGTACTTAAGCCAATTTGTCTGAAAATTGGTTTACAGGCTCTTATGTTATATACGAAAAATAGTTGCATCAATATTTTTTTTTTAAATCTTCCCCAAACCCCTAAAAATGGGTAATGGAAATGGGACTTACCGCAATTTTCAATATAAGTGAACAGGCTCTTTGGTACAAAAACAGATGAAGCAATACCTATAAATAAAACAAATATTAATACTCATGGCAAAAGATAAAAAGCAGTGTTACCAATGGTCTTAAAACGCGCTAACGCTGTCTTCTTGATCTGCACTTAAGTCGGGGCAGCGGCCGCACTACCTATGGGATTAGGAATAGTAAAAATGTTTTAAGCTTTCACGATTTGTATTCATATTTTTATATTGTAAACGGGACTTAATCGCGTAGAGTCGTGACCACGGCCGTTGCATTACGGCCGAAACGTCGCGTAAAATAGTACGCGATTAAGTCCCGTTTGCAATACAAAAATAGTAAAAACGATCTGTTTAAGTGAAATGGACAAAATTTCTCCCTAAAGCGGCAAAATGGAGGGGTATTGTTTGTATGGAATGAAGGTTAAAATTTGTTTGGGCTTTTTGGTAGTTTCTAAGTTAGAAACTTGAAAAGTGATGTTCCATGTCCATGTCTTTCTGTTAGGAATAAAAAAATGGTACGTTCAGTATTTAACAAAATAACCCCTCTAACTTTCAAATATAAGGGGTTAAAAGTTAAAATTAAATAGAGGTTTTTGAAGTTATAGACGTGATTAAGTACTCCACATATAGATACGCGACGGGAACTTGATTAGGACATTTCCTTGGGATTGTAAAATTTAAATTATTTATAAAACGACATCCACGCGGGCGACGCCGCGGGCAACAGCTAGTAATAAATAAAATACGCTTACACTAGCAGCTCCACAGTAGGTATAAACCTGTATCGTGGGTGCCGTTATACACATACAACACATACACAAACACCCAGACCCGAAACAAATATCTGTGCGGGGATCGAACCCGCGATCCTTCGAATCAAACGGTCATCTCACACCGCTGGACTAACCAGGTCAATTACAAGCTGACGTAACTTCACGCCTGTGATCCCCGAAGGGGTAGGCAGAGGTAAATGCATGCATTCAAGCATACATGCAAACACCCACGATTCGCCAGTTACGTTTTTGGCCCATATAACATAACCAACATAACCCCCCGTTGACATCTCCGGGCACATTACCAAACTTCAAGGTACTGGGAAATTTCCAGAAAATGGAAAAATCCCAGAACCAGAGATAATGGACTTTACACCATCATCTCTGATAACCCCCACCCGAAAATCGAACCCAGGACCTCAGCGTAGTAGTAGTGGCCTGCTACCACTAGGCTACCGAGGCAGCTTTTTTTACAAGCTGAAATTTCGTGATAAATGATACAAGTACAGTTCAATTGTGTAGCACCTTTAAGTGGCCTTCGTATAAATTGATGAACATGACGTAAAAATATTTAGTAATAAATCGTCAGAAAATTGTCTCTTAAACTCCTCCCTAACCCCTCCTGTAAACTAACGGCCGGAATTTCTTCGGTGTAATGTCGGATCGACGCAAAATCTTGAGAGTTATATCACTTTGCACAAAATTATCTTCGAAATTTTAGTAGATAGTAGGAATTAGACCAGATTGCTATTTTTCTAATGATTTCTATGTAAAATCACAATAAACGGTACAACTCAAGTTATATTACTTGTCGCAGGAGGCACAGAATCATTCGCAAAGTTGTTCAACATAATAAAATTAAATATATTATGCGTTCTGTCAGAAATCATGTAAAACTCATTTCATCCGTATAAAACTTATTTCTGAAACTTTTCTTTGCGGGTGATAAACTCTGAAGTTTTTTGAAACGTAACTCTTATTTGCAATGTCACATTATCTAATTACACCAAGAAGAGTAAATGTACTTTGATATACATTTTCAAACGTTTGGAGCAGGGAATGATACAGTTTTATTATCCATATGGAATTTCACGACAATCTATATAAATCTTTCGTCATTGCATTGACAATCTTCGTGTGTACATCTACGAGTATATACCTATATAAAAATCAATTGCTGTTCATTAGTCTCCTTAAAACTCGAGAACAGCTGGACCGATTTGGCTAATTTTGATTTTGAATGATTTTTGGAAGTCCAGGGTCCAAGTCTTCATATTTTCTTAAAATATGAAAATATGAAGAAATTGAAGGGAAATAGTAAATACCATAATTTTATTTTTCCATACAAATAGTCCGTATCTATCAATCCTTTGACACGTTATTTAATTCTGAGGCTATACGAAGTTTGCCGGGTCAGCTAGTACATTATAATTATAAAGATCACGGTCATTTTAACGTAAAAAAGTCCACAAACTACACAACATGTTGGATTATTTGTTTACAAAATAGATGTTGGCCTCAGATGTTGGCACTCTTAAATTTTACCTACACAAAGTCTAATATCATTCAAACCAATCTGCTGTGGAGTCTGCCATATTTTGCATTCAAGCATGTAAAAGTAGGGTACTGGGATCTTTAACTGTATAATAGACTAGCTTTTTCCCACTTCGTCCGCGTTAAATTCGTTACGAAAATGAATACAAACTTTCATTCCCTATTTAAACTCTATAAAGGTAGGTTTTGAACTCCTTTCCGAATTAAAATCGATTCAAATGTTTTGACGTGAAAGCGGAACATCAGACAGAGTCTCAATCAGACAGACGGACACACAAAGATACATGTTTTCGCATTTATAATTAGTAGGGCAAGTAGTTTAGTGCTGTACCTACTGCGTTTATTTATGAATAAAGTTTTAGAAGAAACTTACTTTAGCGAATTCTTGGAAGTGTGACTACTTTTTATGAATAACGCCGTAAACAGTTAACGATAATTATAAGATAATATTTTTGCTAAACAAACATTATAGAATACCCTTTACATAAACGTATTCGGCATGTAGTGTAACCAAACATTACTGACTGAATTCTGACTTTTCAAAATAATCAGCACTGATTTTATTTTATTAATTTTGGAATACGGTTCCTGCATAATTATTCGATACTGCATTGATAATGCAGTAAAACTCATCACAAAATTGATGAGTTTGTAGTGATGGATGGTGTTCTCAATAATGGAGTATTTATAATTTCTCCTGAATTCAATATGTGGAATATTTTCGTTCTCATTAAATAGTGCTTTTGTTCTCTGTATTTATGTTTTTAAATACATTCGTTACTTACAACGTTGACGTATTTTTTAAATATCAGCAAAAATCTATACGTTTAGCTATTTATAGTACCTATATTATCTTCTCTCTATTTTTGATATCTCCATATCATCAAAGTATCCAATTAATCCTGTATGTTTTTTTTAATTATATCTACGGAAATTGACATTCTCTTCGAAGAGATGTTGCAGCCAAGTATAACTCTTAAAAATATTTACTTTAAAGAAATAGGGTAACGGACTGATCTAGCAATGCACAACTCAAACCTCTGAACCAAACAATCCTCCCAGAAAGATTTATTGAAAAATGAATCCATAAATAGCAACGGTTAATGTGAGGGCTGGCAGCGCATTGGCAATTATTATTATTTTAATTCCCCTGAAGTTGCAAATGTTCAAAGGCGACGGCTGGTGGTTCGAGTTTGTTTGTCGGTCTTTTGAAATAAAAAAATGTTAGGTGATATCTAGTAACATAGAGCAACTCGGTCCACCGGCCGCGGTGGACCGGAGGCGAGTAGCCATAGCGTTTATTACCGATGTCAAACAGTCTGCCTGGCAGAGAGCGCTCTCTATGACATATGAATGTTTTATATGTTGTGGCAATAAAGATTGAATAAATAAATAATTAAATAAAAAGCGTCTATTACAACGAAATTCCCACCTTGGCTTTAACAAAATACATAAATCATTTCAGCCACACACTCAAACATCTAGGCGACAAGCATAGGCCCTCTTGGTCTTGTACTTCGACACATGGGAAAGCCAGCATAAGGCTACTCCCCTCCGGTCCGCCGCGGGCGGTGGCCCGTGTTGCTCTATGCCTATGAACGATAAAACGCCCCATGAACACCCACAGCGCATACAATCTCGTCATTTCAATCCTAATGCCTTAGTCCTGTCTTGGAGTGAAAAATATTTGTAATTTTACTCTTAAAGTAAAGATCGTGAAATTTACGACCTAAAGTTTGTTTTTCGTGAAGTTTTCCTAAGGTAATAAATTTACAGTCGGTAGAATTAACATGAACTTGAAATACCTGTAAACTTAACTTAGTTAACCATGTAATTTATCATTTTGTACTTTTAACTTGATTTATAGTAAGTAGGAGCCTAACTTTACAATATAATTCTCTTCTAAACATCAAGCTCTTGTATTTTCTTTAATAGCTTTATATTTATTATTCGTACATTATTTATAAATCTTCATCCCCTAAGGTCTTTTTCTCCTGAGAATGTATTGAATATGAGAATGTATTTATCAGTTATTTTTTTTATACCTTGCAACTCACAGCCCACAGTAGGTGCCGTAAAAACCTATGTCGTGGGTACCGTTGTACATATACAACACATACACAAACACCCAGACCCAGATCTAAAACATGGAAGTAACTTTTCTCATCAGAAATCCAGATGACGTGACGGGTTGATCCTTGCCAGGCTATGGTTTATGTACTTAGCATGTTATGTTTAATCTCTACAAAAATTTCTAGCCTTACAGGGCTAACGTAACTCGCAGGGTTCAGTATCTCTCCTACTATAAATTGTTTAAACTCACAACTCACCTATTCTTTATCGTCAGATGTTTTGCTTGCATAATTCAAGCATCAAATGGCAGAAAAGTTTCGAAGAGTCACCTTGTTACCTAGTTGAAGTTAAGTCATTAATCAAGCAATGCTTTTACTGCAGTATTAATATATTAAGATGTTAGCATAGCTCGTTGACCTTTGGTAAGATTAATGTTTTTATTTAAGTGCAGAGTACTCTTGAGTTATATAGTATAGCTTTAATTGCACTGGTGGATGAGCGGGGTACCCTGTAACACAGGTTTCTTAACCCAGTATGGGGGCCCTTGCGATGTTACTTGTAAAACCGTTTAAATGAATAAAGCATTTTTGATTTTTGATTTTATACCTAGTAGTCTTGACAGACGACGCGTTGAGACAATCGCATAAAATTTTATTTTTTTATACGCTAACACGCACAGCCCCACAGTAGGTATAAACCTGTGTAGTGGGTGCCGTTGTACACACACAACATATACACAAATTCTGAACCAAACCCGAAACAAATAGGTATTTGTACGCCATACAAATATTCGATCCAATGTGGGAATCGAACCATTCGAATCAAACGGTCGTCTCACACCGTTGGACTTACGTCAAAATTCGATCAATTCTGTTTGTTTAATTAACGATACCTAGCCATCGTATCGAATTTCAAGTGCGTAATTTACATAAATTAGTGATCAAACACATGTAAGTGAAATAAAATAAATAAAGTCGGTAAATAACTTTTATCTGTATATTATAGAAGTCTATGACATTTAAGGTAATATAGAGTATCTGTCAATTGTTCGAAACCCTGTATACGGGAGTATGCCGGTCGGGAGCCCGGTTTTTATAATTAAAAATATTTAGAACTACGGGCTCGGCTCACCCTGGCTTCGCACAGGTACATTGAATATAGCCTATCACTCATTCAAGATGCAGCTTTCTAATGATGAAAGAACTTTTGAAATCGGTCCAGTAGCTTTTGTGTAGAACACAAATATTTCCTCTTTATAATATACTTGTGGGCCGCCCCGGCCTCGCACTTGTGCAATTTTACGTAAATTACTATCATAATAATATATAGGTAGCCTTTATCACTTCTGAAAAGTGTAGCTTTTTGATTTTTAAAGAATTTTCACGTTCGGTTCAGTATTTCCGAAGATTAGCCTCTGTTTGTACAAATAAACGAAGTTGCAAACTTTACCTCTTTATAATATAAGTACAGTAAGGGCTCCCGCCCACGTCCTATAATCGGTGACCGATTTTTGTAGGAGGAAAATGGAACGTACTGATAGCCATAGTGCAACGCCCACGTCCTACAAAAAGTCGGTGTAAAATAAAATCGGTGCATCCCGACCGATAATCGGTGAAAAATGGAACGTTCGGAAATGTATGCGTCAACGTACACAACTCACCGACTCACCGACAATCGGAATAGTCTAAGAGCCGAACCTAGGTCTACCTTCGCCTATCTGTTTACCGAATTAACCATTTTTTGTTCACAAATTTCATACATGAACAACTTTATTAGCAACTTTCACCCATTTGTTAACCAATTAAATGTGTTTGAAACTAAAAGTTTAAAACATATAAAATACGTCTGTAAGGTATTGCCTAAGTATTTATGTTCATGATTCTCACGGAGGTGTAAACAGGTAAGTAAATATATGTGACTGCACCGATCTGTTACCAATAAACCTCACCTTTTTTATATGTTTAACACTTTTGGATTCAAAATTTTGAAATACATTTGGTTGGTTAAAAAATACAAAAAAAAATTGCTTAAAAAATGGATACATGCAATGTTTCATTTGGTGAACAGATAGGTGAAGGTCGACCTAGATTCGTCTCACCTACTAGAAGGACGTGTCATTGTTCATAAAATGTATAATGAATAATTGACATTCTATAATATTTTAAAAACTTGTCTGGTCAAAGTCTCACATCTTAGATCAGCATGACGAACATTAAATATCCCCTTCAATAATCTCTGAGAGATTATTGGATCAACCCAGAACTTTCTTTTTCACTTCTATTCCTCAAAGGTCAATAACAAACCTTCCTCTGTAAATCCACTTTCCTCCTTATACTCATGAGATTCTCTCGGCTCTCTGTCTATGACGTGCTGCTCCACCGACAAAGATCGGACGTGGGCGTTGAGTCGGTCACAAAATTGGACCGATTATCTGTCCTACAAAAAGTAGGACGTGGGCGGGAGCCCTGAAGATTAGTATAGACCAGAGGTTGCCAAACTATTTTTTTAATAGACCCTTTAAATTTTTTTCTGGTTTCGGCGGACCCCCTTGCTAACATATATATCACTTTCCCATATATCCTATTTACACATATACGTAGACCCCATAGACCCCAGGGGATCTATATGGACCACTTTGGGAATCACTGGTATAGACTATAAGTAAGCGCTATCATATTGGAAAGATTAAACTAGGAATCGTGGCACGTGCAAATGTTTAGCGATGTTCTCATAATAATCGCAAGTCTAATTGCATTTTAAATCCCACTGCACTCCTATTTTGGGCGCTCAATGATCTTCCCGCTTATATTATATGATAACGTTGTATTGCAATAATAATAGTCTACTTCAGGGACACCTACACTATCCAACGTTGTTTATTGACGATCCAGCGATGTATGACGATAGCTAGGTTCGTCAGTTGCATATAATTTGTCATTGACATATAGTCGTATAGCCTACAGATATTTATCTGATCTGGGTGGTTGTGTATGAATTACTTGTACCTATAGGTAATAATACCACTGCAAAATCATTTCGTTCATCCAAGTATGCTGCAAACTTAATTATAACGCATATTTTTACATACATACATACATACAACACACACACACAACACAATATTATGTAGCTAAGCGTAAATTTTGTTTCCTTTTAAAATTCGTTGTCGAAAATGAAATTTAAACAGCCCTTTTTTCCTTCGTCCAACCGGCCCATTTTAGTAACGCTAATAGAAACAAAGTTGAAATTTACGCAACTTAATTTGTGTCTCGCTTTGTCAAGATATCACGCACTTAATTTTATTAAATAATAAACACGAATATGTTTAAAATTCCTAGAGCATGTCATACAAGGAATGAGTTAAATATTGTGTTTGTATGAACAGCAGGTAATACCGCCTACTAATTATCTTCAAACTTTATTTAATTACACTTTATGTATGAGTTTCACTAGCCCTTTAACATATTTTTAGCTCCCGACAGAAAAAGAGAATTTTATCAATTTAACATGTGTTGTATGAGAGCAGAACAGTCATCTTTCAAGGTTATGACCCATCGACAAATCATACCATCGAGGTAGGGACCTCGAGGAAGTGAGTTTGTTAGCTTAGTAGTTAGTAAAAGCAACTGGACGGGTCATTCGATTCCTGCATGAAATCATTTTTTTCTTTTATTTCTAAACTTACTCTTATTTGTAATTGCGAATAATTAAATAATGACAAACGATGAGGTTTCTTAGTGCGTCATTGATTTTAAAGGGTACAAATTGACATGAAAACTTGACAGCTGTTATAATGGGCTTGTTTTTTTGCCGCCATCTTAGATATAATATATAAAACTACGTTACGAAAAACCAACTTCAAAACTGAAAAGTACAAAATAATAAAGATTTAATTGTAATAACATACTACCTATTATTTATATGTGCTATTTACTAATAAGTTTGAAGTTGGTGCCTATTTATTTTATACTTTTTAGTTTATTTAGACAATTAGATACCTAATTTAAATGTGTTTAGGTGTGTCGATACAAAATTATTACACGACTATACGAAATCAATGAAAAATTTTTATCCACGAAGGAGTAAATAAGCTGTGTTGTATCGTCGATGAGTAAATGTGTCATTGTCAATGTGTGTTGTCATCTTGTTGTCATGCGCATTAGGACTATCTAGGACGTCAGTGGCAAGTCAGTGGATTCAACGCACTGTATGACAACTCGCCGTCTATTCTTATACCTTTAGTCTGAGGTGAAAGAAAGTAAAAAAAATGCTCTTAATATCAAAACTGATGGGCCTATCTGAATCAAATTTTTATAGGACCAATTCGAAACTATTCCGCATCAAACAAAACGATTACACACGAAACAAAAGAATTACGTAAATCGGTCCGGAAATCACGGCGAAATTCGCGTACATACATAAAAAATATATATATATATATACCAGCCGAATTGGGAACCTTCTCGTTTTTTGAACTCGGTTAAAAAAATATCCCATTGTAACTCACCTCTATGCATTGCAGTTTTATTCACATTTGATAAGCTGGGTAGTTTTACTTTTAACGCCACACAAAACACATCATTCGGAGCATAGACGTATTATCTACTATTCGGAGTATTAATCTTATTAAGCAATAGGTTGAGTAAATCAAAGTTTTCGAAACAAGTATAGATATAGGTAACAATAACAAGTGTAATAAATGAGATTTCAAACTGGTAATAGAAACCATAAATAAAGTATAATTAAACTTAGCACTTACACAATAAACGCTTCTTCGTAATATCTGAAAAAAATGCAAAAAGAAATTAATAGCAAGTTAAATTTTTAATTAAAACTAATATGCCGAAATATATATGTAAAGAAATACTATTTCTTTCTTCGCACTCTGTGTGTTTATTTACCATGAAGTTTGGTTATAGTTTTTAACTTTTTAATTGTCTGATTTTAAAGAAGAAACGAATTCAGAATGTCAGATGACAGATTTAAATACGAGTTGATTGACAATTGCATAGTCAATGAAAATTTTAATATTATATTATTTTATGTTTTAAAAGTGAAAGAATAAACTTTCATTGTCGTTTCTTCTTTTCAGGTTTGAGTTCATATTGTTTTATATTACCTAAATAAAATAGTCTCTGTATAAAAAAAAAACTAACAATAAAACTTCTTTTCAGCAACACAAGGTTTATTTCTTTCATGTAGTAAAACAGACTTATAAAACGACAATTTTGTTTATAACAAGATGCAAATGGAGCAGTTACGTTTTGAATTCACGATTTTACCGGCGAATGATGGAAAATCTAATATTTGTTGTGTAACCTCAATCACAACTAAAGATGAAAAAAAATTTGCTATACCAGAGGAATTACAGTCTGTTGGATTTCACGAAGAATTAATTGAGACAGCCGTGTACAACAAAGTAAAAAATAGTTTAAAGAAAAGACATCAGACACGAAGAGTTTGGATAACTATGACAGATAAATTACGAGAAATTTACATAGATGCTGATGGTAACTTACAATTTGGAGAACAATATCTGGAGGAAATTGAACATAACCGAGCATCTGAAGAACAAATTAGAGATTCGAATTCATTGGAAGAAATGTTTACAAAGTTAATAGAAAATACACATGATTTAAAAAAACAGAATCTGAAATATGTCGCAGAGAAGTTTGTGATTGAGAAATTTACGAGCAAAAACTCGAATGCAAGGCAATGGATTGACATTTTTGAGAGAGAATGTTCTCGCTTCGGTATTATGAAAGATGAACAAAAAATTGAGACTTGAGAAATCCGACTATTTATGGATAAAAGTTGTGTTGATTGGTACAGCTCAATGATTATAAAATTAACACTCAACTCAGAGTGGATAGTTTGGAAAGAAAAGTTGTGTGAGTCATTTGCAAACCAAAACTGGAATCAAGTGACCTATGCATTGTTATTTAAATATAAGGATGGTTCATTAGTGGACTATGCCATTAAAAAGGAAAAACTTTTATTGGACATGAGAAATTCAATTGATACAGGTACACTGGTGGATCTGATAGCGGTAGGTTTGCCAGGTTTTGTATTAGAGAAGATAAATAGAGAATCAATGAACGATATAGTATGTTTATTCAATGAGGTGAGAAAGTATGAACATTTGGTAAATAAAAATAGAAATGGAACGTACAGAAAGTATGAAAATCAAAGGATAAATATTACAAATGAAGGACGTTATCCATGCAAAATATGCGTAAAATTAAATAAAGGGGTTCGCTATCATTCCGAAGTTACATGCTGGTTTAGAGTTAGAGAAGATGATAAATTAAATAAAAGATATATTAAACATGTAAATAATTCAGTGATTGAAGCAGAGTTAAATGAAACAGAACAAAAAACTAGTAGTGACACCATTAATTAAGATCAAACTACTGTTAAATAATGAATTAGAAATTTATGGAGTATACGATTCAGGTTCAAATGTATCTCTAATTAATTCCAAATTACTAAAACTAAATACAAAAGGACATAACTCGAATGAAGAAAATATAGTAACAATTAATGGTGTCCAAAAAACAAGTGGTTTGACAAATTTAAAAATAAAAATTTTTGAAATAGAAGAAAATGTGGATGTGTACATCATTGACGAACACAAATTCAGATATGATTTCTTAATAGGATTAGATATGATAAAGAAATACAAGCTAGTACAAAATGAGGAGTTAAAAATAACTCAGAAACAATACTTACATGAAAAGAATAGTAAAAAAATGGAGAAAAAGATAGACGAAGGTGAAAATGAAGGTAATAAATATGAAAACGAAAACAAAATTAATTTTAATGAACATATCAAAGAAGAGGAATTTGAAATAAAGGTTGGTCATTTAGATGATGATAAAAGGGAAGAAATAAATAAGCTAATACAACAATATCAATCAGTTTTTGCCAAAAACAAGTATGACGTGGGAATGGTTAAAGGATATGAAGCAAGAATAGATTTATTAATGGATAAATACTGCAGCAAGAGGCCATACAGATGCACTATAGAAGACAAAAAAGAGATAGCAGAACAAATAGCCGACTTATTGAATCATGCGCTTATAGAAGAATCTTATGGTCCATTCGCAGCACCAGTAACTTTGACATTTAAAAAGGAAGAAAATAAAAAATCAAGGCTCTGTATAGACTTCAGGGATTTAAATAAAATTGTAGTTCCTCAGGCTCAACCCTTCCCATTAATTGACGATTTAATGACAAAAACAAGAAATTGCAAATTTTTTACAAGCTTAGACGTTAATTCAGCTTTTTGGTCTATACCTCTACGAGTAGAGGACAGGAAGAAGACAGGGTTTGTAACTCAAGAGGGACACTTTCAATGGACTTGCCTACCATTTGGTTTGAAGACTGCTCCAGCAATATTTCAAAGAATATTGTGTAACATACTTAGAAAATATAAACTAACCGATTTTGCTGTCAATTATATAGATGACATCCTGATATTTTCAAACTCATTTGATGAACACATAAGTCACTTGAAACAGTTACTAGAAGCAATTCAAACGGAAGGATTTCGACTAAAATTTATAAAATGTACATTTGCATCAGATTCGGTAAAATACCTGGGACATATCATTCAATATAATTCTATCCAACCACTGAAGGACAATCTCATTTCGATAAAAGAATTTCCAGTACCAAAAACCCAGAAGAATATTCGACAATTTTTGGGAAAAGTAAACTTTTACCATAAATGTATACCAAGGAGCGCAATAATTCTTGACCCATTACATAATTTGCTAAGAAAAAATCAAAAGTTCGTTTGGTCTGAAGAATGTCAAAATGCGTTTGAAAAAATAAAGAGTCTCTTGTGTTCACAGCCAATACTAGAAATTTATGATCAAAATCTACCAATAAATATTTATACTGATGGTTCTCTGCTGGGTGTTGGAGCAATTTTAAAACAAGTACAACTAGATGGTACAGAAAAACCAGTAGCCTATTTTTCAAAAAAACTGAATGGAGCGCAAAAGAAGAAAAAGGCAATATATTTAGAATGCTTAGCTATTAAAGAAGCACTAAGATATTGGCAGTACTGGCTGATAGGTAAATCGTTTACAGTCTACACAGACCATAAACCATTAGAAAACATGAACTTAAAAGCTAGAACAGACGAAGAACTAGGTGATTTGACTTATTACCTTTCACAATATGATTTTAAAATCAAATATTCCCCTGGAAAAGATAATTTAGAAGCGGACTGTTTAAGTTGGAATCCTTTATTAGAACCAGAGGATAATCTAGAAGAACAACTGAAAGTTGTGAACTTAATTACATTAGAAGATATTGTAATAGATCAGAATCAAAATAAAGAAATACAGAGAAACAATAATAAAATAATCAAAAAACACAATTTATACTTCAAAAGAATTAGGAACAAAGAGAAAATAATAATAACAGAAGAATTCAGTATTAAATTTATAAATCGAATACATGAAGATCTATGTCACATTGGAGTGGGACAAATGCTAACGACTATTAGTTCACTGTACGCAACAAAAAAATTTAACGAAAAATATTAAAAATGTTTGTAGGAATTGTGAAATTTGCATAAAAAACAAAACAAGAGGACAACACAAATACGGATTAATGTCATATTTAGGCCCAGCGACAAGACCCTTTGAAATAGTATCAATAGACACAATTGGAGGTTTTGGTGGTTCTAGATCAACCAAGAAATACATACATCTTTTAGTGGACCACTTCACTAGATATACTTCAAAAACCCAGGGTGCACATGACTTTATAAAGCTAATAAATAAGGTCGCTGAAACCGAAGAGATTGGGATGCTCCTTACCGACCAATATCCAGGAATAAACTCTAAAGAATTCAAGAAGTTCCTTACTGACAAACAAATAACAATAATTTTTACAGCAGTGAATGCACCGTTTTCTAATGGCCTAAATGAAAGGTTGAATCAAACGATAGTTAACAAAATTAGATGCAAAATCAATGAAGATGGAGAAAACAGAGCGTGGACTACAATAGCACATGAATGTGTAGAAAAATACAATCAGACTAACTCAGTAACTGGCTATGCACCATGTTATTTGCTATACGGAACAGATGTTAAGGTTTTACCAAAAGAACTACAACAAGGAGGTATAAATAGTGACTGGATCGGAGATAAGAAAACAGCGATTAATAATACCTTGAAATCACATTACTATAACAAAATGAGGTATGATAGGAATAGAAAACAAAGAGAATTCAGTGTGGGAGATCTAGTATATATAGAAAATGGGAATAAACTAAATAGGAAAAAGCTAGATGAATTGAGAATTGGACCATATAAAATAATTAAAAAGAAATCTAATACAATTTACGAGATAGATACAGGACATAGAAAAACAGAGTCAAATCTTTTTCATATCACAAAACTAATTCCAGTACAGATAACAGAGGATGAGAATGTGCAAGTATCAAATGGAGAACTGGAGTGAAAATTCACGGGTGAATTTTCTTCCCCATGGGGGGAGATGTAAAGAAATACTATTTCTTTCTTCGCACTCTGTGTGTTTATTAACCATGAAGTTTGGTTATAGTTTTTAACTTTTTAATTGTCTGATTTTAAAGAAGAAACGAATTCAGAATGTCAGATGACAGATTTAAATACGAGTTGATTGACAATTGCATAATCAATGAAAATTTTAATATTATATTATTTTATGTTTTAAAAGTGAAAGAATAAACTTTCATTGTCGTTTCTTCTTTTCAGGTTTGAGTTCATATTGTTTTATATTACCTAAATAAAATAGTCTCTGTATAAAAAAAACTAACAATAAAACTTCTTTTCAGCAACACAAGGTTTATTTCTTTCATGTAGTAAAACAGACTTATATATATGTAGAGAAAATACTCTAAACTTATTATGACAGTTTGCAAATTTTACTTCAACGATATTTTTTATTTAAAGAAACATGGATAGAAAAATTTTACTTCAGACGAGACTCGAACTCGCGGCCTACTGGGAATCTAGTCCAGCCGCTCTTCCAATTGAGTTTCTGAATTCCTGCCCGATTTGTCAAATCTTTCCTTCACATTTATTGCATTGCCTTATGGTAGCAGCAGCGCCATCTATTGCCAACTATGCTAGTTAGGCAACCGATATAATAGACTGCAGTTTATTGAATATCGTAAAGAAGTCGCTTTTACCCTTAATTAATTTTTTTATATTATTTCGCATTAACACATGCTTGTGAAATATATTTTATTTAAAGAAAAATGGATAGAAAAATTTTACTTCAGGCGAGACTCGAACTCGCGGCCTACTGGGAATCTAGTCCAGCCGCTCTTCCAATTGATCCAATTGATCCATCTTTAAATAAAATATATTTCACAAGCATGTGTTAATGCGAAATAATACAAAACAATTCAACGATATTTTTCTTTAATGTTATAACGTAAAAACATTCTGCTAACAATTAAAATAATTATAACAGCAAGGCATCAAATTATAATGAGGTACAATCTGATCGTCTAGCTCACTGAAAAAATCGTTCTGGTCGCCCAAATTTACTTTCGTGTAAAGAAAACAGAAAAAAATATTTCAGTATTTTTCATGCCGAAATGTTACAAGTCCGAAGGGCGTCGGGACGCTGGACGTCGGGATGCTGGGCGTCGAGACGCTGGGCGTCGGGACGCTGGGCGTCGGGACGCTGGGCGTCGGGACGCTGGGCGTCGGGACGCTGGGCGTCGGGACGCTGGGCGTCGGGACGCTGGTCGTAGGGACTGTGGGCGTCGGGACGCTGGGCGTCGGGACGCTGGGCGTCGGTCCGCTAGGCCTCGGGGGGCGTCGAGACGCTGGACGTCGGGACCCTAGAAGTCGGTACGCTGGGCGTCGGGACGCTGGGCATCGGGACGCGGGCGTCGCGATGTTGGTGCCGGGACGCTAGGCATCGGTACGCTGGGCGTCGGGATGCTGGGCGACGGGACGCTGGGCGTCGGGACGCTGGGCGTCGGGACGCTGGGCGTCGGGACGCTGGGCGTCGGGACGCTGGGCGTCGGGACGCTGGGCGTCGGGACGCTGGGCGTCGGGACGCTGGGCGTCGGGACGCTGGGCGTCGGGACGCTGGGCGTCGGGACGCTGGGCGTCGGGACGCTGGGCGTCGGGACGCTGGGCGTCGGGACGCTGGGCGTCGTGACGCTGTTCGTCGGGACTGTGGGCATCGGGACGCTGGGCGTCAGGACACTGAGCGTCGGTCCGCTAGGACTCGGGGGGCGTCGGGACGAAGGTCGTCGGGACGCTGGGCGTCGGTTTGCTAGGTCTCGGGGGGCGTCGGGACGCCAGGCATCGGTACGCAGAGCGTCGGGACGCTGGACGTCAGGACGCTGGGCGTCGCGACGTTGGGCATGTCACTCCGCTAGGCTTCGGGGGCGTCAGGACGCCGGGCATCGGTACGCTGGACGTCGGGACGCTGAGCGTCGGGACGCTAAGCGTCGAAGGGCTGGACGTCGGGATGCTGGGCTTCGGGACGCTGGGCGTCGGGACGGTGGGCGTTGGGACGCTGGACGTCGGGACGCCTGCCGTCGGGACGCTGGTCGTCGCGACGTTGGGCGTCGGTCCGCTAGGTGTCGGGGGGCGTCGGAACCCCGGACATCGGTACGCTGGGCGTCGCGGTCGGAACGCTGAACGTTGGTACCATGTGTCCCGTCGCTTATTATATTTTAAGTAAGGAGTCGATGGTGAATTGAACGTCTTAATTTGAAAAAAAAAAACTAACTCACAATTTTAATTTTAAAACTGTTGGTACACCAAATGTTACTACTGATCATCCCTATCATCCGTAACCGCATTTATCAATAAAGTTTCAGTTTGTGTTATTGCAACAAACATTTATTCAGACCCTGCGAAAACTAACCCTGATATTTGTTTAGGTCTTAATTGTGATAGAACCGTTTTATTTTAGAGATAACGGTTACAAGAAACACTTCTTCGACTAATGCCAAGAAAAATAATGTTACTTAGAATGTCTGTAGATTATTATTTATGTGAAAAATAATCTACTTAATTTTTTTTAATCACGTGAAGTGACCAAAAACACTAAGTGGTGTACAAGCGTGCAGTTCACATTGATGTTAAGTGATGACTGCAGCCTATAGACATCCACACAAAAACTAGAGGTCAAAATGCAGATGCGTTACCACTTTTGAGCCTATGAGTGATGCCTCTGTGCCGGAAATCACAGAGCCACACATTACCACCTGACCGGAACACGATAATTTTGAACACTACCATTTAGCGGCAAGCGGCATATTAGGTAATGCGCTGGTGCCTACGCCCGCGAGCTCCGTCACTGAAGCTTTACCACCAGTAAAAGACCACGTTTATGGTAATTGAATACTGGAGCTAATATACATAAACAAAAAACCAGAGGTTTCATTCAATGTAGATGTATTGTTACACCTGAGGTCTAAGTTTTTATACCTCTTTGTAAGAAATATCAGGGCTGTACATTACCAATTGACCGGAACACGACAGCGCTGAACACTACTATTTAACGGAATGTAGATTAGATAAAGCGGTGGTGCCTACATCCGCGAGCTCCGTCACTCGAGAGTTTGTTTATATGGTTTACTACGATTTTAATATCTTTTAAAGTCATGATAAACAAAATTTGGTCGAGATCGATTTCTGGAAAAGGAGTTCAAAAGCATAGGATATATTTATAACATCCCCAAGATTCATGTAACAGAATAATGTAAACAAACATAATAAAGCCGAAACCAACCAACAACACAACAATATATTTCATTCAAAGATATTTAATGCTTTCTTTTTCACTTTTATACACAAGTGGCTTCAGGAACGAGCCATGAATTCGGAATGACGATATTACCTTCTAACACGCCCAAAAGAAAATGAACCTTGGCCCTTTAGGAATAAAGAAACGATCTATGAAAGATTAAAAACACAATGACCTAGACATAAGCGGTTAAATTCACTTACATCCAATATTAGATCTGATCTGGGAAGCTTTATTTAGCACATAGTTATCATAAAATTAAGGTGAGTCTACGGCGTTGAAAATCGAAGAATTTGGTTCACGGATCGGTTTAAATTAGGCCGTATATCTGTTTTATAGGTTTTGAATATTAGATCAACTCTCAGGAAATTTTCAAGGCGGGGTGAATGGGATAGCCTTAGTAGTAGCACAGTCTAAAGAAAACGAACGTGTTAATTGTAGTAGTATAACATTGGATATCGATGATATTTTTATTTACTGGTTTAGTAGAGTAGAGTTAGTAGAGTAGCTTGGTAGAGTTTCAGTGCAGGTGCTTGAGGCCCTAGGCCCCACCACAAAAGCTCGTCTATGTATGTTCACGTCAAGTCCCACAAGGGGTTGGCAGAAAATAACATGTGCAGGAGCATATAAAAATCCCGGTCCTGATACACCTCCCTTGCTTTGCTTTGAATGGGGTAGTAGGGACGAAACTTAAAAAGTTGCGATCCTACATAGTAATAATCATCTTATATTGTTTCTTTTTTAAGATTGAAAACTAATTTTAATTATGTACATAGTATTTTTAAGATCATCATCTCTATTTTATCTTATTTTCAACTTGTAAACTTGTATTCAACTTTCAAAGACATTTTCTATCATAACTATTTTGAAAAAAAAATTCCGGACGAATAGAGAACCTCCTCCTTTTTTCGAAGTCGGTTAAAAATTCTCTTAATATTGTAAAGCTGTGAAACAACCTTAAAAGAAAACAGTCCCTTAACTGTTTTAGTAATAAACCCCAAAAAGGCACATAATTATAAAATTATGTAACATATATATATTATATACAAAATATTAAATTGTATTAAAATATGAAGTTTCAGTGTTAAACCGTCGTTTTTCTAGGCTGACAAATTCGCTAATATGTCTACGTCGCGTAGGAATTTAACACAAATGTGACATACAACAATTTTATTCCATCGAATAAATCAACAGAAATTAAAGGCTTGTTTTGAATTCCGGGATTAACTTCATGAAATCGAGATCATTTTAATTTTTATACCAACAAATGACGATAATGACAAATGATTTAAGATTCAGTGAAACTACAGGCTTATTATTTTAATTAATCATCACGTGACAAATACCTACGTCACTGTTAAGCCGTGCCTGCGCTATCAGTTTTTCAACATTATTAGGTATTTTGAGTATATTGTGGTAAGTTTTAATTATACATTAACTAGCTGCTGCCCGCAACGTCGTCTGCGTGTAAGCTCTACAGCACCAAACATACCTAAGATGCCAGTGTCGCTTTAGCATTATAAGTAAACAACTTTTGCAATAGCATGAAATTAAAAGTATGAGTTTTTTTGCAAGCGAAGCAAGTGAAGGGAGTCATATGGGAATTCTGCTGAGTTCAGTAATAAGATGTGACTGAAGGAAATAGAGAAAATAATGCAGGAATATATTCACGGACACAAAAGGGTAAAAATACGTACAAAGGTATTAAACCTTACAACACTTTCCTACATACTACGTTGGTAGTTATTCTGCCGGGAGCCAAAATGTTTATACATTAACTAGCGGCCCGCCCCGGCTTCGCCCGCGCTGCTCTGCTCCTTTTAGTCATAGCGTAATGTAAGCTATCCTATCTCTCAAGTTGGATCAAACTGCACATGGTGTGCGAATTTTATTATAATCGGTTAAGTGGTTTAGGAGTCCATTGAGGACAAACATTGTGACACGAGATTTATATATATTAAGATTTTTGTTATTCAAATTTTATGGGTTTCTAGGGTTATTCATCATTATGAACAACTTTTAATTGAGGGCTAACCCTAAATACGCATAAACCTATGGAACAGCAAATTTTTTACGCGATTACATGGTTAACTTCATAGTTAACTTTTTTTCATGTCATGTGGGAAACAAGCATGCAGTTCACATTGATGTTAAGTGATGACTGCAGCCTATAGACACCCACATAAACACCAAACGTCAAAAATGCAGATGCGTTGCCACCCCTGAGATATTAGTTGTTATGTCTCTGTGATAAGTTACTATGGGACCATTCATAACCATCTAACCGGAACACGATAGTGCTGATCACTACCATTTGGCGGCAGGTAGATTAGGTAATGCGGTGGTGCCTACGCCTGCGAGCTTCGTCACAGAAGCTCTATCACTAGTTAAACCACCCTTTAAATTTGAATAGTGACAAAAAATGACCATGTATACTTTCGAAAACGCAATGTAGAATGTTCAATCTATCGGCCACTATATTCAATTACCATGTTAATCGCATGCCTACCCATTTGTCACTCTAATAAATAATAAGTTTTCTGAACCATTTGACCGTGTGTCAGATGCATGTTTGGTATTTCTATTTCTCGCCTCGCTTGAATGTCTTTGTTAACCGAGATAGTATTCAGAGCTTAAATGGCAGCAATTCGGATATGAATCCGAGTGTAACATTATAAATGAAAAAGTAAACGCATTTATCCTTACTTTATTTAAGTACATGAATCTTTTTATGAACTGAAAACTTAGAGAACTTAATAAAATCAAATCAGCTGTTTCTTGGATTTGGAATTGGCGTTTGATACAGTTACATAAAAAGAGCAGTAGGACACGTCACCAGAATATGGTATTGACTGAAGCCAGCATACTAGTCTAAACTAAACTATCCAGCAAGATTGAACATGTCCTAATTTGACGTCAAAATTACAAGATATCGCAGTATTAATAAGCTCCAAATTATTTGAGCTGCAAACACTAATTTTAGTCATAAAAGGTTGACATTTGAACATGAAGCTAAAATATTAGTATTTTATAGATGAACAGAGAACAATTAAAATAGAAGATTATGTAGTGTAAGAGCACGTGGATAAATTATGTTTATGGGGTGTGCCTTTAGCGTGGATGGTCGGGTCGACACACCGCAGCCAGAAATATTGGTGCTTGCAAGAATTGGGTTAATGAAACGTTGGGTAAACGACTAGATTTCAATCATCTCAGTTAGTGACTATAAAGCTTATGGAAGCGAGAACTGGGTAAACAAGAAAGAATTAAACCATGTTGCGTAAGTTATTATTTTGCGGTGTGTCGCCCACCGACTACATCTGATATAGATTAAAATTAATCGCTGAATGAATGTGTTGCTAAGCGTATAACTCGAGAACGGCTGGACCGATTTCGCTGATTCTTTTTGTGCTGTATTTATAATTCTCCAGGATATGTTTGTATAAAAGAAAAAAATATAGTTGCGCGTAAAAATATATATTTTAAGAAAACTTAACCATCATTTTATTAAACTTTTCTAATGTAAATCTCCTTCATGAAAAAGCCTTGTCCGTAGTGCCAATTAGGTGCCTTATTATATTCAATCGCGTATTCTCAACCAGAACTAATTTTCTCTTGAGGCTGGATACTAAAACCAGATACTTTTAAGATTCGAGGAGGTTCTTGTTACACTACCACTTAATTTAACTAGATACGTTAGACCCGTTGAGTATAATATAGTCAACAAGATTAAATAAATATTAAGTAATTTATTTTATACTGTTAGATAAAATGTTATTTTAGGGAGAAGGATATAAAATTGGGTAAATGAAACATAACTTTGTGTGTAGCTTTAAGATGGTAAAGTTATTAATATTTCAAGATAGTAATAATAATATTCATTTCAGATAAAATAAGCACCTACTTTGATCTTGTTTTGCTTTTCAAATATCTATTCAGTCAGCTAGCGTTATATCAAAGTACTAACATTCGCTTTATATTATATTGAGTGGCTGGAAAACCTGTCAACTTAATTTGCGATGAAGCTATGATAATAGAAAATACATTGGTTAATTGAAAATTATAAAGAAATATACTATTATTTTTTACTGGTGGTAGCCCACCAGTGACGGAGCTCGCGGGCGTAAACACAACCGGATTACCTAATTATACTTGCCGCTAATTGGTAGTGTTCAGCACTATTGTGTTCCGGTCAGGTGGTAATGTACGGCCCTATTATTTGCGGCACAGAGGCATAACACCTTAGGCCTCAGAAATCTGCATTTTGACCTCGATCTTTGTGTGGGTGTCTATAGGTTGCAGTCTTCACTTAATATCATGCTTGTTTACCACTACCATTACAAACAAAATGTTGTTTATTAAAAATAGCATATTATTAATAGGTATATTATGTTCCTAGACCGTGATAATGTTATGTTTAATTTTGATTCGACTTTTCAATAGTTTATTTTTGTTTTGATTCCTATTTAATTGTTCGTTATTTTTACTTATTTTCGATATTCACCTCTATCTTAAATCTTGCACAGAAGTATCGGAGACTAACCACAATCACACCACAATCAAATTTTAATATTATCTGAGATCCAGTATAATCTCGGCTCCTTTATCTCTTAGATAAGGGAATTATAACGAGGAAACGAGGACTTTTCTTATTTCAATCAGATACTTACCCTTTTTAGTGAACGAAAACAAGAAGGAAACCTCAAAGAAATGAAGATACGGAAGAGACAATGCAGCGTGAAATACTGTGCTTTTAAGGCATAAAAAAGTAATTTATTGTCGACATAAACATGAACGAGCATACGGAAAGACTTTGGTTACATAACAATCATCTACAGAGAACGCAAACATTTTTTTACTATCAGTTTATTAATAATTTTACGACGCTTACGTCTGCATTTCCTTGTTCAAATCATACATGAAAACTGACGTAATCTTGTTAACGCCAGCTTTGAAGAAACTCTTAAAATAAAGATTGTAAATAAATAATGAGATCAAAATACGTCTGACATTTTACTTTTCGTATAAAGAGGTCTTCACATAGGTAGCTATTTAAACGCTTAACGGTAAGTCATTTTGAAAACCTTGAAAAGTTATTGGTATATATGACACCTATCCGCGATAAACAGTGCCAACAACGCTTCAGTAGCCTAGTGGTAGCATGCCACTACTACTACGCTGGAGGTCCTGGGTTCGATTCCCGGATCAGGGGCTACCAGAGATAACGGTTTTAAATCCTTTATCACTGGTTCTATTGCGATTTTTCCATTTTCTGGAAGTTTCCCAGTATCTCGGAGTTTGATAATGTGCGCGGAGATGGCAACAGGCTCGCCATCTGTTACATGGGTCAAAAACGTAACCAGCGAATCATGGGTGTTTGCATGTATGCTTGAATGCATGCGTTTACCTCTGCCTATACCTTCGGGGATTACAGAGGTGAAGTAACATTTCTATCCGCGAGGAAACTATCGCCAACTGAAGTAAGCGTGACGATTACTGGTATAACAGTAAGTATTGCATAACAGTAACGGCTACAACGGAAGATCAGCGCTGGTCGAGTGACCAGCATTACGCTGAGTTGTAGGCCGATTTATGACGACTTATTTTTTATTATATATGTTGTTTGTGATATTGTTTTTAAGTTATGTTGTCATAAATAAAACATATATTTCTTTTCTTTTTTCTTTCTATTTTGGCATAGTCTCTCCTAATGACGCACAAATACGGTTACCAGGCATCCGGATAAAGCCGGACATAGTTAGACCTTTTGATTGCGGCTCCAGTCAAAATATACGGTGTTTGGTTTATGTTAGGCTTTTAACATTTCTTAATCGAGCGAGCGCCGAGCACAGCGGAACGCTTCTCTCGCGGGTGTCCGGCCTTTTTACCCAAATGTCCGGTAAAAACTTGATGGTTTGCCCATCTATTAGTTTTAGCCTGGTAACCCTACGCACAATACTGTTGTGGGCTGTATTTAGGAAAGCTTTGTCCAGCAATGGACGTCTTCCGGCTGGAGTGATGCTGATGATGATGATGATAAAATATGACACCTAGCCTACAAACATGTACCTATATAAAATCCATAGCTCTCAATGAAGATGCATTGCCATTGGTGAAATGAAAGTTGTTGTGCCTCTAAGCAGAAAATTACAGGGATTACCACCTGACTGGAACGCGATAGCGCTGAACACTACCATTTAGCGACAAGCAGATTAAATAATGTGATGGTGCCTACGCCCGATAGGGATCGATTGGAGGCGTTTGAAATGTGGTGTTGGAGGAGGATGGAGAGAATTAGCTGGACGGAGAAAAAACCAACGAAGAGGTGCTTGCTATGGTGAGAGAGAAGAAACAAATATTAAACATAATTGAAAACAGACGAGGCAGAATGCTGGGCCACCTGGTGCGACACGACAATTACATCATGACAATCATGGAAGGGAAAATTGAAGGAAAGAGAAGCAGAGGGAGACTAAGAAGAAGTTATATAGACCAAGTGAAGGAAAAAGTAAAAGTTGTGTCGTACCAGGATGTCAAGAGGTTGGCACAGGATAGAGAACGCTGGTTATTCCATCGACAAGAGCACAGCTCTTAAACATAGAAGAAGCCTACGCGGATTCCGTCACTGCAGAATTACTTAGAGATAATTTCAATCCTGAAAAAGGCTCCTTATTTGCATCAAGACCTCTGAGCGTGTGTTAAAAAATAAGGTGGTAAACCTTCAGTCAAATATTACTTGCTGCTGCGGAATCTTTCATGGGCGAGTCAAACTTGCACTTGGCCGCTTTTTACACACAAATAAATAATATTCATAAAACGGAAACACCTTTCATCAAACCATCTCTCTGTGTGTAATCTCCTTAACGAATTGGATATTTTTGTGATATTTTTAGGTACGGATATCACATTATGATGAATCATTCATATTTTTTCTGGAACAAAACTCACGACGTGATGAAGGAAAATTTGTACGATGTTTTCTTTTGTAAAACAAAGAGAGATATTTATCAAAAGATATCTAGTTTATTGGAGTACCTACAGTACATGTCTATTGTAAGTGTGTATCGGAGAGGTTAAGTTGAATTGACAAATTCATGCAATTATACTCGGACTTTTAATTCGATTCCTGATTTGACATTTTCGGTGTTGCAACGTAATGGCAACTGCTAAATAATGGCGTTTTGAAAAATTAATCGATATGAAAATGAAATATTTCCGAATCGATTCAATTCGTTTATAGTATTATCTAAACAACTACTATTTTAGCGCAGTAGTCTCATTTTTCACGTATATTGTTTTGTGCTTGCGAGTGCTTATTGTCTACGGGCGTTGTCTTAGTGTGCAAACTAACGCAAACGAATGCTGCGCTGGATTTATGTGTGGGTGATTGTCGAGATGATGTTGCATTTGTGTAAGAAATTGCATGGTGGGAGAAAAGCGGCGACACTGGTTCTAATACTAAATTGAAGCAAGGGCCTTCCATCCTTATTTTTCTATTCCGTGGTTTACACACTAACGGTGCGGTTTTCGAGTTCGTTTCTGCCAAGAATGTATAAATTGTGAACTGAACTTCCCTCTTAGGTGTTCCATCGATGCAACAATATGGGATTCTGCAAAAATGGCGTCTAAAGAGTCCTTCAGGGCCGGCAGAGCGATAGCAACTGCCCTGGTGTTGCAAATGTTCATAGGCGACGATGACCACTTTCCACAAGGTGACTCATCTGCTTGTCTGTCAACCTTTTAAAATAAAAAAGGCGCATACTGTATATTTCCAAGTTGAGGAATATATTTCAATGACTTGGAAGTTATAATAATAATGCGTGATTGTTTCTCAACCAACGAATAATATTTTTGTACTTTTCGAATATAAAGAAACAAAATTAAACCTTGGATTACACTCACGCCTCAAGAGAATTCGCAAAGTCGGCAAGGCCTTTCCTTTAACAATCATACCGAAAAAAAATATCACCGCAATAACAAAGAAAAATATTATATTGACATTGGCAACGCTGATTGGATCAATTCGAAATCAGAGGTTGACAGTGAAATCAAAATGGTGATTAATGTATGTAAATCATTAATTTATTACCACTTTGTATAAATCTGGTATTACAATGCAAAACATTGCATCGGAGGTACGTAAATTCTTTAATTAAAACTTTTATATCAGAATGTTATTACAAAATTGATAAATGGTTAAAAGTACTAAGTTAAATGCATTTACAATAAGACATTCGATTTATGAATCATTTCCGTGGGAATGAATTTTTTCTTAATCGTTTTCGAGTAATTACTTATTATTATTAATATGTAACAGTATAATGTATTGTGTGTGTATTTTAAAACAAAACGACAGATAATAAATACATAAAGATAAAAGAGTTAACACCTATATGGCAATGTTAATAAACGGAACTAGAGAATATAATTAAATTTTTAAAATAAACGTTTTAATCACCGGTCTTGGAGGGGCGTGATGTAGCGTCCACTACATTAAGGCGCAAACTAGTGGAACACATATGAAACCTCCCACTGTGGAGGAACGGGTGGAAGTGTTCCTCCAGCGAAAAGGGAGGATCCTCCAACCAGGCGAGGTGGTAGCGCCTGGCGGGCCGCGGCCCTACGATTGACGTTGGGAAGTTGTATATATGCCAACTCTTGAGAAATCTTCGCATGTGCGATGTAATTCGAATGCACGCCATCTATCGTACTAGACAAGTACTGTGAGGTTTCATTGTATTCCACTAGTTGGCACCTTAATGTAGTGGACGCTACACCGTTATTCATACTATCCGATTTCAGATCTCTCGCAATCAACGCTTTCTTGACTTATTCAAGGCTATATTGTGGAAGCTATATCAATGCTGCTCGCTTTGGTATGTGATCGCCAATCTAGAGCCTTCTTCCCACAGTAGCCACCGAGAACTACGAAGCCTGACCTTACACACGTCAGGGCCGCTTCACAAATCAAAGCATTGGTAGCCTCTTCACTGAAATACCCCCCCTCTTAATGGATAATCAAGTGGACTGCCCTCTTGATTATCCACTAAGAGCCCTTGATAAGAATATCCATAACGACTAGATTCGTGAAAATTGAATTTTGGACACAAAGAACGGAGGATGTCAAGTCGTTGCGAAGTCTAAGGATCGCCTGTCCATCTTGTACTTTGTTATTTCTACTAGCTGTAAGAGCTTCAGACGTTAAGTGAGATGAATAAAACTCGTTAACAATATTGAACTTTAGATGTACTTAATTCATATTCACCTTAATCTTAACATTAGTTCAAAAATCCGGTTGTTATAGCTTATCACAAGCTTTGCGTTTCACTAGATATTACCATTTTTTCAGAGATGTTACTGCTACCATAAATCGTTTAAATAATGATTTAAGTAGACAGTCCAAGAAATACAATACCCATTATAGGTATCTTATTGTGATGTAAATTAGAAATAAAATACGCTTACATTCTTATACCCATTAGGTATAAACCTGTGTCGTGGGTGCCGTTGTACACATACAACACATACACAAACACCCATACCCGAATCAAATATCTGTAGGCCAAACTAATATTTGGCCCGGAGCGGGGATCGAACCCGCGACCCTTCGAATCAAACGGTCATCTCACACCACGAAACTAACCGGGTCGTCAAGAAAAAAAAAAGCTTGTGTGCTACTTTCATCTCATACATATATAAATCGTGCGCTGTGCTGTGTTTTCGTCAGATAATCACAATAATGAACTGTCTGTATGCTGTGATAAGCCTAGCCAAAGATTTCGAATACCCATTTTTCTTAATTACTTCCCTTGTTCAACACAAGCAGTATCCATTTTTCTAAACACTTTTACTGTTATCAAATGGCATCATAATAAAATTATGTAAGATACAGTTTAGCGAATGACTAAACAGATATGCGAATGTGGATGGTTGCAGAGGCCCAGGAAGACCAAGACTGACCCACCATGACCAAATAGGTCGAGTTCTGTCGTGTCAATAGTCTAGGAATCGGCGTGCATGTATGAAGAGAATGATGAAGGTAGATGGGGCACGAGAGGTATGTCAGGACCGGGATATCTGGCGCTCTACTCTCTCTGCCTACCCCGTTATGAACCTCGCGTGAAGATACATACATACTTATGATACAGTTAGCATAAATTGAACACGATACAATAAGCATATGAGATAGTTGATGATAAAGGTAAGGCTTTCCCGTCACACTTAATTAATTGCAATAACAAAAAAGAATATCCAAGCTCCGGAAAAAATCGGCTATTATAGCTACGCATAAGCATTACAAATAATAAAAAAGTAATTTGAATAAATGTTAAAATAAATCAATAAATTACGTTAAAATTAATTACGTTACTTATGCCAACATAAATGAAATTGGATGAATAAAGAAAGACGCAATGACGGACATAAAAGATTTTCTGTAAAACGAAACGAAATACCTTAAATAATCGAGTAGAATTTTTTAGTAAATCTCATCAGATACGAACTTGATTTAGACTGATCTCTTCAAGATATTGCTGAAACCATTCCATTTTCTAGATCCAACACAAAAGTATAAAGCAAAAACCTCAAGAATATTTTAACAAAGCTTCAAGATTCTGCAAACATTCTTTATTTTCAACTAGAAAACTACAAAAACGGTCGTCAATTACGTAATATTGGTTATAAAAGAGTTTTGCAGAAAGCATATAAGGTTATTTCTATGAAAAGAAAACTGAATCTGTTCGCACAGGCGAATGTTTCGTATATAGGACCCCACCTAAGGTTAAGGTCATTGTATACTTATCGTAGGTCGGCGTTGGGATCCTATCCCCAGTTTAGCTTTATGTACACTCAAACAAGATCAACCGCAAACAATCAAATATAGTTTTTATGACGACCACACAGTGTATAATCCTTGACCTGTGATTTTACCGTACTTGACGTGGGTATACGAATAATTTGATTTCAATCATAATTTGAATACCAGCAACATATTGAAAAATGCATTTTAGTAAATGTTTAGTTATTTTCAATTTATTCGTGATTGGAGCTGTGTTAACTCTGCTGATTGCGAACACTACAAACCAAATATTCATGTTCACTATGTTCGTGCTCATTCGTGTGTAGGTATACTGCTTTGAGCAATACTTTAATACCTACGCTACGTAATTGGTTTTTTTTTTGATGTAATGGAAGTGGCAAACAAGCATGCAGTTTACATTAATGTTAAGTGATAACTGCAGCCTATAGACACCCACACAAAGACCAAGGTCAAAATGCAGATGCGTTACCACTCCTGAGGCCTAAGGTGTTATGCCTCTGTGTCGGAAATTACAGGGCCGTACATTACCACCTGACCGGAACACGATAGTGCTGAACACTACCATTTAGCAGCAAGTATATTAGGTAATGCGGTGGTGCCTGCGAGCTCCGTCACTGAAGCTCTAACACCAGGAAGTTATAATAAAATATAGCGTTAATGCCCATTACTTAATTTCCATTCTCAATACTTCTGTTTTCTATCACAAATCTGTTTTAACCGCAATTAAACACACACTAAACTTGTCGTTTGCTAAACTGATACGCTAATTTGATTAAGCACACTTTACTACCTCAAAACCCTGGAAAAACACGAAGTAATGATGGTTTTCCACTTCCAAAGTCAATGGCCACTTATATTCGATGACGTCCACACGATATAGGTGATAAACAACACTCGATACGCTACGCGCACTTTGGGTGAATAACCGCCTAATTCGAAATTGACCGAGACGCATGGAAACTTGTGGGAAATTTGGTATAAAAACAATAAACAATACTTTTTATTCACTTTTAGGATTGCGTAGCCTATAAGGAACCCTTACGCTTTGTCCGTCCGTCCGTCCGGTCGTCCATCCGTCCGTCCATATTAGCTATGCAAAGAAAGTCAGACAGTAAAATTTTGAAAACTGTTTTTCTAGGATACCTCCTCTAAACGTAAAGTGGGGCGGTGTTGTTTTCTTCACGCACCCTGTAGTGTAGAAAATATTGAATTTTAAAGTGTAAATTTTTGTTAGACTCAAGTTTGAAGCGTGGGAAAAATCATGGTGATAAGACATAATTTAACGAATTTAATAGGAAAACTGTAGATAAAGCACGGGAGATGTAGCCATGAAGGTATGTATAGTTTATTATTGCTAAATTTGTTAATTGAAGTATGTAGTGAAACTTATTTATTATTTTATAATTACTTTTTGTTCACATCAATTTACAATGTAACCGACGACACTGATGCACGGTAAAACTCTAGTAAGTTTATGTTTGTAACTATATGTTTCTTTTTATAAATAAATAAATAAATAAATGTGTCAGGACTCGCGCGCATTCCACACTCTCTGCCTACTCCGTAAGGGACCTGGCGTAAAGATACATACATTATCTATGTTATATAAAAGGAATACTATCACAGATTAGTAGACACTGACTGAGATATGGAAAGAAAATTTTGACTTTGTGCAGGAATCGAACCTGCGACCTCAGGATAAAGCGGCTGGACTAGTTATCCTGAAGTCGCAGGTTCGATTCCATAATAATATTCTATTTTCGCAATAACAAATGCGAGTGAAAGTAAAAACAAAAAAGAAAAAAAAATACTTCGGGAAGGAATCGAACCTGCGACCTCAGGATAAGGCGGCTGGACTAGTTATCCCGAAGTCGCAGGTTCGATTCCTTCCCGAAGTCCATTTTTTTTCCATTTTTTCTTTAATTTCTAAAGTTCACTCGCATTTGTTATTGCGAAAATTAAATATATAATATATATATATAACAATACTTAATTCATGGTTTGTGAGTCCAACTCGCATTCGTCTAGTTTTATATTCGATCCAATTCCATTGAACAAAAAAAAGCGCTGGAAAAGACATGATAGTGAATGTTTTCCAATCGCTTGCAGGGTCAATGGCCACTTGTTTTGGATGGCATTTACACGATATGAGGGGATAAACAACACTTGATACGCCACGCGTATAGGGAGTTAGTAACCGCCAAACACGAAATTTGCTGAGACACGAGGAAAGTTTTGGTTTTGGGTATAAACAAAAACAATATGTTTGAACTTTTTTTTATGTAATGAATGTGGCAAACAAGCATGCAGCTCACATTGATTCTAAGTGATGACTGCAGCCTATAGACACCCACACAAAGACTGCAGAAGCTGTCAAAATGCAGATGCGTTACCACTTCTGAGGTCTAAGTTGTTATGCCTCTATGCCGAAAATTACAGGGCTGTACATTACCACCTGACTGGAACACGAAAGTGCTGAACACTACCATTTAGCGGCAAGTATACTAAGTGATGCGGTGGTGCCTACGCTCGCAAACTCCGTCACTGGAGTTCTACCACCAGTAAATAAACTTACTAAAAATATTTTCTTAATGCAATAATATTGCAAACAAGCATCCAGAGGAATTTATCTGGAGAATATAGTATGTTAATTTATTTGAGTGGTATTTAATATTAAATTGTTTAATTCACTCAGTAGCGTAGTGGTAGCAGGCCACTACTATTACGCTGGAGGTCCTGGGTTCGATTCCCGGGTCGGGGACTATCAGAGATAACGGTTTTAAAATCCTTTATCTCTGCTTCTATTGGGATTTTTCAATTTTCTGGAAGTTTCCCAGTACCTCGGAGTTTAGTAATGTGCCCGGACAGGCAACAGGTTCACCACCTGTAACATGGGCCAAAAAGTAACCGGCGAGTCGTGGGTGTTTGCATGTATGATTGAATGCATGCATTTACCTCTGCCTACTCCTTCGGGGATTACAGGCGTGAAGTCACGTTGTTTAATTCATTTTAATTTATATAACGATTTCTGTTAGAAACACAATAAATATGTTTTTTATTTATATCTTACAAATTTCTACATACGTTAAAATACCTACTAATTATCCAATCACTCTTTGCGGTTCAAAAGTCACTTGTATCACACGATATGAGAAGATAAACAACATTTTTACTTTTGGTAGAGCTCCAGTGTAGGAGCTCGTGGGCGTAGGCACCACCGCATTACCTAATCTATCTGCCGCCAAGTGCTCAGCACTATCGAGTTTCGGTTAGATGGTAGTGTACGGCCCCGTAATTACTTATCTCAGAGACATATCAGCTAAGGTCGCAGGGGTGGCAACGCATTGACCCCTGGTATCTGTGTAAATGTCTATAGGCTGCAGTCCTCACTTAAAATCATTGTGAAGTGCATGTTTGTTTGCCACCTTCATTATATAAAAACGTGACGTATAAAGTCGTCACAAGTGCACCAACTTTCTACACGCGTAAAAATACTAATTATCCCGTCACTCATTACAGGTCAATGGTCATTTATATCAGATGACGTTAACACGATATGGGAAGATAAATAACACTCCATACGCCACGACTACAGGAAGTAAATAACCACCAAATACGAACTTTTCTGAGACACGAGGAAACTTCTGGTAACGAAGACCATAAAATAAATAAAATAATTAAGAATAATATTTATTACGTTAATAATTTCTGAATGCGATGAAAATGGCAGATAGGCGGCCTAGGGTTTTTTTCTTATCTTGAGGCTACAGGATGTTGATTTCAAACGAAGTCGATGCTGACTTTCTTTGTTTTTTATATTTCACGATTTAAATCATTTTTAAATTCTATTTATTGTTGAAAATTAATAACATTTTATTAAATGTAATGAGATAAATACCAGTGTTGTGTTCATGAATTGCGATTAAACTGACTCGGTAGTTAGTTATAGGTAGATCCATTTAAAAGAAGAATACTGTAAATAATATTGACAACAACCCTTGGTAAGTGCCACTGCTAGGCACGAGTCTCTCCCCTTTTTGGAGGGAGGCCAATAATAATATTAAAAATGCTGAATCGGAAAGATCTCAGCCGTTTCCAGAGGTATTTTTAAAGATTATAAATGTGTCCATTGATGTAGTATCAATGTTAAATTAGACTTACTGATGTAGATATATTACTATCTATATTAATATTTTTAAAAAGAGGAAAGATTTGTGTTTTTTTTATGTATGTTTGAAACGTTTTCACACTAAGACTACTGGACCGATTAAAAAAATGCTTTCATCCTTAGAAAGCTGCATATTTTTTTTTAATTTAATTCACAAAACTGATGTACAATCATTTTTGCAGACAAATTAAAATAAAGCCTATAAACAAAAAAAGCTCTTTGATTGACACCTACTAGATGTGAATCTTACATGCTCATTTGTAGTGTACCATACTTATTTATCTAATTTTATTTAATATTTAATCTAGAAAAAGGTAACAAATTTTTAAGTTTATGCTTATTAATTGAGGCTAAAGAACCACTGAAAAGGTCTATTTCGTCACGAATTTTGTTGGCAACAGACAGCATTCGACATATTGGGGAGGACTGACCAATATTGTTACGATACTGGGGCAAGCCGAAGCGAGTATATAATGTGTCTATTTCGAATTCTTCATTTTTAATGTCCAAAAGGCAGACTATCGTATATAATAATATGTAGCGTCCACTACATTAAGGCGCCAACTAGTGGAACACAGACGAAAACCTCACAGTACTTATCTAGTACGGTAGATGGCGTGCAATCGAATTACATCGCACATACGAAGTATTCTCGAGAGTTGGCATATATACAACTTCCCAACGTCAATCGTTGGGCCGCGGCCCGCCAGGCGCTACCACCTCGCCTGGTCGGAGGATCCTCCCTTTTCGCCGAAGGAACGCTTCCACCCGTTCCTCCACAAATATATAATATAAATATTATAAAATATGCGAAAGTTTGTATGTTTGTTTGTTTGTTACTACTTCACGTAAAAACTGCTGAACCGATTTTCATGAAATTTAGCACACGCAGAAAAGATAACTTGAATTAACACACAGTATAGTTTTTATCCCGAATAAAATGTTCCTGTCCTGGGATGCTATGGGATGATTTGATGCGTTTCCACAGGTTACGTGAAAAGCGACCTACAAGCGGGCGGAGCCACGGGCAACAGCTAGTGGTCTATAAATTTGCCTCCTACAGCGAAGCTATGATTAGGCATTTCATGTACTTTGTACCTGTTATACACGCACAAAGCCTTGCAATCCGACTCGGTTAATGATATCTAAAAGTAAACAAACGGCTTTATGACATGTTGGCAAACGGTTAGAAATTAATTGTGTGGTTTTGACACGACATATTTCAGGTATATTATACGTGTTGATAAATAGTTTGTGAACGTTCCCTAAATTGGTTGAGGATTGAATCAGAATAGATTTCTTTTGATCATTGCTCAAAATATTCAATTTACTTCGTAGATTCAGTTATTGTTTACGTTTGAAGTACACGTACGTACGTACGTACGTTACGACATAGTTAATTATTGTATTATAATAATACTAATAATCCGGTCTATTATCACTGACAGAACTATTGTAGCCAATAAGCCTGATATAGTGGTAATAGACCGCTCAGAGCGCCGCGCAATGATCATCGATATCACCGTCCCTCATGATGGGAATCTCGTGAAGGCCGAAAAAGACAAGGAAATCAAATATCTTGATCTGGCTCACGAGATTGTCGCCATGTGGGATGTGGATTCGGCCATCATTGTGCCGATAGTCGTCACGGTCAACGGATTGATAGCAAAGAGCCTCGACCAACATCTCAAGAGGCTCAAGTTAGGAAGTTGGATCAAGGGTCTGATACAGAAGGCGGCACTTCTCGGCACGGCACGTATAGTGAGGAGGTTCCTGTCTCTGTGACCCTAACCACCGACAGCTTGAACCCTGTTCCCGCTGCCGGCGGCGCACTATTTTTTATTTTTTTATATATATTTGTTTTTTTTTTCAACTTATGTATGTAAAAAAATACTAAAAAAGATGAAGAATAAATGAGTGTAATAATAATAAATACACTTTATTGCACACCAAAAGAAAATTCACAAAAAAAAAATACATATCAAACACATATGTTACAATGGGCGGCCTTATCGCTAAAAGAGCGATTTCTTCCAGGCAACCCAAAAGATAACAGGACATATTTAACATAAAAACAGGTAGGGTGTGCGTTATTAACTTAAAACTATTAGTCCTAGGACAGACATGAAAAATGACAAAGCAAGAAGGATATTACCGGTTTCTAAGAGCATATAATATAAAAATCACCTACTCCATGGAAGTAATCAATTTGGAAATCAAGCAAACCGTCAAGTTTAAAATAATATCACAAAAAAAAATTCTAGAGCTATTCGGTCTCTGAGTACCTACCTATTGTATCAACTCAACAGCAAGATGATAAGCTTATCTGTCTCCAGATCATAGTTTTAATATTGGATATGTTTAATGAAGACTTTCAAATCGTTTTCAGAATTCCGTAGAAAATGGAACCCTTATAAGATCGCTCGTGCGTCTGTTTCTCACAGAGGAAAAATCCGTGCAGTAGTCTTTGAGTTTATCGCGAACGGACGCGTCGAGGGACCTTGTTTTTATAATATGTACAGACAATAATATAGTCATCAAGCTAATAACTTTGTTTACAAAAAAGGGTCAGTACCCTGTACTACTGTAGTACACTATAATATTTTTATATCAAAAGTATTTTTTCTATATCCCAAGCCCAATAATATCTTACTAACAGAGCAGAACGTAATAATTGCCCCATTACACAAATATAAATCAAATATTGGCCATATAAACACCCGTTATGTCATCACAGTGCCCATTTTTTGCCCAAAATACCGTTAAGGATTGAGGTTTAATATTTCCTTCAAGGAATAAAAATAGGAAGCCATGTTTGTGTATGATGTAGCTAGGAAATTCTGTCGATTTATAACTAGCACATTATTTTTTCTTCATCGCATAACCGCACGTAATAATATTAAAGAAGGCAAAATATTTAAGTCTTCTGAGATGGTTATATTTTAGCTATTTTAGCCACTCGGTTGACAAACGTAAAATTAAGGAATTATAGGATATTGAATAAAAACTTTGTTTTAAACTTTCACAACATATCTACGTACAGGCTAGAGATATTTTTATTGAGATTTCTAGCGTTGTTTATTTAGTAGCAAACAGGTATGAAAATAAATGAGATATATATGCAACGTAAATACTGCAATTCATACATGTCATAACAAAAATAATCATATGAACGTTTTTTTTTATGTAACAAAGATGCAAGCATGCAGTTCACATGGATGTTAAGTGATGACTGCAACCTACAGATATCTATACAAAAACCAGAGGTCTAAATGCAGGTGTAATTTGACCTATCGAGTTTTAGTTTGAGTTTGATGCGTTGCGTACACTGAAACTCTACCACCAGTAAAAGTGCTCTTTTTTTTACGTACTTATAAAAGTCTACCATTTAACCAGATAATTTTGGGATTTCATAAAATATTAAGAGATACGTTCTTTAGATACCAGTAACCTATAAAGCTAACGATTTTTCACTATATTTATGTTAATATAGTAGAGAACTGATTGGTCTGTGTATAGTAGTCAAGTTTTTATGGCTTCGTAAGATCATTGTTGAGAAGCGCGCATGGCCCGGCGGCTGGTGTAGATCTTAGACGATCTACTCGGTTAAGCACTACGGGCGCGGTCGGGTAGTGTGATGGGTGTCCGCTAGTGGCAAATTAAAATGCGCGTTTCCTTGCTTCGGAGGGCACGTTAAGCCGTCGGTCCCGGTTGCTATCGATAGATAGCAGTCGTTAAACCTTGTCGGAGGCCTTATAGGCGGTTTGAAAACACACATTAGAGTTTACAAAGATCTTATAATGAATAATAATAATGGCAACCCATTATACGTCCCACTGCTGGGCACGAGTCTCTCCCCTTTTTGGGGGGAGGCCTGGAGCTTACTCCACCACGCTGCTCCAATGCGGATTGGTGGAGGTGGGTGGGTCAGTGGCAGCGGGTTGGCCACCACGCTGCTCCAATGCGGATTGGTGGAGGTGGGTGGGTCAGTGGCCAACCCGCTGCCACTGACCCACCCACCTCCACCAATCCGCATTGGAGCAGCGTGGTGGAGTAAGCTCCAGGCCTCCCCCCAAAAAGGGGAGAGACTCGTGCCCAGCAGTGGGACGTATAATGGGTTGCCATTATTATTATTCATTATAAGATCTTTGTAAACTCTAATGTGTCGTAGACCCTGAGAAAGAAAACAGGCTCGCGGTAGTGATTTCGTAGCGCACAGCTACGCCGTAGTCAATCGTTACATCCAAAGGCATCATAGAGTTTAGTCTATTTATTTTTCTAGTTTACTGTGAAAAACGCAATTATAAAAATAAGAAGATTATAATGAAATGTCTTACTGGTGGTAGAGTAATATAGTTGTGTAAGTGTCAATAGACTGTAGTCATCACTTAACATCCATGTGAATTGCATGCTTGTTTGCCACCTTAATTATATATATATTAAAAAAAAATGATGTAAAAGTTGCCCCCTTTGGTTTGTCTCAGCATCGCTCGCCTGTAGGTTCGGCTCGGTATCGGCACGCATCGGTTCGCTTTCGCTTTTCTATCTAACCAGATTGAAACTATACCAAACATATTGCCCGGTAAAGTTAGTGCCGTCGGAATGAGCAGCCTACATATGTCTATTAAAAAAAAGATAGACATCATACATTACAAAATAAAAACGCTTCGCCACGCTATCGGTTTGCTGGCTTAAAGGAAATAATTTTTCAAATTCTACAAATCCAGTCAACAAATCAGTGCCAGTCAAACTATTAATGGGGTTGTATTAAATACAAAAACACGAAATGGACAGCAGCGTCCCGTGATTTAACTACCGCCACTGGCAATGAGCAGGGCACATAGCTCGGCGAACCGACAGCCGCTGGGGCAGAAAGGTTCTCGAGTGGAGACCACGTATCGGCAAGCGCAGCGTAAGACGTCCACCTGTTAGATGGACCGACGACCTAGTGAAGGCTGCAGGTACCCGCTGGACGCACGTCGCTTCCGATCGGTCGGCATGGAGGTCATTGGGGGAGGCCTATGTTCAGCAGTGGACGTCCTATGGCTGATATGATGATAATGTATGCAACCCAAACATTTATCTATTTAACTACAGGCTGCAACTGGTCTAACAACTAATGCAAAATAAACAAACGTTTGCCAATTTCTATAATCGGTAAATATAATTATCTACAAGACTAAATGAAACTTATATATTCATTTCTATTCATATCATAAAAATACGTGTACCCTAATAATAACACTTAAAATAATCTCGTCCATTTTTCAGCGCCTACAAACGTTGTAATTCAAGTTATAAACATAAAACTGATTCCACTGAGATCAAAGACTATTAAGCGAAATAGGCAGCTTATCTTAGCTTTTAGAATTCATCATTTACTTTTATTATGCCTAGATAAACAGCCCATTCAATCACACTATTCGTGAATCTTTTTAACGTTTGTAATTAATCAAAACATAAAGAGTGTTTATCTTCGTGATTATTTTGGTACTTGATACAATAAAATTATAAAGTGAATAAAATGAACAGCAGACGCATTTTTAGATATGTGTTTTTCATGACAAGTCCCTTATGGGTTAGGCAGAGAGGGTGGAGCGCCAGATATTCCGGTCCTGACAAACCTCCCGTGTATCTTCTACGTTCGTCATTCTCTTCATACATGCACGCCGATCCTAAGACTTTTGACCCCGCCCTCAGACAGTACTCAACCTATTCGGTTATGCTAGGTCAACAGCATTCTAGTGTAAGCACTCCATTTGAGGACACGAATTTTGACAAAAATTTTGAAGTGTACAATTTTGATTCTTGATAAAAATATTACAATTTCATTCCTTATCTCTCCTGTTCAAAATGTTAATTCTTAAAAAATATCAAACCTTCGTCTTTTGTTTGCAACATCTGAAACACCATCAGTAAACTTACAACTTTGATTACGCTTTACAACACTACCGGAATCAAAATTCACTAAAATCAATTGATGTAGGTGTACGCAGCCAAACAAATTGATCATTATAACACTCAATGGACTGTAAATTCAGAATAATGTAAATCAAAATCGTAATCGGAAATATGTAAATGAATTGGAATTTCCGACCTTTCAGTACCGGATTCGAAGCTCCATAAAATCCGTAGTGTAGATCATTAACTATGAAATAGTATTAAAGCAGATAATAATGAGTCATATCAAAAAAGGAATTTGAATATTGGAAATATCTTACTATCAACATTTTAAACATATAAGGTTGGGGAAAAAGTTTCTTCGCATTTTTTAAGATAATTCAAAACATTTTTTAATATAGTTTATTTAAATTTAACTAAAGTATGCATGTACCATTTTGTTCGATAACCTTTTGCCATCTTGTAGGTAGGGACATGATCCCATTGCAATAAAAATTTTGGGACTTCTCATCAAAATACCGCGACAAGTGGATTTGGCAGTCCTCTCGTGATGTTAACCTAACATTGCATAAAGAATTCTGAAGAGACCGAAACAGGTGGAAATCTGAAGGTGCAAGGTCAGGACTATACGGCGGATGCATTAACACCTCCCAGCCAAACTCTCTAAATTTTTGCTGAGTGGCTATAGAAGTGTGAGGTCTAGCGTCATCATGATGAAACACCACACCCCTTCTGTTGATCAATTCCGGCCGCTTTCTCTCAACTTCTTGCTTTAATCTCATCAGTTGTTCGCAGTAGAGTTTAAAATCGATAGTCCTGCCTGGTGGTAATAGCTCATAATGAATAATGCCCTTCCAATCCCACCACACACACAACATCACCTTATTGCGAGTTAACCCGGGTTTCACCACAGTCTGTGAAGCCTGACCGGCCTTTGACCACGACCTTTTTCGCACGTTCTTGTCGTACGTGATCCACTTTTCATCACCAGTTATCAGCTTCTTCAAAAATGATTCGGTTTCATTACGTCGTAATAAAGAATCACAAATGAGTACACGGTTCATTAGGTTTCTTTCAGTGAGCTCGTGAGGTACCCAAATATCGAGCTTTTTTTTGTACCCAGCTTTTTTCAAATGCGCCAAAACTGTTTTGTGATCAATTCTCAGTTCTTCAGCTACGCCGTAACTACTTATATGTCGATCTTGCTCCACTTTTTCAAAAATGGCATCCATTTTATCCGTAATAGGGCGACCAAAGCGAGGTGCATCCTTGACATCAAAATTTCCGGATTGAAAACGCTTAAAACAAATTTGTGCTACTCTCACAGACACTGCACTAGATCCATTAACATCGTAATTTTTTTTCGCGGCTTGCGTTGCATTTTTACCTTTTTTGTAGTAAAATTTTAAAATGTATCGAATTTCTTCATTAGATTCACTCATCTTGACAGTACGAAAAACAAATGAAATACACACATTTGCCGAATTTAAATTTGGAATTATGTTCTTTAAAATTTTAACTTTCAATGATACCAAAACCAGCCAGATACAAATACTACAGCCAAAGAGATTTTATTACAAGTTCATACATACTATAATGCGAAAAGACTTTTTCCCCAACCTATTATTAAAATTTCAAAGATGGTGACAAAATTAATCTAAACAATATTATTTTTAATGTTTTCGCGAGTATCATACATTGTAGAAATTAAATTTGCGCTTTTTCTCGCGTGTAGAACACTCCCAAACTTCTTCTTATACCCCACGTTTCGGTCGCTTTCCAGCTAGGAAAGCCGTGGTCTAGGGCAGACTAGCGGTAGCTGGAAAGCAACCGAAACGGCGGGTATAAGAAGAAGTTTGGGAGTGTTATATACGCGAGAAATTGCGCAAATCCGCAAATTTAATTTCTACAATATAATTTTTGTGTTATGAATTAATTAATTGTCTTGTTGTGGGTAACCTGAAATTGGAAATAAATCAACGAAATGTGGCAAAATTTGACAAGATTACGTCTAATGTTTAATTGCCCCAGTTTCCGTCATTTAACGATCCAGGACTTACTGACAGGCTCGAACATCTGAGCCTGTGCGCAGAGACATTGGGAGTCTGTGTGAGTTATCTCTACAATGGTGAGAGCTTTGCTAAACTGTTCGACATAGTGCCACCGTCTCTCTTCCTACACCGTACTACCCGCCGAAGAGAGAAGTTCCACCTTCACTGACTGGACAACTGGCAGTGCTCAACGGTGCGGTTTTCACGTTCGTTCCTGCCCAGAACGTGTAAATTGTGGAACGAACTTCCCTCTGAGGTGTTCCCTCGGTGCTACAATATGGGGTTCTTCAAAAATGGCGTCAAAAGAGTCCTTCGGGCTGACAACGCGTTAGCAATTCCCCTGGTGTTGCGAATGTCCACAGCCGACGGTGACCACTTTCCATCAGGTGGCCCGTCTGCTAATCTCTCATCCTAATGACATACAATAAAAATCAATTCCAATATCTTCACTTCGTCATGTACAATATTCAAAATATTAATGATAATAAATTCACTCACAACAACATAATTGACAAAACGTTAATCACGTTACATTTCACCAAATCGACCAATCACTAAATTATCCTTGTTTGTACATTAAGTGAGCAAGGGCAAGCTATAATATTTCTGGGATCATTTCGTCTTATTTTTCTGCACTCAACGCTACATCGGACCTTAATAGACGAATGGAATATCCTTGAGCTCGGACCTCGGTAATGGAAAGAATAGAAGTGGAAACGTAACTTGTTTAGTGTATAGAGCGCAAGTATATCGTTGGTAGTTGTTCATCGTCATAAACACAACACGTACTAGATTTTAAAAGTTTGGAGAGTGTAAATAAGTCTGTTTAATGCTGTTTTAGTTTTGAAGTTTTGGTCGACATATGTAATTATTGAAGCTCTTGGACCTATGCAAGGCAGAATCTAAACATATAAAAATAAATAAATACGCTTTCACTCACAGCCCCACACTAGATATACACCTGTGTCGTGGGTGCCGTTGAACACACACAACACATACACAAACACGCAGACCTGAAACAAATATGTGTAGGCCATACAAATATTTGTTCCGGTGCGGCGATCGACTCCGCGGTTCTTCGAATCAAACGGTCGTCTCACACCGCTGGACTAACCGAGTCGTCCGTCGCCACATATAAAAATCAATTGCTGTTCATTAGTCCCGCTAAAACTCGAAATCGGCTAAATCGATTTGGCAAAATTTTTGTTTTGAAATATTTTTGGTAGTCCAGCTAAGGTTTAAAAGATGAGTAAATATGAAAAAATTGTAAGGGAAATAGAAAAAACAACATATTTTTAAATACAAATAGTCCGTAGCTATCAAACCTTTGACACATTAATTTACTACGTATAGATCTCATCCCTATATATAAAACTGAATTAAAATATGGTAGGTACGTTAAAATGAAGTGGCTCACACGAATATTGCTAATTAAGAGGGGTCTTACGACTGTAACATTGTACATCTGTACTATTATCTGAGTCCCTTGACCAAAACACTTTGTATGGTTTTACCCCGCATATATTCCAACCTTTTTATTAGATGGACCTACTTGGTTCAATTACTTCTAAATTAAGTGGTTAGGGATGGTACGTAGTTAATGTGCAAGTTCAATTAAAATATTGATATTTGTAATGCTATACAATACCTACATCAAACTGTAAATACTTTTTGTGATGAATTAAAAAAAAAACGGCCAAGTGTGTGTCGATACACAAAAATTACATCCATCACACATTATGCGTACGGGACAAAAAATTTTCAAAAATGCATAACGTTAATTTTTAAGTCTTCACTTCTGTCGGCACTCCCGGAGGGCAACCCGATGTTTTTTTTTTATACTGCTTATTTGCTACTTTTCTTCTAAAAAAATAAAAGACGTGTGGCACTCGGGAACTGCCGCGGTAAAACTATTGCATTTACATAATTATCTAAAACTATGCAAAACAAAATAAAATGCAAATAAAAGAAAAAAAAAATGAACAATGAAACAATAATTTTCTATTAATATTTACCACTTTTTAAATATTGAATGGAAAAACAAACAATAAAATAAAAAAAAAATAATGAAAACAATCTTGGCAGCGGTGGGATTCGAACCCACGCCTTCGAAGAGACTGGTGCCTTAAACCAGCGCCTAGACCGCTCGGCCACGCTACCCACGAGGTCGGACGGCGAAATTATACATGACTTTCTTTAAATGAGTTTAAAATTTGTAATTCGGAGCGTCCGGTTTTTTGCGTTACGGAATTTCTGAATTCGATCCCCGCGCTCATAGAAGCTATGCAATAGCTTAAAATTAATGGAAAAAGTCCATTATAACAAATAACAAAAATCGTATTTCAATTCTATCATGGCGTAGAATTTTGTTAAACACGATCGTTTTTTTTCAATCCATGACATTAAGCAATGGGGGACTTTTATAAGAACATTTAAATCTCATTACCGTGAGAAATTGTACAAGTTGGCAAACCGTGACAAACAAACTGAAAGCTAATAATTTATTGAGTCGATTTGGTTTGTTTGCGGAATTTGCAAAATACAAAATTTATTCGTTGTCATATTTCAAAAATATTAATTTGAAAGAATTTGTATATAACGATTTTTTTTATGTAACTGAGGTGGTAAACAGTCATTCAATTCGCATGGATGTTAAGTGATCACTGCAGCCTTAAGGCATCTACACAAACATCAGAACGATCTCTCTGTGACAGTTATTACGGGTTATTACATTGCCATCTAACCGGAACACGATAGTGTTGAACCCTGCCAATTGGCAGCAGATAGACTACTACCACCAGTATTATAGGTCGATTTGTCAGAAACCTTGCAAAAATAACTTCAGTACTGAAAAAAATTGCTTTTACGAATATATTTCACGTGAAACCAAGGGGAGGAGAGCACTTCACTATTTCTATGGAAGAGGATGCCATTTATATATATGTGACGGAGGACGCGGGCGTAGGCACCACCGCATTACCTAATATATGGGTGGGTTAGTGGGCAACCCGCTGTCGGATGTTTTCAAACCGCCCATAAGGCCTCCGACAAGGTTTGACGACCTAATATACTTGCCACTAAATGGTAGTGTTTAGCACTATCGTGTTCCGGTTAGGTGGTAATGTACGGCCCTGTAATTTCCGGCACAGAGGCATAACACCTTAGGCGTCAGGAGTGGCAACGCATCTGCATTTTGACCTCTGGTCATTGTGTGGGTGTCTGTCTATAGGCTGCAGTCATCACTTAACATCAATGTGAACTGCATGCTTATTTGCCAATTTCATTGCTTAAAAAAAGTATCATGAAACTTCTTGTTTTTTTTTTCACTTTAATTCCTATAACATAGATATACAGATATTAATCGATACGCCTCATTTGTCTGAACCGCTAAAAACCTTTACCTGGAATTACGTAATTCTGCGATTTGAGGCCTTTTGGTTAGCCAACAAGGCCTTTAATAAATAAAAATAAAATAATTTAAAAAATCCACATCAGTAACAATCTGCATACTAATAAGTATGCAGAAAAATACGTGCGGCAATAAATGAATAATCCAAAATACAAAACACGGCTGCCAACACGTATCTAAACAATCACGCAAACCTTTTAGATAACGGCTATCTAAAAAAGTGTTTTTGCCAATGCTAAAACGACCACTCGAAATTCCGGACGCCGCGGCGCCATTTTTGATTTACTGGACGCCGGTCACAAGGTTTACCACTTGACTTTTATATGTGGTTTTTAACGACTCAACATTTGATTATGATGGTTCCTATCAAATATGTTAGAATTGCGTTGGATACTTGCTTAGATGATCGATTGAAGGCCAGTTCCGCAATAAAAAACGTAACTACACGCCTGTAATCCCCGAAGGGATAGGCAGAGGTGAATGCAAGCATACATGCAAATACCCACGATTCGCCGGTTACGTTTTGGCCCATGTTACAGTTGGCGAATGTTACTGTTGACATCTTCGGGCACATTACCAAACTTCGAGGAATTTCCAGAAAATGGAAAAATCTCAATAGAAGCAGAGATAAAGGACTTTACACCATTATCTCTGATAGTCCCCTACCCGGGAATCGAACCCAGTACGCCAGCGTAGTAGTAGTGGCCTGCTACCAACTAAGCTACCGATGCAGTTCAATCGCAATAAAAAAAAATTGCGATATTCAATTATACTCCAAATAAATAAAAGTTAGGTAACCTGAAATACTTCAAATGTTTAGGTAATTTCCCCATATACTCGTATATAATTTATAAATGTTGCAATACACTTTGTGGATCCACAACATTCTTAAAACAGTATATAATAATTTAAACTACTATTACTTAATCTATATGCCGCTAAATGGTAGTGTACAGCATTTTGACGACCCGGTTAGTCCAGCGGTGTGAGACGACCGTTTGATTCGAAGGGTCGCGGGTTCGATCCTCGCCGGGATCAATATTTGTGTGGCGTACAGATATTTGTTTCGGGTCTGGGTGTTTGTGTATGTGTACAACGACACCCACGACACAGGTTTACATCTACGGTGTGGCTGTGAGTGTAAGCGAATTTATTTTATTTTTTATTTTATTATCGTTTTGGTAATGTATGGCTCCGTAATAAGTATCATAGAAACATAACAACTGAGGTCTCAGGGGTGGCAGCGCATTTGCATTTTGACCTCTGGTCCTTGTTTGGGTATCTAATAGGCTTTATCACTTAACATCAATGAGAACTGCATGCTTGTTTGCCACCTTCATTATATTAAAAATACTGACGAAAACGAACAGACAGATATAACTATTAAGTTAACTTTTTAATTTATAAGTTTTACGCGCCTTTCACTGTTTTCTATTTACCCAAAGGTTGACTGGTAGACAATGCCTTTTAGTAGCATTAAGTCCGCCTTTTGTACGACATTTCTGTGTTAGCAATAAAATTAAATAAATAAAATGAAAATAAATAAATAAATATAAAAAAGTAAGAGTGAAAAAGTACGCTACGGTCAATAAATAAACACGCACAGTACAGTGCAGTCTCCTTTACACGAACGAAATTTATAAAGAGTACCTACACTTTATGAAGTGGGTGAAATGAAGAGCGATCTTGAAACAAAACATGGAGTTGTTGTCGTCCACCGTTATTTGTATTATTGTGGAAACAAGTGGATAAGATATAGGTAAGTATACAAAGTTCATATTTTGGGCAGAAATATCTGAAATTTAAAACATAAATGTTTTCATTTATACACTCAAGAACGGCTATATCGGTTTTTACGATTATTAGATGAGTAATATTACAATCATACAAGTTCTTATATTTAAATAATATGAATAATAATATGCTCTAATAAAAATCAAAATAGACACTTATAATTAAAACATTACCATAAAACCTGATAACAAGCATACAATTCACATTGATTTTTTTTTTTTATTTTTATTAAAGCACAACAAAGAAACTAAACCAAATGTGCCACGTCCAGTCCGTCTCCGCCGTTCAACGTCCCCAACATACTGGCCACGTTACCCCTCTGGATGGCGATGCTAATCCTTTGGGACAGAAAACTACCGGCCCTGCGATCGCCCAGTGCCTCACAGAGACGTGACGATATCGCCTTTAAAAAAGATTTGGCACTGGGACCCCACGAACCCATTGTTTCGAAGCCTATAGGCATGAACATGTAGCAGTCGGGTATATCCGTGTATTTACGCTTTTTAAGTAGCTCCGCTTCGGTAGCTGCTGTGGAAGCCCCCGCACAGGAAGCACGGAGATGTGACGGGGCCAGCGTGTCTACACACGTGACGTCCCACACCAAACGTGGTTGTGGTTTTTACGATTTGTTTTTTGTGGGATAGGATAGTAAAGTAGTAAAATGATATTCATCAATAAAAAAGTTATTAAAAAAACAACAATCACAACATCAGTCAAGCCGTTAATTTGTTAGAGAGTGTAATAGGTAAAATTTTGCAGGGTAGGGTAAAATTTGGATAAAAGGTAAAATTAATATCGTCATGAAATTGAGGCTCTACTGCAAATTAAACTGTGGTCCACTTTATTGTGCAAGTTAAATTTGGGATACAGGTAAGTAAACAGGCTTAATGTTGAAGAATCCGTAAATTATTCATACCATAACTCTCTCAAGACAATGGGGCACTTATAAAAGGGTGATGAATTTTCATGGACTTATGTAATCGAATGAACAGATAACAACAACAGAAGTTGAGATCAAAACGTTTTCACGCCCAGGATATTCGATTCCATTAACGTTGCACAAATATTTATGTATCAAAATAGAGATGGGAAAACAAAGCCCTTCTATTTAATTTATTGTGCCCACGCCAATGTATTTATATCCATCCAGAAAAAATCCGATAATGTATGCGTGTATCGTTAATAAGAACTCGATAGAAGATATACTGGAATGACATTTGGGTGTGAACTTTGTCTAATATTATGGAAAAAGTTCGGGATGTAATAATAAATCTGAAATGAAATGGTTCCAACAAATTGTCTTTCTCTCACTTATCCCCGATAAAACTGTAGCCGGACCCCATAGTGTGTATTGGATATAAATGAAGAAATATGGAATGGACTGATAAACTACGTTGTATGGTATAGAAATTTTATATCCTTGATTTTAGAATAGAATCGATATTGTCGCATCCATTTTTAGGATTCCGTAACCTACAAGAAACCCTCATAATTTCGCTATGTCCGTCCATCCGTCCGTCTGTCTGCAGGTGTGCTCATAGTTTATTAGTACTAGAAAGCTGTGCTTTGGTACGAATACACATATGAGGAGAAAGTCGGAGAGTAAAATCATGAAATATTTTTAGGGTACACCTCCTTAAACGTCCCTACAGATAAAGAGGTGCTGTTTTATTTCTTGACGCACCCCATAGTGTAGGCTATACCTAGTTGGAAAGGTCTTTAAAGCTATTGGGGGCTTAAGACGACAATTTGGGAAACCACAGTAGTAAAATATAAAAATATCATTCTTCTCAACACGAAAGCTGAAAAGTGAAAACAAATGATTCCATCAGGATGAAATTACACCTCGCACCAAATGGAGTCCATCGATCATTTCGAATGACAGGATGTTGTAAAATCTGTTCAGAGTTTTTGATGTTTTTTCCCACTATTATACATTTTTAAAACGGTTTTCTTTTGTAACAAAAAGAACATTAAGGATATCAAAACTTGACAGTGACTTTGTTTTAGCTGAATAAGTTAAAAAAAATGAGCTACCAGGCCTTTAGAGTAAATCAGGGTTAAAATTTGTTATACAAATCTATAATATAAAAATAAGTCGGGTTTTCCTTCCTGACGCTATAACTCCAGAACGCACGAACCGATTGCCACGGTTTTGCATTCGTTGGAAAGGTCTCGGACTCCGTGAGGTTTATAGCAAAGAAAATTCAGGAAAAATTACAACGCGGGCGAAGCCGCGGGCAACAGCTAGTACGCTATATTTTTAAGACACCTCTATGCACTTATTATTATTATTTAAAACGAATTTCTTGAATTTAATGAAATCTTTTGATAAACTTAAATTTGTATTGCAAACTGGTGTTAGAGCTCCAGTAACGGAGCTCGCGGGCGTGGTCACCACCACATTATCCAATATACTTGCCGCTAAATGGTAGTGTTCAGCACTATAGTGTTCCGGTCAGATGGTAATGTACGGCCCGGTAGTTTCCGGCACAGAGGCATAACATCTTAGGCCTCAGAAGTGGTAACGCATCTGCATTTTGACATTGGTCGTTGTGTGGGTGTCTATAGGCTGCAGTCATCACTTAACATTAATGTGAACAGCATGCTTGTTTGCCTCTTTCATTACATAAAAAAATATCTCTGATAGCCCCCTACCCGGGAATCGAACCCAAGACCTCCAGCGTAGAGGCCTGCTTCCACTAGGCTACTGAGGCAGTTGGTAATGTAAATACAGGCGTAAACGTAAAGTTACGTTGTAACCTTTAAATGAAGGGAACATTTCAACCAAACTTAGTAATTACAGCATGAATGTTACTAAAACATGTTCAATAGTTAATGTGTCTGTTGTACGATTTGTCTCTCAATAGCACAAGTTTTAGGTCGTATTTGCCTTCAATATGGATGAGCTCACAGTTCTGTGTGGGATAACATCATCTTTACATCTATATCTATATTATATACATAATAAATAAAATTGGAGTGTCTGTTTGTAATATAAAAGTATCTGCTTTATACTAAATGCATATGTATGTTTACATGGTACATATACCAAAATGTCTGTCTGTTTGTTGGGACTAATTTCGGGAACGGCTGGACAGATTTCGACGGGACTTTCACTGGCAGATCGCCTATGTAATAAGGAGTAACTTAGGCTCATTATTATTTTATACTAACTTCCTCTGGGTAGATACTGAACAATCATAAATTCTCACGCGGACGAAGTCGCGGTCACAGCTAGTCAATAAATAATTTTATCTTATCAGGACATTCACCAAATTATTTTCTCGTCTATCGAACATCGAGCATGTGCGCGTTATTACTTTTCACTACTACTACTACTTCTACTGTTAGTTTCGTAGATAAGGAATGATGGACCTTTTTTATATATGTGACAAAGGTGGGAAATAAGCAGGCAGTTAACATTATTTTTTATGTAATGAAAAGTGGCAAACAAGCATGCAGTTCACATTGATGTTAAGTGATTACTGTGACTGCAGCCTATAGACAACCACATAAAGACCAAAATGCAGATGCGTTACCACTAAGGTGTTAGGCCTCTGTGCCGGAAATTACAGGGCCGTACATTACCACCTGACCAATGTTATGGGCTGTAAAACCTTATTCAGCTTTCAATCCGATATTTATCAAACGTTCCGGGTGTAGGTACCTTCTACAAAACGATTTTGATAAACTGCAAAGTATAAAATTTTTACTGATATTTGTGAAACGAAAACGCCAAATTTGTGATCACAAATAATCAACAAATCACGCCGCCACGAGCGCTTTTCACATGAGAATTTTAGAATTAAATAAATATGTTTTCATGCTAGCCAATCCTTTTAACATTTGTTTTACTGTTCATATTAATACCGGTACTTTTCCGGAGTAGAACGTTTTAAATTTTTTTTATTGTTGGCACAAAATAACTCGTGTTCACGGAACATAAATATAGACATCAATTCAGCTCCAAAATCATAATTCTTGTAGTTATGAGTGCGAACAGGCAGAATTAAAAGCATGAATTCTAGCATACATGCAAATGGTCACGATTCTCCGGTTACGTTTTGTCCCATCTAACTGCAAGCCTGTTGACATCACCGGACATTTCTCAATTCGGCTGGTATATTTTTTAGTTTTCTTATCATTTCATTAAAATAAGCAAGTTTATTTTTCTATGTACCTACCTATAAATTACGCGTTTGAATAAATGTCCTTTCATATAACCACAGGTTTATTTTTTAGTGGTCAATATACAAAAATATTAAGTAACAACATATAAAGCTCCTTGATTACAAAAGGAAAATAAACAGTTGACTACCAAAAACGTCAATACAAACATTTGATCAAAATCTACTAGAATTGTCATTTTATATATTTTCCCGCGAATTTTGTTTTGATTTATGGCCCCTATAGTAATGAAATTTTCGAAAATATACGCTTTCTGGAAGTCCAGAACGTGAATGAGAACGCCTTCTATTTTGTTTTTTTTATGTAATGGGCGTGGCAAACAAGCATGCAGTTCACATTGATGTTAAGTGATGACTGCAGCCTATAGACACCCACATGAAGACCAAGGCCAAAATGCAGATGCGTTACCACTCCTGAGGCCTAAGGTGTTATGCCACTGTGCCGGAAATTACAGGGCCCCATTTACTAAATTTCAACACGTATCATTCAGTGGTTTGAGCTGTGCGTCGATAGACTAGTCCGTCGGTCAGTCGACGAATAATATACGAAAACACTAGTAATGTGCAAACTTAAGCATGTTTACGATATAAGTTGAAATCATAACACAAAACTGCAACTGAATACCGCATTCCACTGTTATAAATAACCGCAACGATCGCAACGTGTTCAATCTGGCGATTCCTTTATTTTAATTCGCCCAATCAATGCCAAACATTTGTTTTCTGTTATTTATTGATTCTAAATTCTTATACCGACAGGGCTTTATATAAATCGACCAATGATTAATCTTTTTTCATTTATTTTGTTTTCCACGCACATTGTTTGGTTAAAGCTTTATTTGTAAAGGTCTATGCCAATAAGCAGATGATTCCATTATAAAGTTTGTGCTGGTTAGGAATAAAAATAATATGAAGTTATGTACATAGGTATATTTATGCCAAGTCTAGAGGCAGTCAAAGAGCATGGGATGCTTCTTTTATAAAATGTACCAGCAGTTAGGAAAAAAGAATATGAAGGTATGTACATAGGTATCTTTACGCCAAAAAAAAAAGTTATGTGTTTCTACAATCAACCCTAACTCTCTATCTGATAAAATTAATTAGGTAGATACAGACATTTAGTAGATAAACATGTCAATGAGATTTGTATCAATTTCATTACTTATCCCTATTTCTGTCTTTACGACAGGCTCCCCCTTCGATTTGATTGATTCTGCAAGTCTTCTGATAATACAGGAGATTACACGAATTTTATCTCGAAAACCTTGGAGATAGCGTGTTGGGATTAACATGCAATAAGGATTATATACAGTAGTGGAAGGGTTGTGAATTGACGTGAATTGATTAATGAATTTGTTTGTCCTTTTTAGTAGTTTTAGTACAGACTATGATATAACAATAATAATGTGAAACGAGGTGTTTTAAAAAAATCGAATTGTTTACATAGAGCTCTCTATAAAATAACATTACTTAATCTATACTTATAATAAAACTGTAGAAGTGTGAATTCTGTACATTAAAAATATAAGAATAATGTATACCAGGGGATGTTACTACATCGATACCGAACACAAATATGTGATTAGAAAAATGTTCGTCTGTCTGTCCGTCTGTCTGTCTGTCTGTTTGTTCAAGCATCACACAAAATCTACCGGTCCGATTACTATGAAATTTGGTATAATTATACTTTAACCTTTGGCGCACAACACTGGGTACTTTTTATCCCAAAAAAATGTCTGTTTTTTTTATGTATTTGAAGTGGTAAACAAGCATGCAGTTCACATTGATGTTAAGTGATGTCTGCAGCCTATAGACACCCACACAAAGACTACACACTCCTGAGGCCTAAGGTGTTATGCCTCTGTGCCGGAAATTACAAGGCCATACTAATGTATGGCCTTGTAATTTCCGGCCATACAATAATTAATATAAGTAATTAATAATTATAAGTAATTTCCACCTGACCGGAACACGATAGTGCTGAACACTACCATTTAGCGGCAAGTTTATTAGGTAATGCGGTGGTGCCTACGCCCGCGAGCTCCGTCACTGGAGCTCTACCACCAGTAAACCTGTTAAACCAGTAAACCTGTTTGTCTGTGTATTCGTGCACCCTAATTTCAGAAACGCCTTATTCGATTTGCGGTTCATTTATATATTGTGATAAGTTTCACTTAACATTTAGTGTTTGTTTCATGTGAAACGGTTCAGAAATAAAAAAGTTATGTCAATTTAAAGAATAATAAATATCGAATATTTTTAAGCTCTTCTGTATCTTAGTTCTATCTTTTAGGGGATTTCGTACCTAAAAGGTAAAAACAGACCCTACGGATTACTAATCCTCCGCTGTATGTCTGACTGTCCGTCCGTCTGTCTGTCACCAGCCTGTATCTCATAAACAGTGTAATATAGCTAGAAAGCTAACATTTTCACAAATTATGTATTTCTGATACCACTATAAAGACAAAATTAATTACTAAAAATAAAATCTGAAAATTTTAAGAGGTCCAAGGGGGTATACAGTACACGTGTTTTTTTTCGTATATTTTTTGCTCGATAATAACGGTAGCAAGTGGACCCTTAAATTTTCACAGAATTTTTAGATCTTATGTTGTAGGTATATTACCTTCCATAATAATAAATCTATACAAATAAATGAAATTGGAGTTTCTGTTTGTAATATTAAAATAACCGCTTTTTACTAAACGCATATGTATGTATACACGGTACATATACCAAAACATTTTTTACGATTTTTGTCTGTCTGTCTGTTTGGCGGGGCTAATCTTGGGCACGGTTGGACCGATTTTGAAGGGACTTTTATCTCCATACATCAATACATACATACATACATACCTACATACAAATAAGTAGAATTGGAGTGTATCTGACTTTGACGGGACTTCCACGGGTAGGTAGCTGATGTAATAAGGAGTAACTTAGGCTACTTTTGTCTCCATACATACATACATACCTACATACAAATAAATAGAATTTAAGTGTCTCCGATTTTGACGGGACTTTCACTGGCAGACAGCTGATGTAATAAGGAGTAACTTAGGCTACTTTTATACTAGCTGCGCCCACGATTTCGTCTGGGTAGATACTGAACAATCATATTTTTTCTCACGTGGACAAAGTCGCGGGCACAGGTAGTTATGTAATATTAACGATAACAACAATAAATATAATATCGACGCCTGGTCATTTAAAAAACAAGAGACTAGAATATTAAAAACTGTACATTGGGAATATGGGCATAATATGAATGATCTTCATCATGTAATTGCTACAGACTCTAACAGCCGGTTTCTGAAACGTTTGCCATATCTCCATTTACATGACAGACGTGTTAAACTTACGTTCGTGTCAAAGAATAATGGCAAGTTTATACATTGAATTGTGAATAAAAAACGAAAATTATTGAAATGAAGTCTAGGAATTATAGTCTACAGAAGCTTATGAATATTCCCCGGTTTTTAAACGAATTTTAACTCACTAGAATGTTCTTTCGTAAGCTTTTCGTACTTATCCGCAATAATATTGAGTTTTTCTAAATTCTTCTTTAGATTCTCAAAATAATACAATTTTTTATCAAACCTTTGTTTGTTCAAATCTTCTAATTTTAATTCACGATGCAGCTATGGTTAGCTGACATACGCTTTGAGCCAATGGCGCTGTACGCTTTTGTGGAGTTTATTGAGTGGATGGGAAAAAATGTGGCACATTTAATACGGCAATACAGTGCGATTGAGTATAATTCCATCGTTTTCTTAACTTATTTATGTTCTAACAACTCCTTTTGATCATATTTAATGTATAAATACATACTGTTTGAATCCTCCTGAATTTGAATTTGAATTTTATCAAACCGGATGTAATGGTTCGGCTTATCCGCTATGTGTTCACAGACTGCAGACCTCCTTGTTCTTCGGTTTTTGACATCAGCAATGTGCTCTTTAACGCGGGTGGATACAGCTCTCTTTGTTTGACCAATATATGAGAGTCCACAACCACAATCTAATTTATAAATGCCAGAATTTTGTAATGGAATATTACTTTTAATGGGTCTTAAATACTGATGAATCTTTTGATATGGTTTGAAAACTGTTTTAATGGAATTCTTTTTTAAAATGTTGCTGATTTTATCTGTGACACCCTTAACGTAAGGTAGTATAGCTGGTTGTCGTTCTACTGTAGGTGGTTTCACGCGGCCTCTGTGACGGATGGGTGGTACATGGAGCTTGTTGTTATGTAGCACCTGGCGTAGGTGCTTCAGCTCCCCCTGAAGATGGTGGTCGTCACAGATGCCTCGTGCTCTCTGAAATAGAGATGAGCCAACGGCAGATAAATGTGCCGGGTGATGGTGTGAATCACCATTAAGGTACCTATCAGTATGGGTAGACTTCCTAAACACAGTGTGACTGAGTGTGTTATTGGTTTTTCTAATTAATAATTAATAGTTTTATTATCACCAATCACCGAAAAACTCACATAAAACTTCAGATGGTATGGACATGTTAAGAGAAGCGAAAACCATGTCGCAAAAATAGCACTAAATCTACGTGAGCAGAAAAAAGGCAGAGGCCACCCGCCAAACGCTCGCCATTGTCCTAGTGGTCCAAAATCGAGAGAGACCTCAAGTTAGCCCAATTGCTAGAGCCGATAACCCAGGATAGAATATCCTGGCGCGAGACAGTGAGGATACCCTACACCAAACAATAGGAAAAGGAGAGGGCAAAGAAGAGAAGAACATCGAAAACTAAAGAGAAAATAGTTCCTATTATGCAACAACACTCCTCTTATTATTTTTATAAGATGGCATTATTACGATCACCATTTCTCAAGTAAAGAAGAGAATAATGTGTTGTATTCTATCATGCACTAAATCAATCAAACAAACACCCAAATCAGTTTCCATATTAGCAAGTCCATGAAAATATATGTCGTTACCAGACATATAAAATGACGCTCTTAACACACTTCTTCAAACCGTTGATAAGAAAACCTTGCAGTTAATGCATCGGCATTAAGTTGCGAATGGTCTGCCGCAGGGTTTCATCCTCGGTCCAGTACCGCATTGAATTTACGGCAACGACATGCCGCACTATAGGAAGAGCCTCGAAATAAGCGTGTCCTTCGCTAGTATTATACAAGGGATAAAAGGAAAAGGCATAAAGAAATGTTTACCGCTAGTGGTGTGAATGCTGATGGCAGTTTTCAGAAAGTGTGCTTTATAACAACCGACGTACAAGGAAAAAGGCTTGTGGGTCGCACGTGAGCGAGCATGTACATTCTGTGAATGAAAAATATAAGCGAATTCAAGAAACGTTAGTCGCGATGTTTCTTGAAAATGTGCTGAACTAGGTACCTTTAGGCTTAAAGATGCTGAATACTTAATGTAGAAACCTTGTTCCTATATTTCCAAATTTTAAACTATCTGACTTTGCTTGAATTCAAATAATGTGTCACCGTAATATCACCATCTCATTATATTCAGCCAAAAAATACTTGCTGTGAATTATTTCATAATTTTACATAATTTATTTATGTTCATTTCACTAGCTGTGCCCGCGACTTCGTCTACGTGAGAAAAAATATGATAGTTCAGTATCAGCATATGTATACATACATATGCGTTTAGTAAAAAGCGGTTATTTTAATATCACAAACAGACACTCCAATTTTATTTATTTGTATCTATATAGATTTATTATGGAAGCTACAATACAACATAAGATCTAAAAATTCTGTGAAAATTTTAAGCGTCTACATTATAGCGGTAACAAAAATATATAATTTGTGAAAATGTTAGATTTCTAGCTATCACTATTTATGAGATACAGTCTGGTGACAGACAGACGGACAGACGGACAGACAGACAGACAGCGGAGGATTAGTAATCCGTAGGGTCTGTTTTTACCTTTTAGGTACAAAACCCCCTAAAAGATGGAACTAAGATACAGAATAGCTTAAAAATTTCACTCATTTTACGAACCGGGTCGAGACGCGATATAGATATTGGGTAAAAACACTTTTTACCTTTATTCCGACGTTTCGACTCGGTTGCACAAGCCGTGGTCGCGGACAAACCTGTCTGTGCAACCGAAATTTAAATTGCAAATCGAATAAGCCGTTTCTGATATTAGCGTGCACAAACACACAGACAAACAAATATCTGTTCCGGGATAAAAAGTACCCAGTGTTGTGCGCCAAAGGTTGAAATATAATCGTACCAAGTTTCATTGTAATCCGACCGTTAGTTTTTATGTGATGCTTGAACAAACAGACAGACAGACAGACAAAAAATTTTCTAATCACATATTTGTGTTCAGTATCGACCTAATAACATCCCCTGGTATTTATTTTTTCAATATTTTTAATGTACAGAATTTACACTTCTAAAGATTTATTATAAGTATAGATTATACTTAAATAATATTTTGCAGAGTCTCTTTCATTTGCTTCTTTAAACTAATTCTAGAATTAACCTAAATGTTTTCCATTTGGCAGCCGGTGGGTCACGTAATGACTTGGCCTTAACGACCATGCAATATTCTGTACAGAGGTGCAACTACTCAGAAGTGGTAACATAAATACATTGAAGTTACTTTTCAGTACTAGTGCAGTATTCACATACCATGAATGTGAAAACTATGCTTCTTTGTATTTTTTTTGTAATGGTTTTTGCAAACAAGCTTGCCGTTCACATTGATGTTAAGTGATGACTGCAGCCTATAGACATCCACACAGAGACCAAGATAAAAAAGCAGATGCGTTACCACTCCTGAGGCCTAAGGTGTTATGCCTCTGTGCCGGAGATTACAGGGCCGTACATTACCACCTGACCGAAACACGATAGTGCTGAACACTTAGCCGCAAGTATATTAGGTAATACGGTGGTGCCTACGCCCGCGAGCTCCATCACTGGAGCTCTACCACCAGTAAAAATCATGACAGTAAGAAAATGCTGTTTATTAAATCACATAAGTAAAAAAAACACGTTACATGTGTAAGGGGCTATGACCAAAGAGTCAACAAACACAGCAGTTCTTTGCCCTAAGTCTGAGGGTTAATTATATTGAAAACATCCATCGTCTTAAGCATCAATACGAATTTGTTTATGTCATATCACAGTACAAAGTGAAAAGACGAACTTCGAATTTAGCGAGCATTAATTAAAAGCCCCGTTAATTATAAATAATCACTACTGAGTAAATACGTGCATTCGCTTTAAGATATTCGGTCATTCATGTTTCATTTTCAGCATTTGAATTCCAATTTAAAATCTATGATGTGATGCTTGGATGAACAATTATTTCTAGGAGAGAAAATCAAAAGATACCTGTCAACGCTTATGACAGGTATCTTTTGATTTTCTCGTGGTTCCAGTCCAATCCTGAACCATTATAGGTGCCAGATATTTTAGACAGCCTCGGTAGCCTAGTGGTAGCAGGCCACTACTACTACGCTGAGGTCCTGGGTTCGATTCCCGGGTAGGGGGTTATCAGAGATAATGGTGTAAAGTCCTTTATCTCTGGTTCTATTGGGATTTTTCCATTTTCTGGAATTTTCCCAGTACCTCGAAGTTTGGTAATGTGCCCGGAGATGTCAACAGGCTCGCCACCTGTTACATGGGCCAAAACGTAACCGGCGAATCGTGGGTGTTTGCATGTATGCTTGAATGCATGCATTTACCTCTGCCTACCCCTTTTCGGATTACAGGCGTGAAGTTACGTACATTTTTTTTATGTTATGGTAGTGGCAAACAAGATTGCAGTTCCCATTGATGTTAAGTGATGACTGCAGCCTAAAGACACCCACACAAAGACCAAGGTCAAAATGCAGATGCTTTACCACTCCTGAGGCCTAAGATGTTATGCCTCTGTGCCGGAAATTACAGGGCCCTACATTACCACCTGACCGGAACAGGATAGTGCTGAACACTACCATTTAGCGCCAAGTGTATAGGTAATGCGGTGGTGCCTACGCCCGGGAGCTCGATCACTAGAGCTCTACCACCAGTGAAAAAATATTCTGCATTTTTATCTTTGTGACATTCTTTTCACAGTCAAAATATATAAAAACAAGAAAATATCCCCAAATAAAAACCCCCACACGACCTTTATTTTCCTTTTGAAATAAGGGAGCCTCAAAGGTAAATATTTGTATATTCAAGACAAATTGTCCACGATGAAGCCACATTAGGCTGATCACCAACATTTTGTATAAAACGACCATCGACGTAATGAGTATTTTGCACGACTTTATATGGAAATAGGAGAACTTTGTTACGTTCACCTAATTTTTTGTGATACCTAAGCATCTTATTTTGGATTATGTAAAATGTTCAATTTCCAAGGTAACAATTGCAGTGGCATGGAATTTGAAGCGGTAAAAAGAGTTTGCAATTTTCGTAAAAGAATATTTTCTAAGGTCCTCTCACATTTTTTTATAATAAGGTACACACCTACTGTGTTTTGTGATTATTTCACTTTTTTTTATGTAATAAAAGTGGCAAATATGTGTGCAGTTCACATTGATGACTGCAGCCTATAGAGACCTACCAGAGGTCAATTCAATTCAATTCAATTCAATTCAATAATTTATTTGCATTCTGCAATGGTAGTGCGTTGGACAATAATAATATAAGTATCTCATTACAGACCCATTTGGGCACAGCAAAGTTATATAATAGTTATAATAGGAGAGGAGAGGTTGTTCAAAGATATAGCAAATATTTTACAATTTATCGTCAAAATATTCTTTTATATTATAATAACATTTTTTAACAAGCATGTTTTTTAGATTCTTAAGAAATATTTTATTTTTAATTTCGCATTTTAACGATTCCGGTAATTTATTAAATGTTTTAATGGCCATAACATAGGGACTGGATGTATGTAAAGTGAGCCTGGAATTTGGTAACATTAGTCTGTTTTTATTACGTATTGAATAATTGCTTTGAAATTCTTGTCGGTGTTTAAAAATGGTTGGATTTTTTTGAACAAATTTACAAATTTCGAAAATATATATAGAAGGTAAAGTCAGTATTTTGAGGTCTTGAAAATGGGGTCGGCAGCTTTCTGTTTCTTTAATTTTCATAAGAATACGAATAAGTTTCTTTTGTTTTGTAAATAGAGAGGGTGCTTCGGTGCTATTTCCCCACAAAATAACACCATAGTTTAGCCATGCATTCGCGAACGCATAGTACATGGCAAGGGCGGTGTCTAGGTCAGTAGTTTTTCTTATTTGGCTAGGAGCATAAGTAAATCGGGATATTTTATTTGAGACAGTATTTATGTGTTTTTTCCAATTTATATTTTTATCAATTTCTATACCTAATAATGTAGCATCATTTGCGATTTGGATGATGTTTCTCTTATATGTAAAATTAAACTGTAGTGGATGTTTTTGGGGTGGATGGAATATCAGCAATTTAGTTTTTGTGTAATTTATTTGTAGGTTGTGGTCTTGCATCCAATTGTTCACTGTGTCCATGGTATATGTTAATTTTTCGGTTAGCTTTATACTATTTTTACACATGGTTAATATTGAAATGTCATCTGCGAATAATACACTATTTTCATTTATTGATTTTGGCAGGTCGTTAATATATATAAGAAATAAGAGACATCCTGCTACGCTGCCTTGTGGAATCGACGAGTTAATAATTTTATTTTGTGACCGGACTTTTGTTATTTTATTATTGACTCTATCATAATGCTCAATTTCGACTGACTGTTTTCTATTTTGTAAATAAGATGTAAACCATTTGTGAGCATGACCACGTATACCGATACCGTATAGTTTATTCAGTAGGATATCGTGTTGGACCGTATCATAGGCTTTGGTCATATCGAGTAGGATCCCAACAGCATAGTTTTTTATATCCAGCGTATTTATAACTTCTTGTATGTACTTGTAAACTGCTAATATTGTTGACTTTTTTTTGCGAAAACCGTTTTGCGATTCATCAAAAATTTTGTATTTTTCGCAGAAATTATAAACTCTATCTGTCATACATTTTTCAAATATTTTTGAAATTGTTGACAATAGTGTTATAGGCCTATAATTAGTGGGTTTAAATTTACTATCTTTTTTATGAATTGGTTTGACTATGGATATTTTTAATAGCTCTGGAAAAACTCCTTCCTGGAAAGACTGGTTAATTAAAATCATGAGTGGTAAAGTTAGTTCGTCAGCACATTCTCTTATCAATGTCGGCGGTAACTCATCAAATCCAAAGGAATGTTTATTTTTTAATTTTTTTTTATAGTTTTATTCACTTCTTCAGGTGTGACTTGGCTTAAATAAATTGAATTTTCAGTAGGGTTTATTACAGACCGTCCTGATGGTGTCTTTCCATTTCGTAAATAGATTTTTTCCTCACCAATCGATGCAAAGTAATTGTTAAATTCGTTAACGATTATTTTGGGATCTATAATAAGTTTATTGTCCTTGTCTATTAATTTAATGTTAATTTTGTCTTTTTTGGGTTTTTTATTAGTGCGTTCGTTTATAATACTCCACATCGTTTTCATTTTGTTATTTGATAGTTTTATTTTTTTTATATAATTTAGGCGTTTAGATATAAGTATAGATTTTTTAAGTATTTTTTCATATTTTTTAAAATGCAGATGCGCTGCCACTCCTGAGGCATTAGCTGTTATGCCTCTGTGCCGGCGGAAATTACAGAGCCGTACATTACCACCTGACCGGAACACAATAGTGCTGAACACTACCATTTAGCGGCAAGTATATAAGGTAATGCGGTGGTGCCTACGCCCGCGAGCTCCGTCACTGGATCTTTACCACCAGTAAAAATACTAAACAAATACTTTTTCACTAAGATAGTTATGTTTAAAATAACATTAGCTGACCCGACTTACATTTTTCTGCTAAGCAATAAACGTTAAATCCATGGCTGAAAAAAAATGTAACTCAGAGTGTTTCCTCACAGCGTCCAGCCAGTTTGGGTTCGATTCCTGAAGAGAACTACTAATAACCCCACGTATAAGAGTACGTAACTTCGTAACTTCACGCCTGTAATCCCCGAAGGGGTAGGCAGAGGTAAATGCATGCATTCAATCATACATACAAACACCCACGACTCGCCGGTTACGTTTTGGCCCATGTAACAGGTGGCGAACCTGTTGCCATCTCCGGGCACATTACCAAACTCCGGGGTACTGGGAAACTTCCAGAAAATGGAAAAATCCCAATAGAAGCAGAGATAAAGGATTTTAAACCGTTATCTCTGATAGTCCCCGACCCGGGAATCGAACCCAGGACCTCCAGCGCAATAGTAGTGGCCTGCTACCACTACGCTACTGAGGCAGGTATAAGAGTAGATGTTTATTAAATTTGTTAAACACTTTTTTTTATGTCTTTAAGTTGACAGACAAGCAGACGAGCCACCTGATGGAAAGTGGTCACCGTCGCCTATGAACATTTGCAACACCGGGGGAGCTGCCAACGCGCTGCCAGCCCTGAAGGACTCTTTTGAGGGAACACCTCAGAGAAAAGAGGGAAGTTCGTTGCACAATTTACACGTTCTGGGCAGAAACGAACGAGAAAACCGCACCGTTGAACACTGCCAAGTGTCCAGTCGGTGAGGGTGAAACTTCTCTCTTCGGCGGGTAGTACGGTGTAGGAAAAAAGATGGTGGCACCATGTCGAACAGTTCGACAGAGCACTCACCATTGTAGAGACGGTACACTTTTCCAAACTCCAAAGATTCCACTGAGAAGCTTGCTCCCATTACCTTATATAATGCTGTTATAATGCTGTTGTAAACAAGTTGAAGTTACGCCTTTAATATTCGCTGAACACTGCCTCTAAAAAGTTTATTGCTATAAAAAATGATACCATAGATTTAATTTACATACCCTGTACTGCATAGCGTATGATATATCCACTCGAATGAAGACCCTCGTAAAAGTAACAAAATACAAACCCATTATATTTTTACATCATTAAATTCAGTCTTGAAGAAAATCTGTACATAAATTTCTGGCCACTAAAGATTTAGTGTTTTATGTATCATAAAATATGATCTGGAGAGACACTTTGGACATATCAGCAAATTCACGCATGTATAGTTACCCAAAAGAGTAAACAGAATCAGATAATATATGCATTCACAATCTCAATTGGAAATGTTCTATATGGTGTGGGATATCGTTGGATAGGTCTTAAAAAATGTTAGGGATGTGCTAACATCATTTTTCGATTCAGTTAACTGTTCGTGACTTATTAAGCTTAAAAGTACCTAAAAAAATTTTTCGTGAGAGTCAAGTGTCTCCCTCCCCCTCTACCAAATAAACTGTGGTTGTTGTTAGAAATTCAAACGTTACGGCAATAGTAGCTACATATAACGAAATAAAAAGGAAAACTATCACACCTAAGTTAACTTACAAGTTAAGTAACAAGTTTGCGAGTAATAGCCGACGAAATTGAATACTCGAAATTTTTAAACAACTCCATGGAAAATATATTTTTTTATTATTACACTAATCAAACCAAAAAGTACGGCACCCTACACTGCACGTACTCCGACATGCACTTGACCGGTTTTTTAAGAGAAATACGGTAATGCTTCTTATCGCACCACCAGTACGTTTTTTCTATTCATCCACACAGAACCAAGAATTATAATCAAATTCAAAAGATCTGAATCATCGTCGGTAAACAACATTAAAACAACTGCGTTTAATTTAGGCTCTTTGTTAGAGTCGTCAAACTTTTTCTTACTCCATAATGAAAACAATAATTCACCTAACTTTGACTCCTTAACTGTCCGCTCCTACACGTCTCCTTATTAAACGTCTGTCATTAAAATAATATAACTTGAAGAAGCTTCATCAGCATCACGAACTCTCCACTTCAATAAACACGCTATTGTGACGGTAAATAGTACAGGTTTGAAGTATGCACAATGTCAGGTTTTGTGTATGTAACTTTACAGAAATCCTTAATCCTACTAATATTATAAATGTGAAAGTTTGTGAGTATGGATGGATGGATGAAAGTTTGTTACTCTTTTATAATTCTATGCTCTTTCACGAAAAAACTGCTATACGGATTTGGATAAAACTTTACACTGGAGCTCGCGGGCGTAGGCACCACCGCATTACCTAATATACTTGCCGCTACATGGTAGTGTTCAGCCATCGACTATAGGAAGGCTGATTGGTCTGTGTGTTCAGCACTATCGTGTTCCGGTCAGGTGGTAATGTACGGCCCTGTTATTTCCGGCACAGAGGCATAACACCTTAGGCCTCAGGAGTGGTAACGCATCTACATTTTGACCTCGGTCTTTGTGTACCCACACATAGACCGAGTCTATAGTCTATAGGCTGCAGTCATCACTTAACATCGATGTGAACTGCATGCTTGTTTACCACTTCCATAATGTAAAAAAGTAATATAGGTTATACATTGGAATAACATAAAGGCTAGAATTTGCATTGATTTAAAGTACACGTGGACGAAGTCGCGGGCAAAAACTAGTTATATATTGTATACGAGCATGGCGCCGCGGCTGGTGTAGATCGTTAGCGATCTACTCGGTTAAGAGATACGGGCGCGGTCGCTTCACTTCCGTTCGCTGACTAAAAAAAATGTTATATTGAAATGATTGACAGTCTCAGTAGTCTAGTGGTAGCAGGACACTACTGGAGTCCTGGTTTCGAGTTCCGGGTCGGGGGCCATCAGATATAACAGTGTAAAATCCCTTATTCTACTTTGATTTTTCCATTTTCTGGAAGTTTGCCAGTACCTCGAGTTTGGTAATGTAGCCGGAGATGTTAACTGGCTCACGGCCCGTAACCGGCAAATCGAGGGTGTTTGCATGTAGGCATGCATTTACTGCCTACCCCGTCGGGGATTACAGGCATGAAGTTACATTTATTAAAATGAGTATTCATCAGCGTTCAAGAACTCTTTCTAAATCACATCTCATTCAACCGTCCAAGCATTACCTTTCAATGTTATCGTTCACATAAAACAAAATGACAGGGGTCACGCTGTAAAGCGGACAATTTCCTTTGAGATACACGTGTACAGAACGACAACGATTTATCAATTGATACCCGAGCAGATTCCGATATCTATATTATCTGGTATCTATTTTTACTGGTAGGTCCAGTGACGAAGCTCGCGGGCGTAGGCACCATCGCAATTACCTAATATACTTGCCGATAAATGGTAGAAATCAGCACTATCGTGTTCTGGTCAGATGGTAATGTATGGCCTTGTAATTTCCGGCACAGAGGCGTAACACCTTAAGCCTCAGGAGTGGTAACGCATCTGCATTTTGATCTTGGTCTTTGTGTGGGTGTCTATAGGCTGCAGTCATCACTTATAATCAACGTGAACTGCATGCTTGTTTGCCACTAGCATTACATAAATTGTAATATTTCAGTGCTTCAAAAGAACGTCTCATCACATTTTACTTTGACGATTCAGCATTTTGACGACCTTCGTAATCGTTAACATAAAGCAAAAATCCAAAAGGCCAATACAATCGCAATGCCTTTTTTACGAGTACCTTTGTATTAAAATGACTCTCTAGGGCTCTAGGGGTACAATCAGAACATGATAGACTTGAACCCTCAGCATTGACTAAAATGTATGATTTATTGGGTGTGTCTGAAATCAGACTAAGGATCTATCATAATCTTATAAGTCTGAATGTATGTCACCGAAATAACCTTCACAGAGACATAACGACTAAGATCCCAGCGACAACGCATCAGCATTTAGACGTCAGTTTTTTGTGTGGATATCTATAGGCTACAGTCATCACTTAACATCCACTGTCTGTGAACTGCATGCTTGTTAGACCTTCATTATATTATTCAGTCAGTAGATCGTCGTGTGCTTGAAGCTTGCGGCGCGGAATTGCTTCCCTCTGCTGCGGCTTCTTCTGGCCTGCATATTATTATTACTAGCTGACTTGGCAAACTTCGTATTGCCTCAGAATGAAATAATGAGTCCAAGGTTTGATAGATACGGTCTATTTATATGGGAAAATGAAATTGTGGTTTTTACTATTTCCCTTCAATTTCTTCATATTTTCTTACCTTTTAAACCTTCCCTGGACATCCAAAAATCATTCAAAACCAAAATTAGCCAATTCGATTCAGCCGATCTCGAGTTTTAGCGAGACTAACGAACAGCAATTGATTTATATATATATAGATAGACTAGCTGACCCGGCAAGCTTCATATAGCCTCAGAATCAAATAATGTGTTAAAGGTTCGATAGATACGGACTATTTGCATGGGAAAATGAAATTGTGGTTTTTACTGTTTCCCTTCAATTTCTTCATATTTTCTTACCTTTTAAACCTTCCCTGGACTTCCAAAAATCATTCAAAACCTAAATTAGCCAAATCGATCCACCTGTTCTCGAGTTTTAGCGAGTTTAACGAACAGCAATTTCTTTATATATATATATGGATAGATAAAAAAACTCTTCTACTCTATTGTGATGCAACACAGCATCGAGATCAGCCTTTCAAAAGGATTTTGGATCCACATTTTACTCAATCGTTCGAGCATTTTGACGACCATCGTTATCGGAAACATAAAACCAAATTGCAAAGGACAAAGCGGGCAATTCCTTCCAAAGTACACGTGTACAAATGACGTCGATTTTTCAATTGATACCCGAGCACGGATTCGATATCTGTTATATTTATCGTGTCGCGAAATATTTCTCTTTTACTTTAGTAAATTATCCGTTATGAAGATAACTGTTACATCTCTTTACGACGGTGCCTTACATTACATAAAATCGTTAGTCCGAAAATCATTATCCATAACATGTTTGCAATAAACTTCAAAAACTATATTGTTCAAAAGTTTGAAATGGTATTTTGCATAATTATTTTTACATATGAAATAATTAATTATGTCATAAAATCGAATTCAATTTATTATATTTGAATCTCCTTATTTTGTATGCAGCACGGATTCGATATCAGTTATATTTATCGTGTCGCGAAATATTTCTCTTTTACTTTAGTAAATTATCCGTTATGAAGATAACTGTTACATCTCTTTACGACGGTCCCTTACATTACATAAAATCGTTAGTCCGAAAATCATTATCCATAACATGTTTGCAATAAACTTCAAAAACCGTAATGTTCAAAAGTTTGAAATGGTATTTAGCATAATTTATTTTACATATGAAATAATTAATTATGTCATAAAATCGAATTCTATTTATTATATTTGAATCTCCTTATTTTGTATGCAACAAAATAATACGTCCTAAGTATTCTATTACATTATTATAATGTGTAATATTTCGAAATAAGTTTCATGACAATTTATTAAGCGCCCTTCGGATAAAGGCGTCAAGTTAAGTACATCATACGTTTAGAAACGAAGGTTGTGAGCAGGCCGTTCAAATAGATGTTAAGTGATCACTGCAGCCTATAGGCATGTACACAAAACCAGAGGTCAACATGCAGATGCGTTGCCACTCATGAGATCTTAGTTGTTATGTCTCTGTGATAGTCATTACGGCATTTAAGGCACATTAAAAATTAAAGTATTAAATAATTATGAGATAAATTAAGTTACTTAAATACGGAGCTTCACAATCGTAATACGAAACATTGGTTGCATTACCACATTTATAACATTAATGCGTAAAATAATAAGAGAAGAGACAAATAATTAATCTAATTACGACATAATTACTAACATACGAGTTTCAGTAATTATTCCATAAATATAAATAACACAGAGAGTACAACCAACGAATCCAACTATAATAAAACAGTAATCAACGAGTATCAAAATAGATCGCTATTCCGGAAACGATATGTATTTGCGACCGTAACGTACCAATAGAAGCGTAAACTGTTATCGAATCTAAACAACTGCATTTAGATACTGCTATCGCTTTCATTGTGGACAATGAAAGTTCAAAACTTTTGTATGAATCTAGATAGTGTTTGTAATTACAAGAATTTTATTCGATGCAGAGATCAAATCTTGCAATTTAGTTTGAAGTTTTAGTTAGGGTCAAATAGCACAACCATTTTGTCATGAAATCGGACAAACTTTCTAGCTGCGAAGACAAAGCAATAACACGATGGGAGGAAGAGTTGGATACTGGTGTAAATAATTATTAGCAATGCTTAGGGAATGGTTACGTAGGAAGTAGGTATAATCTTAAAAATATAAAGCAAAATTGCGAACTTTGGATTTGTCATGTCAGTATTGGTTTTCATTAAGTGTATTTGTAATGTTGATTACAAAAGAATAAATGGAAAGAATATTTGTATTTCAAGCAGGATTTAAATCGGCGACATCTAGATCAATCCCTGCTTTACCATTACACTACCGAAGCCTCACATCCGAGGTCGAATTTTTCTTTCCCTTTGGACATCGACAAAGCAACCCAGAAAATATGTAACTATGCAGTTTGCACATATAAATACACACAGTATACACCCACAGGCATTATAACTGTATCCCAATTCCTACATAAACCATTTCTTATAAAACGAAATTATTGATTTAATGCGAATGTGGATGGTTGCAGAGGCCCAGGAAGACCAAGGCTGACCTACCATGACCAAATAGGTCGAGTTCTGTCTGATGGTGGGGTCAAAAGTCTTAGGAATCGGCGTGCATGTATGAAGAGAATGATTAAGGTAGACGAGGCACGAGAGGTTTGTCAGAACCGGGATGTCTGGCGCTCTACACTCTCTGCCTACCCCGTTAGGGACCTGGCGTGAAGATACATATATTGATTTAATGTAACTAAAAATAAATCCATTCAAAGTCGTTCACATAACCTCACCATTACATCAAAAAGATAATAAAGTTTCATTCCCGCAAGATCCAGCTAAGCTACCGTCCATTTGCAATAATTATGATAGCCGAGAAAGGTGGAAAAAAGCACATTGTGTCAACTCTCGTATCTCAAGGTCATGAAAACCCCAAACCCCGGGGATTACAGCTAAGCTAGAATGATTCGCTTGTGTTACAGACAGATGAGATGTTGGGAGATATAATGTCTATTAAGAATGGTTTTAGTTAGGATAACTGGATCTCTGGCTTTTTCCTTTCTCTAAAATTTAAAATTTTTACGTGCAATAAAAACGTAGATGTTTTGACGTTAATGAACGTAAAATAGTTTTAATTCTTCAAAAGGATAAAATGGTCTTTTTATGTGATGAAAGTGGAAAGCAGGAACATTTTAAACTGGTGGTAGAGCTCCAGTAACGGAGCTCGCGGGCGTAGGCACCACCGCATTACCTCATATAAATGGTAGTGTTTAGCACTATCGTGTTCCGGTCAGGTGGTAATGTACGGCCTTGTAATTTCCAGCACAGAGGCATAACATCTTGCAGTGGCAAACAAGCATGCAGTTCACATTGATGTTAAGTGATAACTCCAGCCTATAGACACCCACACAATGACCAGAGGTCAAAATGCAGATGCATTGCCACTCCTGAGGCCTAAGGTGTTAAGCCTCTGTGCCGGAAATTACAAGGCCGTACATTACCACCTGACCGGAAGACGATAGTGCTGAACACTACCATTTAGTGGCAAGTATATTAGATAATGCGGTAGTGCCTACGCCCGTGAGCTCCGTCACTGGAGCTCTGCCACAAGTAAAATATTATTTACATAAAACCTGTCCTAGAATTACGTAGTCACATTCAAAATATCTATAAATTCGTTCGCATGAGTTATGGCACATAATAAACAAAGAAATTTCAATCAACTCACATTCTCGAAAAAAACAGACGGTCCAAGAAAAGTGTGAAATTTGATTCAATTTTATGCTCGCCAAACAAATAAATAAAAGTCTGAATCAAGAAATCAACTGGACCAATCTGAATCACAATTGCGAACTTTCAGTGCAATAAACATATCGATTATAAAATAATTTCACTCAGAAGATATACCTACATATAATACGTATAATGAAGTATAGTTTAGCAGAGTAGGTATGTGATGTGATAAATTCATAAACCCTCCGTTGTAAAAAGATTCAACTCAAGGATTCGAATGACGACCCCATACAGTGGTACCTAAACATCTGAAGCCGACTTTTCTTACACCTGTTTAAGACTATTATTCTCATAAAACATAATATGTCGTAAACAGCACCACTATTTTTTTACACATTGGGTTACGTTTCTGAAGTTTTTTGTATGATTACATAATTTTTCTCGATTAACATATCATTCAGTGATAACATAGCATCCCGTTGGCGAAAGAAGAGGTTGTTAAAATCAGTCCAGTAGATTTTGAAACTAGTAGAAACGAATATACAAAAATACAATAATAATAGTAGGTATAGAAAGTATAGATAAAGATAATTACAATTCACGCGATGTATTGCCCCTCGTCGACATCGAGGGGTCCACCACTACCGACTTAATTAAAATTTAATAACGATTGATGTCGAATGTAGGCAGATGTAGGATCTGAGTCTATAGTTGATAATCCTCGTAATTCAATTCACAGCCACATTATTATTCTACGTGTTAGTTCCATGTCGCTGCGCCTACGCAAGAACAGGAGTTCTAAATGCAGACACGTTTCCACCCCCGAGGCCTAACCATTTCATGCACATCTAAGCATATTGCCTTTATAATAGTAAAAACGGGACCAAATATTACCATATACCATCTATAATTTGATGGCAGATACATAAGATTATGCGATGGTATCTACGCCCTCAAGCTCAAACACTGGGACTCTACCATCGTTGAGTTAGTACGTATTATACTTAATAACATACTCGGTATAAAAAGCAACAAGTAATACGTCATCCAAATTACTGATCTACCCGAACCTTGTACGATCACCCATAAATTTAAATTAAGTAAGCATCCTATTACACCGTTAATTTGGTCCTTAAATAACGCGTCACGTACAAAAAAGTCAAGGTTTCCAACCTTGTAAACGACAAACGCTAAATTCGAACGCGATACGCAATGTTTACGAATAAAATCAATTTAAAAGAATCTGTTACCATCTCAATAAATAACTCGCCAAGTTTAAATTTGCGGAAGCCTTTGAAGATTTATTTCTAGGGTTCCGTATCTGTGTGGCATAGCCGAATTCATCTGAAAGTATGTACTGCGCCGATTCAGTTGAAAAGAGAATGATACTGCTCCATGCATTTCTGGGCCTCGGTGTTAATACTGTAAAAATTATATCATTTTCAAATGACTATAAAATATATAATTTTAAATTCGGGCATTTTATGAATTGCCAATAATTTAAGTATATATTGATCAAGTAAAAGTTGGGTCATATTGCTGATTGTTATGTTAACCATATTACAAAATGTACTGTAATGGGTTAACCAGTAACGATTTTGCAGACCCAAAATAACTCGTCTCGTCTGTGCTACAGTTGTAGTAGTAAATCAGTGACCAAAACATGAGCTTGTAAGGAAAATTATTCAATCTGAACAACTATTGTACCTAACTTAACTGATAGTGTGTTTCTAACACTTAACATAAGTGCTGTCTCACTCACAATGTTAAAACAATATGTATGTGACATACGAGTAGGTACACACATTATTCTCTGTTATTAGTTAGGGCGTCTTATATATTTTTTAAGTTTTAACATAAAACATTTTGAAATTATTCTGATAAAGAGACGAAAATGCACTTCTCCTCCCATACTTTTTTTTGTATCTTTATGATGTTCATAATATGCAGTATAGGGAATTCCTTTTATTGTACAGAACTATTTATACGCGAGTCCGGCACTTGTTACATTTGTACCCTCAGTCAGTTCACGGACAGGCGTTTACGATAAAATTGTTTGAAATTATTTCCGATAGTGACGTCACTGGTTAAGTACCAATAGCTCAAAGTATTTGTAACAACTGAAGGGAGGTGGGCCTTCAAACAGTAATTTATAAAATCCGCTCAACAACGAATGTTCGCCCACGCTCGCACTGCATACAACTCGAATCGAGAGAACGGATCTCTCTGTTGATACCTATTTTAATTCTTAGGTTTTGTTATGTAAAAGGTGGCAAACAAGCATACAGTTCACATAAATGTTAAGTGATGACTACAGCCTATAGACATCTACACAAAAACCATAAGTCAAAATGCAGATGCGTTGCCGCTCAGGGGCCCTACTCAATTTCTCTATGATGACGTCATCAGATCCCAACTTGGTGGCAGTGGCATCAATTGGAAAGTGTACCTGTTCAAACGGCACAAAAAATTTCAAAATCAATCAAAATAAAAAAAACGAATCCACTTGACGGAGTAATCGGTGAACATACCTACATATAAACATAACTATTTTTATGGATTTATCTCGCGTATATTAAACTAAAATGATTTTTAAAAATTTCTGCAGTCTGTGAACACATAGCGGATAAGCCGAACCATTACATCCGGTTTGATAAAATTCAAATACTCGCTAGAGAACACAAACCCATTCCACGAATGGTACGCGAGGCTATTGAAATTAAAAAACACCCAAATTTCAATAGAGAAGATGGATGGCGATTATCAACATCATGGGATCCCATACTTAGCAAGATTAAATTCCAGCCGCAGCAGTCTGCAAGACCTCAAGATACCATAAGTAATTATTGTGTTAATCCTGAACGCTACGCAAGGCGTTTACGAAATCGATGGAGGTAGCTACATATAATTTTTTCAAACTTCTGTCAGACAAATGTCACCTCAGTCTGCCCGGGACCACGGAAGCTGAAAAGCGACCGAAACGTCGGGTTGATTTTAAAAATCATTTTAGTTTAATATACGCGAGATAAATCCGTAAAAATAGTTTTATTTCAATGAGTGTAGCTCGCGAAAACCTAAGAACATATCATATAAACATAAATTCAATCAACATACACTCTCTCATAACTCCTCCTCCTTTACCTTTTCTTAAAGCTCATTTTGTTATCAAACCCGAATTCCCTGCAGTCTCAAGGATAACATCAATACTAATTATAAATCATAGACTCCATAATTCTTGTTAAAACTTAATGTCATTTAATTAATGCAAGCGGAATGCCTATTACTTCGACGATACACCCTGATTAGTCTGTGGCCTATTATAATGGAATAGATAGTATGACTTGCTAATACTCGGTAATGTCTAGTTGCGATCGGTGTTCCAGTTGGGTACATTATAGGGCTACTTACCAACAAGCCCAACATTACTTAGTAAAAGGATTACTAAGTTGTAAATAAACCTTAACCTTCTTAGTACAGTCACAAATCCCTGGAAACATTGTTGATCCTCCAAACTTTGAGTACTGTGACTGTGCATAAGGTATGGTCTTAATTTAATTAGCCACTTTTCAGAATTTAGCTAACCATCCCGCGATTAAATTACTGCCACTGCGATCGCCAATCCGCATGCCAAGCGTGGCCAATATGGCACGTTTTCTCCAAAATGACACACAAACCTGTTGCGGGCTTGTTGGGAAGGCTTTTATTCAGAAGTGGCCATAATAGTAAGGCAGATGCAAAGCAAAATTTGACTATCTATCACAATCTAAATATCTTTATGTTTACGATGACATATTCATTTTTAAATTTTCTCCAAAAGCATTTCATTTCTATTCGAAACCTTATATTCCATTATTCCCAAATAACGCAAACACGCAAACACATACTTCGCTGTATTTTCTGCTTTATTATCTATTTCAAAAATCTGCGAAAGGCAAACCAGAGTCGACTATTCCGACACATTTCTTGCGTACACGAAAATGCCATAAAGCAAGAAATTTTATCCACGAACAATGAATATTTTCCAACTTGCGTCACGTCCCCATTAAACGGTTTTTTCCTGTATATCAGCACACGGCTTTTTATAATATAATTTACGTGTTTTTATCTCATGCTGCATATTGCTTCCCAAATTTAGATTGTTTCGACAAAAATTGGAATTGGAAAAACCGATCTGAAATGCTGGTAAAATAGCAATATCGGCAAAGTTTTGATAACACTTTTTTTTAATTTTTCTATAAAATTTTAACATTGATTCAATATAACATGACTCTCGAACATAACCTAACAAAGTCTTGCCGAGGCACTCATCCTAAAATCTTCAAATGGGTTTCCACCACGCGAAGTTTTACAGATTAAGCGTGGGTTGCACCACGATATTAGTTAAAGTTTTTGTAACATTTCACATCCTTTTCTAACTTCACGCCTGTAATCCCCGAAGGGGTAGGCAGAGGTAAATGCATGCATTCAAGCATACATGCAAACACCCACTATTCGTCGGTCACGTTTTTGGCCCATGTAACAGGTGGCGAGCCTGTTGACATCTCCGGGCACATTACCAAACTTCGAGGTACTGAGAAATTTCCAGAAAATGGAAAAATCCCAGAAGAACTAGAGAAACAGGACTTTACACCATTATATATCTGATAACCCCCTACCCGGGAATCGAACCCAGGACCTCAGCGTAGTAGAAGTGGCCGGCTACCACTAGGCTACCGAGGCAGTTAAGTTGAGTTTTCTAACTTAAAGAAATCTGTGAAAGAGCAGAATGTGAAATGTTACAATAACTTTAACAAAGGTCGTGTTGCAACCAGGCTAAGTGTTTAAAGAGAGTGCAATAATTTGCAGAATTTTCTAAGCTTCCCAAAGACATCCAACTTGGCATAATCGATTGGTATTACAGCAATTAATGATCCTACTCTTAATCGTAACGATCGCATCGGCCTAAGACGTTAAGCCACCAGCCAATTACATGGTCGTCTATAACCAAGTGAGTGACAGAAAGATTAGGTGGTACCTATGTCATCGAAGTTCTCCATTTAACACAACGGATGAAAGGTGCGAAGTTTTATTTTTATTTTTTTATGTTAGGATGATGGTTAATAAGCATGCATTACACGTGGATGGTAAATGGATACTGCAAACTCTAAATGATGGAATGGACTGAATAGGTGAAGCCTTGAAAGCAGGAAAACATAACATTTCACATCCTTCTCTAACTTAGAAAATTCTGTTAAAGTTAGAGCTGGATGTGAATTTTTACAATAAATTTATCTTTAACAAATATCGTGGTGCAACCCAGGCTTAGAATTAAAGCAAGTATCAACAGAATGTTCCATTATCTCTTTTACAAACGAACAAAATAAGGCTAAGCTACAAGAATATGAGACACTCTTTGTCATTCACTGGCGCAACATGTATGTCCATAATAATGATTATGTTACGAGCTTTGATTATATACACGTCTAGATGGAGCGTCGCCTTACAAACGCTGCAAAAACAATGTCCAATTCGAAAATCCTTGTGTGCGTGTAACACACACTAGTATGTATATTTTATTCGCTTTACACACACTACTCAACTGGTGAAAATGTTACTTGCTTATGACATTTTCCCCTAAAAATAGGGAAAATAAGCTTAAGTCGAGTTCAATTTTTTCATCATGTGTGACATAATTATATTACGATATTCTTCGGGTCGTTCGCAGTATCTTTAGTTATTCGTTTTAAGTTATTTTTAATTTTTTGTTTGTATTGGTACGTGTATTAGCTTAAGTTATTCGTTGTTAGTTATTTGTTCTTAGTGTAAATTACTTTTATCGTGGAGAAAAATAAATACATTTTTAAGAACAAAATCAAAATCTGGAATTGATCCACTCGTTGGAAATTTACAAACTCACAAACAGATACACACGTCAAACTTAGAACACCCCTCTTTTTCCTTCGGGGGTTAGTAAAATAATGTTATTAAAATAAATATAGGTATATTAAACATATATTAGAACATTATATACATTTTATTTTGTAACTTCATATTTCTCTGGGAAGATTTTAAATCAAAAACTGGCAACACAGTAAACATGGCGTTCAATGAATCGTACAAATGCGACGTAAAATTAAATATTGTTGATTTAATTCTGGGATACATTTAGGACTATGAAATGTGTAGATACCGGTAGTAAGAAATGTTTTTAGATGTTTTCATTCTTATTTTGTAATTTCGGAACACTTTAATAGCGCAACTCGTCATATTGAAAGCACAGATGCGGACGTGTTCCCGTCACAATGACGGTGTCGCTACTGAGCGAGCGAAACGAAGATATCAGCTAACAGTTAACTGATATTTTTTTGGACGCTTAGGAACTCAAATGCTCTATCTAGACGTGTATATAATCAAAGGTTACGAGTTCCGTTTGACGCACAATAAAAAAATATTGTGCGTTAAACGGAACTCGCATATGTATATAATTCATGACAAAAAATTAAATTGCCACAATAAAAATTGTGGCAAATTCATTTCGCAATTAACTGCAGTGAGGTCGATTGTTCTTTCCCTTTTAGTCCGCACTTACTCGTACAATCTGTTATCGACATTTATGAAGCAGTAAAAGCCGTTGTTACGCTTGAGATATAATCAAGCAGAAAAATATTGTAGTTTTACGTAGTAGATGCAATTTTTTGTAGCTCCTTCAAGGTATGTATGTATCTTCACGTCACGTCCCGTATGGAGTAGGCAGAGAGTGTGGAGCGCCAGATATCCCGGTCCTGGCACACCGCCCGTGCTTCATCTACATTCATCATTCTCTTCATACATACATACCCATTCCCGTGACTCGACCTCACCCTCAGACAGTATTCGAACTCCCTATTTGTGTAGGGCGATAGGGACTAGTAAAATTATGAAAAAGTTTAGCAAATTACTTAAAACGACGACGCGAAACGTCTATGTTGAAAGAGCCCTTAAACTGCTTTTATCTGTTTAGCAACTAACTTCAAACTGTTGCTTTTATCTGTCGGTGTCCATCATAAAAAAATCACTCTCATCATATTTTTTCAATCGCGCCAAAAGAATATATTTCAAAAACTCAATTAATTTGAATAGTGTTACCCTTTTAAATAAGGCCGAACCACTAGTTTCAACATACAAAAAGCTTTCGCTAAAATTATTCTGACATTGACTTACTGACTGACATTTCCAAGTGATCAATTCAGTTCAAAGTGGTTACAGTAAATACGAGTAATTTACACACAAAAATTGTATGTAATCACCTTTTAATTTCACTTGAGCGTTAATAATTTGCAATTTGGTAGCAGACAACTGATATTCGCACTGCAGTAACGTGGTTTTTAAACTGGAATTTAATTTTAGCACGTCCTTAATGCATTCGTTGGATCCGCTAAAAATAGAACAAAGTAACAGCTCTTTGAAAATAAACTACTTTCAGTTGTATCTCGGTGGGCTATTATTATGAAAACGCTTCGATGTGTGAGTGGTAGCAGTAAAAAGAGAGTATGGAACATTCTGTTGATACCTATTTTAATTATTAAGTATTTTTGGACCATTATTTTTGTTTAATTTACATATATTAATCAACGTATCAGTTGTTATTCGCTTTAATTTTATATATATTTGTAATTTGACCTATCACGAACAAATTCTATTATTTCCAAGTGATTAAATGAAATTTGAGTTAAGTTTCGAGTTTGAGTCCCATTTTTAACGGAAATCCCATATTCGAGTGCCGAGTAGGATAAAGACTTTGAAAGATTTTCCTTTAGGGTTTCGTATCTAAAAAAAAAGAGAGTAAAAGGCTAGGTGTGTATGGGAGTATCAGTGTAAAAATGAAAAAAAAAACATGCTCCGATGGTTCGAGCATATAGAAAGAATATCGAATGAGCGGACGACTAATTACATATAAGTACAATGCAAAAATGGATGGTTGCAGAGGCCCAGGAAGACCAAGACTGACCTACCTTAACCAAATAAGACGAGTACAGTATTCTAGTTTAAGGAATCAAGAGTCTCAGGAATCGGTGTGCATGTCATGTATGAAGAAGATAATAAATGTAGAAGAAGCGCATGCGGTGTCAAGACCGGGAAAACCGGGATATCTGGCGCTCCAATATTTACAAGAAGAAAAACTGATTTTTTCTACATAGGATAATTCTTGTATCTCTGTTTGCCCTACTATCATAGATGATGTGCTTTGAAGCTAACTAGACCGATTGAGTTGATATTAGATAAATTGAGCACCGAAATATGAACGTGTAACGTAAATATAGAAATTTTCGCATAAATGGCTGTCGATTATTGGTCGAATGGAGTTATTCTAATTATTATCCATTAGTATCGGAAATATAAAAAATTAAGCCAAAAATTAATTAGAATTTTAATTATAGAACGACCTGCTAAAAGTTATGTTAAAAAGGATTCAAATATTGACCACTCCTTGACTCTTTGTTCCTTCAAAAATTTCCTTAAATAAAAAGATGCTTCCTCGTCCATCTTGGCTTATTAATAGCTGTGCTATTTTAGGACGCCCTTTGTAGATTCTGCATCTGTTAGATTAATTCTAAAAATAGCTGCTATATTTCTTGTACCGGGTTAACGCCTACAAGTTTCTTTGTAAGATGACCTTTTTAACCGACTTCGAAAAAAGGGGGAGGTTCTCAATTCGTCCAGATCCTTTTTATGAGAAACGGCGTGGTGACAGACATACGGACGGACGGACAGACAGACAGACAGCGGAGGATTAGTAATCCGTAGGACCCGTTTTTACCTTTTAGGTACGAAACCCCCTAAAAGATAGAACTAAGATACAGAATAGCTTAAAAATATTCGATACTATTCTTTAAATTGACATAACTTTTTTATTTCTGAACCGATTCACATGAAATAAACACTAAATGTTAAATGAAACTTACCACAATATATTAGTGAAAACCGCAAATCGAATAAGCCGTTTTTGATATTAGCGTGCACAAACACACAGACAAACAGACATTTTTCCGGGATAAAAAGTATCCAGTGTTGTGCGCCAAAGGTTAAAGTATAATCATACCAAGTTTCATTGTAATCGGACCGGTAGTTTTTATGTGATGCTTGAACAAACAGACAGACAGACAGACAGACAAAAATTTTTCTAATCACATATTTGTGTTCGGTATCGATCTAATAACATCCCCTGGTATTTATTTTTTCAATATTTTTAATATACAGAATTTACACTTCTACAGATTTATTATAAGTATAGATAAGAAAATGAAAATGAGGGGGCATACAACATAGGTGTTTTTTTGATTCGTATATTTTTTGCACGACAATAACGGCAGCAAGTAGACGCTTAAAATTTTCACAGAATTTTTAGTTCTTATGTTGTATATTCCATAATAAATAATTAAATAAAAATTAAGTTAATATTATATGAACCAAATATCAACTAAATCTCTACAGGTTCGGATGAAATAACTGTGACACACGACAGACAATCTAGTGAACTTATAAGGGTTCCGCTTTCCTTTTTCAGATAAGGTACCCTTAAAAGTTGAAAAAACAGACAATAACAAGTGATTCGATATTCTGTTTTAAAGACCCAACATATTTCGAAGTCCCGTATCGCACCCATACAAATCTACATATTCCATACAATAGTTGATTGTAGTAAAACTGTGTTTATTTTTAACGTCCAGACCAACTTAGACATCTATATATAAAAATAAATGCTATTCCACCTGGCGTTCGCTGAATAAACATTGTAGAACTAATTTTGTTATACGACCCGGTTAGTCCAGCGGTGTGAAACCATCGTTTGATTCGAAGGGTCACGGATTCGATTCCCGCACCGGGACAAATATTTGTATGGCCTACAGATATTTGTTTCGGGTTTGAGTGTTTGTGTATGTGTTGTATGTGTACAACGGCACCCACGACACAGGTTTATACCTACTGTGGGGCTGTGAGTGTAAGCGTATTTTATTTTATTTATATGTAGTTAGGTTAGGTTAGTTAAGTATCCCTAACTGGGACCTCCGGGTGACGGACTAGGGGAAGTCCGTTGCCCGATGGAGTCAGGTCCCTGAGCTGGTTGGCGTGGTCGTGTTCCGCGCGCCACTAGTGATGGCTGGAGCTCTAAAAATCTCCTGAAGATGGGCCCGGATGCGGGCAGTCGCCGGCGGAGTCGCGGAAGTATGCGATAGCTTTCCCGTGGCTCCGCAACAAAAGGCGCCGAGCAGGAACACCGCGGGGTTTTAGTGTGTACGAGTCTCACACTACCCGCCGTTTGTTCCCCTAGACGACGGGGTGCCCATGAAGGGTTTACTCGCGATAAAGAAAAGAAAAGTTCAGTTAGGTAATTGGTTGAGTTAGTAACTTAGCTCTAAAAGAGATCTGACAACTTTTTGACAGTGTAAGATCGATATATACTCGTACATCGTCCTGGCAACACTTTACATGAAAACTTTTCTGATGGGATATGCATCTACAGAAAACCAAAGCTTCCAATGCTACTCCTGAGGTGGGCCTCAGGATTAAAACTCTGGTTTTTTCATGCCTTTACGTATGCCATACGAAGCCATACGTAATAAAATATAATTGGGCTAAAAGCATATTATTCATGGAATGCTACCCTAACCATAACGAGCGTATAGTACGAGTAGCAATAAAAATTATCTACTCAAACCAAATTGCATTGACATAAAGCATCCAGAAGCATAAATCGCAACACGACTAACATTGTAAATATCAATTGGAGGGATTTACATACAAGACAAATTGGTACGCAAGCCAAATGTACCGGCGCCAAATAATGTTAAGATATTGTAAATCAAATCGTAAACGGTGATTAAATTGAGTGATATGCATATAAAACGTTGATCCTGGCTATAAAAAGCAATGAATTTTTCGTTATTAGGTCAAATATTTCATGTAGGTGCAAAAAATTAACGCCTGTATGCAACGCTGAAATTAAAAAATGTTTACCAAAACATTATAAAAACGAATCACAAATTTAGAAGGAAGAACGCGAAAAATTTAGTAATTCAAATTGCACATTTCACGTCTTACAAAGGCTGGTGAGATGTATGACGAAAACTGAGACCGGTGAGACACGAATTATATGACTATCAATCGATGTATATCGAGATAATAAAGTCAACAATCTATCTATTTTTATTATACTTATAATAAAACAGTAAAATCCGCGTGTCTGTACATTGTATATATTTACGAAAAACTAATTGGGGGCGATGTTAAAATAGTATTAGAACACTTTTCAATGATTTTTAATTTTTTTGTCTCTCTGTTTGTCGGTTTGTCTGTTTGTCTGTTTGTCTGTTTGTCCCTTTGTCCAGGCTAATCTCCGAAGATACTGGACGGATTCGAATGAAACTTTTTGTGGTGTATAGATACTAAGCCTGGCCAACATTTAGGCTACTTTTTACTGCTGGAAAATCCCTCATTCCCACGGGAATCTCTACATTTAATAAAATCGTAAGAAAATAAAGACTGCAGATTGAATATTTTTTAAAGAATACTTGGGACGTAAACTCCAATAGAAATCGAAGCCAAAAATTTAGTTTTCAGTTGTTTGTCTGTTTGTCTGTATGTATGTCCGGGCTAAACTAAAAAAGTACTAAAAAATGGATTTACTTCAAATTTTGCATGAATATTACTAACCGGTTCGGTCAACATATAGGCTACATATTATCATGCTATCTCCTACGGGGGAAGAGCTATGAATCTGTAAAATCGTAGAAAAGTCAAAACTGTACATTGATTTTTTTGTTTTAAATAATATTTGGGGCGTGATCTACTATCGATATCGAAGCCAAATATAGTGTTTGTTTGTCTGTTGTTGTTTGTCTGTATGTATGTCCGGGCTAAACTCAAAATTACTGAATGGATTTACTTCAAATTTCGCTTGAATATCCGAGAATATTCAAGGACACCGCATTGCGTAAAGTAAATAGGTATCGTGCATCCAAATAATGGCGAAAGCTATTTATTGCCTGCGGTTGTTACTTCACACGGTCCGATGCCCAACGTATTTCGCTTTTCTGAGCACATTTGATGGCGTGGAGTATCCCACTTACCACGCAGCCTGCAAAGTACGTCACCTTCTTGACGGTGACCAAAACTGGAATGACACCCTCGCGGAGGTAAGCGTCAGTGACGGAGAAGTATCGCCATCATCTGTCTGAAGATTTTCTATGGACTCTGAGACACGTGCTACTGGAGACGAAGTCGAAGTAACAAATAAATATAATAAATTGTTTATTTCAAAAAGTAAGTTCACAAAATAAATACAATAATATCTTAATATTTAAAATAGTACAAAGAAATATATGTATGCCCGAACTAGGTAAAACCTGTGTTTCGGGCTGGAAGAGAACTACAGCTATTTGAAGTTATTTTAATTAACAATTGAATATACGTTCTTAATTATTCTTACTACTAGGATACTATTACTTCTAACTTTAATAATAATAAAATTTAGACAGGTTTCAAAAACTTATTTACATACTAGGAGTAAATTTTCTGTATTTTCATACGAAAGATTCTGTAAAAAGTTATTTAAAATTATTTTACATCTATGATAGTCTAACTTATAAAATAACAGATTTTTATTTAATTTATTATACAAAAATGGGCCAAGAAATGAATAGAATCTTTTGGTGAAAGCATGTTTCGAGGTTGAAGTCATAGTGCAGACCATATCATACCGTCATTTGTTAGTATTGTCAATATTGTAAGTAAGCTTGGTATGCTGTTTTAATATAATGTTAGATATGAAAATTTAAAAAATGAACGCATACTGAACACCTGTCTTAGTTCATTTCAAGATGTGCTCATTTCCACCGCCGATTGAACTATCCAATATGGGTTACCAGCTCCCCAATCATCACCCCATCAAGACCGTAGAAATTGGGAGTATAACGCTGAGACAAATTACGATCCGGGCGAAATGACCATGTCACTTTGTTCTCTTCAGAGCAAAAACAAATTTATGATACCGTCCTTGAAAGCGTTGGGCAAAAATAGGGTAAAATGTTTTTCTTGGATATTCCTGGTGGAACAGGAAAAACATTTGTTACCACTGACATACTTGCAGAGGTCAGGAGGCAAGGCAAAATTGCTATTGCTGTAGCGTCGGGAATTGCTGCCACACTGCTTCCCGAAAGCAAGACAGCTCATGCCATGTTTACAATTCTCTTACATTTAGAGAGCGCTGAAACGACTGTTTTTGGTGTGTCATGTAACAGCGATAAGGGACACGTGCTCAAGGATTGCTCCCTGATTGTATGGCATGAGTGTACGAAGGCCAATAGAAAGGCAGTTGAGGCCGTGGACAGAACCCAGCAGGACCTCCGCAGGAACGAACATTTGAGTGGGTGGTGTCACATTACTGTTCACTGGCGATTTCCGGCAAACGCTTCCCGTGGTGACGCGAAGATTGAGGGCTGACGAGGTGAATGCTTTGTTGTCATGATCTTAACGAGTTTGTACGCTGCCCTTGATCATTAATATGAGAGCTTGGCTCAGCGACAATGCACATTATTCCATGGCATTTCTAAACTTCCTGTCAGCAAGCGGACTTCCATCGCATACCATCAAGCTGAAGGTAGGTGTCCCGATTATGCTTCTTCGGAACTTATCTCCTCCAAAGTTGCATAACGGGACTTAAAGCCATCTCGCTCCACAGACACACCATTGAGGCGTAAATTCTTACGGGTTGTGGCATTGCTGAGGCAGTATTTATACCACGCCTCATGACTTCACGTTCCAGTTCAAGCGCGTACAGTTGAATGTTATGCGCGAATGTTTGCTTCGTGATGACCATCAATAAGTCGCATGGGCAGACACTGAGGGCAGCGGGTGTTAACCTTTGGACGAGTTGCTTCTCACACTGGCAACTGTACGTCGCTTGCTACCGCGTCACCAGTCCTGACCTTCTTTACATTTCGGCTCCCGGCAGAATAACTACCAACGTAGTTTATAGGAAAGTGTCGTAAGGTTTGATACCTTTGTACGTATTTTTACTCTTTTGTGTCCGGGAATATACTCCTGCATTATTTTCTCTATTTCCTTCAGTCACATCTTATGACTGAACTCAGCAGGATTCCCATATGACTCCCTTCACTTGCTTCGCTTGCAAAAAACATAGAGTTTTAATTTAATGCTATTTCAAAAGTTGTTTGCTTATAATGCTAAAGCGACATTGGCATCTTAGGAATTTTTGGTGCTGTACTGCCTTCACGCAGACGACGTTGCGGGCAGCAGCTAGTAATACATAATATGAGAAAATTATTTCTATATTTTACGTTTCTGAAATAATTCTTCATCCAAGTGAATGAGTTTATTTGATTCAAAACCAAATTATCAAGACTTACGAATAAACTAATCGAATAATAACGCTCAAACTATTCAAATACTAATAAAAGTGTTCAATTATCAATGTTATTTAATACAAACGACATATTTGAAAGTATCGTATGAAAAATAATGTATTGAAAAATATTCATATTATGTCACATAAAAATAATGGTAAGCCAAAAGATCAAACAAAAGAGACGTATGAGGTATCGGTAACTTGTTATGCTGACCAGTGGTAGGTAGTACTATTTCATATTCTCTGCCAGTGGTCCGCAAACCGTCACGTTGAGACAATGCATTGTTCACCGAATACGTTGTCGGATTCAATTAATTTTATGTAATCTAAAGCTTGAACTTGAGTGCATTTTTTTTTGTAGAAAGCCTTCGAGATTCGTTAAATTTCTACAAGTTACTAAATAATTACCCGGTAATATTCTTAGGCAGACATAGATTCACGTTATAGAAATTGTTTCAAAAGTGAGCATAGCTAAAAGGTCAAACAAAAGGTACGAATCAGGTATCGATATCTCATTATGCTGACCAATGGTCCGCGGATCGTCACGTCGGGACAATGAGTTGTTCCTCGAATACGTTGTCCGATTCAATTTGTTTTATGAAGTCACTGGCGCTAAAGACACTTGAAAGTAAGTCTGGAGTCTGATTCTTTAAAATTAATATAGTTGTATAGTAACAGTTCTACGAATAGACGCATTTCTACAGAGGCAAATCAATAACAGGGTAATTTCCCGGTGATTATCTATGCAGACACTAACACAATTGCACGTCACATTTGCAGAAATTGTTCCAAAAGTGAAAATATATAGCCACTCCGAAAATTGTAGACATACCTTGATATTCGTTAAATTAATGAAAGTCGCTCAATAAAGTTTTAAAAATAGGCGCATTTCTATGGCATATCAAAAGCAAAGTAATTGTCCAGTGTGTTTTTTAGTCGGATACTGATACAACTGCACGTCACATTTATACAAATTGTTCCAAAAGTGAGTTAAGCCATAAGCTCAAACAAAAGGTACGAATAAGGTATCGATAACTCGTTATGCTGACCAATGGTACGTGAACCGACATGGTTACGAATAATTGATGCCTAACAGTATGCCCAAAACAATTTTATTTGCAGACGATACTTCAATAGTTTTTAAAGTGAACAGACGAAATCCAAATTACGATACTGTAAATAAGGTCATAGGAGAAGTACATAAATGGTTTACTGTCAATAATCTTTCTTCAGTCCTCGTTTATTTTACAATCTCTTAAAGAAAGATTAGCTTTACCAGTTAAGTCTGATTGTCATGTCAATGTGATTGGAATTGGCAACAATCACACTACGCAGGTCACTGAGACTTGTGCGGCTAATTTAAAATCAGTAATAAATAATTTTACTATATCATCAAATTTTTTAGTACTACCAAAGATTTGCGGTGATCTACCCAAGCTACCTCTAGAAATTGCAAATTTAAAATTGCCCAATGATATTAAACTTGCAGACCCTAATTTTTACCAACCAGCACCGGCTGATATCCTCATCGGTGCCGATCTCTTCTGGGATATTCTTGGCCATGAGCAACATTCTCTTGGTCCTAATAAACCTAAATTAAGAAGCTCTCAGTTCGGTTGGATAATTTCAGGTCCTATTTTTTCTAATTCAAAAGGCAAGGATATTCAATCTAATCATTCTACTATATCAAGCAATGCAATTAATCATGAAGACCAGTTACACCAAGAACTTGCTAGATTTTGGGGAATTGAAGAGGTTCCCCAAAGATCCAAATTTAGTGAGAGCGAAATGGCGTGTGAGGCTCATTTTAAGGCCCACACCTTTAACACACGTAAAAAAACCAAATGTATCCGTTTTACCCTCCCTAATGTAAAAAGTAAAGAAGGAGATATTTTTATGAACAATGACAAAATTCAATTTGTTGATGACGCTACCTTCTTGGGAATAACGCTTGACTCGAAGTTACAATGGGGACCACATATTAGGCAGTTAGCGAAACGTCTGAGTGCCGCAGCTTATGCTGTTAGAAAAATTAGGCAATTAACTGATATAGACACTGCAAGACTTGTTTATTTTAGCTATTTTCACAGTGTCATGTCCTATGGTATTTTATTGTGGGGTCGAGCGGCTGACGTACAATCAATTTTCGTATTACAGAAGAGAGCCATTAGAGCGATGTATAACTTACGTAGTCGTGATTCTTTGAAAGAACTATTTAAAGGAATAAATATAATTACAGTCCCTTGCCATTACATCTATGAAAATATACTTTTCGCGAGGAAAAATTTATATCTGTTTGATAAAATCACCGATAGGCATAGTTATAACACGAGGAATAAGAACAAGTTGTCTCTGCCAAGTTTTCGACTGACGAAAACTCATACATCTTTCCTAAAATATAGTGTAGAATTTTATAACAAGATCCCATCCGGGATTGCTGAACTCACCGATAGTAAATTCAAAGCATTAATTGAACGCACTCTATGTAATAAGGCTTACTATAAACTCGAGGACTTTCTCAAGGATAGAAATGTTTGGCTAAATGCTGATCTAGCTCCACAAGGGTGTTAAATGTAATATTTAAAGTGTAATGTTGATATTATATTGTTAATTTTAAATTTGTTTAAATTATGGAAAATTGTAAAAATATGCCTAAGAGATATTTTTAAAAGAGTTGACTGAGTTTTTTCCGGCAAGTTTTTCTCAGATCATATTGGCCTTTGGAACTTTGCCGGTGAATGACAAAGGATGACTCTTTTTCTTTTCTTTTAACTCTTTGTTATCAGTTTGTAAAGGGGAAATGAGACATTCTACTGATATACTTTTTACATTAGTTTATTACATTTAGTTTTATCTTAGTGATATTCTTGACTTTACATATATATTTTATCTTGTTTGACATGTATATCAATTGTTGTTCACTTTAATTTATTTTGTTTGTTTTTTGACGTGTCATAAGAGGTGCCTGTTACCCTAAATGAATAAATGAGTTTCTGATTCTGAATACGTTGTCCAGTTCAATTAGTATGAAGTCACTGACGCTCAAGATACTTTAACACTTGAGAGCAAGTGTAGGCATCCTTTGAGATTCGATAATTAATACAAGCTTAGTCACGTTTTACAAACAGACGCATTTCTACATTCATAAGTATTTGATAGTGCTCACTGCCTCTAGATGGACTCCAATTATATCAATATTATTTTTTATCAATATTAGTGGATTCATACTAGGTACTTTCAGAAACCGGTCAAGTGCGTGTCGGGCCACGCGCAGTGTAGGGTTCCGTCGTTGTTTATTAGGTTTTACATCAGCCAAGTGCAAATCGAATTCGCAGACAGAAGTGTTCTCTAGTCCGCTTCTAATACCAACAGACACTACCTCTTCAACCAAGCGACAGAATTTACGCTTTTAACGCAAATCACTTGAATTTACAATCAAAGAGATAAAATTTCGTAAGCGAAGAATTCTTCTAACTAAATATCTATAAAAATCTAAATATTCTAACTAAATATCTATAATTTTGAAACAAACAATATAGCGTGATATAAATTGAGCCTGGTGCCATCTATTGCCTTAATTACTATATATGAATTGTTAGAAATTTTCGAGTAAAATACATTTGGTCGACTATTACTCGCAAACTTGTAAAGCCAACTTAAGTGTGATAGTTTTCCTTTTTAATTTCATTATATATGGCTACTATTGCCGTAACGTCTAAATTTCTAACAACAACCGTTTAGTCGGTAGGGGAGGGGGACACTTGACTCTAACGAAAATTGGCTCTTTAAAGCTTAATAAGTCACGAACAGTTAACTGAATCGAAAAATATAGACGGTATCTACCTTCTAAGTTCTAATTACTTCATTTAGAAGTTGTTAAATGACTGGAAGTATCTCATCATAAAAGTTGATTTAGACCTTGCACGAGTTCCGTAAGCGGTTTCAGACCAACTTATTTTGCGAGCCCGGGAAAGAATTGTCACGAGCATTTGGGATTGAAATACATTAACGGTGTAAGAAGTGCTGCTCCGGAAGAACTTCTTGGCACGGATGAAGTGAATAGGTCCGCACTTTAACATGTATTAACTTAAGCACAAAGAAGTTTGGTCGGTAAGTGATAGGTAAGAGTTGATACTGTTATTATATTGCAATCTAAAGTAAGACTTCTCTAAAAATACTATTCTTAAAAAATAATTGAAACAACTGTAATTGTTGATGTTATTTCATATCTTATATTCAAATGGTCAAAGCATGACAAGGTAACAAACTTTGAAACATATATCAAAACATATATCAAAGCATAGTGATAGTTGCCTGTGTTTAACTTGAGCTTAAATTCTATAGTCTAAGATCCAAATTTGGGTTGTAAGTCTAGAGAAAACATTAATTACGAGGACATAAGATTTCATTTCAAGATATAAAAAATGTATTTTGATCAGTATTAAACATTTCTCTGTGTAATAGGCTATACGACTAATTATATTTACGTTGTTTTAGTGCAGTAGTATTGACGACGGCATTCCTATTTGTCATTAAATTTGATAAAATCACCATTTCATTCATCATTCATCATTCACCAAGTTTTTGAGTAACTTGAAGCATCCTATCGTAAGAGCTAATATAAAGAGGCCTTGAAATCACGGGTTCCTTTCAGAATCTCAGTCCGAGCACTTATTTTTCGACCCGGGGAAAGGATTGTCATACACATTAATGGTGTAAGAAGTACTGCTTGTTCCGGAACAGCTTCAGATTAATCGCACGGATAAAGTTACGAGGCACTTTAACATGTATTAACTTAAGAACCAGAAAATTGGAAGTAAGAGCCGGAATTCATATTTAATTTTATATAGCGATTTAATCAAGACTACATTTCTCCAAAAAATCTGGTCTTAGTTTTTTTTATATACAACTGTATTTACTGTTCAAATCATCAGAAGTTTATAACTTTTTTACATAGGTGTATTCTTACTGATATTTAAAAACGTCTAAAGAAAACTTTTATTAAATAAATACCTAAGAGTTCATAATGAAAAAATAAAACATTGTGAAATATACTTAGATATTCATTAAACGTCATGTTAAAAAGTGTGTTGGAATTAGTTATCATTCATCACTCCTCTTTCAATTGTAATATATGGATCGTATCTACACCTATTCAGAAATACATCTGAATGATGAACATTATTAACAACACTATCAACTTGTTTGTCATCGTGTAATAAGAAAATAACATCTTAATTGCGCTGATGGGTGTTAACATGCGTACTTAAAATAACATTAAAACTGCGGACACATTTATCTCATTCTCATATCATTTACTCTGCAGTTACCGGTAGTTAGAATGAAATTATTACAGTAGCTTTAGTGAATATGAAGTGATATTATTAAATAATATTGAGGTCAATCCGCTATAACACTTTATAAAATTATAAACGTTTCGACTAGGTTCTCTAAAATATGATAATCGCTATCATAGATACCTCCGGATGACCTTAACACTTAAAACAGTAGATTATCCACCAACCTACTTTCACCATTACGTATTGAACCAACGTAGTGGCCCATATCTTGGTCAATTATTATAATACGCCTGAGCCTAAAAGTGGGACATAATAGCCTATTAGACAGTTTATAACATGCAAATTACTGGGTGACTCGAATGCTAATGAAAACTCATTGCTAGCTTAGGCTGAGCTCCCGTCTGACTTATCTAACGAAATAGTGTAACACAACTGCCCATATTGATTAATTGATTGTGTTGTGTTAGGATCTACGTAGGCTACTATTGTCTGTCTATGAAACACAAGGTAAACCTGGGTCTGAACTACTACCGCGTGAAGATAAAATAATAAATTTAAAACATATATGTTTCATTTTAATTTTAAAGCAATTGAAAAGAAAATATTCCACCATATATTAACACTCAAAAGCTCTTTTTCTTTCGATGAAGGCTCTCCAACAGTTATCGTTATGTTCCAATCAATGTCAAACCCAAAACTTAAGAAAAAATGTATACACTAACCCATTATCCACTCTATCCATTGGTGATAGAGATGGTCTAAATCTTTGAGTTTATCGGGAACAGACAGACAAATGGACGCAGCGGGGGATTTTATTTTAAAATACGTAAAGAAGATCACACTTTGCGTGGGACATATTTGTTTTCTTGGAGGAAGAGTTGGCATGATTTTTTAACATAGCGGTGGTTTATGGATTAGTAAATAACCTAGGCAACCGGAAGAAAATATTCTTCCTTTGAGAGGTGTTTTCAATTGTATAGAATAAGGGCATGAATGCATGAGGGATGGTTTAGTAGCAATTGGAAAATGACGTAGGATATTAAAACCGAAAAACCGACTTCAAAACTATATCTAACTCTTATACATAATGTACAAGTTTAAACTAACACTAAATAGTTGTAAATTATATTCTTCTGATTTCAAAATAAAAATTCATTAAAAAAAATAGCGTACTGAAAATTATATAAATATTTTTTTCCTTTTTAAATCCGTTATGTTTGGAGGTCTCCTTTTTGAAGTCGGTTAAAAATGGGCCTGGTTCATCGTGGGAAAGATTTTATTATGTGTTTCACAGGTTTCACGAATCTTTCACTGATTGATTGATGACAGCTCTAGCTAGCTACTCAATATATTTTCGCTATGCGCGTCCGTCTGTCCGTTTGTCCGCGCATATGCTCGTGGACTATTAGTACTATAAAGCTGTTATTTAGTATTACGCGTGGCCCGAGACGCACTTGCGAGGTTTTTTTTAATTATACAAGCATTTAAATACCTAATACATTTATTTTACTGGTAGTAGAGCTCCAGGAACGGAGCTCGCGGGCGTAGGCACCACCGTATTATCTAATATACTTTCCGATAAATGGTAGTGTTCAGAACTACGAGTATCATGTTCTGGTCAGAATAATCTCTGGTCTGGTCTGGTCTGGTCTGGTCAGGTAATTTCCAGCACAGAGGCATAACACCTTAGGCCTCAGGAGTGGTAACGCATAAATCTGTATTTTGACCCTGGTCTTTGTGTGGGTGTCTATAGGCTGCAGTCATCACTTAACATCAATGTGAACAGCATGCTTGTTTGCCACTTTCATTACATAAAAAAATATCTCTGATAGCCCCCTACCCGGGAATCGAACCCAAGACCTCCAGCGTAGAGGCCTGCTTCCACTAGGCTGTGGCAAACTAGCATGTAGTTCACATGCTAGTTTGCCACTTCCATTACATTTCAGAACTGGCTGGCAAAAGATTTGATAGCATTGTTTGGTATGTTATTATTAATATGCTAATGATATTTAAATTTTCCTTTACTATGTAAATCATGATGATTTTCTTTTCGTATGCTCATTGCATTGCACATAGAAAACAACTTTAATTTTGTACGAAAATGTGTTCAAGATACGCTTGGCTTTGCTGTGTATTGTGGCGTGCAGATTTAATTTAATCAAGTAAAGCCTTTTGTGTTATAGTTTATCCGTATTTTAATCCTGTGGTGCCTCTGGTTTCCTTTGCTGCCTATATTTACCAAAAGACCGTTTCAACATTTAATCAGAATTATATTGTCTACGTTATACTGATAACTTTTTTCTCTATTGCTACAATAATTTTGTCAGGCAGGGTTTTCGATGCGTGGAGTATCACACTAATCACACCAATATATGTATAGTAGCGTAGTTGCATAATTGTCTATAATAGTCATGATAGCATGACTGAAACAAATTCTACAAGAAACGTGGATTTTCTACTCAACATCTACAAACTACTGCATATTAGTTAAGTCACAATCACTTGCACTTGAGCTGTGTTTTTTCACTTCAGAGCTTATTTTGCCTTATCGAGTACCAACTTTGTAACGAATGCGTGTTTGTAAACAAACGCCTTAATATCAAAACAAACACTACGACATTAAGAAATGTGTCTGTGAGTGACTCCACGCGCCATTTGTTTTAATTTACTGTCAGGGAAAGTGGAAGCGGTCTAAGTTTGGTGGGAACTTACACGAGCCCAGTTATAGTAGAACTTAAACTCAATTATTTGACATTCAGATGGATGAGATCGTTCCGAGTAGCGAACGTTATGTGGCTGCTGTAGTAGATGATTCTGAAACCTCACACAAGACCCACTTTTTTTCCAATTAGTTCAGATGCCTAAAAAGAAACCTTATAGTTTCGCCATATCCGTTCGTTCACAAACTACTCGTGGTAGAGTTCCAGTGTAGGAGCTCGAGGGAGTAGGGACCATCGCATTATCTATTATTCCGGTTGGATAGTAATGTATGGCCCCGTAATAACTATCACAGAGACATAACAACTAAGGTCTCAGGGGTGGCAACGCATTTGCATTTTGACCTTTGTTTTTTTTTTGATGTCATACTCCTTTTAGCGGCATTGTAAAAAATGTTAAGATTGAAGAAAAACGCAACAGTCTGAAGATAGTTGCTAATTTTTTTTTTGTTTTTTTTTTATTTCTAACATATTGGATTGTTACGCTAAAGAAGCATAACTTCTTACGTGTGTACATAAGAAGGTAGGTACATATTGTTTTTTTGTTCATAAACTGATTGAATTGTATAGATATAGACTGACAGTCAGTCTACATCAGGTATTTACAAACCCGACTAGTAAATTAATGCATTGCCTTTCTCCAACGTAGTATTTTACTCAAAAATCACATGCAAGTTATATTTATCACGTCAGACCATGTTTAGCTGTTCGACTTCGAAGTTTCTAATAGTTTATTAACAAGTCTCTACAAACCGCACATCCAAACTAACTCCCCAAGTGTTTCTGTGAGCCACTTCACGAACCATTAATTTGATTTCGCTGTCAAGGAAGCGTTTGGGAAGTTATTGATGTTCGCAACTGATGCACACGCATAATTATGTGATCTGAATTTATATGGGTAGAATTAAAGATCACAAAACAGTGAATTATTACCTAGTAAGCGTCGGGGTGACGACCTCACCGCTTACTAGCGGAACATTTTTCTTCCACTGGAAGAGAATTCTTCCACTGGAAGTGAATTCTTCCACTTGTGCAGTCAGGCAACCGAACAATGGCGGAACAAACGATTCCAATGGGGCGATAGTAAAAATAACAAAGCGGAATGAGCAGCAACGTCGCGCGATAAAACTACCGCCACTGCGATCGCCAGTCCGCCTGCCAAGCGTGGCGATTATGGCATATTCTCCCCTAATGACGCACAATGCTGTTATGGTCGTCGTTGGGCAAGGCTTTGTCCAGCAGGGGACGTCTTTCAGCTTCTGCAATAAACTGCAATTTACATAATCCTAATCAACTGTTACCTCCTCCAAATAGGTAGGCATGCCACGCTTGGCAGGCGGATTGGCGATCTTAGGGTGAGATATACAGACTTTACTTGACGCACTACGACTTTACTTTGAGCAAAGTACGCTTTCAACTGTCAATTCTCATACTGTTCTGACAGTTCCAAGCATACTTTGCTCAAAGTAAAATCGTAGTGCGGTCTGTGAATCTCACCATTAGTGGAGGTAGTTTTATCGAGGGACACTGCTGCCCATCCCGCTTTGTTATTTTTATATGCATCTTCACGCCAGGTCCCTAACGGGGTAGGCAGAGAGTGTAGCGCGTAAGATATCCCGGTCCTGACAAACCTCTCGTGCCTCATCTACTTTCGTCATTCTCTTCATACATGCACGCCGATTCCTAAAACTTTTGACCGCACCATCAGACAGAACTCGACCTATTTGGTCACGGTAGGTCAGTCTTGGTCTTCCTAGGCCTCTGCAACAATCCACATTCGCATTGTATATCTGTTTAGTCATTCACTCATTCGACATTCTTTTTATATGCCCGAACCATCGGAGTATGCCTTTTTTCATTTTCATTGTTATTTTTACTACTGCCCATCGGAATGGTTTGACCGCCATTGTTCGGTGGACTGACTGCACTATCGGAAGAATTTTCCTCTACTAGAGGGCGAAGGGGTCGTCACAACCCAAAGCCTTTTTTAGAATTTTACATACCATTATTTATAGTTAACAAATCGAAACTGGTTTTTACTGGTGGTAGAACTCCGGTGATGAAACTCGCGGGCATAGGTCCGCATACCTAATACACTTGCCGCTAAATGGTAGTGTTCAGCACTATCGTATTCCGGTCAGGTGGTAATGTGCGGCCCTGTAATTTCCGACCCAAAGGCATACCACATTAGGCCTCACGAATGGTAACGCATCTGCATTCTGACCTTGGTCTTTGTGCGGGTGTCTATAGGCTGCACTTATCACTTAACATCAGTGTGACCTACATGTTTGTTTGCCACTTCCATTAGGAACATAAAAAAAATAATCATTACATACACAAAGTTAGTCAATTTCCTTTTGCATTACCAATGGCAGAGTCTATTTTACGATTCATGTATTTGATAAAGTGACAAAATAAAATCAGGTTAACTGATTTCCTGTGGCGCAGAAAGCCCGCTTGCAAATAGAAATTCAACATTCAATTGAGTTCGATTCTTTGCCAGCACCCCCAAATGGAAAATAAGACGTGGACATCCAGCGCAGAAACGAATTGAAGATACCTATTGTATAAGAAACAGTCCACATTTACGCAGTTAGACGTATGGAAGAGATGTTTTCTGTGTACTCTACTAAAATGCCAGAGCCTTCTTGGATTTTCCTGTAATATAGTACCTAATCTTAAGGTTGATTTACTAATGTATGTATGTATGTGTCTTCATGACAGGTCCCTTTCTACAAGAATCAGAAACTCATTTATTAATTTAGGGTGACAAGCACCTCTTTTGACACGTCAAAAACAAACAATAAATGAACGCTCGCCGATTACCCGGTTAAGTAGCTTAATGTATCACAGAGACATAACAACTAAGGTTTCAGGGGTCGTACCTCATCCTTATTTTGACCTCTGGATTTGTGTAGATGTCCATAGGCTGCAGTCATCACTTAACATCCACGTAAACAACAAGCTTGCCATCTTCGTTGCATAAAAAGATCAGAGAACTTCTTGGCAGTGCGAGCCATGTGGTCTCGTCTTGGCAACCTTTTACATGAAAATGTTTTTGGTAGGATACAAGATTTTTAATATAATTATATTAATAGTATAATAATAATAGATATAATTAATATAAGCACTTTCACCGGTGGTAGAGTCCAGTGACGGAGCTCCCACGCGAAGGCACCACCGCATTACCTAATATACTTGCCGCTAAATGGTAGTGTTAAGCACTATCGTATTCCGATCAGGTGGTAATGTACGGCCCTGTAGTTTCCGGCCCAGAGGCATAACTCCTTAGGCCTCAGGAGTGGTAACGCATCTGCATTTTGACCTCGGTCTTTGTGTAAGTGTCGATAGGCTGCAGTCATCACTCAACATCAATGTGAACTGTATCATTGTTTGCCACTTACATTATATAAAAATAAAATAACATTCAAACTCCTGATAGTAAAATAGCGGAACGTTTGTGAAAAACTGCTGAGTAAGTAACCTAATTGTTTGCAACAAAGTTTTAATTGTCGCGTGGCAACTTTAATATGACTCGTCTGAAAAAAACTAACGATGTATTATTATTTGATTTAATCTACAGTTTGTTCTAAAAAAAATTATCCATGTAGCAAAATATGGTAAGGATTCGAATAGTGGTCCGGTGAAATTAGACCGAAAAATGATTTCCGACATAGAGTTTTAACTGACAACCTTTTGACATAAAAAAACGGGTCGCACTCCGGCGTAGGCATCACCGCATTACCTAATATTATTGCCGCTAAATGGTAGTGTTCAGCACTATCGTGTTCCGGTCAGGTGGTAATGTACGACCCTGTAATTTTCGGCACAGAGGCATAACATCTTAGGCCTCAGGAGTGGTAACGCATCTGCATTTTGATCTTGGGTGTCGATAGGTTGCAGTCATCACTTAACATCAATGTGAACTGGATGCTTGTTTACCACTTCATTACATAAAAAAAAATATTAGTATAATGGTACTACCATCTATTTATAAAGTACAAAATTAATTTATAGCGCTATCGTACACAAACATGACAATTTATACTACATTAAAAATCTAAAACTACAGAACTATTATAATTATTTTACATTAATAGAACGAATGAATGCCAAATTAGTTACTTTTCAATGCAGCAGCACGCTGTAACACAAGCACACACGCACATTCGCGCAAGCGCCCTGCGCCACCAAAAGAAGTTTTCACTTCAAATAACAATAAACAATAAACAGAACTGTAGAATTCGTGTATTCATTGTAGTATACAAAAAGAATAAAAAAACTAGAATAATTTTCAATCCGAACACAATACAATAGTAGCCGTTTGTGAAAAACTGCAGAGTCAGTGACCTGATTGTTTGCGGCGTATTAATTGCGGCACGTCATGGATGATATGACTGATTCAAAAAAAATCCTTGCCACGTATATTTTGGCTTCGCCAGTAATTTTATTTCCGGACAAATACGAGTAGTAATCGCTTAGGAAAGAACTATAAAAGGTTCCTTCCTTTTCCGGTTCCGTACAATTCAGAAATTTCCTAGAATGTTTAAAATACCGTAAACTTCTCATTTATTTCCTATAATCTATAGGTATGACAAGAGTTATTTCCACCGTAACACAATAATATTGTGCAATATTTTTTCTTCCAAAATTTTAGGCATTTTTCGGTAAGACGATTGATAACCCGCATCTCCAAAATTTCGATTAGAATAAAGCTCGTATGAAGCTTAGTATGAAGCTCGCGAAAACCTACGAAAACGTTATTCGAAAGAAATCTGTTAAAGTTAGAGCAGGATGTGAAATGTTACAATAACTTTAACTTTAACAAATATCGTGGTGTAACCCAGGCTAAGTGTTTACTTAAACCATATACATAACGTGATAAAACTGACAGATCATTGACAGATGACATACCCTGGAACATCCGCGTCCACTCTGTCACTTATTTTTTATATGGTAATTTGGTTATAAAGGGATGCTACACAGCCTCAACTCAACATACAGCACTAACGGCCAAATAATGAAACGTCACTTAAATCTAAGTGGGTCTTAAAATCCTTCTGTCTTTATAACATACGTTCAAACGATAGAGATTGCGCACATTTGAGGGTTGCTTCAAATTGAATGACGTTTGAGTATTCGGCCATAAATCGGTTTTTTCCTCGCTCGTCTCTAGAACTGCCTCTTTGCTTACTGGGAATCGGCGTGTACAAATAAATAAAAAAAAAACTATTTCTTCAGTCGTAATATAGTTCCTAACATAAGCGTCAGACATTGGCATGTTGACATATATACCTACCCTGAGCGTCAGACAGCCTAGTCTGTGTTCTGAATGCTAAAATAACTCTACGACTTACTCTAGAGTAAATAAATTTGTAAGTGGAAGCAATATTCTTAGTATTCTTACTCATTTGTCAGTTACATTACAATATAAGTGATAAATGAGTAAAAAGTCAGTAAGATATACCTATTATATAAGTATGTAAATGTATTATTAAAGAGCCTATAAACTTATAACATTTGAAAAAAAAACCTAGGTTTAACTTGTGATAAAAATAATTGTATTGAAACTGGTACTGCTTTCATTGATTTCCTTAAAAAAATATTGTGGTGATGTTAACAATCCACACCAGGCATCACTCCAAAATTTTAACACCAGATCACTTATCCCCCTGCACCAAACACCTCAATAACAAATGTGCAAGCCACTCTCCAACTTAAAGACTGTGACCAAGGCACCAGGTTTGATTACTGTTCCTGACGACGCACGTATGGTTATGATGTTCTTTACAGTTTTTGTTTTGCGAAAGCATGTTTTCTGGGCCATACCTTAAAAATGACAGTGAGTTAAAGGTGATGATATTGGGGGTATAATCATCTACATAAAAATCAGAAATCACATTTTTTTATGTAATGGAAGTGGCAAATGAGCATGCAGTTCACATTGATGTTATGTGATGACCGCAGTCTATAGACCCACCCACACAAAGACCAACGTCAAAAGCCAGATGCGTTACCACTCCTGAGGCCTAAGGTGTTATGCCTCTGTGCCGGAAATTACAGGGCCGTACATTACCACTTGACCGGAAAACGATAGTGCTGAACACTACCATTTTGCGGCAAGTAAGTATTTTAGGTAATGCGGTGGTGCCTACACCCACGAGCTCCGTCACTGGAGCTCTACCACCAGTAAAAAAATAATTTAGATACGTTGCCACTCCTCTACTCCAAGAGTGCCTCCAAGCTATTGCACACAAACACAGATCCTAGCCCAGCCGCTTTACCGCTAATCCACCGATGCCTCATTCCCAGCACGCGCATATTTTTATTTCTTTTGATTAATTTTACGAATTACAACCAGGTCTTGAGCCTTTCGTTCAAATCGCTCGATAATCAGATGATTATAACTATCGGCAAACTATTTAACAGGCAACTTCACCTCACTAATCGTTGCCTAATTTATCTATCAATTAATGATGCTCCACGATATCGTGTTAAGGTGAGATGGTAATATACGAACCCGTAATTAGTGGTACAGGCACTATCCATCTTCGACCTTCAGAGAGGACTTATTACACGGCACGGTATTCATATATAGAATAGCAAGGGTCAGGGTAGTGTAATATCATTCAGGGAGTTAGGGCCCTAATTAGGGCGACCGGAGCGGCCCGTGTATTTGTACTGTGATTGAGTTAAGGCGCTGTCGACCGGATAGTGTAATATGTAACAAATCGGCGCGAGGCAACGCCCACCCTTTCTGCCGGACCCTGAATACCGTGTCGTGTAATAGCCTTTTAAAACGTTCCATTGAGATGTATGGTTTCAATTTTTTTTAGGTATATTACTTAATTTGTCAAATATTTATGTTTTATGTAAATCATATTAATATAAGGTAATAAAACTACATGGCAATTCATTTCTGCATCATTTGCGTTAAAAACTCCGGACAAGATACCATTTGGGTTAGAAGTTTTTAGAAATTTAGCAAATTTACATGTTTACCGGTTCAGTTACATTATTAATAAAGAATTGTTGGAGCCCGGTCGATTAACGGTGGGGAAAAATATCGACATTAAATGAATTAACTGTAAACATCACAGAAGCAATCCATCTCAGGTTTTAGAAGTAGCAACATATTATTATCTGATATCGAGAACTCCTCTTCCTGAAGTAATAGTAACGATTAACGAGAAGAGGCTTTATTAAAAAAATTGAGAATTATTAACAAAAGTTATTAATATTCGACTGGTAAATATGTTGTTAGGTACTTACATCATCTTGTCATCGTTTTTTGTTTGCAGCGAAAATAATTTCCCTTGTGACAAATGTAATTTACCTAGTTATCTTTTCGTAAATTTTTTTTCGTTACTTCACGCCTATAACCTCCAAGGCAAGGTCTCATGGATGGCAACACATCTGCATTTTGACCCCTGGTTTTTGTGTAGATGTCTATAGGCTGCAGTCATCACTAAACGTCCATGTGAATTGCATGCTCGTTTGCCACCTTCGTTAAATAATAAAAAAAAAATAGTGCAGTGTTGTTAAACCATAAATCAGATGCAGCAGAGATGGACTACCTCAGTGTTTCGAAGAAGTCATGATCAAATAATTTATACATTAACCCCCTTATTCATAAACGTGCATTAGATACGTTTTAGCTATAGAATGCCTTGTCTTTGTCAGTTGCATTGTCAAATGTGCAGGATAGAAAAAGACAAAGGAGAGATTAACAACACTTTAGCTAAAATACGTTTATGAATAATTTGATAAACATTTTATCAAATTGTAGTATTTTTATTTTTCACAATAACACTACATACGAGTGAACACCCTAAATCGGTTAAGATCAGAAAGGGAAAGCAAAATTCGACCCTTGGATTAAGGACTTCAGTAGCTTAGTGGTGAAGTGGCTGGACTGGTTATCCTGAAGTCACAGATTCGATTCTTGCCTGAAGTCAAATTGTTCTTCCCATTATTTCTTAAATTTCTAATTTTTAGCTTCCTCGATTTCTCCAAGGGACTTGGCGAGAAGATACGTGCTATTTTTACTTCGGCAACAGGAAAGCCCAGATGCAGGTACATTACTACTTCTATTGCTTGACATGAATTGTTCTGTAAGTTTTATAGTTCGTATTCATTTTTTTAAATTTATTTACTTATAGTTAACTAGAACGAACATCAAGTCCTATTACACTAAATAACTCGGATACATGTCATAACCAAAGAAAAAAAAATAAATACACAAAATTATATTAAAAACATAGGATTTAGTAATGTTCAGAGGATTTCACTGAACTGCAAACACACACTCACAACAGCCTTCATACATAAATAGACACAAACTTTAAAATTGTTTATATTATAGGATTTTCCGGAGTTACACATACACGTGAGAGAAATATTTTTATATTTTATTGGACTTTTAATATCAGTTGGGTGAGCGACCGGACTACTGACCACAATGGTCGCGGGATCAAGTAAAAAATTAAAAAATAATGTATAAAATACAATTATGAATTTCTTCAGTATGAAAACATTTAATGAAAAAATGAAAAGAAAATTTGACTTTGTGACAATATTATATTTTTATTCATTTTTTTTTTTTGCTTTCCTTGGATTTCAATGTAGTTTTTTATTATATTTTCTAATTAAATTGTAAAAACATCATGTATATGATTGTACTGTTTATTTTTCGCAATAACACATGCGAGTGAACTTTAGAAATTAAATAAAAAAAAAATTCTTTCCGTTTTTTCTTTAATTTCTAAAGATTATGTAGGTATATCATTTTTATACCAGTTCGTTGATATAACATACCTACATTTTATTGATGTTGTTATCGCCGCTAAGTAAAAATTACCTACATACATAATTTAAATGAATTGGTAACCTCAATTTAATGTAAAAATTAACCTTCAGATAAAATAGTTTATAAAACACTGTAATGTTAATCTTTTTTATTGTAATAATATATACATGAAATAATACTTACCTGTTTATATAAAATTAATGATGGTTGTGGCTATTTAACAATTTCAAAAATATTAATCCATTAAGTCCCTAATTATTTTTTTTTATAAAATTTCATAAACTAAAAAGTATTAATATTTATTTTTTAACATCCTTATTATTACGTTATATTTTAATGTTCCATTTATATTATTATAATCTATGATGTATAATATTATTTAAACCACGTAAAATAACGCAACTTTGAATGTTAGCACTTACGTGCTAAATATTTCATTTGTACTGAATAATCATAAAAAACAATAACAAATCAACAGCCACATCAAGATTATAACTTGTATACGACTTAACGATAAACAACAGTAAGTCAAAGAAAAATTGTATTACGATGCGACATTAGATACTTGTACAAGTTTGGTTATGGCGCGTAAAAAGTTAGGTTACTGTTCAGTCTTAATAAAAAATAATTACGATGTTTTCAGTCAGAAATTCAGTCGAAAACAGTTTACATTGCTATAATATTCTCACAAAAAAGGCATTATTAATTAATAACTACTTACACAATTCTTGACTCGAAAACAAAACACTTCTCAAGCAGTCATTGTCAAATTCACTAATCACTTTCAAAACTAGAAAACGTCCAATTTGCTTTTAAAAATATCATACGGCCAGTTTAAATTGTCAATTGATTTCAGTCAACATTTTGGAATATCGAACTATTTGTTTACCGAACGAACTGTTGGCGGGGAACACGGTCGGGCACCGTTCGCGGCGGAGTTATGTGCACAAATGAAAAGAGCAAGGAATGGAGCGTTCCCGCTTTTGATACACCAACAGCTATCCCAAATGCGTTTTCGTGATACGATTTATGTCACTAATTGAGAAAGATAATTGGAATTTAAGAATTGCATTCCGTTCGTCTGTTCGTTATCCGTTTACGTGTGACGACATGTGCAGACAGATGAAAATGGTATCAGGCAATATCCTATTTAAAAACACAAACTGTCGACTCTATGCGACTTTATATTATTATAATAACCATGAATAACTTTTTTATTTCGCGCAATTTAAATCTATCATGAAAGGTTTTCACTAATACGAAAGGTAAAAAATACATTTAACAATAATAGCAATTATACTCAATATATATAAAATACACCATAATAATGAAAATGAATAAAAATCGAAACTATCGTCTTAAAAAATTCGAACAACTTTAAAAAATCTTTCACGCGTAACCTAATTACTCGTGTAATCTACCTATATACTCGTATATAAAAATCAATTGCTGTTCGTTAGTCTCGCTAAAACTCGAGAACGGCTGGACCGATTTGGCTAATTTTGGTTTTGAATGATTTTTGGAAGTCCAGGGAAGGTTTAAAAGGTAAGAAATAAATTCAAGAGAAATAGTAAAAACCACTATTTTATTTTCCCATTCAAATAGTCCGTATCTATCAAACCTTTGACACATTATTTCATTGTGAGGCAATACGAAGTTTGCCGAGTCAGCTAGTTTAAAATAAAAATATAATAAGTAGTATATATTTAACTAAACACTGTGTAACAATATATAGGTATATTATGTATACATACATATAGATGTATACTGTTTATATACATAGGTATCTACAATACTCAATAATAAATATTGCACATCGAGCCTAGAAAGGAGACTTCGGCTTATTTTGGGTCTGTAGATGTAGAGCGTTATCCCTTTCGCCCCGTGTCTATTTGACGTTTGTCGATCATTTTGATCAAGTTTTGACCAATGCCGGACTGTCAGTGCTTACGTAGGCAGTGTGCAACAGAGATAAAGCTCTATGAAGTCGAAACGAGCCGATCATCTCTTTCGCAGGCTCGATGTGCATATATTCATATATATGTTTTAAACTTTTAGTAATATTTTGATTAATGTCAACCATTACCTGCTAGAATACTCGTTCATTATTTTAAAAAACTGGAGATAGAGTTCGACGTCAAGTCATCCTAAAATTGTAAAATAGTTACTACCTACTTAGTGTTTTTTCATAAACGTAACATTAATTAAAAATTTATTATATATGAGATTTCTTAAAGTTTGTAAAATTTAGTAAAGAAGTAAAAATATTTGATTTATAAAGGTTTATATGATTTTTTTTATCATCGACCCGGGAAAAGAAACTCAATACTCTAGCATAGCGATATTATAGTGGTCTTGTACCATAATACTATGGTTTGTCCGATTTAGGATGATAATTATGACAGCTCATGCCTATGAAGTTCTGAAATTTATCCCTTACGATAATTATTAATTTTATATCATTTTTCATAGACGGGTACCGCCCACTTAGTGATTTCAATGCATGTCCACAGACCGATAGTTCAAATATCGCAACAGACTGCCGACAATCGATATTAATAAATTTAATCAATCGAACCTTTTAAAAAATAATGTCATTCTTTAAATGAATAATTTTATATTTATGAGATGTATGTACATATATGTATTATTTAATTATTTTTAAAGAAAAAACGTAATGAAAAAATACTAATTTATTGTATTTTATCTGTATAAATAATCTTTTTAACGAATTCTTAAAAGTACAAACTATTAATGAAATATACTATTTTATTGTATATTATCTGTATATATAATCTTTTTAACGAATTCTTAAAAGTACAAACTATAACTCCAAAAAATGATAATGGCAATACTACAATCTCGTAAAGAAATATAGATCGCGCCACGTAAAAAGAACGCTGGAAGAAAGTAGAAGGGATGTGTTCGCGCATCGGTACACTCGCGTACGAAAGTACTAGCCCTATTGGTTTATTTTTGATCTAGCTTTCGCTTGCGGTTTCGTGTATTGGTAGGCAGATTGAAAACGCCGCACCTCATACCACCAAATAGATCGATAAATCGTCTACTGCGCAGCTTGACCGCCAGCGTTCTTTTTACCTGGCGCGACCTATACTATTGGTCTTTTTTCTATACTATTTTCTGGTGCGATAAAAGTATGCAGTTCACATTATTGATAACTAAATACTGTAGCCAATGGATATCCAAATACACAAAAACTAGACGCCAAATGAAACCAAAATGCATATGCGTTGCCTTGCCACTCCTCAGACCTAAGTTGTTTTGTCTCAGCGATCGCAGGTTACGGGCCATATTTGTTATATATTATTTATCTAATGGAAATGGCAAATAATCTTGAAGTTTATAGGTAGTGAATACCGTAGCCTATTGACATCTACATACATGAAACTCTTCATATTGCTGTTTTATCTATTTCTGAGGTGTAAAATTGAGTCGGACATTACAGGGCCAACATTATCGCCCAATTGGAACTCACTAGGCTACACACTACTATTTGGTGGCACATAGATAATATATAAGGTCGTCTTGTGGTACCACTACCCTCGGGAATCCATCCATTGAACTCGTATCACTAACTGACTTTACTAGAGGAATTATTTTCTGTCAGTAGACGAGATTTTTTCCGCTAGTGAATGATGGGGTCATCCCTTACTGACGCCTGAAAACGATTGCTTTATTGCCCTACTAACAGCAGTAACAATAGAACCAACAACACTAAAAGCATAAAAGTCACAAATTAAACACGCAATTAATATCGATTCAAAGTTCAATGAAATTATGAATTGATAATCGCGTTTATTCATTAGAGATTCAAAAGACTCATTACTATTCTATCCAAAATAAGACCTGTTATAATTATCATCCTAAAATAGACAAAGCATAGTGAGTTTTAGAGAAATAGTCTAAGCACCAGAGGTGTACTACTAAAATTTTATTCATAAATCAATGTAATCTATATCTCATTCTAAAAGAACTGTATGTTTTTATGAGAATAAAGATCTTTAAACCTAGTCAAAATAAAAAAGAAATTTTATTTTATTGTTACTTTATATCTGCCCACTAATTACGGCACACATTTAATTTCAGTTACACCACAATCATTATTTCTAACCCAAAAATGGCAAACTTGAGTGAAATTCCAATACTTATATTAACACGTTCGTTTTCTTTAGACTGTGCTTATACCATAATATATTAACCTCTCGCCATGTCGACGCACTTTATACAAAATATTATATTTAATGATTATAATAATATAGTATTAAGGAAGAGTTAAATCTTTCATCTGATAACAATCATTTAATAACTATATTTGCAAAAGTACAGCCGAGTCGAAAACTTACACGTTTCGCCAAAAAAGAATAAAATTAAAGAGTACCGTTAACAAATGTATATTATTGGGAACCCTTTGCACATTTCTCACGAATCGGGGCCAGAGAAACAGTAATTATAATTGTTGTACAACTGTCGTATATCGTAATATCGCGTGACAGACGTCGGTGTCGAATTAACTGTCATTTAACCACATTTCTAAAGGTGTCTGAAAAAACAGGACTAATTAATTAAGTACTGCCTAAAAATGTGATATTGACAGGTTGTATAGACCTGTTTTAATGGTATACTGGTTTCTTGAAACTGATTTTTGGGGTTTCGTTTCTTAAATATGGCAACCCTATTGCTAAGGCAATGACCACACTGATAGGTGACACCTTATGCCTGAGGTACTTGTTGGATAGCAGAACATACTGTCTAGGCATTACAATATATTCTGCGGGGCCTGTCTTTGCCTGTATTGGCTATTCAATAAAAGAGAGGCCCCATCGTAAACCACCATAATAAGTGAGAATAAAATTTCTAAAAAGGGCTACGTGTTGGACCAGTGTTGGACCCATGTGCCCGTGCAAGCCTATCAAAATTCCAGGTTTAAAAGCCCGTTCTAAAAAAAATACATACTACAATACGGAACTCTATATGTACGAGTTCGACTCACACTGGGACGGTTTATTTAAATGTTATATTGTAGCTTTAGTTAATTATTATAATAAACAATTAATTTTATTTTTTACTGCTTATATTTTATGTCCTGACAATGACAAACATTCACAACTTTTATACGCCACTGAACATTTCTTTCCCGAGTATTGACCTCAATATACAAAAAAAAATATTCCTCCCAAACTAACTGGCCGATTTTGATAAAATAAAAGTCAAATGAATGCTAAATATCTAGCGATGAAGGTAAAATGAAAAACCTCAACAAAAAAGCCTTGGAATACTTCATTTTTTTAAAGTAATTATGAAAATAACACTTTTATTCACTGTTTTTTTTTTTCAATCAACTCAGTTTTTTATGAAATAAAGTCCAATATCTTGATTTATTTTATAATTTATTATTATTCTTGACTTTATTAGCTTTCAAAAAAAATATATACATCAGACATTGTATCTCTAAAAATACAGGTCACTTTATCGCGGGTCACACTGTTTAAGCATTCTTCTTTACAACCACGCAACGCATTAATTTTACATTGCATGCAAATAATAGCGGAAACTCGCTATTAATTAGAAAAACAAATTTCAGGTTTTGTGATGAAGCCGTCAAAAAAACATTTTTCTTGTATTGCGAACGGCTGTTGGCTAAACTGTATGTGATGCGTCAAAATAATGTACTTACTACGGAATTGTATACCATAAAAAGGCCGACAAAAAAGTCTGCTTTCGCAAATATCTCCAAAAATTGACTCACAGTGTGTAACACAGTAACTACAAAATTTAAAAAAAAAAAAATAATAAATATTTCCTATTTTTCTTTATTTTCTAAAGTTTACTCGCATGTGTTATTGCGAAAAATAAAATATTACAATCACAGTAACTATTTTTATTTGGCCAAAGAAATTCTTATGTAAGTGAATTGATCCTATGTGATTTTATAAAAAATATTATTATTGTTGTTCCCCCTTTGTTGCCACGAACGTGCTCAAATTGTGGAATGGATTTCCGTATTCAGTAAGTTACGATGCTTTATGGCTTTTTTTAAACCACCTTCAACTTCTTTCAAGGCTGGCAGTACTAACAATGACTGTAATTTTCTACTTCGAAAATAAAATGGCATTTTAACATTGAAATTCTTTTAGGATTCCGTAGCCTACAAGTTATAGTTTCGCCATGTCCGTCCGAAAGGAGCTTAGCTCTACGATGACTCACGTATTATCTTATTTACACATATCATAATTTTCTTGTTTAAAAAATCAAGTTCAGAATTTACTTCGTGCGAAAGTAGGTATGTATACCTCTACTACTTTCGAATCAACGCTTTAACTTTTACAGAACACTTTTATTTATTAAGCTATTGCATATCTTCTATCGAGGGCCTTGAGCGCGGGGACCGAATCCAGAAATTCCGTAACGAAAAAACCTCACGCTCCCCGGGCACGGAGGTGTGGCTTGAAGGCCCTACATTTTCTAACGTCGTTTCTTTTCGGCAGTCTTCGACACGGTGTTTGTGTGCGTGCAACTAGACGTATTGTACGACTCTACGAAGCCCGCACGAATCGAGACGAGCCGCTCCGAAATCGGACGAATACATAAGCAGCTGTTTATATGTATTGTAAAATAATAAAAATATTTCAAACAATATTAACTTTTTATTTATTTAATAAAAGAAAAAATATTGTTTTCTTATCGGTGACCACGCTCAAAAAGTGTAACTTGAATTAATATCAAAGAAAAAAAGAAATACTGCATAAATAAAATAAATAAATAATTATAATTGCATAAGTTGATACAAAATGCTATGCAATAGCTTTACCGCGGCAGTCCCCGAGTGCCACACGTCTTTTTTTATTTATTCTTATTATGCACGAAGATGGTGCATAAAGGCGGACTCAATGCCACTAGGCATTTTCTCCCTCAACCTTTGGGTTATGAAGACAGCGACGATGTAATTTCAAAACGGGTATAGTTAAGATATTATGAGTGGAAAAAGATGTGATTAAATAATAATGTAAATAAATATAGTACATAAATAGATATATAAATAAATATATAATAAATATTACACATATACAGCAACTATACATATAGTAACTGCCTCAGTAGCGTTGTGGTAGCAGGCCACTACTACTACCCTGGAGGTCTTGGGTTCGATTCCCGGGTCGGGGACTATCCGAGATAACGGTTTAAAATCCTTTATCTCTGGTTCTATTGGGATTTTTCCATTTTCTGGCAGTTTCCCAGTACCTCGGAGTTCGGTAATGTGCCCGGACAGGCAACAGGTTCACCACCTGTAACATGGGCCTAAAAGTAACCGGCGAGTCGTCGATGTTTGCATATATGCTTGAATGCTTGCATTTACCTCTGCCTACCCCTTCGAGGATTACAGGCGTGAAGTTACGTATACATATGATATATAATATAGATAATATGATGATATAGATATACATACAATTCATGATATTATATGGAAATTCCAACAATGAATGCCAAACTTGTGACTTCTAAGCATAGAACAACACCGGAGGGGAGTAGCCATATGCAGGCTTTCCCCTCTGTCAAAGTACAAGCTGAAATGGGCCTTTAACTGTCGCCTAGGTGTTTAAATGTGTGCGTGAAATTGTTTCTGTATTTTGTTAAAGTCAAGGTGTGAGTTTCGTAGAAATAGACGATTGTTGTAGTGTGCGTGTCTGTCGAATGCGTTTCTTCCCGCAAAAAATGACAGACTGATTTGCATCGGTAATAAACGCTAAGGCTACTATCCAGTCCGCCGCGGCCGGTGGCCCGTGTTGCTCTATGCTTCTAAGAAAGTAAATTGTTAAATTGTTATAACTTCATAAAACGGTGAAAACATCAATACAGTCCTAAACAAATAGGTTCATTAAATAAAGGTACATAAAATGCTTGAAAAGAGACAGGCAAATAGTATACAAATTGGAGACAGGGAACAAACAGCCAGTTCCATTTTTAAATTGTATGTATGTATGTATGTATCTTCATGCCAGGTCCCTAACGGGGTAGGCAGAGAGTGTAGAATGCCAGATAACCCGGTTCTGACAAACCTCTCGTGCCTCGTCGTTTTTAAATTGGTTTGACAGTTATTTACGTTTACTACTACTACGCTGGGGGTCCTGGGTTCGATTCCCGGGTCGGGGATTATCTATATTTTATTATTATATACCGTCAGAGATAACGGTTTAAAATCCTTTATCTCTGCTTCTATCGGGATTTTTACATTTTCTGGAAAATTCCCAGTACCTCGGAGTTTGGTAATGTGCCCGGAGATGGCAACAGGTTCGCCACCTGTTAGATGGGTCAAAACGTAACCGGCGAGTCGTGGGTGTTTGCATGTATGCTTGAATGCATGCATTTACCGCTGCCTACCCCTTCGGGGATTGCAGGCGTGAAGTTACGTTACGTTTCCACGTCATCAGTAAATTTACCAAACTTTTCCATACTAACATGACATGTTACTGTGGGAAAGTTTGGTAAATTGACTTTTGGATTATTTTTTTTTTATTTTATGGCATTGCTTGTTATGAATATTGCTAGTGTCAACGATATTTCGTATTAATCTCTCCAGACACGAGAAAAATATGACAATTGAAATTCAATTGTATCTCGCCGCCGGTGGCCGTACGATCCTTGAAGGATTAAGCAACTTAAAAGTCAGAGTCAGTCAGTCAATTTATCAGTCCGTCAGTCAGAGTCACAGTAATTCGAGTAAAGCGATGGCTACTTTACCAAAACATTTACAATGAAGTTATGGGGGCAACCCGAAAAAACGTGTTTTCGCACTGTTATTCTATATCACTACAATATTATAGGCTTATTACAAGAACTGAATTAAGCCTATATCAAACAAAATGCCACCAACTTTATTTGATATAACTCAAAAATATACCAAGAAAATGAAATAAAATAAGAGCACCACACGCATCTTTCAAGGTTCCCGCCAAAACTCCTTTTGGAAATTGTAACCGTGCTGCCAAGGTGAGTGTCCTTTCTAGTATTCAGTACATAGAGCAACACGGGCAATAGGCCGGGCGGCCGCGGCGGATCGGAGGGGGACCGGGCTACATGCAGGCTTTCCCCTCTGTCAAAGTACCTATAACGACAAGTGTTCCTACGCTCTTCAAAAACTTACAGACTGTTTTGCATCGGTAATAAACCGAATTTAAGAGAGTGACGGCCAAATACACAAACGTCACTTAAATCTAAGTGGGACTTAAAAGTCTCCTGTTTTTGTAAAACACGTTCAAAGGATAGAGAAAATTGAGTTACGTTTGAGTATTTGGCCATTATTCTATATAATTAATAAGAAATGAAATGTTAATCGTTGTTAAATAGTTTTATAGAAAAAAAAAACATTATAAGTTCATTCATTTTTTTATAGTATTGTAAATTAAGAAAATAATTTAATTTTTATTACATTTTATATTTTAAGGGATAAGCTTTATACATTTTCCCCTAAAAGCTTAAGTGTTGCTAATCTCTCCTTAGTCTTCTTCTATCCCGCACATTTGACAATGCAACTGACAAAGACAAAGCATTCGATAGCTAAAACGTATCTAATGTACGTTTATGATTAAGGGGGTTGGTATATACTTACTTATATAATTTGTTAAAAGATTTTCTACTTTACAGACAATTTTCTATGTTCTATGTTTAATTTGATATGTTCTTAGGTTTTCGCGAGCTACACTCATTGAAATAAAACTATTTTTACGGATGTATCTCGCGTATATTAAACTAAAATTATTTTTAAAATCAACCCGACGTTTAGGTCGCTTTTCAGCTTCCGTGGTCCCGGGCAGACTGAGGTGACATTCATCTGACAGAAGTTTGAAAAAATTATATGTAGCTACCTCCATCGATTTCGTAAACGCCTTGCGTAGCGTTCAGGATTAACACAATAATTACTTATGGTATCTTGAGGTCTTGCAGACTGCTGCGGCTGGGATTTCATCTTGCTAAGTATGGAATCCCATGATGTTGATAATCGCCATCCATCTTCTCTATTGAAATTTGGGTGTTTTTTAATTTCAATAGCCTCGCGTACCATTCGTGGAATGGGTTTGTGTTCTCTAGCGAGTATTTGAATTTTATCAAACCGGATGTAATGGTTCGGCTTATCCGCTATGTGTTCACAGACTGCAGACCTCCCTGTTCTTCGGTTTTTGACATCAGCAATGTGCTCTTTAACGCGGGTGGATACAGCTCTCTTCGTTTGACCAATATATTAGAGTTCACAATCACAATCTAATTTATAAACGCCAGAATTTTGTAATGAAATATTACTTTTAATGGGTCTTAAATACTGATGAATCTTTTTATATGGTTTGAAAACTGTTTTAATGGAATTCTTTTTTAAAATGTTGCTGATTTTATCTGTGACACCCTTAACGTAAGGTAGTATAGCTGGTTGTCGTTCTACTGTAGGTGGTTTCATTTTCTACTTGAAAAGATAATTGTTATCAATCGTCATTATATTAATAGCGACACAAGGTTGATAGATTCCATTTACGCAATAAAAATTAAGTAGATACTTACCTATTATTTTTTAATCATCTTTCGCAGATGATTCGTTATAGCAAAATTCTCGGGAAATAGGTCACAGGAAAGATAAAATTATGGGTCAGGGAAGCGATTGCGTTTCTGTTTGATGGTTTAACCGTGTTTTCAAATTATTTTCGAATCAGTAATTATTGACTAAATTAAAGTTTAACTGTATTGAATTCTATTTGCCCCCAGGTTAGGTCGAAGGGTACGGCGTTCAGTATAAGGTCTATTTTTATATTTGACAGTACAAATATTAAAATTCATAACTTTTATTGAAAACTGTTTTAAGGTTGAAAATTTATAACAAACAAATTTGGACATATTTTTAAGGGATTTCTATTTCATGGCATTTGATATTACATAATAATATGTGACATTAAGTTCGGTCAAATGATAAGGGCCAATAACTAGGAGCAACAAGGTTATTGTTCCGAGGCCAATAACATTATAGTATTTCAGATTATGACTAAAAAGTTATAATTGAGAACCGATTACATCTTAATATATTGTTATCATTGAAAGAGAGTTTCTGCCACATATGAAATTCCTTCGTCCATTCTATTCTGAAATGCTGTGCATCTCAAATAGAAAACATCTGTAGATAAGGGAACGACTGGCAAATATAGGGAGCGAAATTGCAGCAAGCTGAATACTGCAGCTGAAAATATTTATACCTTGTACGTGATAGTTTGCTATCGCCATTAGGCTGGGTTCGCACTGGTATGGCGACAGCGACGACGAGAATGAAATTAAAATGGCTGTATCACAAAAGCGAGAAGCCAGCGAAACCTCGTTTCGTGGGTGGATGCACCTTCTGTCCGTCTGTCTGCGTCTGTACGTCTGTACATCTGTGCGTCTGTGCGTCTGTACGACTGTACGTCTGTACGTCTGTAACTCTCTACGTCTCTACGTCTCTACGTCTGTCTGTCTGCTAGTCGGTCCGTACGGATCCGCCTGTGCGTCCGTCCGTCCGTCTGTCCATCGCTCTTGAGATGTGATATTAAAAATACGCTTAAAAAATACGATATTCTTCGGAAACTGCAAATGTTAATTTGTAATTGAATTCTAAATATAACTTGTTGCTACGGAAGTTGCGGCACCCTTTATGAGCTACTCTGAAGGAGAAGGGAATGTCGTTTTTTTGACTCGTTAACATATTTTCCGGGTTACAACCCTGGTTAGCTGCAACCGATGTTAGAAAAATCGCCTAAGTAATGCGGCCGCAGCCTTACAGAGTACAACGTTCAAGAAGTCCTGTATGGTCCTTCTATTTTCAGAAAACGGTGATATTATTAGATCACGTACTTAAACGCAACTGCACGCCTATAATCCTCGAAAGTGTAAGTAGAGATTGGATTCAAGCACATATGCTGTCAACCTTTTGTTCCATGTAACAAGGTGGCGGGCACATCGACAATTTCTACAATTCAAATAGTACAAAACCAAACTCCGAGAGAACTGTCGCAATGTGAACAAATACACATGCCAACACCATTACTCGTGGTAGAGTTTCAGTGTAGGAGCTAGAGGGCGTAGGCGCCACCGCATTACCTAATATACTTGCCGTTAAATGGTAGTGTTCAGCACTATCGTGTTTCGGTCAGGTGGTAATGTACGGCTCTGTAATTTCCGGCTCAGAGGCATAACACCTAATGCCTCAGGAGTGGCAGCGCATTTGCATTTTGACCTCTGGTCATTGTGTGGGTGTCTATAGGCTGCAGTCATCACTTAACATCAATGTGAACTGCACGCTTGTTTGCCACTATAATTACATAAAAAAAAAAAATCTACTGCTAAATTGATAGTGTTCTGCACTATCGTGTGCCGGTTAGATGATAATGAGGCCCCGTAATAATTATAACAGAGACAATAACTAAGGTCTCAGGGGTGGCAACGCATCTGCATTTTGATCTCTGGTCTTTGTGTGGGTATACGCTGCAGGCATCACTTAACATCAATGTGATCTGCATGCTTGTTTGCCACCTTCATTACGTAAAAAAATCAACGTTTACCAGATATTTTTAGTGCAAAATGACTACCACCTTCTTGGCTTGGGAGAATAAGACCATATAAAATCATTTTTTGTTACCGACCAGAAGACTTACGGCCAAATACTCAAACGTCACTCAAATCTAAGTGGAACTTAAAAGTCTTCTGTCTTTATAAAACACGTTCAAACGATAGAGATAGCGCACATTTGAGGGTTGCTTAAAATTGAGTGACGTTTGAGTATTCGGCCATTTAATACTTAATGCATGGGAATTACATTCAATTATAATTTCGTCGAACAACTTCAAGGCAATTTCGAGCAAGTGAAATAGAATTTGTCATTCCTAATATCATTCACACATTTAATTAAAGCAAATCACAGTCTATTAACAAATTGAACAAACCCAATACACACTACTACACACAACTTATAGCGAAGTCAACGTGCGCGATTTAATTTGAAGCCACGCGAATGTAAATGAAAATTCAACATAATTATACAAAATTACTGTACTCACAAACAGAGCCACGCATTTCAGGATAATGAAATTATAAATATTTGATAGTCCCCAAAGTAGACCAAATATGTGTCTAAATTATTAATTAAGAGAACATAATGACATAAAACTTTTGTAAACAACAAGGAGACCGACACATTTGAAACATGGGTTTGAAAACCAATCATAGTCGTAAGCCCGATATCCACCAAAGCGGAGAGAAGAGCAGACGAGACAAGAGGATATATGCGGCAAAGCTGGTAGGTTATTTCCACCGAAGTAGAGAAGAGAAGTGCAGCGGAGAGGAGGTGTGAGCTTTGTGTAGCAGAGATGTGATGTGATCTGTAAGAGATCGAAACCAAAAAAGTTCGACCGGCTGGGCGGCGCCCGCCGCACTTCTCAACCCCCTGACTAGACATTTTCTTTTTTGTGCTGTACACTATCATTTAGCGGCAAGTATATAAGGTAATGCGGTAGTGCCTACGCCCTCGAGCTCCGTCACCGGAGCTTTATCACCAGTTAAGTCTCCTTTTCTCTCCGCTTTGGTGGATATCGGACCTTAGGCGTTATTTACACAGAAACGGCGGTGCGGTGCAGAAGGTGCGGTGCAGGCGCAGCGCAGGCGCGTACCGCTTTAAAACCTTTTGTATACAAATAGTACGCAGGTGACATTCGTGAATTACACTGAAGAAGCGCGTTGCAGACAGCAGGCACGCCGTTTCAGTGTAATTCACGAATGTCGCCGCTTCTGTATAAATTATGCCTAATACCAAATTGAAGAAATCCAATACTTACCTACACGCAAACGCATTCGGTTCAATTTGAAGCTACGCGAATGAAAACGAAAATTCAACATAATTATACAAAATTACTGTATTCACATAATTAAGTACCTATACGAAATTACTGCATTCACAAACAGAGCTACCGAATTTCAGAATGATTAAATTATATATAATAGGTATGGGTCTTTGCACGGGTGCAATTTTACACCTATATTACTACTTATAATACGGTACTAATCTATAGGATTACAAAAGCGGTTATTTCCCTCTTACACAAACACACATCTCAAACGGAACCTCAAAAACACACCCTTAGGGGTCGAATTTCAAGCACAAAGGCGCGCGCGCGCCCTCTCTAAAGAATGCCTATGCAAAATTTGAGAATCAAAGCACTTGTTGCAACGATATTTCATACAAATTATCAACCCCAAAAATAACCCCTTAGAGATCGAATTTCGTAAAAGCTCGTCTTAGTGAGCCCCTACGTCCTAATAAGAACCTCCCTGCAAACTTGAAACTTCTAGCATTTGTATTGCCTGAGATTCCATGATGAGTCCACCTTTCGCTTTTATATAGATTCCATCTTTACCACAAAACATGAATTTATGGCAAAACTCAAACTAATGTAATTTCTCTGTCACACGCCAAAATATAAACATTTATTCCAATGAAGTCGCCAGACAGAAAATATAAAGAAAAATATTTATGAAATCGCTAAGCCATTGAACACAAGAGGAATACCTGAAGAGCCTACCTCAATATATTTCGCGTGTTACACGTTTTACGTCCGGGCCATGACTATATCGCAACGCGATACGTAAAAAGTTTTTTTTTTTTAGTTTTCCCGGTGAAATAGTTATGCAATGGCATGCAAACAGCCAAGATTTGCCATTTACATTTTTAGTCCTCTGTGGTAGCGAGGCTTTAAATATTCATATTACAGTATCTAACATGAAATATTGCACATCGACCTTAGGAAGGAGACGTCGGCTTATTTCGGATCTGTAGAGCGTTATCTCTTACGCACCTTACCTATTTGACGTTTATCGACCATTTTGATCAAGTTTTGACCAATACCGGACTAACAGTGCTTACGTAGACGGTGTGCAGCAGAGATAACGCTCTAGGAAGTTGAAACTAGCCGATTGTCTCTTTCGTAGGCCCGATGTGCAATATTTTGTTGGGTACTGTATATATATATTATATCAGTATATATATTTACTGATATAATATATATATATATATATATATATATATATATATATATATATCAGTCATATTATATTATCAAAGATGTTTAATCTTCTTTTAGGAAAAGATTTTTAATTTAAGTTTTTCTTTAAAAACAAGTATAACTAACTCACTTCCCGATTACGTCATCGAATTCTGGATCCTTAAGTGTAGTAAACGTTGAAGTGAGAACCTCTTCCTCTTTGTTTTTCATCGGTTGATAAATTCAATGGCCCGCTACCTTTGCCAGGCCGTCGATTCATGTCGTGGATCACCAGCCCACACTTCGTCTTGCTATATGCGATCATCATTCAAAAATCTTTTCTCTCAACGGATGCCAATTCTTCGAGCAACTCCTATAGTCTCCAAAAATTGTCACTTGAAAAAACAATACAAACTCGCACATATCGTGGCCTAGCAAGAATACTGAATATTTAATACAATATCGTTACAAAAAGTAGCGCGCAAAATTTAAAGTGCTTATAATGACTTCAGAAGACGCACGTGCTTTGGCATATTTAGAGAATCTATGTGGAAGATACTAATAATGCAATGTAATGTAAGAATGTCTTTGGCTGTAGTATTTGTATCTGGCTGGTTTTGGTATCATTGAAAGTTAAAATTTTAAAGAACATAATTCCAAATTCAAATTAGGCAAATGTGTGATTTTCATTTGTTTTTCGTACTGTTAAGATGAGTGAATCTAATGAAGAAATTCGATACATTTTAAAATTTTACTACAAAAAAGGTAAAAATGCAACGCAAGCAGCGAAAAAAATTTGCGATGTTTATGGACCTAGTGCAGTGTCTGTGAGAGTAGCACAAATTTGGTTTAAGCGTTTTCAATCCGGAAATTTTGATGTCAAAGATGCACCTCGGATTCTGATCCGATTCAGGATGCAGATTGTAGCTCTGGTCGCCCTATTACGGATGGATAAAATTGATGCCATTTTTGAAAAAGTGGAGCAAGATCGACATATCAGTAGTTACGACGTAGCTGAAGAACTGAGAATTGATCACAAAACAGTTTTGGCGCATTTGAAAAAAGCTGGGTACAAAAAAAAGCTCGATATTTGGGTACCTCACGAGCTCACTGAAAGAAACCTAATGAACCGTGTACTCATTTGTGATTCATTATTACGACGTAATGAATACGAATCATTTTTGAAGAAGCTGATAACTGGTGATAAAAATTGGATCACGTACGACAAGAACGTGCGAAAAAGGTCGTGGTCAAAGGCCGGTCAGGCTTCACAGACTGTGGCGAAACCCGGGTTAACTCGCAATAAGGTGATATTGTGTGTGTGGTGAGATTGGAAGGGCATTATTCATTATGAGCTATTACCACCAGGCAGGACTATCGATTCTGAACTCTACTGCGAACAACTGATGAGATTAAAGCAAGAAGTTGAGAGAAAGCGGCCGGAATTGATCAACAGAAGGGGTGTGGTGTTTCATCATGATAACGCTAGACCTCACACATCTATAGCCACTCAGCAAAAATTAAGAGAGTTTGGCTGGGAGGTGTTAATGTATCCGCCGTATAGTCCTGACCTTGCACCTTCAGATTTCCACCTGTTTCGGTCTCTTCACAATTCTATATGCAATGTTAGGTTAACATCACGAGAGGACTGCCAAATCCTCTTGTCGCGGTATTTTGATGAGAAGTCCCAAAATTTTTATAGCAATGGGATCATGTCCCTACCTACAAGATGGCAAAAGGTTATCGAACAAAATGGTACATACATACTTTAGTTAAATTTAAATAAACTATATTAAAAAATGTTTTGAATTATCTTAAAAAATGCGAAGAAGAAACTTTTTCCCCAACCTTATATAAAGAAATTGAAGGGAAATAGTAAAAACTACATACAAATAGTCCGTATCTATCAAACCTTTGACACATTATTTCATTCTGAGGCAATACGAAGTTTGCCGGGTCATTTAGTAACCTATAAATACTTTACTGTCGCTACATCAATCTTATTTACTGTAACCTACCTACATTTCACACCCCTTCTATCACTACAGTTATTTTTTTTTTATATATGGTAAATTGACTACTTATGTGTACATATACAAGGATTATTGATAACAATGCACCCCATGCTCCCCATGAGAGTGCAAAAAACAAGCATGTTCCTTCTGAACTTACTATAAAATTCTTTTTAACTGGTGGTGAAGTGGTAGAGTTCCTGTCATCAGTAGATAGTCGCGTGTGCGAAGCTCGGGGCGTGGAAGCAACACCGGGGTTGACTCCCTCTGCTGCGGCTTCTTCTGGTCTGCCATACAGGCCGGCGTTGGGTGCCCTTAGGTTGGTTAAGGGCTTTGATGGAGGAAGCCAGAACGCATTGCCAGTTGAGAGAGGGTAGGGACTTTTATTTGTTGTTCTTTTTTGCTTTTTTAATAGTTTTTCTTCAACATTTTTTTTGTATTATCTTTATTATTTTTTTTTTTTAGAGTTCCAGTGTCGGAGTTTACGTGTGTACTATTTACTTAATATAACAGTAAGTACACATAGTTAAAAGATCCAGATGCATTGTCACAAGTCGTCCTTAGACTTTTAATATATACTTTTTATATAATTTTTATATTCAATGTAAACTGCATTTTTACGTGCTGTTGTTTTCTTATTTAACATTTTACTGTTTATTCATCTCTTTATTTTCAACTACTCTTACAAGTTCATTGTGTTCATTAATTCAAGTGTGTCTTGTAAATAATAAATCATTATTATTTCATGATGATTTTTCTTCGATCAAAAGTAAGCAGCTTTTCTAAAATAAATGTTTAAAATAACTGCAGTCTTCATACGAACGTCTCAGAAACTTCAACATTAAATTCATAATCCTTTAGCTATCAACAATAGAATGAATGGAAAGGTCAGATTGTATTCACGATATCAGATCAAAGGATGCTTGAATATGAAAATTAATATTGGATGGTCTAAAGTCAATTATAAAAGCATTGAATATTTAATAAAACTGTATAAGTTTTCTACATCTTTCAATCTGAAAAAGAATCTAAAGAGTTTTAATATCTTCTTATAAGTATAAGTATACACAGTATAAAAGAAAGAAAGAAATAGTTTATTTTTGACACACACAATAGGTACATCACTAAATACTAATAAATAATTAAAAAAAAATTAAAAAAAAACAAAATAATAAAAACAGAGAAGACAACTACTTAACACAACGGTATGATGCATGTGTTAGACCAAAAAATGGTACCCATCTCAGCTCATTGCTGTAGTTGGCACTACAGCGCTGGTATTCTGATGGGACCACCTTAAGTGACTTTGCGAACTACAAGCCGCCCAATTATACAAAACTTCCATGCATACTAATGTTATATTTATATACAATGTTACGTAATATTACATAAATAAAGATAAATAAATAATAGGGGAGCCCAAGAGGGGATTTTTGAATTTACTCCAGCGCGTCAGTTTAAGATATAGGAGATACCTTGTACCCTGTTCAGTACAGAGGTACTTGGTAGAGACCAAATCTAAGATTTTCATAAAGGGCCGAACCCTTAGGGCTTTCGCCATGAGCTTGCCTCGCATCCAAATCGTCAGAATTTTGGATGGGAGATTTGATTGAGTTCACTTTACATCCTCTCTGAGTATCTGATATTCTTGAGTAATTCTTCACCTTCATTTTAGAATAAATCAAATATTTTTGAAAAGAGCGCGACATCATCGTCATGGTTCAAGAGCGTGTCAGATATTCTGAGAGGGTGTAAAATGTGCCCAAATAACGCTCCTATCCGAAATTCAGACCATTCAAAAGATGAGTAAGATCTTAGGGACCTTTTGAATATTTTAAGGGCTACCCTTCGGGCGCTCCTCGACTTACGATTGTCTTCAACAAGGAAAGACATTACGGGAGCATGCTATGCAACGGTACTTGACAAGCTGAATGCAGATTTTGCAAAATAAACGGCCACATTTGCAGAAAAAGAAAATCCTTTTTCACCAAGACAACACACCGCCTCACACCTCAGCGGTTGTCATGGCCAAAATCCACGAATTACAGTTTGAACTCCTTGATCATTCGCCATACTCAGCAGATCTAACCCCAAGTGACTTCTTTTTACTCCCTCATCTAAAAGTTGTGCTCGGAAGATAGAGATTTTCGTCAAATGAAGAAGCAATCACCTTCTTGAACAATTATTTTGCAGAGAAAAACGCTAAGTAGTATTTTGACGGGTTACAAAGGTGGGAGCATCGCCGAGAGAAGTGTATAGAGTTACAAGGAGATTATATTGAAAAATTAAAAATAAATTTCAGAAAAAAATTCTTGTAACTTTGTTAGGTCGGAAACTTTTCAGACCACTCACGTAAATAGATCTCGTACACTCATTGAAATAAATTATTTTTACTGATTTATCACCCGCATATTACATTTAAATGATTTTAAAGTAAAATCGACGTTCTTGACATTTAAAGATATCATCAACGACTACTACTACGACTGTACCTACCGTATCTATCTTCGGATACGGTAGGTACAGTCGTAGGGTCATACTATATTATATGGAACTGGATGTAATACTATATCAATATGGGGTTCTTCCAAACAGGCATCAAAAGAGTCCTTCAGGGCTGGCAGCGCGTTGGCAACTCCCCTGATGTTGTAAATGTTCATAGGCGACGGTAACTACTTTCCATCAGGTGGCCCGTCTGCTAGTCTGTCAATCCTTTGACATAAAGAAAAACTAAAATAATAACTAATATTTCAGATTGTTATTTCTGAGCCCGAAAATGACAGATAGACTGCCACATAAAGCTCCGATAAAGATTGAATAATAGATTGGTACCCCAGCTGTCGAGCTTCTCAATGGACCAAGCCATAATACAAAATAGATCGAATTGTAATGTCTTCAGAATTATTGATACGTGATTTTTTTTACAATTACTTATGCACTTTTAGCAATGGAATTGGAATACAAAAAAACACATTTAATAAAATAAAAACCTAACCCCCTTATTCATAAACGTACATTAGATACGTTTTAGCTACAGAATGCTTTGTCTTTATCAGTTGCATTGTCAAATATGCAGGATAGAAAAAACAGAAGAGATTAGCAACGCTTTAGCTAAAATACGTTTATGAATAAGGGGGTAAGTCTACATCGGTTGAAAAGGACGTAATAAATAAAAAACACCTATAATACTATGATGTTTAAAAGTGGCACAAACTCAGACCTAATCATAACAAACCATAAACAAAATGCTATCTTCGAACCCAAGTCCCTAAAGCAAAGCAGTGTCCGTACTAAAACGCAATGATTTATCCCCAATGTGCTGTAATGGTGCCGCCACATAAAATTCTTTATACAACGTCAATCGCATTTTTATTACAATTTTTTTTGCAAGGGTCAAGTCGACTCAGATATGACTATAGTCTGCCTCTTTATTGCCAAATACTGTAGAAAATAAACTGCCGACAAACAGAACACGTAAAGAATAGATGAATAGATCTCAGTTGTCTAAAGGTACCTGACCATTATTACACGGCGTCAGAGAATCTATAATATAAAAATCGAATCGAATCGCTAAATGTGTTGGTAAGCGTATAACTCAACAACGCCTGGACAATTATTACATATTCTCTGGCCTGGATCAGTTTGACCAATTCTTTTTTTAAATGTTCGTTGAATTTCAAGGATGGTATTTACGGGGAGAAAACTTCGAATAATTGCCGGAAAAACCGGGGTTATTGGGGTTGTATAAAATTCATATTAAATTACAAGCACTCACTGTTGTCTAAGCAATGTAGGTGTGTTCCTAACGTCAAAGAGTCAATTTGAACTTTATTACCTATAAAAAGTTCATACTAAAGAAAACAAAGTTAAGGGTTCTTGAGACTACTTTTTTTGGAAATGTGCGCTCAACCCCCTAAGAGAGGAGGTGATGGGAGTTGAAGGTTGTACGGGTATTTTGTCAGTTTTTAATGGCTGAAAATTGGTTTGCAGACTCTTTTGGTGCATCAATATTTTTTTTATCTTACCCCAAACCCCTAAAAATTGGTAGGAAAATTGGTATGGGACTTTCCGCAATTTTCAAGGTGGAATATTAATGATCAGGCTCTCTGAATGAAACAAATATTAATACTCTTGGGAAAAGATAAGTACTCCATAAACAGGTACGCGTCGGGAAACTTGATTAGGCGACAACCACACGGGCGATGCCGCGGGCAACAGCTAGTCTAATACATAAACTTCTCGTGTCACAATGTTTTTAACAATAATACTCCTCCGAAACGGCTAGACCGATCATTATGAAATTGATTGTGTATATTTGGTAGGCATGAGAATTAGAGTGAGACTCGTCCGCTAGCGATCTCCTTACGCACACCGAGCTCAATCCCGTCGTGCGTAGGAGCTGACACACACGTTGTACCGTAATGGTAAGGGTGATCCTCGCGCTTAGCGCATACCTCGCAATATCTAGATTATTCCGTGATCTAGAACCACCTCAAGACTTTTTCCAGTTATCGTTGGTCTGTCGATATGGATCGAGTAGCGTGGATAAAGGAGAGCAAACTTACGTTGTCAATTGTATTTGAAAGTGATCAATGATTGTGTAAAATACTAATACTATGCTTTTTCATTAATAAACATGAATACATAATTAAGTGTAGTACACAATTTTCACAAATTACTGATTGCAATCATACCATAGTGTGTGTGAATGTTTATCATAGAATTAATTATAAAATATTGTTAATCATATTGTTTCTCATAGTGGTGTACGTTTTTTTATGAATAGGTATAGATTCGACTGTAACATCAAATCCAACTATCGTCAAAAACTTTTAAAAGTCGGAAAATGCCCGATAACTTTAGGACGCCAAATTCTGAGTTTATTTTACGCATATTAAAATATTAATAAGTTGATCAATGATAGTGAATCTTTATACCCTTCCGACTACCTTAAATTGTAGACGTGTCATTCGCTCATTTTATGTCGAAGGCTTAACGAATTTCATATGCTTAAAGATCAAATGTTAGAACCTCTTTATAGATTCTAACTCATCTTATGATGAGTTTATGCTCAATATCAAAAATACTAAGCATGATGGCATTTACCATACAAAGACTTTTATTTAAAAATATTTAGACGTCTAAATTAGTTTGCATTTTGGGCAATATAATAATGATACTATTTATATACAAATAGGCACTCACGCCGTTTGATAATCTATGTTTAATATTTACACAATTTATTCTTCTTTTTCGATGGTGAGTCGAGTAAGTTTTGAAAATATGACTGATAAAAGTAGTAATAATAATAATAATGGCAAGCGTTGATACGTCCCACTGCTGGGCACGAGTCTCTCCCCTTCTTGAGAGGGGGCCTGGAGCTTACTCCACCACGCTATTCCAATGCGGTTTGGTTGAGATAAGGGTTAGTGGCCAACCCGTTGTCGGATGTTTTCAAAGCGCCCATAAGGCCTCCGACAAGATTTAACGACTGCTATCTATCGATAGCAACCGGGACCGACGGCTTAACGTGCCCGCCGAAGCACAGAAACGCGCATTTTAATTTGCCACTACGGTCACACACCCGACCGCGCCCGTATCGCTTAACCGAGTAGACGCGCGCTTCAAAAAAATAAAGGACTTTTTAATTAATATGCCTGTTTATGTTTGTCCATATGTTGATAATAGGCTTAACGTATGCGTTACCATCTAACGAGAACACGATAGTGCTGAATACTAACGACAAGTATATCAGATAATGCGATGATGATCGGGTTTCGTCACAGGAGCTCTACCACTTTACTACTATTATAATAAAATATATCACTCCTGAATAATGTAGCTTTCTGATTATGAAAGAATTTTTTTCACGATCGGTTCAATATTGCCGAAGATTAGAACAAACAAACAAAGAAAGTTACAAACACAGTTCCTTAAAATTTGAGAGATTTCTCTCAAATTGTTATAGTAATGTAGGTAACGTTGAAACCGTGCGAAGCCGGGACGGGTCACTAGTGAAACATAAGACAAGCAAAATGTGGGAGAAGCATGCGGGCAATGTACCAATAAAACAAAAGTACATTTGCAATTTGATAGGATTATTACTTGAGGGGTGATGTACTACGTACCGATACCTTGCCACTTATAGACCATATTTTATTAATATTATACATTTACTGATGGTAGAGCTCCAGTGACGGAGCTAATGTACTTGCCGTCTAATGATCTTATCGTATCTTATTTAGGGGCCAAATGTTACAGTGGGACACTTCTATCCATCAGGATATTTAGTGTTCAACCACAAGTGTACACACACACACATGTGTGTTGATGTGATGACCTTGCTAGTGACATAATTCTGTAAATTATTATAAATTTCTCGAAAAAAAAATTGTTATGTTTTTAATCTATGGTTATTTTTATGCTGTTCAATCTAAAATTATATGATGGTAACACCACCTGCCATTGTCAGTCGTGACGTTGTAGTTTTAGCGTATTGGAAAGCTTCCCGCGTATTTTGTAGGACCCTTCAAACTAGGACAAATCCGATTGGTGCATCGTTAAATATTCAACAAGGACTCGGAGTTCCGATTGTGTTGACGTAGAATTATTAATAGATTAAATTCAGGTTTATTAGATTTGCTCTCGATATTTTGGATACTATTTTAAGGAACGCAAAAGAGAAACCCAAATTCAAATTATGAAATTTCTGTTAGGTAAAAGTGGGTATTTTGAGTCTGCAAAAATATATTTTTCTTCAAAATTAAATGGAAATTTCTAAAAAAAATGGATTTTACAAAGTTGTTGCTGAACGACGCGGGAATCGAACCCAGGACCCCAGTGTAGTAGTGGTAGTGGCCTGCTACCTCTAGACTACTAAGGCAGTTAATAAAATAAAAACTATAATAATAATAAGAATGTGCGTCCAAAACCACCGGTAGCTTGGACCCTGTTCCCGCTGCCGGCGGCAAACTATTTTTATATATATAGGTATTTGTTTTTGATACTTTTAAATGTAAAAAAATAGGAAATAAGGTTTTAAATAAAAAAGTGAAATAATAATATAATCTGTCAAAAATACGAACGTCCTAAACGATTATTGATCCAACATCCATATTTGGCAATGCTACCAGTCTATTGGGACATGCCCGTAGGAAGATAGCGATGTAGAATTCATAGACGTATGCTTTTAAATTTATACCTAAGTATATAAAATAAGAATAGTATATGTTAAACATAATTTATTATTATAATTTTTAGCTTTTTATCATTGTTTTGTGTATGACATGTATCCCGTGCTTCGGAGGGCACAGCAATCGTTAAATCTTGTCGGAGTCGTTATGGGCGGTTTGAAAACATCCGACAGCGGCTTGGCCACCAACCCGCATTGGAGCATCGAAGTGGAGTAACCTCCAGGCCTCAACTCAAAAATGGGAGAGACTAGTGCCCAACAGTAAGACGTCTCAAGGGTTGCCATTATAATTTGTCAATAAACTCGTAAAAAAATATAAACCTACCGACATAAAATATATAAACTTTAAACAGTGGTAGGTACAAAGTTAAGTGGAATAAGTCTTTAAAGAAGTAACGTCAGCGCATTAAGGATACTGATGATCATTACCTATTCATATATTATTCCACCTATTCCTTTCGACACTATTGTAATTGAGGCACCATTGATAACATATTGAAGAGTCATCGAGCAATTAATTAATTTAGCTGACAGCCTAACCCGTGAACAGAGGGACAATTCAATTCATTCGGTGGCTTATATATGGATGCATTATGATAATTTCCAGGACACACTGACACAGCTGTGTTCCAGTTACGTGGTAGCGCACCAGTAAAAAACCTTTATCTTTTTAACTAGGTGTTTTTTTTTAATATAATGATAGTGGAAAACAAGCATGCAGTTCACATTGATGTTAAGTGATGACTACAGCCTAGGTATAGACACTTACACAAAGACCAGAGGTCTAAATGCAGATGCATTACCACTCCTGAGGCCTAAGGAGTTGGAGGAGTTGCCTCTGTGTCGGAAATTACAGGCCCGTACATTACGTACAAATCATATTAGCAACTTTTTAAGTCATGTGTCAAACAAGCATACAGTTTACATTGATGGTAACAAATACTTACTATAATTAAAAATATTAGTCATTCTGTGCCGGAAATTACAGCACCGTATTACCACCCGACCGGAACACGATAGCGCTGAACACTTCTGTTTGGCAGCAAGTAGCTCTACTTATTTACGATCTTTGATGTGACTGGAAAATCTCTTGTCATTAATATCACTAGCCTTAGGGTCATAGCTCACTACAGCCACCCGGCACCAGATCACTGCCTCGTTTTACGGCGTTCACTCGTTGTCAACGGGTGTGGTCCACGGGTGAACGACGCGATGTCACTTGTGAACCACTCGCGGACCGCGCGCGGTCCTCTCGGGAACAGCGAGTTGGCAATGCAAAGTCAACGCAAGACAAGCTAGTGGTCACCGAGTGGTCCACTCGCCGTCGAAACATTGACGGCTTGCGGTCGAGGCGATACAGAGCGGAGTTGATGTAATGAGCACAGATCGCTCGAGGCGATCGGGCGCTGGTCGGCTCTAGTGAACTATGACCCTTATTCTCATGTTTCACGCTTTATACTTATATCATTCATTGTTATTCTAAGTAGATTAACATATTCTTCAATGATTTATTATAGTCTGAGAGTAGGTATAGGTATCAACCTCCAATAATTCCCCGAGGCCTCCAGAGCTTTTAAATCGACCCTGCCTGTAACACTTTTACAATTTTAAGAAGCAGACATCGTTCTTTTTTACATACCAATTAGAGCGACGACTTTGGTTTAATTATCAGTCCTATTATATCAAGAACATTTAACATAACATTTTAGTCTAACAGAACGTTTGATTTAAGTGCCATATCTTCAAATAATGTGAAAAGTTAAGGGACATTTATGAAGGATTCAATTGTAGATAGTGGAAGAATAACTTATAGACATGGAATGGTACACCTATGAAATTGCTGATATCTGGAAAATTGGATTATGAATCCGTGGTTCAATTTGTTTTACCACACAATAGAAATCAAAAGAATAGTTATATATCAGTAATTGCATACTTCAATTTTGCAATCCTACTCATATTTTAAATTTGTAATTGCGTAAAATTATTCTACTATTTTATGTTTGTACTTATATTTGGATGATTTTTATTCAATCACGCAATAATATATTATGTAATTGCATTAAATTCGTATTCGGCTTTGAAACACATAAAACATTATGAAATCAAAAATTCTAACCAACAATTTAAATTATATGTACGTATGTATCTTCACGCCAGGTCTCTAACGGGGTAGGCAGATAGAGATATCCCGGTCCTGACATACCTCTCGTGCCTCATCTACCTTCAACATTCTCGTCATACATGCACGCCGATTCCTAAGACTTTTGACCGCACCATCAGACAGAACTCGACCTATTTGGTCATGATAGGTCATATTGGTATTCCTGGGCCTCTGCATCCATCCACATTCCCATTGTATATCTGTTTATTCATTTGCTCATTCGACATTCTTTTTATATGCCCAAACCATCGGAGCATGCCTTTTTTAATTTTTTAACAATTTAAAGTTTTATTATAATAAATTTAAGGATTATTTGTTTCACTAGAGCCAAAAAGAACATCACCAATAAAACTGGTGAGGTTCCTAAATCTTTTTTTCGATATTATTCGAGTTTACTGTTAGTGATTAAGGTAAATAAGATTAAGATTTTTCTTAAAGATTTTTATAAGATTTAGAATAATTAACACTCACTCTCACGCAACTACTTAAACCGTCTTGCTTTGATTTATAATTATTATAATTTTCCCATCCTAAATCTTTACATGCATATCCAATATTGCGACTGTTATACGTATGACCAGGACGAAATTTGAGGACAATATTCTGTACGAGTAGTATTCTGAGGCGCGCATGGCCCAGCGGCTGGTGTAGATCGTAAGCGATCTGCTCGGTTAAGCACTACGGGCGCGGTCGGGTAGTGTGATGGGTGACCGCTAGTGGCAAATTAAATGCGCGTTTCCGTGCTTCGGAGGGCACGTTAAGCCGTCGGTCCCGGTTGCTATCGATGGATAGCAGTCGTTAAACCTTGTCGAAGGCCTTATGGGCGGTTTGAAAACATCCGACAGTGGGTTGGCCACTAACCCACCCACCTCCACCAATCCGCATTGGAGCAGCGTGGTGGAGTAAGCTCCAGGCCTCCCCCCCAAAAAAGGGGAGAGACTCGTGCCCAGCAGTGGGACGTATAATGGGTTGCCATTATTATATATTGTTTTTCTGTACGATGTAATAATAAATCATTAAAAAACTATGTATGTACGTACAATCTACGAAATTATATTTTAGGAATCCAACAAAAAACTCAGTCACGTCCGTTCACAGACAAACTTTCTTGAAGAGTGAAAGTTTTTATTTTGTACCGTTTGAAGGGATCGGGAACCATATCAAATTTTACTAGTCATAGGGTAAATTTCCATAACCCATGGACATACAGAAACTGACATGTCATATAAATAGTGAAATTCTTTATGACAGTCACGTTTTCAAAACTTACTCGCTTCACCATACGAATATTTTTAGCTATGGGTTATGGAAATTCACCCTATGGCTAGTAAAATTTGAAATGATTCCCGATCGCTTTAAACGGGACAAAATTAAAACTTCCACACTTCAAGAAAGATTGTCTGTGAACGGACGTGACTGAGTTTTTTGGAGGATTCCAAAAATATAATTTCATTGATTGTAAGTACGTACATAGTTTTTTTTTAAAGATTTATTATTAAATCGTACAGATTTTATTAGAATTTTTATATTAATATGTTGTTGATCTTCTGTGAACATTTAGTTTAAGCAGTGTAACACGATAACATATTCTGATTTCACGGGTTTTGATCAACAACACTGACAATTAATTATGTATATAGATAATGCATGGTATGTAGCTTCATACATTTTTACTGTAAAACCAATTAATAGATACCTTGTCTTATGTCGTATTTTTGTGACGTCTTAAAATCTACATACACTTACCTGCAAGTCTTGTTTCCACTTTTCACATTCCAAGATGCTTTTTTTTCATAAAAATATCTATAAACAGTCTTAATATTGGATGTGTTCGAAGAGAATTCATCATGGAAACAGGAAAAAAAATTAAAATCAAAGCAATTGCAGCTTTGGTGAGAGCAACTTTCCAATTCTAAATATTTTGTTAGACATTCCTTTGGTAAGAGAGTAAGGGAAAATAATTTCTCTGACTAATATAAAAAAAATATACAAGAACCTAAACAGTTTGGTGAAATATCTTATTTGGATCACAGTGGCAAATGTTAGTAGTCCTTTCAACGGCTTAGCATAATACAAAGAAAACAACCAAAAAAAAAATTATTATTATTATAACGTTTTCGTAGGTTTTCGCGAGCTTCATACATTGTAGAAATTAAACTTGCGGATTTTCTCGCTTATACAACACTCCCAAACTTCTTCATACACCCGACGTTTCGGTCGGCCAGTCAGCCCGTGACCACGGCAGCTGGAAAGCGACCGAAACGTCGAGTGTATGAAGAAGTTTGGGAGTAATTGTTTTATATTATTTCGCAATAACACATGCTTGTGAAATATATTTTTATTTTAAAGAAAAATGGAAAGAAAAATTTGACTTCAGGCGAGACTCGAACTCGCGGTCTACTGGGAATCTAGTCCAGCCGCTCTTCCAATTGAGCTACTGAAGTCCTGCCCGATTTGTCAAATCTTTCCTTCACATTTATTGCATTGCTTTATGGTAGCAGCAGCGCCATCTATTGCCAACTATGCTAGTTAGGCAACCGATATAATAGACTTTGCAGTTTATTGAATATCGTAAAGAAGTCGCTTTTACCCTTAATAATTGTTTTATATTATTTCTTTTATATTTATGGCTCTTCCTTTATGACGCACTACACTATTGTGGACATCTTCTGGGTAGGCTTTGTCCAGCTGTGGACATGTTTCGGCTGGAGTGATGTTGATGATGGTGATGGTGGTAGTGGTGATGATGTTGATAGAGGTGGTGATGAAGATGATGGGGTTGATGATAGACATGGTGATGATAGTGATGTTGATGGAGGTGATGATGAAGATGATGATGATGATGACGGTTATGAAGATCATGACACGCATAATAATATGAACATCTCCTTTATCATCATCACTTTCATCATCATCACCTCCATCATCATCATCTTTATCATAATCACCTCCATCATCATCATCACCTCTATCATTATCACATACATCATCATCCCCTCCATCACCATCACTTCCATCATCACCCCTCCATCATCATCATCACCTCCTTCATCATCGAATCAAACGGTCATATCACACCGCTGGACTAACCGGGCCGTCAAAATGCTATGTGTCGTGTGCAATGAAATTTGAGTATTTCCCTCGATTTCTCCAGGATCCCATCATCACATCTTGACATGGTGACAATGGGACTACCTGTGAGGTATACCCACCCCTTCAAACAAAAAAAATGACCAAATTGGTATAGGCGTTTTCGAACAATCGCGGTTTATAATAATAATGTTTAAAACAAACCTGTAACTATTATTAGTATCACTACAGTAAAAGTAGGTATTTCAACTAAGAAGGTACCATATATAGTCTTCATAATCAGTTCCACTTCATCAAATTGTGCCTTCCGAAAGCAAACACACGGAACATATAATATCGAAAACCTTTCAAGTGTGCTATGAAATTTGAAGAGTTCCCTCGATTTCTCCAGGACCCCATCATCACATCTTGTCATGGTGACAATGGGCCCACCTGTAAGGTATACGGCAACAAGACACGGAACATTATAATTATAAAAAACATCGAAAATATTTCAAGTGTGCTATGAAATTTGAAGAGTTCCCTCGATTTCTCCAGGATCCCATTATCACACATTGACATGGTTACAATGGGACCAACTGTGAGGCACACCCTTTCAAAAAAAAAACCAAAATTATCCAAATCGGTACAGGCGTCTTCAAATTATCGGTGAACATACATAAAAAAAAAATGATCCGGACGAATTGAGAACCTCCTCCTTTTTTTGGAAGTCGGTTAAAAAATAAACAAAGCATTTATTTTAATGGTGTTATTTTTTTAAATACTTTAGAGACTTACTAAAGATAGTACAAAATATATTTTTGCTCGGGATCTTAACATCAATAATCTCTTAGCTGCCGAAAAGGTGAAGCGGATGGACTGGACATAAGATCGCAGGTTCGACCCTGCTAAAAACAGAAAACCTAGCATATTTTCATTATTTTTTAATTCACTCGTAGGTATGTCCTCTTGAGAAAAAATGCTCTTCTTCATACATTTCCGTGATACAATCGTAACACAATCGCCCACCTGAATATAATTTATCCCAAATAAATATTTTATGAATGTAAGTTTTTGAATACTAGCTGTGAATTACCACAGACATCCCTTATCTTGGTAACCAAATAGCAGAACATAAACAAACTTGTTGGTTTAAATACCCAAATTGTAATATTGAATAACCAAAATTTATGGAAATTTACGCGAAAAGGCAAGGAGAAATCTACTTTCACAGTAATAAATATTAAAATAACTAAAATCCCAGAGGCACTGAATGTAAAGGCTAAAGATCTCCTTGTAATTTAAGATCCAGAAACTGCAAACAAAAAAACTTTACCAATATATTTTGAAATGGTTAAACCAAAATCAGTTATTCTTCCTATCAGAACTCGCGCAAAGTTAAAGTACTTCGACGTAGAGTCGATTCGTGTTCATTAGTAACCAATAGAAAAGTTTTTGAACCCTTCCCTGGAAGTCGATAAAGAAATGATTATTTGAAAAGTTAATTTATTCTGTTCATTGTTTGTATCAAATATCATAATTTTGATTAAATTTGTGCAAATACAATAGTAAGCTATGCTCAAAGTAAGATATATGCCATTGCGAACTTTTTTGTAATTGGAAAAATCCCAATAGCTCCAATGATAAAGAATGATACACCTCTACCTCAGACACCCTCCGATCTGAATATCGGACCCAGAAACCAACGTAGCAGTTGTGATTTAGCGGTAGTAGCCTGCTACCACTAAACTAGTGAGGCAGTAGAAATAACAAAAATGTTTTAATAAGCTTATTAATGGCATTATAATATAATTTACAACTCACGATATTAAAATAATATTTAATCCAAGAAATACGTAATTACAAGTTAATGTAAGATGTCAGTGCCTTTTATAAGACTTGTCTGTGGTTATGACCACAGGAAATTGAGCAGTGGATGATTTAGAACCTAGAGGCCTGAGACTACAAGAGCCAAATAAAAACAGAAACGTTGGGCTGTTTTTAAAAAAATATTTTATATCAATATGCGCGAGATAAATGCGTAAAATTATTTTTATTTCAATGGATGTAGGTCGCGGATATCAAAAATATACTATGTTACAAACAAATTATGAATAAAGCTATCCCTGTAATCGTTTCATACTGAACTATATCGTTCACATATCGATAAAGTAACACATAATGAGTTATAGTAATACCCCGGACTTACGCGATAGGTACGCGAGCTACGCGAATTCGACTTACACTTCTATGGCTATAATAGTGTAAGTCGAATTCGCGTAACTCGAGGTTCACCTTAGCATATAAATACTAGATTCAAATCACTATTTTTTGATCTTTCGGATGACATAATTTATTACTATCAATACTGTGTTCTCGAACTTCTTGTCAACCGAACGCTGACAGAGCGGAGAGGGGAAGACAATGCGCGCGGTAGATATGCGGTAGATAATTCGTGTAACACGAGGTAGCATAAGTCGGGGTATTACTCACTATAATAATTTAATAATAAGATGATCCAGGAATTTCAAGCGTTTGTTTTAGTAACAATGGTTCATTTATAAACCTCGAGCTATGTACAATGTACACAAAAGATTTGCCTTAGTTACGGTGTAGTGTATCATGTTTCGGTTTAATATACCTACGTGAGCATTTAATTGTTGTCGTCAGACTTATTTTTTTACATGATCAAATTCATTAAACATATTCTTTGTGTTATCTACACCGATAAATGCTACTGCCGGTAATCCTCTTTTATCTGCCATCCAAATCTATCCAAATCTACATCTACATAATTATACATAATCCAAATCTACAAATTCTAATTAATAAAAGACAGATTGTTTCATATTCTTGAATTCTTTTATTTATTCCTAAATTCTATTATTTAGGTTTTTGTTTTTCAATTTTCAATGATTTTATTTTCCTTTTTATTTTAATTCTAACATATGAATGAGATTTTTATAATTCTTCGAATGTAACATTGCTTCAAAATGTTGTATCATTCGGTCAAGAAGATATTATTTGTCGTTGAGTGATGAATGCAGCATCTACCCCAAAACCAGATATCAAAATGAAGATGCGTTACCACTCTTGAGACCTAAGTTATAACAAGGCCATACATTACAATCTAACGGGACACAATAGTGCTGAACACTGCCATTTAGAGGCAGATAGATTAGGTAATGTAGTGGTGCCTACGCCTTCGAACTCCAACATCAGTACCAACACCAGTAAAAATCAATTTCACTTCACTGCAATAATCTACAGGGTACTAAATAAAACCGCTTACTGGATTAATACAATAGGGTCATGGATATCACAATCTTGCTGTATACAGAATAAACAATAAACAATATTATAGTGATGGAGCATCAATGACGGAGCCCGATGGTTCAGACACAGCTTAGACCTCAGGAGTGGCAATGCATCGGCAATGGAATCTCTGGTTCTGATTTAGATGTTTAAAAGCAAAGTATTCACTTACCATCAATGTTACCAACATGCTTGCTTGCCACTGTATGTCATAAAACAAAAAACAAGCGACGTAAGAAACTCCTCTAATATTATCTTCTATGATCACAATTTTTTTAATTTACACTCATATTCTGGAGAATGGAAATGATGAAGTGAGTATTTCACTGCACTCACTAAAACCCTGTGCAAAGAAACCGGGTTTTATTCTGTCATCTAAAGAAACACAAACACAATGATCCTGCTGCATAACCTCTACGTCGCTTACCTTAGATTACGCAAAATAATCTCGGCATTTACCCGTAATAGGACTGTAAGAGGTTATTACTTACTTTCTTCATTACATTCCACACTCTTTTCTCCAGGAAAATACAGAACAGCTGTTGTTCAAATTTTTACTTTATCGTGTCTAGTTAAGACAAGATTTGCCGTGACAGAAGTATTCTTGTTTTATAATCTTGACCTTGAGTAAAAGTTTATTGTACTACATCACAAACTTTGCAAGGACTTTTTTTATCTTGACGCCATTTTTTCAATTGAAACAGAGTAATTTTCACCGTGCCCTGATCGTTAAACGTGTCAACAATTATTCGTAAGATTTTATGATGCTGTTTTGCATAGGTCTTAGAGTCGCTTTTTTTTGTTTCTTGACGAGTCTATTACGAGCGGATGGGTGATTATTGAGTTCTAAAAGAAATCAAATTGGTTTTAAGATTTTTTGCAGTGTAAACTTCTTGAGCGGCGCCTTGCACTTTTTGTGATGGGTAAAAATTGTAAACTCGCGTAAGGCGGACCCCTGACCAGAATTGCATCCACTTAATTTTTGTTTACAGCATGGTGGTGGTGGTGTTGAAAGTGTTGGTAGCGTTGATGGCATTGGTGGAATTGGTGGTGTTGGTGGCACTAATGGCGTTAGTGGCGTAGGTGTCGTTGGTGCTGTTGATGGCGTTGATGGCGTTGATCGCGTTGATGGCATTGGTGGCGTTGGGTGCGCTGGTGGTGGTGGATGGTGTTGGTAGTGGTGCAACAAAACAAATGAACAACGTTAATATTCAAGTTTTCACTTCTACCGGCATTCACGGAGTGCAACCCGTTTCTTTTTAAATATCAAACAAGCATGCAGTTCACATAGATGTTAAGTGATACCTGCAGCCTATACATGTCTTCACAAAAACCAGAGGTTGAAATGCAGATGCTGGCGGTAATATTTTTTGTCGCACCACGGCGCCTATTAACTACTTGCTCTAACCACTCAGTTATCGAGGCAGTCATTGATAAATCAATACAGACCATCAGTATTCCCGAGATCAGCGGTTAAATAAAAGCGACTGTCCCGAGATAATCAAATTTCATTATTAGCTATTTATACTCAACCTGAATCGTATTTAGGACAATGGCTGCTAGAACACTGTTTAATGCGATTGAACCTAATATATATCGATACTCTGTATCGCATCGCAAAATTAGTGATGTATTGTGGGTTGCTGGATGCCATCACGATGTATGAATTACGTATAATGGAGCATTGCGTTTAAAGTTATGATTGTATTGTGATGAATATTAATGTTGCAATACAAATATTTGGATACGAGGAATACTAATATGTGTTGACTGATGTTGACTGCCAAAATATATCAAATAAATTTTATAGAGATGAGATGTTAAAAAAAAATTCAGAAGAACAAACAATTAAGAGTGACGTGGGTATTATGAAAGTAATATTTTATTCGTTCTTAAATAAGAATTAAACGAAGTCAAGAAATTATTTTTACAAGGCAATAAATAATATAAAACGTGTTTATAATTAGTTTCACGGTTCCGTGATTTTTCTTTTATTATATTAATTCTACTCAAAACAGCGTAAAATCTATTATATAAAAATAAGTCGAGTTTTCCTTCCTGACGCTATAGCTCCAGAACGCACGAACCGATTTCCACGGTTTTGCATTCGTTGGAAAGGTCTCGGGCTCCGTGAGGTTTATAGCAAAGAATAGTAGAGTAAGAATAATAGATCATAGACATCCACGCGGGCGAAGCCGCGGGCAACAGCTATTATTTTAAAAATGGTCGCCAATTTTCCATTCGGTACATTAATTTAATAAAGTTCATGGTAGCATATTGATTGACCGATTTTTTTAAAATTCTGGTGTTTAATGAATTGTATGTCAAAGAATAGCCATTGTCTGCCTAATTAGGTATATTTGATGGCAATGCAAGCAATTTTATGAAATAAAAAGTTATAGGTTAATCTAATGTTAAAGGAACATCAGATACATAACTAACTCGACTTACAAAATTCTCTCACGTCACAATAGCACATTCATACGTCTAATCACATTTATATGTAACTTCACTCTCATTTTTTGGTCTAAATTGACCGGACTAATTGTTTATTGAACTCTGTGTCGCTGGCTATGTCCCATTCAATTATACAATTTGGTATACATGTGCAAATAAGTGACCTTTAACTTAGACGTGTAACTTACCGTCCTTGTTTGGATGTTTGCCACTCTTAGAACCTAAATAGAACCTCATTAGTCTAGGGACGTCGTATATAAGGATATACCCGATATTTCAGTTCGACTCTACACCACGAAAAATTCATATGTGGTCATAGCATTAGATTGTTGTGTAGCCAAAAAAAAACAAACGGTGTTTTAATCAAATCATTATCAAACGCTAGAAATAGATTCTCATTATTAACAAAGAAAAAGTAGAAATAAAATAAAAACCTGACATAAAACTTTTCCTTCTATTCACTTTCAAGCGCCTGTTGTTCGCCTGAAGTTTTTAAACAAATTAATACAACGTTGATTTAAAAAGGGTAAGAAAGGATGTTTAAAACGAGATAGAAATACAAAAATAGCATGTACATATTTCAAAGATTTTGTCTTTCAACTTAATTAAATATATTTTTTATTCTTATGCGATGCCGATGCCTTTTTGCGATGCCGAGAGCACAGTATAGTTACTGTGCCGAGGGTGAACAAATAATATTAAGTTACCTTTACAATAAGCGATAAAAATATTAAAGGCCGAAAATACAGAGTCGTTATCGTCTTTAAATCTTCACTCACACACATAAAATAAAATAAAATTTAAAAACTATTATTCAGCGGTTACTTTGAAAATGTAGATTGGTACTTATGTATATTATTATATGTATGTTACCAAGTCGCGAAGAAAAGAATATAAGAAAATGAGGACTATACTTCTGACGTGAAGATACATAGATTAACCATACTGACCACCTGCGGGACAAAATTATAGATGCATTAGACTACCTGCTCAAAGAGATTTGCTGGCCCAGGCGACGTAATGGCGTCGGATCCCACTCTGGCTCGACGACCATACGCGGCATTTCCGGTTGATGGGACAGCCTCCCAGGTCAGTCAGCTTAAAATTAAGGCTTGGGTTCGGGTCCTACCATATATTATACACTACTGCTGGTAGACGACAGCGGGTACTGTTTCACCGGCTCTCCCTGGACTCCAGGTCAACGTAGCGCGCCTCTCAGCGCGAAGATAAGATAATACGTACCGAAGTCAAAGGTGGACAATGTGGTACACTTAAAGAAGGGGAAGGGAACTAGCTCAGGCTCGGAAGCCAGAATGAGTTCGAAAACGTTTGGCTGCAGATTACGAGCAGGTAGTAGTGATAGGTTGGAAATTACCTAAGTAGGTTTTCACGAAAATAATTTACTTCACTCGCCCTATATTTCCATATCACATAATCCTGAACTATAAACCTACCATTCCGGCTACAAATTAGAACCAAACGGATTCTAGGTAAATGTTTGGTTAGCAATAAGTATAATGTGTTTGCCTTCTGTTTCCGCGATCCAATACAAACACTGCGGCATGGGACTTACGAATTGAATCTATTTTGGTTTATTAACCATATTTACTAACCATTAACTTGAGCTACCTTTGTGCACCTATTTTGTATGACGTGGTTTGTTTTTTGGGCTACACATATTGCAAAGGTGGCACATTAGAACTTTATGTACTTACTCATCTCTGTAAAGATGTATACGAATAAAAAAAAATTGAGTTTTCATCAAAACATTCAAAACGACTAGAAATCACAAATGACCTAGAGTGAATAACTATTACATACAGTAAAAGTAAATCAAAATTAGAATTTAATAAAGAACTTAGTTCTTTAAATTCTAATTTTGACATTTTTTTTCAATTCCTTCCTTACAATGATGACACTTCAGTGAGTGTTCAGAGAGTTAGTGATGAGGCTTCAGTGACGGAGCTCGCGGGCGTAGGCACCACCGCATTACCTAATATACTTCCCGATAAATGGTAGTGTCCAGCACTATCGTGTTCTGTGCTAATGTACGTCCCTATAATTTCCGGCACGGAGGCATAACAACTTAGGCCTCAAGAGTGGTAACGCACCTGCATTTTGACCCTGGTCTTTGTGTTGGTGTCTATAGGCCGCAGTCATTACTTAACATCAATGTGAACTGCACGCTTGTTTGCCACTACCATTACATAAAAAATGAAGAAAAAGAAAACTTATTCGTCAAAATCAAAGATATTCACTAAGCAGAGTTCCAAGTGCACTACTATTACTAATTCGAAAAGCAAACAAGTTCACATTATTGCAAGTGAATGCCGTAGCTGACAGCATAAAGACATCAACGTGAAATCTAGAGATCTCAATGCATCCACTTCCTGCGACCTAATTTGTTTTGCATTGTTGTTGAGTGGCTTATACTGAAACTAAGTTAGTAATGTTTACGGTAGTGCCTCTCGAACTCCATCACTGCAACTAAAGTGCCAATAAAATTAATATCAATAAAAGATGTAGAAAAAGCTGGATGAATGAAAGTTAGGGATGTCTTCCAGGCCAAATTTTTGGACTACTCGAGTTATGTTACGGCGGTAGGATTTTTTATAAAAAAATATATTTATTTATTAAAAAGAAGAATATGTTTATTACTGAAATAATCCTACAAGACTAAATTACAATCATAAAAATATATCTAAGGTGAACAACAGTTACAACTTAAAACTAGGTTGCCGAATCTGCACTATGCTCACAATTACACAATACGTCGGATGTCCGCTGCGTAGTCAGCAGGTCTGGGCAATGGGCGATTGCCTAACTCCTCCCTTCTTAAGATGGAAGCGCGTCTCGCAGCTTCCTGCAGCGTCCTCGGTGCTGGGTTCCTCCTTTACTGTATTTCTCCGGCGTCTCCACTGATGCAGCCTCCATAGAATTGCTACTATCAGGATGAAGTACAATCCTAGAGTTGTCCAGCTCGGTGTTGCCATCATCATCTACCAGTCAGCGTCGGTATTTTGCATCTGCTCAGTGCGATCCATCAGCTCGTAGATGCTGTCCAGCCCCACATCTTCCAACTGTAGATTGTAGTGGATCTCATCTCGTCTAGGTCTTGCTAGGGTCCAGTTCGTCCGTGGTTGCTTTGAGTCCAATCATCAAACTTCTCCATAGGCTGGGTGCTCGGTGATGTGATATGAACATATGCAGTACAATGTTATTTTGTGACAAATTAGGTTCAGGTTTTGGACCTCTACTAAAAGACCATCTCAATCATAACATAATCAACCATTGCTACCCATATTTAACTTTTAAGCAATTAATTGGCAAAATAGAGAACACAAAAATTAATAATAATACATCTGTGATCATTCTGTTTGGGAATAGCTTAGGTCTTAAAAAAAAGGACATTGTTGATGGTATTGACACCTTACTGAAAATGAATTTAAAAAATGTAATGATGTGCGCACTCCCTTATTCACAATTATTAACACAAAGGGAAAATAACTCTATTTATTATTTGAATAATGTAATACATACATTGTCTTGTCGTCATAGTGACAAATTATTGTATTTTGACACTAATAAATTTATTAGTGGTTTTAAACTGACTCAGGACGCTATGTTTCTTCCTAAGAAATGTAGAACTTTACTAGCTACATTGATAGCTTATAATATTAACATAGTTATGGAAAATGTAACTAAAAACAATTATTTGTTGGACAGTAACATAAATGTTACAAATTGTATTGTGTATGACAAAGCAGAGTGTTCATATATTGAACCTCAGTCTACATCTTCCATCACTAGAGACGTGGAGTATTCTCCAGCACAGCGAGGAAATACACACTGTATGGCCTCGCTGTCTAGTGGTGGTTATGGGGATGGAGGACGAACTCTGTATTATTATAATTTAAACTAGATTTTAAGACAAAGGAAGTTACCAATAACAAGCATTCAAATAAATCGGTATCTTCTGGCACTCCTATGTTAAACAGAAGTAGTCATTTGGTATTATTTCACCAAAACATTCAAGGGTTCCCTTCTAAGATATTGCAATTAGAATTAGTATTAGAGAAACTTCAATTTGATATTATTTGTTTATCTGAGCATTGGTTGAAAGAAAATCAAGTGTTGATTAATTATAAAAATTACTCTGTAGTAAGTTGTTATACCCGAAAAACTATGCATCATGGAGGTACTCTTATTATGATAAAGAATTCAATCAATTCCAGGGAACGTAGGGACATAGTTGACTTATCAGTGGAACATGTTGCGGAAATATCTTGTGTTGAGCTGGAGAAGCATATAATAGTGTGCGTATACAGACCACCAAATTACCAAAACATTAACGTATTTGACTCCACTATGGAGGATGTATTGAAAAAAGCTTGTTCTAGTAAAAAATCTGTTATTGTATGTGGAGATTTCAACATTAATATTTTGGAAAATAGCTATAATAGTTGTAGACTATTGAATCTTTTTATGTCGTTCAATCTAAGTAATGTTTTTTTGGAACCCACTCGAGTGAGTCCAACCTCAGCAACTTGTATTGATAATATATTTTGTGATCTTAAATATTTAGATAAAAATATTGTTAACTGCATGCCTTCGGATCATAGCGGGCAAATAATGACTTTTGCCACTGCTAATAGTAAAAATATAACACAAAAAACATACAGACAAATAACTTCTGCTAAATTAAACTATTTTAATGACATGTTAACTAAAGAGTTATATTCCCAAAAGTTTGATTTAAATAGTGCAAATAATTGTTATGAGCAAATTTTTAAGGTACTTAATACACAATTTAATAAAACATTTAAAATTAAAACTAAATCTACCAAATATAAATTTAGTTTCTGTGATTGGGCTACAACTGGCATTCGTAAAAGTAGGGAGAGATTATTCGAATTATATGGCCTTAAGAATTGTATGCAAAATGAAAAACTTAATAAATATATTGCTACATATTCAAAAATTTTCAAAAATGTGTGTCAAAAGGCAAAGTCTATATATTTGAGTAGGAAAATAATAAATGCAGACGATAAGATGAAGGCTACGTGGAAAGTAATAAATAGTGAAGCAGGCAAAAATAAACGGAGTGATAGTCGCGTGATTTTGGAGACATCTCAGGGTACTGTGAGTTCGAATCCTGACATTGCGCAGCACTTTGTAGAATACTTTGCTAATATTCCCTTTGAAATTACAAAACCCTTAAACTCATCCCCTTTATTATCCATTGATATTCTGAAAAATAACGTAGAAGCTTGTACTAGTCAATTTAGGTTTAAACATGTTAGCCCACAGTCTGTAAGATCAGCTTTTCATCAAATTAAAATAAAAGCTACCGAAGATATTTATGGCATGTCTGTTATGGTGTGTAAGTCGATTATAGATACCTTAGCTCCTTACTTAGCATCAATTTTTAACTTATGTATTGATCAGGGAGTCTTTCCAGATTTATTCAAGTTTAGTAAAGTTATACCGCTATTTAAATCAGGTGACAATAAAAACCCTAATAATTATAGACCGGTATCTATTCTGCCCGTTCTCAGTAAAGTGTTCGAAAAACTGATGCTTACTCAATTGCTGCAACATTTCAATACAAATAACATCTTACACGAACAGCAATTTGGTTTTACAAAAGGACGTTGTACAACCGATGCCGGTTGCTTTATTAAAACATATTTTTGAAGCTTGGGAGGATTCACAAGATGCTATAGGTATATTTTGCGACCTTTCAAAGGCGTTTGACTGCGTGGACCACAATACATTAATTGGCAAACTTGATCATTATGGACTTGAAAATAAAGCTCTTCAACTTGTTCAATCATACCTTAAGGATCGGGAACAAGTAGTTCAAGTGAATGGAGTAAAATCTCAAGGTGCAAAGACAGGAATGGGTGTCCCACAGGGCTCAATATTAGGACCATTTCTGTTTTTAGTCTACGTTAATGATTTACTTCATTTGATGCCTAACAGTATGCCCAAAACAATTTTATTTGCAGACGATACTTCAATAGTTTTTAAAATGAACAGACGGAATCCAGATTACGATACTGTAAATAAGGTCATAGGAGAAGTACATAAATGGTTTACTGTCAATAATCTTGCACTGAATAGTAAAAAAACCAAATGTATCCGTTTTACCCTCCCTAATGTAAAAAGTAAAGAAGGAGACATTTTTATAAACAATGACAAAATTCAATTTGTTGATGACGCTACCTTCTTGGGAATAACGCTTGACTCGAAGTTACAATGGGGACCACATATTAGGCAGTTAGCGAAACGTCTGAGTGCCGCAGCTTATGCTGTTCGAAAAATTAGGCAATTAACTGATATAGACACTGCAAGACTTGTTTATTTTAGCTATTTTCACAGTGTCATGTCCTATGGTATTTTATTGTGGGGTCGAGCGACTGACATACAATCAATTTTTGTATTACAAAAGAGGGCCATTAGAGCGATGTATAACTTACGTAGTCGTGATTCTTTGAAAGAACTATTTAAAGAAATGAATATAATGACAGTCCCTTGTCATTACATCTATGAAAATATACTTTTCGCGAGGAAAAATCTACATCTGTTTGATAAAATCTCCGATAGGCATAGTTATAATACGAGGAATAAGAACAAGTTGTCTCTGCCAAGTTTTCGACTGACGAAAACTAATACATCTTTCCTAAAATATAGTGTAGAATTTTATAACAAGATCCCAGCCGGGATTGCTGAACTCACCGATGGTAAATTCAAAGCATTAATTAAACGCACTCTATGTAAAAAGGCTTACTATAAACTCGAGGACTATCTCAAGGATAGAAATGTTTGGCTAAATGCTGATCTAGCTCCACAAAGGTGTTAAATGTAATAATCAAAGTGTAATGTTGATATTATATTGTTAATTTTAAGCTTGTTTAAATTATGGAAAATTGTAAAATATGCCTAAGAGATATTTTTAAAAGAGCCGACTGAGTTTTTTCCGGCAAGTTTTTCTCAGATCATATTGGCCTTTGGAACTTTGCCGGTGAATGACAAAGAATGACTCTTTTTCTTTTCTTTTTACTCGTTGTTATAAGTTTGTAAAGGGGAAAAGAGACATTCTACTGATATACTTTTTACATTAGTTTATGACATTTAGTTTTATCTTAGTGATATTCTTGACTTTACATATATTTTTTATCTTGTTTGACATGTATATCAATTGTTATTCGCTTTAATTTATTGTTTGTTTTTGACGTGTCATAAGAGGTGCCTGTCACCCTAAATGAATAAATGAGTTTTTGATTCTGATTCTGATTCTGTGCAGAGTGGGGTGTCTCAGGTGATCTTCTTGTTGCCCTAGGTACAAGTACTCATTGCTTCCCAGTGTAAGGTATGGTATGGCTTTAGGAATAATGGTAGGGTTTGTTTATCGGGAATGGAGTAAAGATGGATAAGGTCGTAAAGGTTGTTATGGATAAGATATCTACTCGTAATATGAATGTTAGAGTGTGCTTGCTCTGTACTAAAGGCGTTTTCGCTAATTTCTATTAATATTTTTAATGCTAATTTAATATGCCAGGATGTTATATGTAGGTAGTTTTAATTCAGCAAAAGTTATGGTATTAAAAAAAATAATCATCTTGGAGTGAATGTAAGCTTAAGTCTTATAATTTTTAAAAAAAGTTGTAAACAAAAACTAGTATTTTTTTACTACGAATTTAATTTTATTTGAATTTTGTCCAAAGAATTATATTAGTCATCAGTATATTAACAGTTTGAATTATTTACTGAATCACTCAATTATTTAATACATATTATGAAACGAAATATTTAATTTTCAAATGTAAAAGTTATCTGTAGTATCTTTTTATAACTAAGTATATAACCTAAAGTATATAACATAGAAGTCTAAACCTATGCTGCACTAAATAAAAACTATTTTCTTACATACCTATTAAAATAAAATGATTCTCTGTTTGATCATTATATTCTTCAAATAGTTTCTCGGTCCAATTATTTCGATGAGGTTGGTTAAAATTTGGTACTATTTGGTTGGACTTGCATAGAACTTTAATGTTGGTACCTAAAAACATTGAATTTAAATTGTTACTATGAAACTCAAGTTGGTTCACATACTGATTTATGGCCATGTTTTCGTTATCAGTACACTAGACTACAATGTAACGTTGAAAGGATGCGATCTGATTTGTATAGGTATCTAGTATTATCAATGCATTTTTCATCTTTTTAATAAAATGTTTTAATGTCTTATAATTGTTGTTGTATTTTTGCAATAATTTTGAAATTATTGCAAAAATACAACAACCTTATCTGCCTTTGTCATTGTTAATTTTATATGTAAGTACCTATATTATGATAATAAAAAAAAACAAAAGAAATATATAAGTAACTTATATTAAAGTAAATGTAAAAATATTTGAAGTCAAAAGTGTAACATCCATTGCGATTTTAGCTAAAGATGGATACACTCAAAAAATAAAAAAGTACGTCTTCGCGCGAGCTACCTTACAGGTTAGACAGACGTAAGTATCAGTTCAATATATATTAAGTATATATGCGAATTATATAACGCGATTTTAGCAATTATACAATGCACTTACAATAATTAGAACAGTATAATATTGATTGCGATTTGAGCTAATCAACATATACGTATATTTTGCGCCAGTTCCCTTTATGGGTAGACAGACACATTTATTACATATTCATTCTAAAAATGAAAGTAACTATCTAAGTGTAAGTCATATAACGCGATTTTAGCAATTTTATATGACGCACTTGAAATATAATATTCTAAACAATGTAATAACGATTGCGATTTCAGCTAATCACTATTCACTTATGTATCTTCGTACCAACTACCTTACAGGGTAGGTAGATATGTATATATTATTTCCAATGTTTATATATACCTAGTATCTAATGTGAGTCATATATTGCGATTTGAGCATTTATACAACTCACTTGAAAGAAAAAAATAACAGAAAATATCTAGGTATATGTTTGGTAATTTGTCTCTAGCGATTTTAGCCTTCAAACAAACACACATATAACATAAATATATAAAGTTAACGACAGGAAATATAGCACAGGAAACTGGGCCTACAACGAGCACTGACCTTGTGTTCCTTTGCATCTCCCGCCGGAGCCTTGTAGAATAGCAGGTTTTCCAGTCCGCCGCTCGTAGATTCTTGAGGGTCGCGAAAGTAACGATTAGTACCGTTCACCCTGCCCGAAGAGTTTGATTCAAAGCAGAGCGTCGCGAACCTATCGACTGCGCCAGTTATGTTACGACGGTAGGATTTGTTATAAAAAAACATATTTATTTAATAAAAAGAAGAATATGTTTATTACTGAAATAATCCTACAAGACTAAATTACAATCATAAAAATATCTCTAAGGTGAACTACAGTAACAACTTAAAACTAGGTTGCCGAATCTGCACCATGCACACAATTAGACAATACGTCGGATGTCCGCTGCGTAGTCAGCAGGTCTGGGCAATGGGCGATTGCCTAACTCTCGGTATACCCAAATTAAATTGTAATTTGCGTTTTTTTTTATTTAATGGAAGTGGCAACCAAGCATGCAGTTCACATTCATGTTAAGTGATCACTGCAGCCTATAGACACCCACACAAAGATCAAGGTCAAAATGCAGATGCGTTACCACTTCTGAGACCTAAGGTGTTATGCCTCTGTGCCGGAAATTACAGGGCCGTACATTACCACCTGACCGGAACACGATAGTGCTGAACACTACCATTTAGCGGCAAGTATATTAGGTAATGCGGTAGTGCCTACGCCCGCGAGCTCCGTCACTGGAGCTCTACCACCAGTAAAAAAGTAGTGTACGTACGCAATCTGCGAAGCATTTGAGTATTCTACTAACTTTATGAAAATGATGCGAAATATTGATAAAAATGTTCCTAAAGAGCTGGACCTGCTACCCTATAATTTTAAGAATGAGGGATGTCACGTACAGTTCCCTTTGAAATGAATCTCAAAATTAATTTCAATAGTACCTACCTACACTCCTCGACAAATATCGCATATCACATTCCCACCATTTCCATAGAACGACAGACGGAGTCTTGTTGAACTCTGTACTTATCGCGGCATTGTTTACCCGACCCGATTACAAAAGAGGCTTTGTGTACGAGTATTGTTTGTGAAGTTCGTGTCTATTACTGCCGCTCCAAGCTAGCGTTAAACTTTTGTAAGCTGACTCATGATAAATCCGCATTGTTGTACGTGACAGTAAAATGTACCAATTATACTGTAAAACTACGTAGTTTTACGGTGGTTTTACATGTAAATAATAAATATGGTATAGTGGTGAACCCATAAAGATATTATGACTATTTCGGAATAATGACATTTTTTGCGAACAATGCTTGTTAAGCAACCAATAGAAAAAAAATAAAGGTTACCTGCTTTCACCTGTTTTCTTCAAAGTATAATATTTAACTGCCATTTAATTTTGCTATTGCTCGTATTTTTACATTATGTCGAATAAGTTCTAGTAGATATTGTATTTTTCCTATATTTGAAGTTTCTCACATTCTTTATTCTTTCCATGCATTTAGCATATATTGGCACTGTGTAAACACTATAAAACGAGATGCACACATGTGTAAAAGGCAATAAAGAACCATTCATGAAGCCCTTTCAGCGGAAAATGGGACGCAAGGCGTGAATCATTTGTAACACGTTATCGTCAATTAATATTATTATCATTTACCACAGTTTGGGAAGTTTATGTTCATGCATTTCATGTTAATAAAATTATAACCCGGTTGACTAGGTTTAAACGACTGACTGAGCAGTTTCGATTCGATCGAGAGTACCTAACATTTATATTATATACACTTCTCATCAAAAAAATCGAAACACCTTGCAAGTTTATGTTTTGTAAGAATTTTAACAAATTGTGTATATTTAAAAATAGTGTGAGGTTTTAAAATCCTAATGTTGATGTTCTAAATTCAAATCACATTTTCGTAAGTTTCGTGTTTTGTTTAATGAGTCAATTTTACCCTATATGGAGTATGGACGCAATGGATAAAAAAACACACGTTACTGAAAAAAATAACTTGGGGAGGGAACCCCGAGCTCTTATTACTGCTTCCATGCGGTTCTTCATCGATCGGATGAGAGTCAGGATCCCTTGTTGTTTCTTGTTGTACCATTCCTCTAGAATAGCATTTCGCAGCTGGCAAAATGTTTCTTGAATCATTTCTATTGCTCGAATTCGTCTTTTTTATTCGTCTCATAGATGTTTATATTGGATTCATGTCCGGGCTTCTTGCTGGCCATTCCATATTGGGGATACCGACTTCGATAAGATAATCGGCAGACCTAAACGCCCCAAGACCCGAATTTGTAGGAAAAAATGTAAACAAAACAGTAAACGTAGAGAGAAAGAGTAGAAACAAAAACATTTGGCGGGTGTGGTGGTGTTTGATGTTATGTGTTGTTATGGGCCATCGCCCAACAACAAATCCCTACGCATCAGAGTGTCGGAGCTAGTGGGTATAAGAGCCACTTCGAGTCGAGGGGTAGAGCACTACCACCAGAAGTTTGAGTTACTCAACAAAACAACATCGTTGATCTAATAGCTTAAACCGAATAGGTAACTAATAGGTAATAACTATTTATCCTCCGGAATTGCGAGTTGGACTGATAATTGGAAAGTGTTTTACACCCTATATTAGAGTAAAATACAATTTTGGAACCAGTTAAAGGAACATCGTTTTGAAAGTATTAAATACATGAAGGAAACACTCCTTTGCTCCGTCCCTTGTTGACATAAAAACATGATACTTCATTATTCCATAACAGTTTACTGCTAAAGCTCGAAGCGAATTTTCCAATAATCTTTTCAATGACACTTTTTGCATTAACATTAATTGTCAAAAACGTTGTTTCGAATAGCTACCTGTGGAACTTTGAAATTATGCACAAAATCTCGAATTGTATCGGACACAAAGAATTGGGCGAAAATGATAAACTCATTTTCACAAAAGCCAAATCAGTTTCACAGTGCCCGATGCAATTTCGACTGACAATAAATAAAACTAGTATTGTTTGGATAAACCACACAAACAGTGGTTGGATAAATGAACGGAATCGCTCGCGAAATCGAGTAGATATTGAAATGCTGTTTCAGTGTTGCTAACAGTATAAGAAACGAGAATTAATCTCTTATAATAGCCTAGAGTAAGAGGAAACGAGTTTTCCTCGTAAAGAACAAGTAGCCTAAATTGTTTTTCGATCGTGAGTGAATCGTTTCGCTGTCTTGTACTGACAAAGGAGCCTACGATAGAACAAGTTAAAGGAGACTAATTAGGCCCCAGTAAATTGATTGATTACAAATTTCAGAAAATTATCTCTCTATTGATGAAAATTAATTAGGTAGGTACCTAATGTAATTCAAAGATATGTGTAAAGATAGAGTGATGTTTGTAATCATTAATGTGAAATGAAGATATGATTACTATTTACCTAAATAGCATACGACGTGTTTACACCCATTAAACCTACAAATAGTTATCTTACTTCAGTGACTTTAAACATTGAAAATTACACTCTCTTACCAATGGAAACGGTCTATGAGCAAGAATTGGCTGCTGTCAACATTCACATATTATAATGAATGCTTTTTCAATACAATCTTTTTACGTCCCACTGCTGGGCACGAGTCCATCCCCTTTTTGCGGGGAGGCCTGGAGCTTACTCCACCAAGCTGCTCCAATGCGGATTGGTTGAGGTGGGTGAGTTAGTGGCCAACATAAGGCCTCCCACAAGGTTTAACGACTGCTATCTATCGATAGCAACCGGGACCGACGGCTTAACGTGCCCTCCGAAGCAAGGAAACGCGCATTTTAATTTGCCACTAGCGGTCACCCATCACAATACCCGACCGCGCCCGTAGTGCTTAACCGAGTAGATCGCTCATGATCTACACCAGCCACCGGGCCATGCGCTTCGCAGTTCAATACAATCTATAACATTACCTTCGAAAGGTGTTCCATTAGTCGGAACGAAAATTATACACAACACTAACATAGGTGATTATAGGGTGTAGTTGTGTCGGACACGAGGAATTATTCTTTGTAGTTGTGTCGGACACGAGGAATTGGCCGAAAACTACAAGCTCTGATGAAATCTGCAAGATGACTCGTACGAGAGTATATTGTTCCCGATGCACTCACGCCAATAAATAATATGAGTATTGTTCAGGATGAGACACACAGACAGCGGTGAATCAAAATAAGCGGCAAAAGATTTTGGTACTTTGTGAGAGCACAGCATCAATTAGAATGATGTTGACAACAGTAGATCCTTAGGGGCTATGCTGCTTAATTAGTAGATTATAAGAAAATAGTTACCTTTACTACCTTCTAAAGCATCTAGAAAAAGTAAATGTCGAACAAGAATTGCCTCTTTGCTGTTAAGGAGTAATATTTTTTTTGTAATGGAAGTGGTTAACAAGCATGCAGTTCACATTGATGTTAAATGATGACTGCAGCCTATAGACACCCACACAATGACCAAGGTCAAAATACAGATGCGTTACCACACCTGAGGCCTAAGCTGTTATGCCTCTGTACCAGAAAATATAGGGCCGCACATTACCACCTGACCGGAACACAATAGTGCTGAACACTACCATTTATCGGGAAGTATATTAGGAAATGCGGTGGCCTACGCCCGCAAGCTCCGTCACTGGAGCTCTACCACCAGAAAAAATTAAATGATAACGTTTGTAATGTTTTCAACAAGGTTAACAGACGAGCAAACAGACACCCAGATGAAAAGTGCTTTCTGTTTACATATTTGCATCACCACAAAAGTTGTCAACGCGCTGCCAGTCTAATAACATTTTTGACAGCTTGATAGATAAATCGATATTGTAGTACTGGGAAAACATCCCAAATGGTATAGGTACCACTCCACAATTTGCACGTTTGTGGTGGAAGTGTAGGTTAGCTCAAACTAGATTATGGAAGCAATGGATGCCACGGTTCGCTTTTGTTTATGATGCGACGTAAAAAAAGATACAGTACCAGATTAAGTAGCTTACCTAAACATAACAATAAAATAATAATAGTAAAATACGCTTACACTCCCAGCCCCACAGAAGGTATAAACCTGTGTCGTGGGTGCCGTTGTACACACACAACACATACACAACATCCAGACAAATATCTGTAGGCCATACAAATATTTGTCCCGGTGCGGGGATCGAACTCGCGACCCTTCGAATCAAACGGTAATCTCACAACGCTGGACTAACCGGGTCGTCAAACACATCATTTGGAAAAAGAGTGTTCTGTTTGTTTTATCCTTTACACTGAATAGATGGCTTTGTATGATTCAACGAGATTCAGTTATAGCTTTATAGCTATATAAATTCTAAAGTCAATAGCAGTAAAATCCATTCTGGTTGCAATCTCTCACTCAAAACCGCATATATAAATCCGCTTTCTAGCGAATTTCTGTAGAGATTTTTACAATGAACAAAATAACTTCAGATTGTGTCATACACGCAATAAATAACATAGGTACACACCATAGAGCAACACGGGCTACTGGCCGCGGCGGACTGGAGGGGAGTAGCCATAGCGTTGATTACCGATGCAAAACAGTCTGTCATTTTTTGCGGGGGGAAATGCGTGCGACACACACGCACACTATAAAAATCGTCTATTACTACGAAACTCGCACCTTGACTTTAACAAAATACGGAAACAATTTCACGCACACATTTAAACATCTAGGCGACAGGTATAGGCCCATTTGGGCTAGTACTTTGACAGAGGGGAAAGCCTGCATATGGGTACTCCCCTCCGGTGTTGCTCTATGGAACACACACATGAATACTTATGCAAGTACAATTAATATATAATATATAATAATATATATAATAATTTATTTGGAAATCAAGTTTTGTGTACTTGCTCTTGCTTACTTGCACTTGTTCTATATGCTATGCACATAGAACAAGTGCTACACAAATTTTCGATTCCATAAAAAAGTTTATTGTTGCAGACTCGACGCAAAGGGTTCATTCATTTGTTGTTTTTTCACAAAAATAGAACCAGCCTTGTTCCAAGGGTTTTAAAAAAGATCAAAACTAACTGATTTCAATCTACACAATAAAAAAAACATAAAAATATAATTAAAATCTAAACAATATTTATATATCTATAAAGTTACTAGCTGACCCGGCAAACTTCGTATTGCCTCAATGAAAATTTGCTGAAGGTTTGATAGATACGGACTATTTGTATGGGAAAATGAAATGGTGATTTTTACTATTTCCTTTCAATTTCTTCATATTTTCTTACCTTTTAAACATTCCCTGGACTTCCAAAAATCATTCAAAATCAATATTAGCCAAATCGGTCCAGCCACGCGTGATGCCGTGACCAAGGAAAACGGGTTGCATTTTTATAATATATATATATAGATTACTAGCGGCCCGCCCCGGCTTCGCCCGCGCTGCTCTGCTCCTATTAGTCATAGCGTAATGTAAACTATCCTATCTCTCAAGTTGGATCGAACTGCACATGGTGTGCGAATTTTATTATAATCGGTTAAGTGGTTTAGGAGTCCATTGAGGACAAACATTGTGACACGAGATTTATATATATTAAGATATCTAAACTAGAAACAGCATGCGTCTAAAAATGCCACACTACCGTGTTGTGGTACCCAGGAGTAGAGAATATGTAATAATATGCCAGGAGGCTGGCAGTATTGCCTCGTTGGATGGCAATGCTGATTCTTTGACCTAAAAATTAGCCAGCCTTCTGGTCACGGGAAGTGTCGACCAATCATTTCGGATCTCATTGAATAAAAGCCGAGCACTGGAGCCTCATGGACCAAGTGTTTCGACCCCGAAAGGCACAAATATATAGTCCCCTGGAAGGGGAATATTTGAGCTGTTTCAGGGTCTCCGCAGTTGCAGCAGCAGTGCCAGCGGAGCACGCCGTGCTTGGAAGATGGGATGGCGCTAAGGTGTCAACGCCAGTTGCATCCCACACCAAAGGCCTACCCATTTATTACTGATCCCCCTCTACTGATTTTTAAAAGGATTTAACAAGCATGCAGTTCACTTGGATTACAGCAGACTACTGTAGCCTACCTATAGTCCATACGTTTTTGTATGCACAAAAACCAAAGGTTTACAGGCATATGCATTACCACCCTTAAGGCTTTTGTAGTTTTGCTTATGTAACAGAAATTACGGGGCTACACTATCTAACCGGAACACGACAGTCATCACTAACGTGTTCCGCTTAGATAGCAAAGACATGGTAACACTAACATTTACAGATGAAGTAATCCTGTGGTGCCCACACCCTTGAGCTCCAGGGGAAAAGAGACATTCTACTGATATACTTTTACATTAGTTTATTACATTTAGTTTTATCTTAGTGATATTCTTGACTTTACATATATTTTTTATCTTGTTTGACATGTATATCAATTGTTATTCGCTTAAATTTATTTTGTTTGTTTTTGACGTGTCATAAGAGGTGCCTGTCACCCTAAATGAATAAATGAGTTTCTGATTCTGATTCTGATTCTCCGTCACTGGAACTCTAACACCAGTAAAATGAAAATGTATGCTGATATCGTTTTGTTTTCTTTGCAGATGTCACATTAATTCTTGTTTTTTAAATTCGATTACCTACCCAAACAAGTAATCTGACTGATTTGAGGATGTTTTTTTTCCTAACACAGATTGTGAATCTTTGAACACGATTCAATCAGTTTTGAAACAAGGTCAAAGGAAGCAACACGGTCGGTGCGCGAAAATACATTTTTTTATTGGTTTATTCCAATCGCCACAACTCCACATTTCGTGTTTACTATGGAAAATCGTATTAAGCTTCATCTGAATTTCGTGAAAGTAAATAGATGGGTTTAAAACGAATTTTGTTGCTGAGTTTCGTGTGAAACACTTCACTGTCGTGTGTGGGCTCAATTTTATAGTCAAGAGTCTACTGGCTGGAATTGCTATATTTCTTGCGGGGTACCTACTCTGTAGTTCTCATTGGTAGTAATTATTATACTGGATCCCTGGCCCAATCGCTCTACCTACTGAGCAATCTACACTGTATGTACTCTTTATATTGAAATAAATAAATACAAAATACAAATACAATCGAACTGATTCACACCCGACAGTAGGTAGATTGTTTTTGTACAACCCGGATCTAGACTAGTGGTCGCGGGTTCAAATCCAGTTCGAAGTCCAACTTTTCTTTCGATTTCTTCTTTAAAGCAATCTCTTTTTATCAAATTTTAATTTTATTATTATCGTGTTGTAAACTTGGGCTTAGGTAACCCTAAAGATACGCCCCTGGAGTACCTAACCAATAAAGACTATGAATATCAAGTCCATTAAATTGAATTATTATTTGCAACTGAGATATCTGATATTGTAATGGTTATTACCCATATCCTTGTTCGTTCAGAGAGCACTTTATAAGGCGATGACGCATTCTAATATTACTGAAAGATGATATTAGATATTAAATCTTAATATAGATTTGTTTAATATATGGGTCTGTTGACTAGTGTTATTGGTATTTTGGGTAGTGAGACGCAGAGTATGCAGACCGTGATGCCACAAAGTGCTATTACACCACCACTTTCAGACCACCATCAAAAATGATCATATGAAATAGAATCAATCATGTTATGATGGTTCGAAGCGCGGATGGCCCCGTGACTGGTGTAGATCTTAATCGATCTACTCGGTTAAACATTACGGGCTCAGTCGGGTGGGTGATGGGTGACCGCTTTTCCGTGCTTCGGAGTGCTCCGTCGGTCCCGGTTGCTATCGATGGATAGCAGTCGTTAAAACCTTGTCGGAGGCCTTATGGGCGGTTTGAAAACATCCGACAGCGGGTTGGCCACTAACCCCAATCCGCATTGGAGCAGCGTGGTGGAGTAAGCTCCAGGCTTCCCCCCAAAAAGGGGGGAGACTCGTGCCCAGCAGTGGGACATATAATGGGTTGCCATTATTATGTACTAAAATACTAGAAAGGAATCCCCTAAGTAGCTAGTATGTTTCCAGATGTCAATTTACCACAATTTCACACAGTAACATGACGGATGACGTGGTCTCACATAAATGCTATCTATCGATAGCAACCGGGACCGACGGCTTAACGTGCCCTCCGAAGCACGGAAACGCGCATTGTAATATGCCACTAGCGGACATTCATCACACACTCGCCCGCGCCCGTAGTGCTTAATAAGACACATAAATCATCGAGTCACCAAAAAATTAAAACATCGAGAACAAACAAGAGCCTAGAAACTTCACCTAGTTAGGCACAACCACAGCTCGTTAGCTTTGCCACGAGTTTTCTTAACTAAGTTTACTTACAAAGAAACACAATCAAACTTTTAGATTTCAGTTTACAGGTAATGATGTCGTGAATTTCTAAATATGGATACTTTTTCCTTAATATCCTTGAATATTTTTGATCTTGATAGCCCTTCGAAGATTTGTACGAGTAAATACTTCCACACTTTTTTATATAACGACTAGCGGCCCGCCCCAGTTTCGCGCGGTGCAATTTTGCCTACCCTCTCCTATTCGTCTAAACGTGATGATTATACATAGATATAGCCTAAAGTCTTCCTCGATATCTTTTATAGTTTAGGCAGCGTACGCAAAATAAGTAACTTTTCTGGTTGATTTTTTACACCTTGTGTCTGAAAAACCCAAATATCTTACGGAACCCTATTTTTTCCAAAATAAAATATAGCCTATGTTACCCGTGGATAATGTAGCTTTCGAATAGTGAAATAAACTATAAAAGATATTCCTCGATATATTTTATAGTTTAGGCAGCGTACGCAAAATAAGTAACTTTTCTGGTTGATTTTTTACACCTTGTGTCAGAAAAACCCAAATATCTTACGGAACCCTATTTTTTCAAAATAAAATATAGCCTATGTTACCCGTGGATAATGTAGCTTTCGAATAGTGAAAGAATTTTTTAAATCGGTCCAGTAGTATTGAGCCTACTGACTGATTTGAGTTCAATACAAAAAAACAAAAAAATATTACCTCTTTATAATATTAGTTTAGATGATGCAAACAAGCATGCATTGCAGAGTTCCAGTGCAATGACTCGTGGTAGGCATCACCGCATTACCTAATCTCTCTGCCACCAAATGGCAGTGCTCAGCCATGGGACATAAAAAAAATGGGTATGGGCAATGTTCAGGAAGTTTCTCAGTGCTGTGGCAAATAAGCAAGCAGTTCACATTGATGTCAAGTGATGACTGCAGCCTATAGACATTCATACAAAGACCAGGGTCAATATGCAGATGCGTTACTACTCCTGAGGACTAAGGTGTTATGCCTCTATGCCGGAAATTACAGGGTCGTAAATGTGCCGAAAGATGTCAAATGGCTCGCCATCTTTTTCATATGAGACAAAAACGTAACTGGCGAATCGAAGGTGTTTGTATACTTGAAAGCATGCATTTATTTCGGCCTACCCCTTCGGATAATACAGACGTGAAGATTTTTTTATTTCATGAAATGGCAAACAAGCATACTGTTTACATTTATGGTTAGTAATTCTGTACCCTATAGACATCTACTAAACATGAAACTAAAGATTTCAATGTACATGCGTTGCCATTCCTGGGACCATTTAAGGAGTTATGCATCTGTGACGGAAATTACAGGACCGTACATTACGGCATATGATAGTGCTGACCATTACCATTTAGGGGCTGGGGAAGTGGATTAGGTAATGCGGTGGTGCCCGCGAACCCCGTTACTGAAGGTCTACTTACAAGTTAAGAAAAAAGTTACGTATTTTGGGTTGACATAAATGAACTCACGCTATTCTTTGCTTTCTTTATAATATTTCCACTATTCCTGTCTGGTAGACTGCATCAAGAGCGCCATTTATACTTCATTTCCATTATACGAGTACGTAGCTATATTGTTGTATACTTTTTGGAGTGCATTAAAGTTTATTGTGCTTGTTTGCATTTCTTTCTCCGCTTATTTTACAGTTCACACCAACAATTTTTGTTATTGTTTTATTGCACTCACCCTCCGTTTCATTTATATTAAGTTAAAAACAAACACCAGCGCGTATACAGAAAAATTATAAGGGGTAAGTCGCAAACAGAAATGGGAGGCTACGACTTGCATAAGTATGATTTTACTACTATATTGTATTTTTTATGTAATAATAAACAATAACAGTTCGCGTAGATGGTAGGTACATGCATACCTACTGTATATGAATACAGTAGGTACCTAAATCTCTGCTTTTTGTCCATACACATCTACACGGTCTCACTTACAGGCTCGAACATCTGAGCCTGCGCAAAACCATCGGGATTCTGTGCGTTTTTTAACCGTTTCTACAACGATGCTACTCTGTGCTGAACTCTTTGATGTCGCCTCTTTTTCTACATTGCTCTCCCCGCCGAAAGAGAAAAATTCCACCATACAGATTGGACGCGTGACATTTCTCAACGGTTCAGTTTTCGGGTTCGTTTCTGCCGCGAACCTGTAACTTGTGGAACGAACTTCCCTCTGAGTTATTCTCTCTGTGCTACAAAATGGGGTTCTTCAAAAACGGCGTCAATTCAGTCCTCCAGAGCTGGCAGCGCGTTGTCAACCCTGGTGGTCCAAATGATCATAGGTTACGGCACAAGCAAGCAGTTCACATTGATGTTAAGTGATGACTGCAGCTTAAAGACATTAACACAAAGACCAAGGTCAACCACTCCAGAGGCCAAAGGTGTTATGCCTCTGTGCCGAAAATTACATTGACTTTCAACCTTTTGATATAAAAAATACATGACTGTGTTGTCACTTCCGAGGCCAGAACTATTAGGCCTCTACGCCGGAAATTATAAGTCTGTTATTGTGTTATTTTCAAATTTTTATTTTTTTATTCTCCGTTTAAAGAGCTTGGTCAAAGACCATGACGCTCTATAAGTTCACATGAATAACATTCTTCATTTAAAAAAAATAAATAACTAAACAACATTAGCACATTGACAATTGATATAGTTGCAACAGTATTCTGGCGTCATCCGTAGTAGGATCCGCCAGGACACTGTTGCAATGTCCTATTTCTAATGAAGCCCTGCGATGAGCCTCACCCCGAACACATTCAACCAAAATATGGTATACCTACATCTTCCACTTTACCACATATACTACAATTAGGGGTATCAGATTGACTCATTAAGAATTTAAACTTATTAAATGGCACATGTCCGGAGCGCAGTCTCATCATTGTGACAAGTTCTTTCCTGGACAGGGCACACTCGGTCATCCATGGAGTCCTCAACGGTTCCGGCTGTATTGTTCTATACCAGATGCTACATTCACGGGAACGTAAGTCAAAGAACTCCTTCCATAGTTCTACATAGTACTTTTTAACTTTATTTATGGTATCAGAGTAGAATGGCAAGATGTCTACCTGAACTCCATCTGAGGTTGCTTCTTTCGCTAATTGATCAGCCATTTCGTTCAACTTGTCGAGTTTGATTTTGTAAGGGGACCATGAATTCCACGACCTTTTCTTGAGGTCGCGCAGGAACACAGGCGTGAAAACAGAAGAATAACTTCCTAAGGATTTAATATGCTTAGCCTTGAACCTTGAAAACACAGCATAAGCTCACAAAATGTTAAACTAAGCATAAAAAGGCTATTTTTAATAATTTGATGAAAGTTCGTGGAAACTGATGAGGATTAAGAAAATAATATGTAAATGGATACGCATTTGCATTTCACGTAGATTTGCAGTTCATCCTCGTAAGATTTATGGCCGCTCTGTGCTATAATGAGACCGTATTTTTGGGCATATTTTCTGTGAAGCTTTCTACTTAGCTTGTTCTCTGGCTTTAGCATAATGTTGCACGTATTATGACGAACCGATGAGATAGATAAATAACTGCAAAATTTGTTTAGTACAACTTGTTAAACAGAAAAGTGTATATTTTATTGTTATTCAACTGCTTGTATGACGTATGACTATTTATTTTGCTTATTATTAAAAGTAACTTTCTGCCATACATATAAGAGGAGAGGTTGCTTTCACGAATTAAACCATTTTGATCTTTTATGACGGTTTATTAGGTATGTTAATGACAACATAACGATCGCTTTCAAGATTCAGTTAAATATATTTACAAAATTACCAATTAACTCGTAAATAACAAAGTAATAGATCCGACTACTCAGAACGCCCGTGACGGAATGACCCTTGCAGCAATGAGCTTGCCAATTTTTTAGGGTTCTGTAGTAAATAAGGAATCCTTATAGTTTCGCCATGTCCGTCTGTTTGTCTGTCTGTTTGTCTGTCTGTCTGTCTGCCTGTCCGTCCGCGGTTTAGTGCAAAAACTATTGGTACTAAGATTTGAAATTTGGCACACCTATACACCTTAATCACGCCGACAAAGTGGTAGAATAAAAACATGAAAAATAAAATTATTTAGGGTAGGTACCTCCCCTACACGTAACGCGCTGACTTTTTTTATATTTTTCGTTTTCTATATGTATAGTGTGGGATATCGTTGGATAGGTCTTTCAAAAGTGTTAGGGATGTGCTTACACCATTTTTAGATTTAGTTAACTGTTCGTGACTTATTAAGCTTTAAAGTGCCAATTTTCGTTAGAGTCAAGTGCCCCCCCCCCCCCCCCAATCTACCAACTAAACGGTTGTTGTTAGAAATTCAAACGTTACGACAATAGTAGCTACATATAACGAAATTAAAAGGAAATCTATCATCACATCTAAGTTGGCTTTACAAGTTTGCGAGTAATAGTGGACCAAATGTACCTAATACTCGAAATTTTTGAACTACTTCATAGAAAATATTTATATTATTTTCATTACATTAATCAAACCTGAAAACTACACTTGACCCGTTTATTAAAGTGTTAAGAGAAGTAGACAATTAAAAATAAATAAAACAGTACACAAGCTTCTTAGTTTCATAGTACTCGTACCATACCTGCATCCACCTCAAAGTAGCTTTTGTTTTCAATGTAATTTAAATTAAATAAGATGCCGACAAGGGGATTAAATATAACATCAACACCTCCACGACATTAACCTTATATGCATAGACTTGAAAATGTCTGTGAAGTTGTAAATCTAAAAAGCTGACATAATTTGTAACTCTGCACACAAAAACAGCAAATAATTTGGCGAAAGTTCGTGAAAACTGATGAAGATTCAGAAAATAATATGTAAATGGATACGCATTTGCGTTTCACGTGGATTTTCAGTTTATCCTCGTAAAATTTATGGCCGCTCTGTGTTAAAACGAGACCATATTTCGTGGGCATATTTTCTTTGAAGCTTTCTAGTTTGTTCTCTGGCTTTAGCAATATGTTACACGAATTAAGAGATACTGGTGAGACAAATAATTGTAATATTTGTTCAGTACAACTTGCTAAACATAAAAGTGTCATTTGAATAGTTATGCAATATAATATAGCTGTACAATAATTATGCCCTGGTCGTGCAACGATTTTGGCGTTGGAACGTGGCAACCTCATCGCCCTTTCGTGGACGAGAATTCTTCCGGTAGTGCGGTCAGTCTACCGAACAATATCGGTCAACCCAATAGGCCGTTAGTAAATACAATAATGCGGGATGGGCAGCAGATCTGCGATCGCTAATCTAAGTGTGGTAATTGTGGCTTGTTTTCCCCGAACAATGCACAACACTGTAGATATTTTTGGGGAAGGCTTTGTCCAGCAGTGGACATCTTTCGGATGGAGTGATGATGATGATGCAACGATAAATATACTTTTTCAAAATAATAGAGACTCTAAAGAAATTGTACGAAGAGTAGAGGTAATTATTCTTAAAATATAGATTAGAGATATTCGTCATCCCTAAAGCAGCAGATGGACCCTATATGGTCCAAGAACGATAAGAAATCAATTGTCATATTTTATATCTGGCGGCCTGAGGGATTATCCCTTACCTATATATATAAAAATCAATTGCTATTCGTTAGTCTCGCTTAAAATCGAGAACGGCTGGACCGATTTGGATTTGAATGGAATTTGAATTTCGGTTTTGATTGATTTTTGGAAGTCCAGGGAAGGTTTAAAAGGTCAGAAAATATGAATAAATTGAAGGGAAATAGTAAAAACCACAATTTCATTTTCCCATATAAATAGTCCGTATATGTCAAACCTTTTATTTTGCCGTATGCATATTCGGAACAGTCATGCACGCTTAAATGTCTTTGCCTTTGGCGGCGTCGTGTGGCGGGTTGCTCACTTCCCTCTAAAATGGTCGAGGAGGGCATGGCTGTCACATGCGTCATACTCGTGAACGGGTGCTATTGGTGGGGACTGGTCTGTTCTGGTTTGCAGGAGCTACATCACATTTAGTAGATAACAGTTTGTTTGCATCTATGCCATGGACGTTCACATTATTTGATTTTTCACGATAATCTATACTAGATTTAAGCTCTCATTTAAAAGAGCTCTTACTGAGTTTGTTGGGTAGCGGAGTTCTTCTGAGTAGTGACTGCATTTGGAACTCTGCTAAATGAATAACTTTGATCTTGACGAATAAGCTTTTCTATTTCTTCATTTATCATCATTGAAGGAATTGAAAAATTTTGTGATTATTATGTTTTAACTAAGTAATTTAAATTTAAATTTTTATATTACTATTAATATATGTTTTTGCTTTTATTATATGTTATGGTTATTCACTCTAGGTATTTTATGATTTTTTGACGTTTTGAAAGTATCTGTACAGATCTATTCGAAATAAAAATATTTTCTATTCCATTCTATTCTATTCTATTCTTTGACACATTATTTCATTCTGAGGCAAAACGAAGTTTGCCGGGTCAGCTAGTATTATATATTTATATATTTTTTTTTATGTAATGAAAGTGGCAAACAAGCATGCAGTTCACATAGATGTGAAGTGATGACTGCAGCCTATAGATAATCATACTAAGACCAGAGTTCAAAATGCAGATCCGTTGCCACCTCTGAGAAGTTAGTTGATACCTATGTCTCTGTGATAAGGTAGTGATAAGTTATTACGGGGCCGTACATTACCATCTAACCAGAATACGATAGAGCTGAAAACTACCATTTAGCGGCAGATTGATTTGGTAATACGGTGGTGCCTACGCCCTCGAGCTTCAACATTGGAACTCTACTACCAGTAAAAAATACTTTTTACTCGTAATAATGTGTAAAGAGAAATGTATGTTTGTTTGCTACTTACTTAATAAGTAAAAAACTTGAATAGCACCACCTGCATTTGCACACGGAAATAGCTGACTTACGGCCAAATACTCAAACGTCACTTAAATCTAAGTGGGACTTAAAAGTCTTCTGTCTTTATTAAACACGTTAAAACGAAAGAGATAGCGCACATTTGAGCGTTGCTTAAAATTGAGTGACGTTTGAGTATTCGGCCATTAGTTACATAAACCATAAGCAATTTGAGTGGAACATAACAATTTTGCATTTACTGACGAATTTATGTTACAATGCACTTAAATGCAGAATATAAATAATCAGCCAGCTTGTGTGTTTATCGCATGTTATCCATCTCTCATTTACATTGTATTAGGGCATTTCAGTAAATTCGGTACAGATGTTATTTATTACTAGCCTTGCCCGTGACTTCGACCGCGTAGAATTTATGTTTGTTCAGTATCTACCCGAACTAGTAGCTAGTATAATATAATTAGTTATTATATCGTACGGAAAGACTTAATTCATAAAAAAATATTTTCATATAATTTATGACTTAGAATTGATATTTTTTGTTATTTTTTTATGTTATGGTAGTTATGTACCTAAAGAATTATTTATTTCTTTCTCTCTTACGCTTTTTTGGATAAAACATTAACAAATTTGTAGAAGCTAAAGTAAGATAATGCAACCCAGCCTTAATCGCCATAGTAGGTATAGCTATCTTTTTAAATGACATCTCTACCAACAGTTATTTTCAGTCGCTGGTAAATTTGCTGTTGTTTCAGAGTCCTGAACTGAAATTGGACTGATTAATATCAAGAATAAAACCGCCCCAAGAGATCTAATTTTTCTTATAAATACTTTCTTTGCGAAAAGAACCAACTCCAATTAGCGCAAGATTTGAATCGCGCAGGATTTGAAATCTAGAAAGTATTAAACTTATTATTATTTTTTTTTTAATTTATTTAACACATAAAAATAGCATGATATACAATTTTTTTAATCAATGCATTACTTTAAATCACTGAGGTTTATCTCAAATGCAAATTCACATCTACGTCAGACAATTCAAAACAACAGGTACTATACCTGTATAACTACATAATATACTTTGATGACCCGGTTAGTCCAGCGGTGTGAGATGACTGTTTGATTCGAAGGGTCGCGGGTTCGATCCCCGCACCGGGACCAATATTTGTATGGCCTAAAGGTATTTGTTTCGGGTCTGGGTGTTTGTGTATGTGTTGTATGTGTACAACGGCACCCACGACACAGGTTTATACCTACTGTGGGGCTGTGAGTGTAAGCGTATTTATTTATTTTATTTATTTATACCTTTTAGATCATATCTTTGGACTATAGTGAAGATACCTATTTAAATTGTTTTTTATTTATTCCAATTTCCTGTATATTCTTCATTTCGTGGCAATGTAATCACACATTGGAATATCACCTTACCAAAAATAATAAAACAAAATATGAGAACTCCTAGGTAATGTTTGATAAGTTGCTTGACTTCACTTTTTCGTAGGAAAGAAGTCTAGAATCAAAAATTGATAAACTGAATAAAAAAAATAAACTCACAAAAATGGTGGTAGAGCTTCAGTGACGGAGCTCGCGGGCGTAGGCACCACCGCATTATCTAATTTTACTTGCCGCTAAATGGTAGTGTTCAGCACTATCGTGTTCCGGTCAGGTGGTAATGTACGGCCCTGTAATTTCCGGCACAGAGGCATAAGGTGTACTTCAGGAGTGGTAACGCATCTGCATTTTGACCTTGGTCTTTGTGTGGGTGTCTATAGGCTGCAGTCATCACTTAACATCAATGTGAACTGCATGCTTGTTTGCCACTTCGATAACATAAAAAAAACTGAATTGACGAAACATACTCGCATGTGTTATTGCGAAAAACATAAATATGAAGGTAATCAAAATATTCCAGGAGCAAGGTAACAAACTGTTAAGTATAATTTGAGATGTTTTTGATATAAATAAAGAATATTAATCAAATCTGGAAATAAAGCTAGTCACGCTCGCAAATTGTATTCGTCTACGTCAACGTGGCAAACTCAGTTTAATTTTGAGAAACCAAAAACAACAATCAATGGTATTTTTCCTTTGCAGCTGTAGCAGATTGTCGGATGAAATTTTTAGCTTCAGGAATCACATATTATTTATTGTGTTGGAATTTGAATAAATCGGAATAAACAATATGTTGCTCACTCCGCGGGACGTTTAGGTTCCATTTTCGATGGTTTGGGTTGCCACGGCCTAAAGGCAAGGTTTTGGGATATCCTTAAAATTTACGGATATACCTACCTACTTATATAATTTGGTTACAAACACTAATGTAAGATCTGGTGGATGATATAATATATAAATAGGTATAAAGAGATAATTTTCCCAAATGCCAGGATTTTTTTATAAAACAATTTGAAGATGATTTTTTTGATCTTGGTCTTTGTGTGGGTGTCTATAGGCTGCAGTCATCACTTAACATCAATGTGAAATGCATGCTTGTTTGCCACTACCATTACATAAAAAAAAATGAAACTAGTCATGCTCAAAAATTGTATGCTCAGGTCAACGTGGAAAACTGGATTCCATTTTGGGCAACCAAAATAACAATCTATTTTCAATTACGCCCTCGCATACAAGTTAAATGCGCTGTGTATTCCGTTCGAGAAAGGGGAAAATTCTCCCTCGGGGAATACTTCACGGAAGTTTTATTCGAGCCGTAGTAAGGCGGCTGTGAACTCATGATATGCTATCGGAAGCTAATCTTGGTTACATTATAAATTCCGGATTTTGTGTTTTTCCTACGCCGCTGTAACAGATTGTCGGATGAAATTTTTAGCTTCAGCAATCACATACCTTCTTATATGACTTAATATATTTATTATTGTTGAAGAGAAAAATTGGAAAGAAAAATATTACTATTATTGAACTACTATTAGGAATCGAATCTTCGGCCTTGGGTTAACCGCCGCTGTACCGCTAAGCTTCCGTCCGCTTAGTCCATAACGTGAGTGTTGAATAAAATTTGTCTTTCCTATTTTTATTTTAGGCGATTTAGGTTCGGTGAACGACATGCATTGAAAACTCATTAACAGCTGTAGATCAGATATGTACAGGCTTTGCAATTAACGCTAATAGGTGAAATAAACAGGTATTTTTATCCGCTTCCAGGATATAATGAAATTGGAGATAGAGCTAGTCATGCTAACAAATTGTTGGTAGGTATGCGTCCACGTCAACGTTTCGTTCACTATTTGATTGGAAAAAAATACAGCGACGGAGCCTTGATACTAAATGGTATATGACGACATGGAAACTATCTATCTGTTTTGTAACCTGTGATTCTTTCTGCAGGTTTTTTTTATAGAGATAGGGTAGGACTTCCTACCAATATGTGCCCGAAACCCTCCACTCGGGCATCTTGGGACGCCTGGTGATGTGGTTGTGAGTCGTCTGGACAGGGACCTCCGGGCGTCGGAGGCGATGTCCGTCGCCTGAAGAAAGGTCCCGAGGTGGCTGGCGTGCACATGCTCCACACGCCACTATTGTTGGTTGAAGCCAAAGGGCTCAAACCTTGGAGGGCTCGGAAACAAGCAGCCACGCCGGCGGGTTCACGGATGTATGCGTAAGTGACTCCACCACTGATGGCGGACGAGTCGGGACACTGCGGAGTTTTAGTAAGTACGAGTCCCACACTACCCGCCGTCTGTTCCCCTAGACCAGGGTTTCTCAAACTTTCGGCTCCACGTACCCCTGTTGAAAAGTAACTAGGTGACGGCGAACCCCTCAACATGTTAATATGAGCGAACCCCTCAATATATTATCCCCCCCCCCCTCTCCCTCCTCCCCAAAGAAAACAATAAAATTGACTGATGAAGAAAATAGTGTTTTTATTTCAATAAAAGGTAAGTAACAAATAAAGTGGCAAAAGAAATATATTTTTATTACTATTAATGTAATGAGTGTGCTTGTTTCTTATCACAAATGGCGTCACTTTTAGAAGTAATTTTGGACAATTTTAACCTTAATTCTGGCTCGGGCTCAAGTCGATTTATAGCAAACTTTGTCGCGAACCCCCTACCGTTGAATCGTACCCCACTTTGAGAAACCCTGCCCTAGACGGTGGGTGCTCATGAGTCCTTACCTGCATAAAAAAAAGGTCTTCTTACCAAAAACATCCTTTCAAATGTCTGAGATTGCACACACAACCTTCAATATGTTACAGTCAAAATTTTCTTCGTGTTTTTTCAGTCGCATAAAAACTGTAAGTGAAACACTTATTTTCCTCTACTGAAAAGCCCGTATCAATAAGCCTTATATCCACCGACTCCCTTGTATGTAGCCACAGTTTTTGTCCGGTAGGAAAAGATTCCCGCAAGATTGATGGTTCCGATGACACACATGCTGATGTTGATGGATTGTCTCATAATTTGTGGCGATATGAACAATTATGAATTAGACTATGTTATTGAAGATAGAGCTAATGACCTTATAGTAAGGGCATTTTATAGGTATGATGTGTATGAACAATCAGGTAATCCGTGCATTTAAACTCGGGATTTTGTCTGTATGAGGAGATTTCTGTTTTTTTTTTATAAAGATAGGTACTAACTGCCCCGACGAAATTTGTATCGCCTTAAAAAAAATAATGTCCAAGAAATCGTGAAAAATAGATGTTGGCCGATTCTCAGACCTACCCAGTAAGCACACAAAATTGCAGATAAATTACAAGGTGCAGCCGTTTCGGAGGATTGTAGTAACCACGGAATAGATAAATAAAGATGGAATGGTAATGTGGGTGTGGCAACCGTACGGCAACTATGCGTGAACACACACAGTTCGGCAGATCCATTCGTTCGCCGCTCGTAGTGTCGTGTAGACTGCTTCGAACGACGCATCTCTTGGTAAAATACCATGTAGTGCCAATTTTAACATGTTATATGAAATGTCAGACCTCAAGTATAAAGCGAGGAGGTATATCTTTTCATCGGTAAGTCACAAATAACATTTATTGTTATGATACTTGTAAAATACACATAAATATACAAAGGAATATGAATATTCGAACTTAAACTGCATTATTTAAATGTTACTGCTAGCGAATACATTGCTCGTTAAGCACTCGCTCAATTAACGCTATTACTGTCTCCGCTTACAATGTACAGCATGTAATGCGTCCGCTACACTTCGATACTATTGGTGAGTATATTGTTGTGTGCGTGCGAGTGTTTATTGCCTACGGGCGTTACATCTTAGTATGCAAACTTACGCAAACGAATAGGTGCCTGAGGATTAATGTGTGGGTGATTGTAGATATGGTGTTACATTTGTATAAGAAATTGCATGGTGGGAGAAAAGCGGCGACACTGGTTCTAATATTAAATTGAAGCAAAGGCCTTTCCATCCTTATTTATCTATCTCGTGGTAGTAACTTACCTACATTGTGTGTGACACGAGAATTTTACGAGTATATATAATTATAGAGATGAGAGACAAATACCTACTCTCACTTAATGAGAGGTAACCCTGGAGGAAAATCCTACACATAAGTACCTACCTACTCGTTCAATAAAAACTGAAGAATGACATGTTATTTTAATGATAGCTGTTTTTATCTAGATTTACATTTTGAAACTGTTCATTCTCTATTTTTATAAAAGGTAGTATAAATACATAACCTAGAAAATAAGTTCTAATCAAATTCTGGCAACAACAATTCTACTTCTTGGTTTGATCGTTCAATATTTCGATTGAAATTTTGCGTCAACGACCATTCCGAAGCGTATGAACATGAACTAATAGAAAATTGAAAACACAAACTGTTTTTAACTCTTGAAACGTTGTCTGCACTTTGTTGCTAAGTTGGACGTCGCATTTCCCCAGAAGGATTGAACGTTTCATTTTGAAATTCACTACTGCAACGCTGCAATCGAATTTCGAGATATTTTTTTGTAATGGAAGTAGTAAACATGCACACAGTTCACATTGATGTTAAATGATGACTGCAGCCTATAGACACCCACACAAAGACCAGAGGGCGAAATGCAGATGCGTTACCACTTCTGAGGCCTAAGGTGTTATGCCTCTGTGCCGGAAATTACAGGGCCGTACATTACCACCTGACTGGAACACGATAGCGCTGAACACTACCATTTAGCGGCAAGTATGTTAGGTAATGCGGTGGTGCATTACGCCCACGCGCTCCGTCACTGGAGCTGTACCACCAGTAAAAAGATTAAAGCCGCAAGTAGTTTTTTCGTGAATGAGTAACAAATTTCCATACTCACAAACTTTCGCATTTATATTAAGCCTTAGTGGAGGATTGGTGTACTTGGTCTGCCCGGGACCACGGAAGCTGAAAAGCGAACGAAACGTCAAGTTGTGAAAAGGTAAATCCGCAAAACAGTTTTCTTAAATGAGTGTAGCTCGCGAAAATCAAAGAACTTATTATCTTGTTTTCAAATAAAAATGGAAAGAAAAATTTGACTTCAGGCGAGACTTGAACTCGCGGCCACTGGGCCACTTCACAAGCATGTGTTAATGCGAAATAATGTAAAACAATAATATCATGTTTTTAATTTCGGAGGTGCGACTATTTTACAATATAACTATGTAGAAAGTATTTCTTAAATTTACCGAGGTAATTAGGGGTAGGTGCTCGTATTCACAACGTTCTAAGTTGCTGGAAAAGATTTATGTGTCTCAAGGATTGTTAGCAACATCTTGTCAACCCTAATAAATTAGGGTTGCACGAGGAAAGTGTTGAAGCTCTCTTGATACACCCTTCACCGAAGGGATTTGGGTCTTAGATAAACACAACATAAAAATCAGGAGAAAATATCCCAGTATGTTACGAGTGACTCAGTGTAATGTTACAAGTGACTCAGGGTAGCGTTAGTATCGATTTCAGAGTTCCGTACCTGTCCGTCTATTCGTCTGTCATAGCCCATTTGCTAAGAACCTACTGGAATGGTTGAGTTGTTTGGCACACATTTACAATATTTGGGACCCTAATTGAATAAACTTTATCAATGTAAAGAAATCATGTGACAAATCATTGAAAGCCACATTATGAGTACCTAACTCTAAACATTGATGTTAAGTGATGACTGCAGCCCATAGACATCTGAAAACCAGAGGTCAAAATGCAGATGCGTTGCCACTTCTGAGACCTAAGTTATTACGTCTTTGCGATAGTTATTACGGGACCGTACATTACCATCTAACCGGAACACGATAGTGCTGAACACTACTATTTGGCAGCAGATAGATTAGTTAATTTAGTGGTGCCTACGCATTCGAGCTCCTACACTGGATCTCTACCACGAGTGAAGTTTTGGAAGTTATTTTAAGAAATTGCCAAATTAACTCTATTTATGTGTGAAACTACTGCTAGGTTAGTACCTAGCAGTAGTGTGGCCTAGTGGCCAAAAAGAAAAACAAGCAGAAAATCGTTTTTTACCTAACATTAGGTAGGTACAGAAACTTTTCAATAAAACGTAACTCTGTCCAACCGAGTCTGACTAGCACTTGGCCGATTTTTGTATTGTCATGTCGTGTCTGATTTTGAGGGGACACCTTCGTTTTGCCCCCAAGTACGGCGCCTGTACTGAACTGGCACCCCACACTGAAACCATACCGAATTAAACGGATTAAAACAAACTTACAAACCCTATTTAAAATGATGCATGACGAATACCTCCGCGTTCCTGTGGTAATAACATAACTTTGATAACTTAATTAGTAGGTAATACGGAGCAGTTTCCAAATGTAATTAATTTCGTCTACTGTAAAGTTATGCGTATTATCTTGGAATAAGTCATCTAAAATCAACTTTGCCCTTGACATGCAAAATTTACGTCCGTTTCATATTATGACATGTAGGTAACGTACGTACGTATAAGTAAGGGGCTGTTCATATGATACTTTGCCATATATACGGCCCTGTAATTTCCGGCACAGAAGCATAACATCTTAGGCCTCAGGAGTGGTAGCGCATCTGCATTCTGCTGTCATCACTTAACATCAATGTGAACTGCAAGCTTGTTTGCCACTTCCATAATATAAAAAATATGGAGACCAAAATGTGCTCCTTGAGTGTGACAAAATGTGACAGGGAAGGGGTTCAACGGTACTCGGTGAAGTGAAGTTCGCGCTAAGACCTCAACTACAATATTGGTGGTAGAGTGTAGGAGCTCGAGGACGTAGTCACCACCGTATTACCTAACCTATCTGCCGATAAATGGTAGTGTTCGGCACTATCCTGTTCCGGTTAGATGGTAATGTATGGCCCCGTAATAACTATCACAGTGACATGACACCTTAGGTCTCAGGTGTGAGTGGCATCGCATCTATATTTTGACCCCTAGTTTTTATGTAGATGTCTATAGGCCGCAGTCACTTAACATCAGTGTGAGCTGAGTGTCTGCCACCGTTAAAAATTTTAAAAATAAACAATAACAGTTCAAGAATGTATTAAGTAAATACTTAGGTACCGCTGCATGGTTTTCGTCCCTGGTTTTGTGTCCAGTTACAAACACACTGCAAGGTAGGTAAATAGCGGGGAGTTGCATGTTATAAACATTAGAAGGAGAACGCTGTAAATCTGTAAGTGTCTTGATCCAGTTAAGTATATAAGGAAATCATTATAATATATTATATTAGGCTGTGTTACCAGGCAACCATCTATAATGAGGTAGGACCATAGATTTATTATACTAACTAAGTACTTACAGTATTTTTTAATACAAGCATACGTAATTAGTGCCAGAAAACGTGTAATTGAGTGCAGAGTCGGGGTTTTTTATTTAACCTTAATGAGGTACTTATTCGCAAAAAATCCTAAATATGATTTACTTTTTGTCATGAAAGTGGTGAATATGCATACATTTCAGATTAAAAGCTATACCAAATTATCCTTCCTTTGCATGCAAGCTCAATCCTTACTTTTAAAATATTACAAGCAAACTGCAAGACTTGATTTCGAACATATTTTTTGTCAGGCGCTTAATTCAAATTCTATACCCAGTTTCTTTTGCAGAACCTTTTTTAACATCATTCTTCATGTAGACGACCTTACCTTCCCTTTGTATCTTTATTAAGGACTAGCTGTGCCTACGACTTCGTCCGCGTAGAATTTATCATTGTTCAGTATCTTCACTAATCTCCACGACCTCACCCGGGTGGTGAAGTCGTGGGCGCAGCTAGTATAATATAATTCATAAATAATAGTAGCCTATTATTTATTAATTAAAGTATTAGTTATTAATTATTTCTGCATCAAATTATCATCTGAAAAGACATTTTGTATGTTTCACTAAACGCCCGCAACGCCATTGACTACGACCTCTGAAATTGCCGTTCCACTAAAATAATAAGAAAGCCGCTAGCGTTGTCGGCGAATCTCATATAATAGGTTGGGGAAAAAGTCTTTTCGCATTATAGTATGCATGAACTTGTAATAAAATCTCTTTGGCTGTAGTATTTGTATCTGGCTGGTTTTGGTATAATTGAAAATTAAAATTTTAAAGAACATAATTCCAAATTCAAATTAGGCAAATGTGTGACTTTCATTTGTTTTCATGTGTTTTGTACTGTCAAGATGAGTGAATCTAATGAAGAAATTCGATACATTTTAAAATTTTACTACAAAAAAGGTAAAAATACAACGCAAGCCGCGAAAAAAATTTGCGATGTTTATGGACCTAGTGCAGTGTCTGTGAGAGTAGCACAAATTTGGTTTAAGCGTTTTCAATCCGGCAATTTTGATGTCAAAGATGCACCTTGCTCTGGTCGCCCTATTACGGATAAAATGGATGCCATTTTTGAAAAAGTGGAGCAAGATCGACATATCAGTAGTAACGACGTAGCTGAAGAACTGAGAATTGATCACAAAACAGTTTTGGCGCATTTGAAAAAAGCTGGGTACAAAAAAAAGCTCGATATTTGGGTACCTCACGAGCTCACTGAAAGAAACCTAATGAACCGTGTACTCATTTGTGATTCTTTATTACGACGTAATGAAACCGAATCATTTTTGAAGAAGCTGATAACTGGTGATGAAAAGTGGATCACCTACGACAAGAACGTGCCAAAAAGGTCGTGGTCAAAGGCCGGTCAGGCTTCACAGACTGTGGCGAAACCCGGGTTAACTTGCAATAAGGTGATGTTGTGTGTGTGGTGGGATTGGAAGGGCATTATTCATTATGGGCTATTACCACCAGGCAGGACTATCGATTCTGAACTCTACTGCGAAAAACTGATGAGATTAAAGCAAGAAGTTGAGAGAAAGCGGCCGGAATTGATCAACAGAAGGGGTGTGGTGTTTCATCATGATAACGCTAGACCTCACACATCTATAGCCACTCAGCAAAAATTAAGAGAGTTTGGCTGGGAGGTGTTAATGCATCCGCCGTATAGTCCTGACCTTGCACCTTCAGATTTCCACCTGTTTCGGTCTCTTCAGAATTCTTTATGCAATGTTAGGTTAACATCACGAGAGGACTGCCAAATCCACTCGTCGCGGTATTTTGATGAGAAGTCCCAAAATTTTTATAACAATGGGATCATGTCCCTACCTACAATATGGCAAAAGGTTACCGAACAAAATGGTACATACATACTTTAGTTAAATTTAATTGGAGATGTTGCGAGCTCGGTTCTAGATCGTACACATCTTCAAAAAATGGGTAAATTAAAGAAGAATCCGAAAAAAATGCAATTTATTTATTCAAGTATATATTTTAGAGTTACTACCACATTTAATTCAAACGATTTTATCATTTTCAACCATATTCAACATGGCGGCGACACAGCCGACGCTTCTTTGAATTTTAAGTCGATTAGTTTAAGTTCTTAATATTAACACATGAAATCGATTTCGATAGTATTCAGAAAATATTACTTTTTTCTCCAAGTTCTATATAATCAAAAAACAATTTAAAAAATTAAAATGTCAAAATGACATCACCCGCCATATTCGCCATGTTGGTTTGAGTTGCAATTCTAACTGCAAATAATATTTTGTAACTCCAAACAAAGCTAAATAAGTGAAAATATGCAGTAAAAAACGTTTTTATATTGATTTTGCCAGTTAATGATATTGTGTACATGGCCGGAGGTCCATACATTTTTGCAACATCTCCTTTAATTAAATTAAATTAAAAAATGTTTTGAATTATCTTAAAAAATGCGAAGAAACTTTTTTCCCAACCTAATATATATATTATGTGGAACGCACATCTTGAGCGCTGTGTGCTACGTTTTGGTGAAAACCCACTCCGACCCACCAATATTTTTTGGGAGAAGTAAGCGCGACTTGGTTGCGAACAGTGACCACGAACGATCGTCATCAACGGGCCTTATGTGGAACGTGAAATGATACAGAGGGCGTTACAATCGTTGCGGCGGTTAGTGGAGCGCACTCATTATTTCACGCATTGGGTGCGTTCCACTAAGCGTTCACAACGATCACGCTCACGACCGCAGTTTTTCCCGTTCCACTTGCTTGTGAGCGTTACTGTCGTAAACTCAAGTGGAATGGATTATAGAGCGTTTTGAGCGTAGAGGTCAATAATACAAATGGCGAGTTAATAAAAAATATGCAAAAGATTTAAGAGGTTAGGTTATAATCTGTAAGCCTTGAAAATAAACTTAATTAATTATCGTATAAATCGATTTATATTAAAAAAATTTATAATTTATTTTTTTGATATTTAATAACAGTGGTGTATTTAATTAATTTATGTTCAAATGTAATTAAAATGTCTTTTGCGGCGGCACTTGGATGTTTGGTATACATGTATATTAATTATAAACTACAATTAATTTTTCTAAACTTGTTTTACATAATTATATTTACCTGTGGAGGCACGTTGAGCATCCGCTGCAGAAACATTCACTTCTACTAATATATCTTTTTCGGCATGAAATAACGTAAGCTTTACGGTCGCCATTTTTTATGTTTTGACTTTTGAAAATGCCGCTAGTTTTCTCAACGATCACTTCGACCCACCTTTTTAGATGGGTCGTCGTGAGCTTCGCGTGAGCGTAATTCATGACGTCATGAGTGACGTTTACGCCGCGACCACAACGACTGCGGTCGTCATGTGGAACGACTAAAGGAGCGTTTTGATCGTTGTGAACGCTTAGTGGAACGCACACATTTTCGACAATGACATCACTTGACAGTTGACATTGATGCAAAAATGTTCAAAATATGTAGTGTTTTTGTTTACTTTTTGAATTAACATGGATTAGTTTGTGGGTTTGGAATAACTTAATACGTTTCAAATACGTTTAAAATGTCCAAGAGACAAGATTTCGACTACAATTACACACCACTCTGGTCCGACAATGGGTAAGTTGTAGCAATAACATCTATTTTGTATTATAATTTATTCCCTTTCTAAAACAACATAATTTCTTGAAAACATTATCTTACCAACTTTAGTGTAATGGAAAGAAAGTAATAAACCAAGGACCTCAGATTCAACACTAATAACATACTACCACCTATCAAGACAAGAATCTATTTTACTTTTCATCAATAGAATTCCACTTAAGAAGTTGTAGATTGCAATAGTAGGTAACAGTATTAGGTATGGGGTTCTTATTTTCCTGTCTTGGACATATTTCGCTTTTTTGAAAACATGCTTAATTGTGTGCAGAGTTGGGCTTTTTTGTTTAACCAGATGACAACCTTAATGAGGTACTTATTCGCATGCGCCTAAAGATGGTTTACTTTTTTTGTCATGAAAGTGATGAATATACATTTCAGATTAAAAGCTATACCAAATTATCCTTCTAGCAGACAGGCTCATTTCTACTGAATATTATTTAATTCTATTTAACAGTTTATAATTATCTGATTACCATGATGTGATATGTGTGATTGAATGTAGATGAGGCATGGGAGGTGTGTCAATCTCCACACTCTCTGCCTACCCCCCTTAGGGACCTGGATACTGGATAGATACATACATATCTACCGTATCCAACAAGAAATACTGCACATCGTTCTTTAGAAGGAGATGGCTTATTTCAGACCTGTAGAGCGTTATCTCTTTCGACGTTACCTATTTGACGTTTGTTCACCATTTTGATAAAGTTTTGACCAATACCGGACTATCAGTGCTTATGTAGCCAATTGTCTCTTTCGTAGGCAATATTTATTGATGAGCACTGTACATTCTAATTTTTTACACACAAAACTACCTAAATTCGATTTTTTTCTCAAAATTTAAATATAAGTAAAGTTTTGTAAGTACTGTAGGTATCTAATACCTGTTGTACATTTATATTGGATGGGTGAGGTTTTTTTTTTAATGTAATGGAAGTGGCAAACTGTTCACTTCACTTACCTAACTTCACAGCATGCAGTTCACATTGATGTTAAGTGATGACTGCACCCTATAGACACCCATACAAAGACCAAGGTCAAAATGCAGATGCGTTACCACTCCTAAGGCCTAAGGTGTTATGCCTCTGTGCCGGAAATTACAGGGCCATACATAGAGGTTAGTCACTTTAAATCAATTTTAATTCACATCATTTAGTTTTCTATAATTTAATTAAGTTTTACTTCAATTGAATGTTTACAAAATATAAATAACTATAATATATCTGGTTCACTACTATCTATCAGAGATAACTGTGAACAAAAAAACAGAAAAAAATCGTATAAAAGGCAATGGCAACCTATATGGGACCGTCCATAAAATATGTCTTGCTAAAATAAGCCTTTTCTGAGCCCTTCCCCTATTGTCACGCTGTGTCACAATATCTGTGACCCTCCTAAAATATTACTTCAGAAAATGTATGACTCCCCCCCCATCCCCCTAACTATGTTTTTTTATTAAATTAATAATAGTTAAACAAGGTATTTAAAATACTTTAACTGAACTGCGAATGTTACGTTGCCAGTTGAAAAAATATCTGTTATAAGATTTTCTATGCATTCAAGCGAAATTTGTATGCATGGACGTCGCCAGGGGGAATAGAGCAACACGGGCCACCACCCACGGGCCGCGGCGGATCGGAGTAGCCATATGCAGGCTTTCCCCTCTGTCAAAATACAAGACGAAATGGTCCTATCGCTGTCGCCCAGATATTTAAATGTGTGCGTGAAATTGTTTATGTATTTTGTTTAAGTCAAGGTGTGAGTTTTGTAGACGATTTTTGTAGTGTGAGTTTGTGTCACACGTATTTCCCTCCGCAAAAAATGACAGACTGTTTTGCATCGGTAATAAACGCTATGGCTATTCCCCTCCGGTCCGCCGCGACCGGTGGGCCGAGTTGCTCTATGCCTGCCCTCTATGCCTAGGAGGCAGGAGAGGGCAGCTGCCCCTCCCTAGGGAAAAAATGTGCCATAAGTACCTTTTGGTACTAATCTAGTCCTAGAACCAACTTGCGCTCCCCTATTACCAAACTAAGTACCTACGTAATAGATAGCGGGTGGTACTGTCAGGGTACTGGCCGCTCGACGACACGGACAAGGTGTCCGCAGTCGTAATAAAGCCTATGTACCTATACCTAATTGATTTTGGATATTCGGAGAATTCCATGACTGTACATGTCAGCACAATACAGTTCACGGTAGCTCTAAAACCACTCTCGTGTTTGAACAATATTTAAATGCTGAAATAACAACATCGATGCCTCGTCGAATCGCTTTGTCTAGATAACGGATATTATTTGTTTACGTTAGCGGTACGTAACTTTGTTAACGTCAATTAGTTAATATTGACAAAACTCGGAAGAAGGATTGGATTCGGTCCGGCGGACCGACTCCGCCGACCAAACCCGTGCGAGCGGATAGCATCGGACCAAATCCGCTGTCGCTACACACGGTTAGATTTGGTTCGAAGCGTACCGAGTCCGCTATCCGCTCCGTACCAAATCCGGACGTGTGTTACGACTATTACCTACTGTCACGGTGTCAAGCAATCTTTGTTTGTTATAAAATTCATATACCTATTCTTTAAATTCGTGAATTAGGTATAATAATAAATTCCTTGATTTTCAAAACATATACACAATTTATACCCGCTATAATATGTGGTAGCTCTAACCACTCATATTTGAACAACGCTGAAATAACAGCGCCGATGTCTCATCCTATCGCTTTGTCTAACGATAACGGATATTATTTGTTTATGTCGTCAGCACACAGACGGGAACTGTTGAATCAACTAGCAAATATTAACAAACCTCGGAAGAGCTTTGTAATCGTTTCTGTTATCTGTTACCTATAAGGTTCTCGGTTCTCCTAATTTCTTTGGGCGTTTGTTTATTAGAATAGCTTGGCGTTCCCTAAATGATCGGTCGTAGTCTTGACTACTCGTGACAAGCGAAAGCCTTTTAATTACTGTGTTTTACTGGTGGTAGAGCTCCAGTGACGGAGCTCGCGGGCGTAGGCACCACCGCATTAATATACTTGCCGCTAAATGGTAGTGTTCAGCACTATCGTGTTCCGGTCAGGTGGTAATGTATGGCCTTGTAATTTCCGGCACAGAGGCATAATACCTAAGGCCTCAGGAATGGTAACGCATCTGCATTTTGAACTTGGTCTTTGAGTGGGTGTCTATAGGCTGCAGTCATCACTTAACATCAATGTGAACTGTATGTTTGATAGCAACTTCGAATACATTTAAAAAAAATAGAGCAACGCGGGCCGCCGCAACTGGTCGCCGCGTCCGGTGGCCCGCGTTGCTCTATGGCGAAAGCATAAGGGTGCGTTTCCACCAAAGATGTGCTATGCAGTTATGCTATGGATGCGTTTGATATCCACCAATCATATTCATTGGTGCACATACTTTAAACACACTGCACTGTGCACCAATGAATATGATTGTTGGATATCAAACGCATCCAAAGCATAACTGCATAGCACATTTCTGGTGGAAAAGCTCCTTTATAATAATACTTTTTTAATAGTTATCAATAAATTAAGTGTCAAAATAATAGTTATTTTTGGGCAGTCGTGAAACAAGTGTATCGTTCGTCACATTTTTTATTTTATTACATCTACTAGCTGTTGCTCACGGCTTCACCGGCGTGGATGTCGAAAAATAGCCGATGTTCTTTCTCTAAGTCAGCTCTATCTCTGTACCAAATTTCATTAAAATCGGTTCAGTCGTTTGGACGTGAAAAAGTAACAGACAGAGTTACTTTCGCATTTATAATATTAGTAGGGAAGTAGGGATTATACAAAAACCAATATTCCAATTCAGATGCATCGCATCTTTCAATTTCCTGTGATCTTTTCCTGTCGAAGCTGAAATTACAGGGTCCTGCAATACTGCAACACAGAAGGGCCAACATTACCTTTTTCTATGTCAAAAAGATAAGAAACAAAGAATCGGACCATCTGATGTTTAATGGTCACTGTCATCCATGGGCATATGCAACACCAGGAGAGTTGCTAACGCACTGCTAGTCTTAAAACACTATTAAGCTGTAGGTACCTGGAGGTAGAGCTCCAGTGACGGAGCTCGCGGGCGTAGGCACCACCGCATTACCTAATATACTTGCCGCTAAATGGTAGTGTTCAGCACTATCGTGTTCCGGTCAGGTGGTAATGTACGGCCCTGTAATTTCCGGCACAGAGGCATGACACCTTAGGTCTTAGGAGTGGCAACGCATCTGCATTTTGACCTTGATCTTTGTGTGGGTGTCTATAGGCTGCAGTGATCACTTAACATCAATGTGAACTGCATGCTTCTTTGCCACTTCCATAACATATAAAAAAGGTAGATTCTATATTTAATTATTTAATAACTTTTAGGGACTTTGAGTCGCCGTGCGACTACGCCAGCCCCATAATAGCTAATGAATGTCGACTAACCATATAATAATATAACTATGATATTACATATACCTACCATTGTAAAGCATTTTAGCAACATCGCTCAATGGATCAGCTAAGATGCTTTGAATTACACTGACACGTAAGAGGGCGAAGGGAAGGAAAAATTACGCAGCAAATCAACTTTCCATACCTTTAAGACCCTGGTTTTGCACCTTCCAGAAATTGGACAAAAGATGAACTTCAGTAATATGTCGTCTGCGTTTAGGACACGTATGCTCGCCAGTTTTTTTTACATAAACAAAAGATAAGGGATAGTTCCATCTGCGAATGCGGCCTTGATGAAGGTTCTCCGGATCACATATTCTTTAACTACCCGCTCAACCAAAATTCTCTATACTGCCTTCTCCTTCCAAAAATCCCTCTTCCTACCAATTTAAACTCCCTACCTATGTATGCTAATTCTTCTTTTGTATATATCGTAAACACATCCGTGTAAATAATATTAAATTGTAATCTTTGTTTTGTGTTCCTACTAACATTAGTTGTTTTGTTGATACTAACCTAATTATAATGTGAATGTCTTTGTCTTTTGTTGTATACGAGTAGATACAGTCACGCTGAATAATTAGAAACTTAAACATTCTTCTCCACCGGGCATTTTTCTTTCCACTTGTGCCTCTCCTATCACCTGATTCGGGCAAAATTACCCTCAAAGTTGGTAATTGCCAATGAAATAAAAGAAAGAAAGAAGAAACTTAAAGGCATTGAGGGGGGTAGGAACCCTTTGGTATTCTGTCATTGGAGTTCAACCTTCAGATATTTTTGCTAACAACAACAGCACTATAATTTCCAGACTAATACATGCGAACATATATAACCCCTTGATTGCCACATTACTTACTGCATGTTTATTTTCATTGCTCCGTGGGCTCGATCGATAACTTTCATCACCATTTGGTTTCTATAGCGTCTATTTCGCTGAAACTATCTAGGCTGTACCTACTCGTCATTTTGAATACGTAGTGGAACCAGTGCCGGATAAAGCCGGTGCGGGGCCCGTAGCAAATATGACCATGGGGGCCCTAGAGTTACATTGCCTACTGAAATTTAGGATGTAAATAAAACAACATTTACGAAAAGGAATCGAAAACAAATTTAGGGGATTCCCCCTTGTAAGTATTGTGGTATTGCCAACTTGCAACAAAATAATATAGGTACCTATATAATTAGTGGTCAACGCTCCCTTTGAGAATAGCTAAGGTGTTTTTACATATTTGTGTTTTTTTTTTTGGGCACAGGCACGGGGCCCCGAATGGCGCGGGGCCCGTAGCATTTGCTACTCCTGCTATATGGCTAATCCGGCACTGAGTGGAACACCTATTGAGGAGAGCGTTTTTTACTTTACTCGATATCTTTATCGATTTCAATATATTTTATCACTGTGCCCGACGGCTCCTTCCGCTTAGACAACATTTTTATTTATTTATTCAATCTTTATTGCCACAACATATAAAACATACGAGCAAATGGCGGACTTAACGCTAAGAGCGCTCTCTGCCAGTCAACCATTGGTAGTGAGAGACATAAAAATGGTTCAATACCCAAACCAATTTTTTTCCGTCTTAGTAACATTTTTTTATTGATGCTCCACGGAATTAATCAAATAAACAAACTCCTAATCAGAAGAAGATACTTGCAAAATAAGTTAGGGTCTCAAATCGTTTTGTCACTCTGATCCTTCTCTGATTTCCTGGGCCCTCAGGTATACATAAAATATCTTAAAGTAACTTGTAACAGCAGAATAAAAGCAAATGGGCATACGATAGGAGGGATTTGAGACTGCAGCCTATAGACTTCTACAATTATGGCTTCAATAGAACATGCTGACAAGGATTTTCGTAAAATGTTTGATCATCTTGAGTTTTTCCTTTGTTTTGTCTTTCTAACATATTCTGTTAATGCTTTTGTTTCTTTTTTGCGTTGGGTATGGTTTATTCACGATTCTGGATTTCTTTATTCGAAGTGTCTGTGATATAATATCTCCCAACTCCTGGAGTCTCTGCCAGAAAATACAACTTTAAATGTAAGTAAATGTAATTCACAAACGAAGAATGAATGGTAACAGATCTAACAGTTGTCACGTAACTTACGACATGTTTAATGTATTGTCTTTGTTTCTCGGCGTGTAATCATCCCCTATTACTCATCGACGACACAACGCAGCTCCTATTACCATTACGTTGATCATTTAGAATTAGGCGTGACAAAATTATGCACAATTGTCCAATAATTATTTGAACAAGTAATAGCAGAAATGAATTTTGTGTTTTTTTGTGAGTAAATAAACGAAACAAGATAAGGCTTACTTAAGTAAGAGGACATTGATTTGATACTGCAGCCCATAGACATCTACAATTATTGAGGTTTAAATGGAGAACATACTTACAAGGATTTTTGTTTGTTTTTTTTATCTACGTTGTGTTTTCCTTGATTTTGTTTTGATTTTGCAATTTTTTTTTGTTTTGTTAGTTTGGTTTGGTTGGTTCTCTTTATTCTTGTCTGTGATTTAATATCTCTATTATATGCCTCAACTCTTCGAAAGAGTACAGTCTTGAATTTTTGTTCAATTCCCAAACCAATAGTAGTAGCTACAATTGTCTTTTTATATTACCAATAGTAGTAGCTAAAATAGTCTTTTTATGTTACGACACGTTACTTACAACATGTTTATTGTGTTACATAGTGTAGCGAGCTCGTATCATAACTATTACCGTTATGTTTATATTATCATCAACATTGAGAATTGCTGATTACTAGAACAAGAATAAAGCAAAAATGTAATTATTATTATTATTTTTATGTAACTATAAAGTGGCAAACAATCGTGTAGTTCACATGGATGTTAAGACTGCAGCCTATAGACATCAACACAAAAACCAATAGGTCGAAATGCAGATGCCTCTCTTATACCTTAGTTGTTGTTTCTGTGATAGTTATTGCCATACATTACTATCTTACCTGAACGCAATTGAGCTGAACACTACCATTTGGAGGCAGGTAGATTAGGTAATGCGGTGATGCCTACACCATCGAGTCCCTGCACTGGAACTCCAGTAAAAGTAATGTATTTTTATCCGCAAATGGCTATCCATTACACATTAATAGTAAGTAGGTATATTAAGCACTTAAGATTCAAGATATACGTACAGATCTGCAATTGATTCACAGGAAAATTTACCGACATAATTTCAACGTATTCTACATTTAAACATCAAAACCCTTCTGTAAACTTGACAAACTTGTTCGTTTCTTACACATCCTAAGTTTTCCCTTTGTGACATCTTTGTTTTATGTTGATTTTTTAATTTCTTATGTGTTTAATGAAGCTTAAAAAGTGAATTTAGTTTTGGTTAATCAATTATCATGATTGTTTAGTTTCACCAATTTTCCAAAATTATAAGATAATAATGAGTATGATGATTCGAAAAAATACGTCATTGAATTTATGTTATATTATTATGTCCAAACCAAAGTAGGTGCAATTATTACTTTATTTACAACACTTTTATCGTGTTGTCTTTGTCTATTGCTTTATATGTTGAGTTATGATTATATGAGCTTTGATAACTAAACGTGACAGCATTGTGTATGATAGGCGAATAATGATTACGAAAAATAATAAAACAGAAATATGACAATAAACTTACAAGAATTATTTTCTATTTCAGTTAAGTAGCAAACAGGCATCTAAGTTTGTTACCATTTACTTCTTACTAGTTACACGGGAGTCTGGATTGGAACTAGTGAAACTCAATTGGTTGAGGCTTCAATGGAGAATGCGCTCATTCTGCTTTTTATCAATTCGTTGTCGAGCCTGTTTTTAGTTTGTTGTCCAGTTTTCCCGTTGTAACTTTTCAAATTTATTTTTGGAATCTTAGTTGTTATGTCTCTGAGATAGTTAGTATTAACTTATTACAGAGCCATGCTAAATATTTGCTTTTTTTTTGTTCGTCTTGGCTAACAAAAGGTGCAAATGATAGGAGAATTTCGAGTTTCATCTCTTTGTTCTGGATTTGTTCGATATAAAATCTCTCAACTTCCATAATCTCTAAGAACCACAGAATAAAATTTATTATAAATATTAAATTTACAAAGCAATGGTACCTAGTTACTAGCTCTATAATTATCACGTTACTGTTTATTGTGTTGTCTCTTGTTTGATAAACAACACCCGTTACGTTTATATCAGTACCATTGAGAACTAAACGAACCTAAACGTGACAAATTGGTGCATGATAGGTACCTAGTTAAATAATGATAACGACAAGAATGTACTTAAAGTTAATTAGGATCAGTAAATGTGATTCAATATTATTCAGCTTTTAACCTACCTAAGCCATCATCACATCATCACTTTGGCTGAATGTTGTCCACTGCTTGACAAAACCCTTCCCAAAGATGCTTGTTGTGCGTCAGTAGGGAAGATAGCATGGAAAGTAATATGTGCTTGTGCATTTAGTCAAATTCCATAGACAGGTACCTAATATTTTGAAAATTACATTTCACATAATTTCATGTCAACACATCTGCTCAGTCAAGTTATTTTCACGAATTCCATTGTGCTGCTTATAAGCACCAAAAAATCCAAAAAAATATTTAGGATATTTTGATCTAAACCAAAGATAAAGACAAGATTCATTTGACTAAATGCACATGCATGCACAGTAATGCACATATTACTTTCCATGCTATCTTTATTTAAATCCTCAAAAAACTATTAAGACCAATAAGTGTACATGCCAAAATCGCATTAAATTTAATTAACAACCTTAGTCCAATCCAATCCACACCACAAGGGACTACAGTTATGTGTTGCCATATAAACAGCCTTGGGTAATAAAACCAAACACTCCGCTCCAACCCCGCGAAAACCCACAATTATTACGCGCTATTGTTAGGTCAAGAAATTGTCGCAAGCCTAGCACCAAATGTACCGCATTGCCTTATCATAAAATCTTGCTGTTTTATGTTGGAAAGCTATACGATAATTATGTATCACATATGGCCATGCGTTAGTGGGGGTGAGAGAGATCGAGCGAAGTCAGTCGAGCTGTGTGCCGCGAAGTGAGAGGCGCGGGCGTCGAATGACTTGCCAGCCTCAGTTGCTAGACCAGCTTGAATCTACAAGCAAAAATATACTTTCAAGATATTTACTTACAGTTCCTTTTCCATCGTGGATAGTGAGCAAAGTTAGAACAGTGACCCCAAGTGCAGTGTTAAAATGAATGAAGATAATTCTGTTGGCGATGACTTAAAGCGCCAGGCTGCTATGTTTTATAACTCTACAGAAAGGTTTGTTTCGTTGACTTTATAAATTAAATTAACAATGGAACATAATATTGTCTCTTTAATTAAACTTATGGAATTTTACATACGGCCACTTTTTGCGAATCCAACGTTTCGAAACGTCGAAACTCGTTTCAGATTATGATCGAAGTCGCAATGTCTTTCCGGGCTTTATGTGTGATATTAGAATAATACATAATTAATTACGTACGCATTGAGTGCTAAATAAATATTCATTCGTGTTATTAGAGAGACATAAATCGTCCCAAATATTTAATTATCAGAGAAGAATGTTATGTACCCGCTTTCATAATAACAAAGTCAATCGATACAGTTGTTTTGACGTCTGCTAATTTATATTCAGCAACGTGTGCGGGCTCTCCTATTTTTTATTACTGACTAGTTTATTATACATCGTGGGAAGATTTGAGATTCCCAGTTGCTTCCCCAGGGTTTGGCAATGTGTCCAATGTATGTCAATAGAGTCCCTCCATATTACATTAGCATTTCGAAAATTTATATGGGACCCTCGTGTGCCTCTTTGGAGGAACATTGGTGTATGTTATGATTTTCTTTTTCACTTTCCCAAAATAAAGTTACTGTTATCTTTTGTGTACCTACATGTATAGGTATAAGGTATCTGCCTTGTATTTCGCAATGTCACTGTCCCGTCACAAAACCAGCCCTGCAGCACTGCTGCAGGAATACTTTCAGGTAGGTACCGTTTTTTTACCTTCACATAACCACATTTTGTTGTAAATTCTTGCTTCTTGTTTGTTATTTATGTAGGGACTGTACAATTGTGTTACGTGTAAGTCAAAGAATAAAAATGTTACGTTTTCATCTATTTTGAGCTGTTTCACAATCTACGGCGTACCTATTAGGTTTTTGTTCATTCATTTTTCCTATTTACTTCTCTACCTTTGTTCTTGTTACCTTTGTACTTTGTAACTTTGTACCTTGGTATTTGTACCTTTAAATAAAACTTTTAAAATTTTTACTTAATTACATTACAAAAGGTTGGTGGGTCATGATCTCATCTTATTCATTTCGTACACTTTTCAAAGAATGCGAAGTACACCTATGTACGATTAGTAATTCTTTTACGTTCATCACTTGCTTCAGATGGTCACTATCTGAAATCATAATCTGATATCTATCGGGTCAAAATCTGTTTGGACAAATCATATCATTCTTGATCTCCGACGACACGTAAGATAGCAAACAATCTTTCCTATCGAAAAAGATCTGCTGCCAAATCTGACAATATTTCATTAATCTTGTGTTACTTAGGACAAATCATTTCCCCGGATTAATTGTTAAGAGCAAATTTTATAAGAAAAAGCTACTGTAGCAGTAAATACACAACAGATAAAACATTTGAAATTCTCATAAAAACAACCAACTGTTTTATCAATTTAAAACCGCCACAAGCCGACCCCAACTAGCCGATCATAATCATGAATAGGACCAACGGCTAAGCGTGTTTTCCGAAGCATGACATCTTACATTGAGCGGAAACTCCATAATTAAGCTAAAAACCAAAGAGTTGGAGTATAGTCATCGTAACACTATTAAGTCGTCTAAGTATTTATATGGATCGAACAAATGATGCCATAAAATATCAAATGTTTTATAAGTTTTGTACAGTTATAGGTACTCTTATTCAAATTAGATTAAAAGACACTAAACTTGAAATAAATCAACACAGTTCTAATAATTTTAACTAAAGTGAATGCGTAAATTTCTCTTTACTTAGTTTTGAATATTAATTTGAATTAGATCTTGTCTGGTATGAAAATTATATTCCAGCTTACTTAACAACAGGTATTAAATTACATGTTAATATCGAATAATTAAAATTTCTACTCCTAGTAGATCTTAAAAATCAAAAATTTATATTTTTAGATATAAAAAATAAACCACCGAGCATATATTTATGCTAATCCTTAGTGGATATCTGATTACCAATATCTTCAGTAGGTTAGTTTGTAACTTTTTCTTCATTTTTATACAGCCATGACACACGTACCTACCTATCTACTTATTATTATAATCAACACATCACATAAAACGTGACGCACGTCCAACATCTAAATCATATTATTGGTCGTAAATCAAATATCTACATGTCTTACGACAAAATTTGTCACACATTTTGTTGTAAATCCTTGCTTCATGTTTTTTATTTATATAGGGACTGTACAATTGTGTTATGTGTAAGTCAAAGAATAAAACTGTTACGTTTTCATCTATTTTGAGCTGTTTCACAATAAGTGATTTATTTAATAAATCACTTCTGGGGTAGGGCGTGTTACAAATGCTGTTATCATTTCACAAATAAACCAGACACGATATTTTCTAAACAAGAATTACATCAAGGTCGACATCTTACAATTCCATGTGCTCTCTGCTTATTTAAAAAATCAGTTCCTGTATCTCAAACAAATGTATGTGTCAACTTTGTCTTAACTTGTATCGCCATCTGAGAGATCCGTTTTAATAAAGGAGATGTTGCGAGCTCGGCCCTGGTTCGTACATGTCCTCAAAAAATAGCTAAATTATAGAAGAATCCGAAAAAAATACAATTAATTTAATCAAGAATATATTTTAGAGTTACCACCACATTTAATTCAAACGATTTTATCATTTTCAACCATGTTCAACACGGCGGCGATACAGCCGACGCTTGAGACTGACAGTACCTATGTAGATAAAACAAAACTAATGCTCTTACTGTACTCTGTATCTTACTAGTTCTTAGTCTAAGAGTGCATCACATATTATAAAAAAAACGATGTATCGAATCGATCAATTTAAAGAAGTTCCGAAGATTCTTTTTAAATCGAATAGTATTAACACATAAAATCGATTTCGATAGTATTTAGAAAATATTACTTTTTTCTCCAAGTACTATAACATCAAAAAAACAATTTAAAAAATGAAAATGTCAAAATGACATCGCCCGCCATATTCGCCATGTTGGTTTTGAGTAGCAATTCTAACTGAAAATAATGGTTTTGTAACTGCAAACAAAGCTAAATAAGTGAAAATATGCAGTAAAAAAACGTTTTTATATTGATTTTGCCTGTTAATGATATTGTGTACAATACATGGCCGGAGGTCCATACATTTTTGCAACATCTCCTTTAAGCTTGTCTTCTTGAAGGATCATTTCATTTTGTCCGCTGCTCCATTTGTAAGGATCGCGCGGAAGTTTTATATCATTTAGTACTCAATTATTTCAGTCAATTACTTTTCCATCAGGCGCCTAATGGCTTTAGTGACCTGGGACGCAGGGTCCCATGGAGGCCGTTGTTTTATCCCGTTCGGAAAGTCGGTTGTTTTCAGAATCGACAAAGACATTATCGCAAGGACATTGATAAACACGAGCCGTTAAATTTCTGAAAACGATTTGTGAAATAACATTTAAATATAGCTTACATCACAGTTTTGTCTTTATTTAATTTCGATTCTTTCATTAGAATGCTTGGAGACTTTTATCATGTGAACTTCGTAGTTTCTTTTTCGAAAACTTTCTCCGGCGTGAATCTGAATCAGAAATTTATTTATTCAGACACTTGGTGTGTTTGCTGGGTGGGTTGCCCCTTATGAAACGTGTAAAACAAATAAAAAAAATAGAAATAAAAATAAAGAGAATAACGATTGAAATACACATGACAATTTACAAACTAAAAAAAATATAATCAAGAATATCAATAAGAATGTCTCATTTCCTCTAAGAAACTAACCATGCACACAACTCTCCATGGGTCCCGATCAAGATTAAGTTGAATCCGTTGCACGATTAGATACCACATGATTTCTAGACGATGACACGCGTGGGATAAATAAAAACTTAATTAGTGTTCATAGACAAAAGGTTGTTTAGCTAACTAAATACATGAGAACTTATTACCTCAGGTGTGTTATTTTACGTCACTTACAGAGTTGATTTATAAATGTTACTCCGAAACCACTGACCGTACAATAAACAGCCGCGGCATTGTGATATCATCCGGTTTTATACTTTCAAATTGTAATTTAGCGAGCTCGGTACAGGTTTTGCATCGTCTAATTCGTTTTAACAGATATTATGTTATCCAACGTCATAGCTATAGTGTGGGTTATAGGTAAAAATAGGTTTGGTGCGCGTATTCTGTTGTCTTTGGACACACTTTGCTTTTTTTTATGTAATAGAAGTGGCAAACAAGCATGCAGTTCACATTGATGTTAAGTGATGACTGCAGCCTATAGACACCCACACAAAGACCAGAGTCAAAATGTAGATGCGTTGCCACCCCTGAGACCTTATTAATTATGTCTCTGTGATAGTTATTACGGGGTCATACATAACCACCTAACCGGAACACGATAGTGCTGAATTCTACCATTTAGCGGCAGATAGATTAGGTAATGCGGTGCGGTGCGGTGCCTACGCCCACGAGCTCCTACACTGGAACTCTACCATCAGTACGGGGATCGAACCCGTGAATCGAGGATTCAAACAGCAGATGACTGCTGTTTGAATCCTGACTGGTATATGAATACCGCTGGGACAACTAGCTCGTCATATTTACGAATTCAATATATCAAACTCTCCAAAGCAAAGTCACACCACAACAGCCTCCTTAATGCTTAAAAGGACGCAGGGTAGCAGTTAACAGTATATTTTCTATTTAACTGCCATGATGTCTTGACCTAATTCCACGTCCATTGTAGATAAAACGCATTCTCCGGAGTTATTGCGGGATCTGTCCGGGATAAAAAGGGATCCGTAATGACTTAGAATGCCAATCTTGCTGCATTACCAGTGAGGCCAACGATGTTTTACCATATTTAATAAGAAACATTCTTATAACCTACTGAATACATAAAACATTTATTAAGTTGTTTGAGAAATCGATATTTTCTTTCTATATTACCACACCGCGGACACTCCGCCAAAATTCCATGCGAACGCTTAATTTGGTCTCTATTACACAGACACCAATCAGTGACATGTGTTTACACTTGCACCTGTGTGCGTAGCACGTAGAAAATACCAACCGTCGCCCATAAGAGGGGAGGTGGTTGGGTGATGCGGGGAAATCGGGCGAGACGTCGAAGTGTCATTCTATACGTAGTATTATTACATATTCTCTGATATTACGTTGCAGTCACTATGACAATGTACGATCTAATCGATGAAACGCTACGATTTTCAAATGGTGCCAATTAATGTATCTAGGTGACATTCTAATATCCGAAGGAATTCCTAAAACATCACAGGTTTAAACCCTTTCTGTTGTATAGTCTACTGGTGGTAGAGTGACAAGTTTAGGAGCTCGAGGGCGAAGGTACCATACCACCACATTACCTAACCAATCTCCCGCTAAATGGTAGTGTTCGGCACTATCGTGTTCCGGTTGGATGGCCCCGTAATGACTATCATAGAGACATGACACCTTAGGTCTCAGGAGTGGCAACGCATGTGCATTTTGACCTCTGGTTTTTATGTAGATGTCTATAGGCTGCAGTCATCATTTTACATCAATGTGAGCTGTATGCTTGTTTACCATCTTACTAACAAAAAAAAATAGTTTTGGAAAGGATGCAAATGCAAATTTTGGCCCTTGTCCTCAAATAACTACATGTAATAATAATATGTCATTGGATAGGTATTTTTGAGCTGAACAAAGACTACTATGACACCACGTTTTAAATCTTAGGCCGTTCTGAGCTGTGCTTGAAGTTTAAGCAATAGCCAAATAACATTCTATCCTATCCAGAAATTTATTGCACATAGCTAAAGGTTCAGAGTTCGAATATTGTTCATTGTTACATAATATACGAATCTGGTATAACCTGATCCTGACGCATCGAATAAGGAAATAATTGCTAAAACGACACAGTAAAAGGTATGATGTATATATGCATAAACAAGTAACAAAACGTGATTTACGAGTCTCTTGTCTCTTGCAGTATTTCTCCTTTTTTGTTTTTTAATGTTAATGCCTAGTTGTAGTACTGTTATTTGCTACGATTATTGTGCATTTTAGTCATAAAAATCAATTAAGAAAATTTCTACGACGAAAAGAATTCTTTGCGTAACAATATCGATGACAAAAGAAAGCTTTTTACAAAAAAAAACGTCTTAAAAATCGGATAACAACAAAGTAAAAAATAACAGAACACAGATTTAACCTTAAAGAGCAATGCACGTCATATGTTTTCAAATAAGTGTTAAGTAATTGGCAGTCTAGTTCATAGGTTAGCGTAATTGGCGGGTCAACATCTAAATATTCCAACAGTTACAGTAACTATGTCTTGCCTTGAAATTAAATCTGTAATGTGTATTTTTTCACTTTTTAGTGATGTGATTTTCAGATTTTTTTTTTTTTTTTGGAAAATGTTTTTTTACCGATTTTTAGTGTAAATGTTGAAAAGTAACTTACGGGTACCCACCACCAGATCCCAACTTGGTGTCAATGTGTGGTCCCTTTTATTTGCAGTTTACATTGATGTTAACTGATGACTGCAGCCTATAGGCATCCACACAAAGACCAAGGTCACAATGCAGATGCGTTACCACTCCTGAGGCCTCTGTGCCGGAAATTACATTGCCACCAGTGCAATTTGTCTGCCACCATACTTACATAAAACAGATTATAAAGGTAGACATATTCCTCTATAGCTCCTTATTATTACTCAATAGCTCCTCGAACATCGGCCCACAGGGTGTAGGGAAGTAGGTACTCGAGGGAAATGACAAGGAAGGAATGAAATTACCGTAGTGATCAGGGCCCTAATTACGAGCGTTAACAAGGCCCGACACTTTGTCGAGTAGAAACTTGTCTAGTGACTCAGGCTTCTGTGTTTTGTTAAGAAAAACGTGTGGTATAGAGTTCTTAGTGGATAACAGTTTAAGAATTATATTTAGGACTCAAAGTGTAGCAGTATTAAGGACTTATTACACGGCAAGGTATTCAGGGTACGATAGCAAAGGTCAGGGTAATAACATTTAGGGAGTTAGGGCCCTAATTAGGGCGACCGGAGCGGCCCGTGTATTTGTACTGTGATTGAGTTAAGGTGCTGTCGACCGGATAGTGTAATAAGCGGCAACAAGACGCGAGGCCACGCCCACCCTTTCTGCCGGACCCTGAATACCGTGTCGTGTAATAGCCTTTTTAGTCAGAAAAGTCTGAATGCTAGTGTCATTTCTCAAATTGCTAGTGATAACGCGAAGTAAATGTCATTATTATGGGACTATTCATACAATAAAAAAAAACGTAACTTCACGTCTGTAATCCCCGAATTAGGTAAGAGGTTTACCTAATTCAGAGGCAGAGGTAAATGCATGCATTCAAGCGTACATGCAAACACCCACGATTCGACGGCTACGTTTTTCGCCCATGTAACAGATGGCGAGCCTGTTGACATCTCCGGGCACATTACCAAATTTCGAGGTACTGGGAAATTTCCTGAAAATTGATAAATCCCAATAGAACCAGAGATAAAGGACTTTACACCATTATCTCTGATAACCCCCTACCCGGGAATCGAACGTAGGACCACAGCGTAGTAGTAGTGGCCTGCTACCACTAGGCTACCGAGGCAGTTCATACAATGATATACATTTACCCCCTTATTCATAAACGTATTTTAGCTAAAGTGTTGCTAACCTCTCCTTTGCCTTTTTCTATCCTGCACATTTGACAATGCAACTGACAAAGACAAAGCAATAGCTAAAATGTATCTAATGTACGTTTATGAATAAGGGGGTTATTCTATAGCAGTTATCATTGCTACTAAAAATCAGGAAGATGGAAATGAAACAAGAGAGGATCCTGAATCCTGATATGATGTCAGTATAAACGTAAGCAAAGGAGATGTTGCGAGCTCGGCTCTGGTTCGTACACTAACTCAAAAAATGGGTAAATTAAAGAAGAATCCGAAAAAAATACAATTAATTTATTATAGAACATTTTTTAGAGTTACAACCACATTTCATTCAAACGATTTTATCATTTTCAACCATGTTCAACATGGCGGCGATACAGCCTACGCTTGGGACAGTACCTATGTAGTTAAAACAAAACTAATGCTATCTGTGTCTTACTAGTGCATCACGTATTAACAAAAAAACGATGTTATCAATCGATCAATTTAAAGATATTTTAATTTATTTCTTTAAATTGGAAATCGATTAGTATCGATTATTAGTGGAATTTGTCAAAATGACATCGCCCATCGCCATATTCGCCATGTTGGTATCGAGCTGCAATTCTAACTGCAAATAATATTTTGTAACTGCAAACAAAGCTAAATAAGTGAAAATATGCAGTAAAAAACGTGTTTTTGATTGATTTGATGATTTTGCCTGTTAATGCTATTGTGTACAATACATGGCCGGAGGTCCATACATTTTTGCAACATCTCCTTTCGACATTGGACATAAACATCCACTCGTTTAGTTAATAATCGATGGGTAGATATAGATTACTCATTCAGACTTGTCAAGAATGTATCTAGATTATGAAGACTTCGCCAATAATTTATATGTTGACGATTTTATAAAAAACTAGCTGTTGCCCGCGGTTTCGCCTGCGTGGATGTCGTCTTATAAATATTTTTTCCTGAATTTTCTTTGCAATGCAAAACCATGGAAATCGGTTGGTGCGTTCTGTAGTTATAGCGTCAGGAAGGAAAATCCGACTTATTTTTATATTATAGATTGCTACATATAAGTCTTCTAAGTACCTCTTTTTATTCCCCTTGCCATGATACCTATGATCTTCCGTGAAAACCGTAAGGTCAGTGACAGGTCAAGCTGTAGGTAGTTTCTTACATCATATATAAATATTAATGCATCTAACCTTGCGCTGGCTCTTTTTTATTGTACAGAAAATTTAAGTAACGGTATGAGATAAATGTGAAACAAAATAACACAATAATTTATGTGTATTTTGAAATAGTTACCTATATACTATAATTGTCCTGTAATCATTGTTAAACGCTAGTTTTTTTATTCAATAGTTCATGTAACAATTTATATCTACTGTTGTAATATACGTTGTGTTTATTTTTGTATCAAAGGCTTTAGAATGGCGTGATTGTGTCTCACGTGTTTTTATATAACTATATATTTCCGCATATTTTAACGTAGGTTATAGTGAACATGAAATCATTGTCGTAGTTCAATTTGTTATTCTTAACCTTCTTAGTGAAAGGAATTGGTGTCTATTTCCTAATTTTTATTCAAACTCATGTACGTATATTATAGTGTTGTACTTTGTGTCTTGCTGGGCTAACAAAAAATATCCAGATTGATTTATTTTCGTACGCGGATGTTGAGGTATTTTATTCAGTTATATATTAATGAATACTCGGACATAGCTATCACTTCCTGATTCCATATTGAGATTATATTTTTGAATTCATACGAATTGCTAATTAGTATTTAATGATTAAGGTTTATGCATAAGAAACGTTTGTCTTGGAACCAGTGTACAATTTGTTAGTTCCGTGCGTACATAGGTACCTGTAGTAGGAGAGATACTGAACCCTCCGAGTACTGTTGGCCCTGTAAGGCTAGAATTTTTTGTAGAGCTGAATCATAACATGCTGACTACAAAAACCATCGCCTGGCAAGGATCAACACGTCACGTCATCTGGATTTCTGATGAGAAAAGTTACTTCCACATTTTTAGATCTGACTCGACTGCGATCATTTATGTTGCGTTTTAAAGTTTAATTTTTGTGTGTTCGGATATTTAAAGAAAATCACGATTGGTTTACTGCAATAGCAGGCTAATTGATGTACAATTTACGTTACATGATACGCTCGATCCATAATTTATTGAATTCGTACTAACAATTTCATCGTCATGGAAACATACTTCCGTTGTCATGGAAACACCTCTACAGGTATAAATAAGACGCATCAATTATCGTCGCAAAACTATGGCTGCCAGATCTAAAATATGAAAGTAACTTTTCTCATCAGAAATCCAGATGACGTGACGGGTTGATCCTTGCCAGGCGATGGTTTTTGTACTTAGCATATTATGACTCATTCATACAAATTTTTCTAGGCTTACAGGCGTTCCGATACTCGAAGGGCTCACCAGCTCTTGGACCACCTTATTTCTTCCTATCTGACGTACCTATAATTTGAAATTTAAAAATGATAATGAATGAAAAGTACAAACTTTAATGACAGTTATTAGACTCATGTAGATACGTATACGCTGTAATAGGCTTTGTATTTGTCAGTTACAATGTCAATAGTGTAAGATAGAGGAAACAAAAGACTGATGAGCAACACTTTTACTAAAATACTTATAAGAGAAAGAGGGATGGAGCTAATAAAAGCATTAAAATTTTTGTCTTTGATCTTTGACTAAAAATTAAAGATTGGTCGTTCGAAACGCATCAATAAACCGATGCGCCGCGCTACCATAAATCAAATCGTACGATTTCATGGTGGACACTTAAAAAAGGTAATTGGGTCACAACCTAATTAGGTCGGCTGATATCGACAAGCATCTTATGGCTGCCATCGTAGTAACTGTACCGTGGGGATTTGCTTCACGACGCATTCAATGGGGGGGACCCGAATGGCATCTTCCGTGTCTCGATCGCTCACATCACAATCTTTGTTGCATCCCCACTTGTGGTTTACGCTGCTTTGATGGCAATTGCAAATTACTTGTTAAGGAAATGGTGACTTGTAAGGGAATTGATGGCTGGAAAACTCAGTGTGTGTTCCGTATCGGATTTCTGAAGTGATTTTTTTTTATGTTATGTAAGTGGCAAACAAGCATGCACTTCACATTGGTGTTAAGTGATGATTGCGGTTACGGTGTAATTAAAAAGTCGATGAAACGAAAAAGAGACAGATATATCTACACAAATAAATAAAATTGGAGTGTCTGTAATATAAAAATAACCGCTTTTTACTAAATGCATATGCATGTATACCTACACGAAACATACACCAAAACAACATTTTTTACAATTTTTGTCTGTCTGTCTGTTTGTTCCCGCTAATCTCGGGAACGGCTGGACTGATTTTGACGGGACTTTTACTGGCAGACAGCTTATGTAATAAGAAGTAACTTAGCCTACTTTTATACTAGCTGCGCCAACGACTTCGTCTGGGTAGATACTGAACAATCATAAATTCCCACGCGGACGAAGTCGCGGGCACAGCTAGTAAATTTGTAAGTATTAACGTGGGAGATAGGAATCATAATACAGTAGGTATCTCTTATGATTTTTTTTTTATTTTTCACTCATGTAATATACAGGGGGGAGTCCCACCACATTTTACCGCTGGTAATCATTCTCAATATCTGAATCAATTCATGATTACTAGCGGCCTGCCCCGGCTTCGCGCGGTTGATATGTTACCCACCCTCTCCTATTCATCTGAAAGCGGTTTTTAAGACTACTTACTAAGTTCCAAGTATGTAATTAGTCCTAATAGTTTCGGAGTAATGTGCCTGTGATATTTGAACGGACGGTCAGGCGGATGGACAGACAGACGTGACGAAACTAAAAGGGTTCCGTTTCTTGCCATTTGGAACCCTGAAAAAACTGTATTGCTACCTATCGAGCGAACGGAAACTCCTAGAAAACGGAAATTCAGTCGATATGGATAGTCTGTGAGTAAATGCTCTTGGATAGGATGCTTTTTCTAGCTTTATTATACATGCGACAGAATATATTTACTGGAGACTAGACCTGTGTCAGCATCTGTGATGAGATTATATTTGAATGATATTATCATACCTAATACATTTTCCTGTGCCATCTTTCTCTGTCTCTTCTGGTTCTGTAATATTTTTTCAACATACATATTCCATTCGATCATTTGATTCTCGGTATCGCTTTGTCACTTAAAATCCTCTAAGTATTCAAAATTATAACATTTACTACCCCAATGGGTAACCCTACTAAGGACTTGCCCTTTGCATTATCTCTCTTGAATTCTATATTAAAGTTGAATTGCGGTGAACATTACACAAACATAATTTATAAAAAAAAGCGCGGCTAAGTGCGTGTGGGGACACGCGCAATGTACTGTATCGACTTTTACTCGGTAAAGATTAAAATTCTCTAGATTATAAATATGCGTAAAAATTTAACTTTTCAGCATATCTGGAATAACGAAATGATTCTGCAGTGGGATCCTGACCTTAGATGAAAACATTTCTCTCGTAAACGCACCGAAGTCCTATCACTAATGTTATTTGTTCGATAGACATCTTTATAGTGGGCTCTAAAGATTTTGTTCCCTTCCATCTCCGTACGTGTAGGCACACAATAGTACATATTTACTGTATTGTTGAATAATATTTTGTCTAAACACACTATCGACCAAAGCATCGTAAATTTTTCACGCTTGGCTCTGAAGATGAGATTCACTGACCGCATTACGACTTTACTTTCAGCAAAGTATACTTAGAACTGTCAGTAAAGTATGAGTTTTGAGAGTTCTAAGGATCAGATTCACAAAACGCACTACGACTTTACTACACCAGATTTACCCTGAAATTACAGGGCAGAATTAACCTGCAACTCACCCTAAGAAGAAGAAGACTTTACTTTGGGAAAAGTATACTTAGAACTGTCAGTAAAGTATGAGTTTTGAGAGTTCTAAGCGTACTTTGCTCAAAGTAAAGTCGTAGTGCGGTCTGTGAATCTCAACCTAAGCCAGACAATATGTAATAATACTACGTATAGAATGGACACTTTTTTTTATGTTATGGAAGTGGCAAACAAGCATGCAGTTCACATTGATGTTACGTGATGACTGCAGCCTATAGACACTCACACAGAGACCGAGGTCAAAATGCAGATGCGTTACCACTCCTGAGGCCTAAGGTGTTATGCCTCTGTGCCGGAAATTACAGGGCCATACATTACCACCTGACCGGAACACGATAGTGCTGAATACTACCATTTAGCGGCAAGTATATTAGGTAATGCGGTGATGCCTACGCCCGCGAGCACCGTCACTGCGACGTCCCGCCCGATTTCTCCGCCTCACCCAACCTCCTCCCCTCTTATGAACGAGGGTTGGTATTTTCTACGTGCTACGCACACAGGGTGCACGTGTAAATACACGTCACTGATTGATGTATGTGTAATAGAAACCAAATTAAGCGTTTGTATGGAATTTCGGAGTGTCCGCGGTGTGCCTGAGCCTGAGATCTTAGTTGTTTTGTCTCTGTGATAGTTTTAAAGGACAATGTAGCTTCGTATGGCCTCGTATGTTTGGTCACAAATACAACTGAGACCTTGGGAGTAGTAAGCAATATAGGTAGGACAAGCCAGGATACTCTAATATGAATACCTAACTATATTTATGCATGTATCGCACCTTCATTCAGTTATAAGCATAATTTAAAATATGCCACCATCAATTTGATTTATTTCAATATTTACTGAAGCACCTGCATACATAAGAAAGAAAAAAGATTGACGACCCGGTTAGTCCAGCGGTGCGAAACCACCGTTTGATTCGAAGGGTCGCGGGTTCGATCCCCGCACCGGAACAAATATTTGTATGGCCTACAGATATTTGTTTCGGGTTTGGGTGTTTGTGTATGTGTTTAATGTGTTCAACGGCACCCACGACACAGGTTTATACCTGCTGTGGGGCTGTGAGTGTAAGCGTATTTTATTTTATTTTATTACAAGAAGAATAATTATGACATGGCCATTTCAGTTTCATAAATATATTCTTAAACTGCCTCAGTAGCCTAGTGGTAGCAGGCCACTACTACTACGCTGGTCCTGGGTTCGATTCCCGGGTCGGGGGCTATCAGAGATTACGATTTAAAATCCTTTATCTCTGGTTCTATTGGATTTTTCAATTTTCTGGAAGTTTCCCAGTACCTCGGAGTTCGGTAATGTGCCCAGAGATGGCAACAGGCTCGCCACCCAAAAACGTAACAGGCGAATCGTGGGCATGTATGATTGAATGCATGCATTTACCTCTGCCTATCTCTTCGGGGATAACAGGCGTGAAGTTACGTACGTACCTGAATAATTATGCCTTGGCCATTTCAGTTTCATAAATATATTCTTACTTAACCTTCATTTTTTTATGATGTAGGTAGTAGGTACATAATGAAAAACTTTGCACAGTGATTGTGTAACGTCTGTTTACGAAAGGCTATCTACCTATAGCATTCGATTCTTGCGTTTTCATTGTTGATAGTTTGAAACGGAAACACGTTTTTTATTTACCCAATAACCCCATAGCAGAGCAGCGCTGCGACCGCCTATCGACATTGCTATGGTCGTTGTCATTGCTATGGTCGTTGTCATTGCTGTCAAATTTTCATGACGATTTGTAGCTCCTTAACGCAGCAGTGATAATCTGATTGTTTTTCTTGCTTTCGTAGGTGAGAAACAAGCGATAATGGTAGATTATTTCGATGACTGTTATTTAATTAAAGTAAAAATCGACATGAAAATTTGACTGCAATGACAACGACAATAGCAATGTCGATAGACAGTCGCACCCCAGACCAATGCTTCCATAGGTATCATACTTGAGACAATTCGCTTTAGTTAATTGTACTTATTTAATTAGTTAAAATGATTATAAGCAATTTGAAATAACAAGCACCAAAAACTTTGTCGTTGTTTGTCGAGGTACGTACTGCAATTCATCTTAAATATCCCTCGACGTTATTCTTCTTCTTTCTTTTTCTTATATATAAAAATGAATGTTTGTCTGTGGTAAACCACGCATTTGCATGAGCCCACGAAGGTTTCTGAGTTGGCGCCACTGTCAATTTTTAATTGGCGGAGTAGCAACGCGCGCATGTTGGGCTACACAATTAACAAAATACAGCTAGTAACAAATAAAAACTCACAAGAAAATTAAGCACGCATATTAAACGCGCGGGCAAAATATGATTTTGAATTTACAAGTTTTTACGGAGAATGTATGTATTTTCACGCCAGGTCCCTAACGGGGTAGGCAGAGAGTGTAGAGCGCCAGATATCCCGGTCCTGACAAACCTCTCGTGCTTCGTCTACCATAAAATGTAAAAAAATAAGAATTGCATCATAAAACAGATTTATTTCATCATTTAAGGCCGAAAGGTGTCTTCTGCTGGACCAGAGCCTCCCCATAAGGAGGACATGGCATAATCACCACGTTTGACATCCGGATTGGCGATCGCAGTGGCGGTAGTTTTATGCCAGGTCGCTGCTGCCCATCCCTAGTTATTGGATTTTCTAACGCTGTCTTGGAATGGCTTGACCGCCATTGTTCGATAGACTGACTGCACTAGCAGAAGAATTCTCCTTCACAATGACTGTTCCTACTTCCCCCAACTATCTTCTTAATTTTCTTATTTGCAAAGGTTGCTATGAAAGTTCCAACTGAATCAAGTCAATACTGCCGAAACAATCACCAATATATTTAGCACAAAGATAGATTATAGTCTGCAATAGCACGTAGACTACTTTTCACTCCGTAAAAATGTACGGTTCCCGTGGGATCTATTTGTTTTCATGTTTTTCAGAGCAAGGGGGCGACACCATTTCCTACAGTTTTTTACAGTACAAAGGATCTGAGAAAGATGTAGGCTATTAATTTAACACCCAAAATGCTGTAAAAATGCTATTAGAGTTATAAAGTTCTTATCGAATCCAATTATTTTCAATAAAATATCGTAATCAACATTTCATGTAGGTATTGGGTATGTATGCACTTATGTATCTTCATGCCAAGGCAAAGCAAAGAGCGTGGAGTACCAAATATGTCGTATTTAACAGATATTTTTTAAGACATGAAAGGGTAAGTAGTGGTATCCGCTCAGGTCTGAATGAGGCTTTAACTCAATCATCTGTTCTAAAATCTTAGTTTAATTATCATCAAATGTATACTAGAAGAGGGTAGATACATAATCTTATACCTTATATCGTATATATACGCGTTATACGTTCTCTGTTAGATTTGTTATAAATTAAAATTAATGTGAGGGCACTCTGACCCCTGAAAATGTAGCTGAAAACCAGAAACGACGTTACATATTATGTTCATTAAAATGTACACAAATGGTCTTATAGAGATATTTAGCGACAGGCTCTTTTGATAAGGCTCGTTAGCTCGCTTCGTATCGTGAGTGCATAAAAGTAACATTGAACTTTTCCAGCAACTTTACGCTTGTACCTATATCTAGTACCAAAAAGGATTGACAGAGATGTCAATGTTGTTTGCATCGAGTTGTCTACCTCCACTGGCGTTCATACGACACCCTATTTATATTTTTACCATGATTTTATCACTTTTGCATCAGGTGAATGCATAGGTTATATGACTCACATATTAATTTCCGAGGGTACCTACCTACTACTGATAATTTGTTAATTAGGGAAACCCCCAGTAGGTATAATTTAGTGTGGGCATCGATTGCGGTAGATAACGCAGATTAGCATTAGTGGCCCATAGAGCCCTATTTTTTAGATTACCAATTTTAAGGGGTAATTTTATTCATCATTATGTAGAACTTTTATTATGAGGCTAACCCTGAAAACGCCTGAAATCCTTTACAATTTGGATAGTGACTAAAAATAACCATCTATATCGTAGCAGCTATCAATAACACAAAATAGGTATACATATATATTTATACATGCTAAGATTGCTTAGCTGGTTTAATTGTTATGTAAAATTAATGCGTGGAAACGCTGACCGCTGAAAATGTTGAAAACCGGAAACGACGTAATACGCATAATAATATAATGTTCATGAAAATGTACACAAATGGCCTTAAAGAGATTTAGCGAGTGGCGTGTTTTTAAGGGTCGTTAGCTCGCTTCGTCTCGTGAGTGCATACAATTAATTGAAATTAACATAGGTATGTACCTTTTTAATATCTTAAAAAAAGCTATGGCGATACCTATGTCTTCTAAGTTCCTAAGGCACAGATTAGTAGAGATCAAAATATTTTTTTTTTAGGGTGGGTCAAAAGAATGACATACTTAGGTATGTAGAACCCTATCGAAGTGACAAATTTTACAGTTTTTTTTTGGAAATAAATTTTCTCATATGTAAGTAAACTTAACAATTTTTGTAATAATTTTCGCAAAAACACATGCGAGTAGATTTTAGAAACTAAAAGAAAAATGGATGAAAAATTTACTGGTTATCTGATGTCGCAGGCTCGATTCCTGCCCGCAATTAAATTTTCTTTCCATTTCTTAAATTTATAACATTTTTACGATTTTTTTCTTAGGGGGTAATTCATGATGTTAAATCCGAGATAGACAAGAGCTCACATTTTGATAAGTATATTTATTTCTGACATAAATAATTGTCTCTAGTAAAAAAGGTGAAAGGACTAAATAACAATTTTATTTTATCATTAGCAATCAAGCACCAACTGCACTTTACCTCGACTGTTACGATATCTTAATTGACCTTTATTCGTGTCGACCGAACTTACAATGCGCGTTCTGATTTGCAACACAATCCTGCGTTTCCTATTGTTCGCTTTGCTTTCTATATGCTTGTACTTGCTAGGTTGGTTATGTACGTAACTTCACGCCTGTAATCCCCAAAGAGTAGCCAGAAGTAAATGCATTAATTCAAGAAAGTATACGTGTACGTAAGTATACGTGCAAACAGAATCGTTTTCCCAATCACGTTTTGGCCCATGTAACAGGTGGCGAGCCTGTTGACATATCCGGGCACATTACCAAACTCAAAGGACTGGGAAATTTGCAAAAAATGTAAAAATCCCAATAGAACTAGAGATAAAGGATTTCACTATTTTAGCCTCCGACCTGGGAATAGAACCTAGGATCCCAGTGAAGTAGTTGTGGCCTGTTACCAATTCGCTTACTGAGGCAATTGGTTAGGTAACTGGTTAAACCTTTTATATATTTTTATAATCGGTAGGTAATTTAGTTATAGATCTAGGTTTTAGTTGTTATATGTTGGTTGTCACTATTGGTATAATTCTTATTCCTAACATTTTACGTTAAACTTACATAATTCTATTTACCCAGGTCCTGTATTATTTTGTGTTAAGAGAGAAGAAGTTGCAGGTCATGTGGGATAACGTAGAAGCAATTTTATTACTCTTAAAATCAGCATTTAAAGCGAATCTATTGAAGCTATTGGGAATTTACAAACGGCATTCGGAAACAGTGACACAGTCTCTTTCACTGACCTAGGACACTTTATAACACAGTGTAATGTTCACGGAAACATTTCAAGTAAAGACTTGAAAACTTGAATTGGTATTGAAGAACTGCTCATATAAAATGCAAGGCGTTGCTCTTCTGATGGCATAGTTCCAATTCCCTATCAATGTCAGCCAAGTGTTATACAACATAATCAAGTAGGTCTTTTATAAATTTAACTAAGTTAAGAATGATGAAGGTAGACGAGGCACGAGAGGTTTGTCTGAACCGGGATATCTGGCGCTCTACACTCTCTGCCTACCCCGTTAGGGACCTGGCGTGAAGATACATACATACATACATACATACTAAGTTAAGAAAAACCTACTTCAAAACTGAAAAGTAAATAATAATAAAGATTTAATTGTAATTATGTACTACCTATTATTTATATGTGCTATTTACTAATAGGTTTGAAGTCGGTGCCAAGCCTTAAACAAACAATTATATTTTAATCACTTAAATACATAGATGTATTATCTACTTCGTTATAAATCTATGCTTAAATATGAATACGAGCAAATTAATACACTGAACAAAACGTAACCGGCGAATCGTGGGTGTTTGCATGTATGCTTGAATTCATGTATTTACCTCTGCCTACCGCTACGGGGATTACAGGCGTGAAGTTACGTTTTAATACAATGAAATGCCTACTTTAGTGATTTTGGCTTGGCACCGAATTCAAACCTATTAGTAAATAGCACATATAAATAATAGTTAGTATATAATTACAATTAAATCTTTATTATTTTTTACTTTTCAGTTTTGAAGTCGTTTTTTCTTAACGTAGTTATATTTATTTAATACTTTTTAGTTTATTGCTGCGTTGTAAATTAGATTAGTGTTCACATCTGTTAAATTTGTAAAATTTGATTTTTTTAGCTTCGTGGCAATTAGATACCTAATTTCAATTGTTTAGGTGTGTCGATACAAAATTATTACAAGACTATTCGAAATCAATGAAAAAATGTTATCCACGAAGGAGTAAATAAGCTGTGTTGTGTCGTCGATGAGTAAATGTGTCATTGTCAATGTGTGTTGTCATCTTGTTGTCATGCGCATTAGGACTATCTAGGACGTCAGTGGATTCAACGTACTGTATGACAACTCGCCGTCTATTCTTATTCCTTTTGTCTGAGGTGAAAGTAAGTAAAAAAATGCTCATAAAATAAAAACTAATGGGCCTATCTGAATCAAATTTTTATGGGACCAATTCGAAACTATTCCGCATCAAACAAAACAAGAATTACGTAGATCGGTCCAATCAAAATCTCGGTGAAATTCGCGTACATACATAAAAAAAAATACCTGCCGAATTGAGAACCTTCTCGTTTTTTGAACTCGGTAAAAAATTGAATGTTTTGAATGTTTCATATACTTTAAAGCTCTTTTTATATCGCCACTCAATTCTCACTAGGTAAATTCTATAGACAGGTATTAAATAAAGTTGAAGGGTTTTTTTGGTTGAAAGCTCCACACAAACTTCATTAGATGTAATTTCAGGAACTTGGAAGGTTCGAATTCAAAAAAATATTTTTATATTTCATAGTCCACTTGCCGTGTAGGTCAAAGGCTATATAATATTACGCTAACCAATAGGAGCGGAACACCAATGAAAAATGTTGCAAATACAAAATAATATGCCTTTTTTAGAGCTCCCAGTTCGTAGAAACTGCCTCAGTAGCGTAGTGGTAGCAGGCCACTACTATTACGCTGGAGGTCCTGGGTTCGATTCCCGGGTCGGGGACCATCAGAGATAACGGTTTAAAATCCTTTATCTCTGCTTCTATTGGGATTTTTCCATTTTCTGGAAGTTTCCCAGTACCCCGGAGTTTGGTAATGTGCCCGGAGATGGCAACAGGTTCGCCACCTGTTACATGGGCCAAAACGTAACCGGCGAGTCGTGGGTGTTTGCATGTATGATTGAATGCATGCATTTACCTCTGCCTACCCCTTCGGGGATTACAGGCGTGAAGTTACGTGCCAGTTCGTAGACCCGTGGAAAGCCAGGGCGAGTTGCTAGTTATAAAATATACCTCTGAACTAATATACATCTGAACTTATTTATGTGCCGACCAAGTAATTTGAATAATATAGTAGGTACATTCTACAACGCAATTACAAACAGAACCTCATTCCGCTATAGTTTTATGTATGGTCCAGGCCTGAAGAGATTCATGGCAAAATTCGCGATAGTTTATATATGAAAGTCTATGAATGTTCTGTTTGATGTCTATAATTTAAAAAAAAATCGGTAGCTTGTATTTTTGACAGGGGGTCATATACTCAAGCCACGACTTGCCCGTAATGGGCCCGCTGGGATCCTTTCCCAATTTCAGACTCTTATCGTAACGTAATTGTGGATTGATTAGCTAAATTGTCTCGGCTTGAGATCAAGAGTAAGCATATATAGCATAACAGGCGGTTGCATATTAAATTCTAGCCGCGCGGCTACCCGCTCCCGCGGCTAACCGATAGTGCGTTAGGGCGCTAAGTGCGTAGGTTAGTCTTAGTTAGTACCTATATTTATTTATTTATAATAGAAACGTTCAAGAAACTATCAGATATTATTAATGTATCTTTGTACCTCCGCATAAATTCCTTGCCAAAATAAGTGCCCTCTTTTTCTCTTGTTCTCCGTAGCTACATTTAAAGAAACGAGATAAATAAATAATCAATTCGATTTGTCTAAGGTAGAAAAAGTTAGTCATTAAGGTTACGGCGCGGCGTAATGTGACCACGCTCAAGCTTATCCGCTCCCTCTACCGCGCATGTCGTCAATCTCAATTAGACCATACGTTAAAAAGTTACCTGGACAATTACTTCACCTTGTCCTACTCAAAACTACTTGTATTATTCTTTTTTTTTTTTTCATGTAATTGAAGTGGCAAACAAGCATGCAGTTCACATTGATGTTAAGTGATGTCTGCAGCCTATAGACACCCACACAAAGACTGAGGTCAAAATCCAGATGCGTTACCACTCCTGAGGCCTAAGGTGTTATGCCTCTGTGCCGGAAATTACAAGGCCATATATTACCACCTGACCGGAACACGATAGTGCTGAACACTACCATTTAGCGGCAAGTTTATTAGGTAATCCGGTGGTGCCTACGCCCGCGAGCTCCGTCACTGGAGCTCTACCACCAGTAAAAAATTATTCGTTGAAAATACTTCGATTTCTATTTATGTACAACACACACTGACCCGACAAATGATTACTTTTTAATTCTTTTGGTATCTACTTTTAGGTACTTACTTATAAAAATAATTTACTTTTAAGATTTTTATTTAATCATTTATTTTAATCTTTATTTATGTTTGATATTGTTACTCTGTGATGGTTTGTTTTATTATGTATTAAACTACCTATACTTGTAAAAATATTTTTTTTTACATCCGTAGCGTGGTAGGTAATTTAAGTAGTAGATTTATTGGCTAATTTGTCGAAGAGATTGTCCCTCTTCTCGATACCACCCGGCTAATTTATCTAACAAAGTACACAAATAAAGAAAGCGATGAGCTTTCACCGCCTATTGCGGGCATTTTCCAAGAATTAGTTTACCTACTAAAATCGACAATAAGTTACAATAGCTCCGATTATTGTTTTTTAATACTTAATACATATTAATATTACGAATACTTATAATTAATATGCGTTCTAGTTCAATATAAAAATTATTGAATACACCGTTGCATTCAAAATGCATATCAGAATTATATGCGTTGCCGCCCTAAACCTTTAGTTGATTTTCCTCTGTGCTAGTTATTATGGATACATTATCACCTAACCGGGATACGATAGTAGGTACTGAACTGAACACTACCATTTGACTGTATATACATACTTATAAAAACTTAAAGAATAAATAAAATACGCATTCAAACGTTTCTTAATTTTGTTCAACCATAAAATATCTAGAGCTGTCGCACTTTGTCGAACTTTGCACCTGCTTTATAGAGACAAATGACTTTAAAGTCCCACTTAATTCTAAGTGAAGTTTCAGTACTTAGCCGTTGAACTCACAGCCCCACATTAAGTGTAAACCTGTGTCGTGACTAGTCGTGAGCATCGTTGTATAGGTATATACACAACACATAAACAAACACCCAGATCGGTAACAATTTTCTGTAAGCAATACACTTACTTTGTCTCGGCGCGGTGATGGAATCCGTGACCCACGAATCTAGCGGTCGTCACACACCACTGGACTGAGCAGGTCGTCAATAGATTAGGTAACAAAGAAGTGCCTACGCCCTCTAGCTCCGACTCTGAAACTACCATTAGTTAGCATATTACTTTATCAATTATCAGTGACTAAAGCTCACAAAAATGCGAAAATAGTATACCTATTTATAGCCTATCTTTACAATTTGGTTAAGCTAAGGGTTTTCCCCCTAGTTTAAGACTATTAGGCAAATCCCAATATTTTTAAAAGCGTGGGCGATCCATTAGCAAATACTGGGTAGATACTCCCACATAAACCGAATCCGGATCGCTATTTATTTTACTTTACTATTTCTCTATTAGATTATTTATATTGATGATTTGTAATAGTAATTAACATCGATAAGTAAGCCGTATCAATTTATATCATCTATAAAAAAATAAGTCGGGTTTTCCTTCCTGACGCTATAACTCCAGAACGGACTAACCGATTTCCACGGTCTCGGGCTCCGTGAAGTTTATAGCAAAGAAAATTCAGGATTATAAAACAACAACCACGCGGGCGAAGCCGCGGGCAACAGCTAGTCTAAACTAATATTTAAAGAGGTAATATTTTTTTGTTTGTTTGTTTGGAATAGGCTCAATAACTACTGGACCGATTTTAAAAATTCTTTCACCATTATGAATGTAGGTACATCTTTCCAAAGTAACATAGGCTATATTTTATTTTGAAAAAAAATAGGGATCCTTGCGAAAACTTCAATAACATAAACCACCGTCGATAAAAATCACTATTGAAATACCTTAAATCGCGTGCGCTGCAATAACTATTGATGATGGAGCAAAATAATGTACTACGATTTTGTAGACCACATTATTATGTACAGAAAAGTCCGCGGTATGGTATATCTAAGTATTATAGTAGTTGCGCCAATATAAAAACTTTTATAGTTTAACAAACTATTTAAATCGGCAACGAAAATAAGATGTCGATATTCATACCATGGTATTTATACTTATCTAAATAACTTACTTTTATTTATCACTAGTTCAATACCTTTACATTGCTGTTTAAATTATTTTAATCGGACACTCCATTCAAAAGATATAGCGAGTTTAAAAATTTGGGTATCTTAAAAATAACTAAGCGCTTCTCCGCGTCGCGTCGCGATGCTGATTGAGCGTAGCTGAAGTGCGCATGTGCGTGCAATGTCCATATGTGTGCAATGTGTACTTACCAAGGGATAAGTACACATTGCACTTTTACACCTATGTAGCACTGAATATTGTGCTTTTATCTATATATATAAAAATCAATTGCTGTTCGTTAGTCTCGCTAAAACTCGAGAACGGCTGGACCGATTTGGAAGATGTTGAAAGGAAATAGTAAAACCACAATTTCATTTTCCATACAAATAGTTCGTATCTATCAAACCTTTGACAAATTATTTCATAGTGGAGCAAAGCGATGTTTGCCGGGTCAGCTAGTTCTTTATATTTATCCGAAACAACGTCAGTCAACTGAATAACGGCGGTCACACCATTCAAATAGGACGTTGTTAGGGGAACAACTACCGTCACCCTCAAGTACCGTCGTTGCGTTCTCCAATCCGCCAATACCAAGCGTGGCGATTATGGTATATTCACCCCTAATAACGCACAGCACTGTTGTGGGCGTCTTCGGGGAAGGCTTTGTCCAACAGTGAACGTTTTCAACTAGAGTAATGATCCTCCTAAAGCTTCAATGTTTGTAAACATAGTCCGCTTGAAAATGCTTTACCACTCTATTATTATAGTACCTACAACGGTGTCCTTACCGCGCGTGCAATTAAACAAAACCATTTAATTTACTGCCGTCTGCTGCTGTCATTCGAGCGGCAATAACCGTGAAATAATTATAATTGCCAATGTTATACTCTAGATAATAGAACATGAACCCTCGTACCTAATTACTTGGTCACAAAACATAGATTTGATAAACAAAGGGAGGGTGGTCGGCTTTGTGATAAACAGTCTTTATTTCATTCCAAATGTAGATGAGAAGGGAATGGATAGGAACGTCTATGTACAGCTTCGTATTTTCGGCGCAGAGGAAGCGAATACGTCTAATAATACTACGCAGAGGCCAAGGCCTCAGGCGTGGCAACGAAGGTATTCTAATGAAATCCCTGTAGATATTAATGGACTATAGTATTCACACTCGTCGAAACGTCTGGTAAAAGAAGAAGTTGGGACACTTGGCTATCGTACACGCGAGAAAATCCGCAAAGACAATTTTTACAAAGTATTTACCACAGGTTTTTTCTTACCGTCAACCATAGAGCAACACGGACCACCGGCCCCGGCCGACTGGAGGGGAGTAGCCATAGCGTTTATTACCGATGCAAAACAGACTGTCATTTTTTGCGGGGTGAAATGCGTGCGACACACACACACTACAAAATTCGTCTATCTATTACTACGAAACTCACACCTTGACTTTAACAAAATACAGAAACAATTTCACCTTGGCCCATTTGGGCTTGTACTTTGACAGAAGGGAAAGCCTGCATATGGCTACTCCCGGTGTTGCTCTATGCCGTCAACGGAGTAATCGGTGAAAATACATACAGTCAAGCATAGAACCTTTTCCTTTTTAGAGGTCGGTTAAAAGTTTTATTAGTTATATTGATTGGTATCATAATAAAGACGTTTAACAATTGAAAAGATTCTAAGTAGCATCTCCCAAAGTTTGGATGTTACATTACTATTACGTCCGAAATAGGTACCTATGTCAATACATGTAATAAGATAAGGCATTTTTTTATGCTTACACCAATGACCTTATAAATTATCATTGGCACTCACAGCCCTACACTAGATATATACCTGTGTCTTGGGTGCCGTTGTACACATTCACAAGCACCCAGACTCGAAAAATATATCTGTAGGCCATACAAATATTTGTCCCGGTACGGGGATCGAACTCTCGATCGTGAGCCTCGGTCAAACAGTTGCACACCGCTGGACCAACTGGCATTGAATTGATGATACGGCACTAAGCAACTTTTTATCGTTTTTTCTTTTTCGTCCACCAAGTGTACGAAGACTGTAAACAGCATTTACATATTGCTATAACTCGCCCTACCTATCTTTTCTGTTCTGTGGCCATTATCACTCTGTCTGTTTAAATAACTGTTTGTTGGTTTCGTCACTCGGTGTATTTCACCATTGATTACTCATCGCACCTACACAAAATTGTCATTGCCCTTGATTATGCCACATTATTCAGTCAATGGACCGTAGGTTCAAGCCATGTCGTTGTTAAGAAAATATTTGCCTAAATAATAGTTTTTACTAGAGATTAGGGTTGTTGAGGATTCCTCTTCCTCTTCCTCATAATGAGGAAGTTCCGCAACATATTGGGTTCCTCAACCGTTTCCGCATCCTCATAAATAAAAACAAAAAATTCCGCTACCGCTTAATCAAAATTTAAGAGGAATTTATGAGGAATTTCATTGCGCATGCGCGTCCCTTATCCATGGCAACGCACACATACGCCGCAGCGCGATGCCGGGCCGAACAAGCGAGCGAGACCTCCCCACCCGCCACTGGCGCTGTTCCTTGCTAGTTTGTTTTAATTTTATTGACATACATTACATACAATATATGTTTATACGCGTAAGCAACTAAAAAAATCTAAATATTCAGGGCTCTATGGAACTGTATCTATGGCAATACCTATCTTCTCTTACATCAATTGTCCCAGTGAACGACTTTTTTGCAATGCTGGATTGGTATATTATTTAATACGATGAGCTAAGAAACCGGTTGTCAGGGAAAACAGCTTTCAAAATTATTTTTATAAAAATTAACCTCTCTGCAATTAATTTTGATTAATAGTATTCAATTTTTATTTTTTTTTTTTATGTAATGGAAGTGGTTAACAAGCATGCAGTTCACATTGATGTTAAGTGATGACTGCAGCCTATAGACACCCACACAAAGACCAAGGTCAAAATGCAGATGCGTTACCACTCCTGAGGCCTAAGGTCTTATGCCTCTGTGCCGGAAATTACAGGGCCGTACATTACCACCTGACCGGAACACGATAGTGTTGAACACTACCATTTAGCGGCAAGTATATTAGGTAATGCGGTGGTGCCTACGCCCGCGAGCTCCGTCACTGGAGCTCTACCACCAGTTAAATTCAATTCTTTTATTTTGATTAATAATATTCGACTTAAGTACCTAATTAACAAAGAAATAAAGACTGCATTCTTATTTTCATTTCAAATTTCATAATTACATTGTATCATTCATTCATCTTTTTTGTGTGCATGTGTTGTGTAGATACGAGTATGTTACTGAACTCCTCTGTAACTGCTGGACAGATTTTGATGATTCATTATTGTGTGTGTTTTGAGAATGGTTTAGATTCATAGTTTGGTCCACTGGAAAATGCCCTTTTAATTATTTTTTTTGTATGTATATACTTAGTTATGTACATAGAGACAGGACAGCGGATATCTATAATTTCGTATCATCCTCTTTTCATCTTTCTGAAGCGCGCAAGGCCTCGCGGCTGGTGTAGAACGCAAGCTATCTACTCGATTAAGCGATATGGGTGCGGTCGGGTATGTGACGGGTGACCACTAGTGGCAAATTAAAATGCGCGTTTCCGTGCTTCGGAGAGCACGTTAAGCCCGTTTATACGAAATGCGAATAAACCATTGCAGTATAACTATGAAGGGGTCAAATGAAACTAACGACCACCCCGGTACCGGTCTCAGAGGGGGCCGATGGGAATAAAGGGTTAATAAAGGAAAGGTTATAAATAGCAGTCGTCTAACCTTGTCCCAGGCCAAAAGTATGGGCGGTTTTAAAACATCCGACAGCGGGTTGGCCACTAACCGTTATCTCCACCAACCTGCATTGGAGCAGTGTGGTGGAGTAAGCTCCAGGCCCCCCCTCAACGAGGGAAGAGACTCGTGCCCAGCAGTGGGACGTTTCAACGGTTTATTATTATTATTATATCATTATTATATTAAGAGAATGCTTTTAGCGTTAAGTCCGCCATTTGTTCCGATATTTATATTGTGGCAATAAAGAATAAATAAATAAATTAATTAATTAACTGCCTCAGTAGCGTAGTGGTAGCAGGCCAATACTACTACGCTGGGGGACCTGGGTTCGATTCCCGGGTCGGTGACTATCAGAGATAACGATTAAAAATCCTATAACTCTAGTGCTATTGGGATTTTTCCATTTTCTGGAAGTTTCCCAGTAGGGTACCTCGGGGTTTGGCAATGTGCCCGGATATGGCAACAGATTCGCCACCTGTTACATGGGCGAAAACGTAACCGGCGAGTCGTAGGTGTTTGCATGTATGCTTGAATCCATGCATTTACCTCTGCCTACCCCTTCGGGGATTATAGGCGTGAAATAACGTACGTTCTTCCTCTTCCGTATCCTCTTCCTCATTAAAAATCCTCTTCCACATCCGCATCCTCTAAATTTGCGCGTCACAATTCCTCTTCCTCCTCCTCTTCCTCATAATCACTTCCTCAACAACCCTACTAGAGATGCGCCGAATAGTGGTTTCACCGAATAACCGAATACCGAATATTATTCGGTTTAACCTGTACCGAACCGAATATTCGGCCGAATTATTCGGTTTACTATTTCATTGTTTTGCCGCGTAAACGCGGTTCTAACATGTCGCTGCTTGCTAAATAGCCGCGTCTACACCGGACGTATGCTCGGGCCAGGCAGCCTCGTGGGCGAAATACTTCGTCAGTGAGGACGTGCATCAGTGCGCGAGGTGCCTCGGCCGAGTATGCCTCGGAGCCGAGCCATGCGGCGGTGGTAAAGCGCGCGAGCTTTAAGGCACCTCAGTGTGTGGTGTGGGGGACCGACGGCTTAACGTGCCTTCCGAAGCACGGAAACGCGCATTTTAACTTACCACTGGCGGTCACCCATCACACACCCGACCGCGCCCGTATCGCTCAACCGAGCAGCGATTGCGATTCACATCAGCGCTTCACGCTTCAGTACCACAAAATACAATATCAAGTACCACATAATAAAACGGTATTTTATTTTGTGGTAGGACTGAGATTAGACTGGGATGACTTGATGTTAACCTATGTTTAAATATAAAATTTGAAAAATAAATGCTGATTAAAATATAATGTTGACTGCATGTAACCTAACTACAGGACTACAGGTTAAGAATATGTTGATTTAAGGTTTCAAAATGATGATTTGTAATTTAATGGTTTTTATTTTATTAGCTTTATTCAACACATTCTTTATAGGAATAGAATTTTTACCTTGTAGTTATGTAGATACCGTGTCGTGTAGCCAATAAAATAGAAATCTTCGAACCGAATACATTCGGCACCAAAACTGAATAATTCGGCCGAATACGAATAGTGGAAATGATGCCGAATATGCCGAATACCGAATACCAACCGAATATTCGGCGCATCTCTAGTTTTTACTGCTGTAATATTTTTAGCACTTTTTAAATAGTATTATTCTTCAATCAAATTGTCGCTACGGTGTTCCAGTTAAGTAGGTACCGTCGTATTCGTCAACTCGACACAAGTGACCGGACACAGGTGTGTCCAGTTGATTAAACTGGACACACATGTGTTTGGTCATTTGTGTCGAGTTGACGAATAACCCATTGGTGATTTATATAGTGCTACACATGGGCACAGATTTTTTTTCTTTTTAAACGGATCAAAGAGTCGATCGCAGGTCACCGAAAATGGATCAAGATCGAACTCAAAACACAAACAAATGTTTTATTTCAAAATGGTTTACAAGCTATCTATAGCGAATGACTCACAATGATAATTATTATTCAATAGGTATTAAGAATAATCAAATAAAAAAAATCAATGAAATAAAATTTAACCGATTTTACTCATAAAATCTTTCAATTCATTTATAGAAGAAAAAGAAAAATCTATTCGTCATAAACATAGTCATTCACTCAGCAGAGTTCCAAGTGCAGGCAATGAAATGTTGGGTTCCGCTGTAAGTCAGCAGTCGCCAACCTTTTGTAAAAAAGGTGTTTTTTCGGTCTGTTTTCAGTTTTCAGACTGATTTTTTACTTAATATAAAAAAACAGTAACTATATGAAACTTCGGAATCACCTTGAACGTCGGACATAATTACAACCTAAAATAGAGAACTGCAAAAAGCTGTTTATTTCAAATTATAATCATTAATCTTATCTTATCGTAAACATTATAGAGTTTTCCCCGCAATTAACTATTAATTAATTCACTAAACTTTTAAAAAAAGCAAGTAATCTAATGATATACTCTCTGGAGATTTCATCATGGAATTATTATAGTAGGAGAGATACTGAACCGTCCGACTAAAGTTGGCCCTGTAAGGCTAGAAATTTTTGTAGGGATGAATCATAATAATAATATGCTAAGTACAAAAACCATCGCTTGGCAAGAATCAACCCGTCACGTCATCTGGTTTTTCGATGACAAAAGTTGCTTCCATATTTTAGATCGTAATGAACAAAAACGGACATGTCCCATTCATTATGCTAATCAAGGCGAAAATTAGTTGTTTTATTGACAATGTACAACTTACACGAATTCTTTGCTAATTTCTACTACAAGTCCTAAATTAGGGCTTTAGGACTTGTATTAGAAATTCTGCTAAATCTAGTCATTATAGTCCGGCATTAGTGACGGCCACCATGTCGTATAGCTTCCATGGTTTCGAGTCTGTGTATCTGCGTGTGTATACAATGGCACCGGACACCGAATCACAGTACAAATATGAACAGTATGGAAACTACGTACAAAACGAGTGACTCGCTACTGCAGCACCGCGAGAACCGCTTAGAGGTCTCGTCGATGCGCATGTTTGTGTGAGTGTGCCGTTTCAACGTTTTACACGTAGAGGTCGCAGGTACGATTCCTGCCCAAAGTCAATTTTTTCTTTCCGTTTTTTCTTTAATTTCTAAAGTTCACTTGCAAGTGTCATTGCGAAAAATAAATAGTACAGTTTTGTACGTAGTTTCCATGTTCATATTTGTATTGTGATCAAGTGTCGTCAGGTTATTTTTTAGATAAGGATTGAAAATAAAGCAAAACCGTACAGCGGTCTTTAAATCGCACCCATAAATTAAAATAGGTATTGTAAATAACATTATCCTTACTCATGATATAGAATAGCATGTCCCCGCACGTAAAACCACAAGAGCGTGGCGTATCTTATAGCCATGAAATTATAAGCACTAAGTTATTACAATCGTTTAAATATAATCTTTAAAAATAAGTAATAAAGTTTATAATCTTATACCACACAGCTATTTCAGCTTCGTATCGAGTTTCGATCGTTCGTAGCCGGTATGATTAGTGACCATTTTTATTGTCACTCAAAATGGGATATTTTTATAATCATTTGTTCGTTACCATGTGTACGACAATATGAACAATAAAAAGTAACTCCTTGTGCGTGCCAAACGTTTCCTCAGGGACACCAAAGGCTTTAAATATGTTGCTTTTGTCCTGCTTTAGGTCTTTTTTTGTCCTTTCTTACCCCTAATGACAGCAATAGGGATAAATCTAATTGTTGGTATTACTTAAATAGCTAATGACTAAAAAGATATACCTACAATGCGAATGTGGATGGATGGTTACAGAGGCCCAGGAAGACCAAGACTCACCTACCATGACCAAATAGGTCGAGTTCTGTCTGATGGTGCGGTCAAATGTCTTAAGAATCGGCGTGCATGTATGAAGAGAATGATGAAGGTAGATGAGGCACGAGAGGTAGGTATGTCAGCACCGGGATGTCTGGCGCTCTACACTCTCTGCCTACCCCGTTACGGACCTGGCGTGAAGATACATACATACATACTTAAATAGGCTGTATGTAATCGATAGTTTAGGAATAATTATCGCTATTGCTCTCATAGGCAATACGAGAGAAATCAAAAACGTAAGCCAGGGGAGTAATTCTTCTAATAGAATAGTTGTTGAATCACTATTGAATTGCTTCAAAGCGAACCGATTTAATGAAGATAATGTTACCAGAATTAGACCCCTGAACAAAAGCGATTAATATAGGAGGGCGGAGTAATCCAATCACTCGTGTACGAGAATAGAACTGTCCCATTCAAAACGAGACGTATGGTCACATTAGGCTTGACCCGATTTTTATCGATTTTCTCTTGATTTCTTCAGTCGTAATATGTCTTGCTGTTTTACATTCACCGTGAAATAATTGTTACGCGATTGATTCGGAATGATATGTACGCACGTCAATTACTCAATATCTGGGTGAATTAATTAATCGATTTGAATAGGTTAGTTTGGAGTTGGATCTGATAGTAAAATTGTTAACCTTACCTTTTTTAGGAATTGTTTCTATGGCATTAGTCGCTCATAATTGCCTCAATATTACAGTATTCCAGTGATACTACTAGGATTTTTTAACTACCTGTTCGAGTATTAGGATTTCTTTTTTACTAAGTTGCTTAAAATAACCTATTTCTTCTCCTTTTCAGAGAACAAATTAAAAAGCAAGAGTCATCATGGCGTTTCTGGCGAAGACGAAGGCTCGTGGTGGCTTTATTGGCGTTCTTCGGATTCTTCAACGTGTACGCTCTTCGAGTGAACCTCTCTGTGGCTGTGGTTGCCATGACAGAACCACTTGAAACAGAGTTGGAGAATGGAACTATAGCATATGTAAGTTTTTGAATTTTCGGAGTTTACTCCGCAACGATTTTAGATATAAGGCCTGGTACAGAAATTTTATGAGCAGTAAAATCAAGTGTAACACGAAAGTTGAGGCGTTACGCGCGATTCTCCCGCGATCGCTTATTACATATTCTCTGTCGCTGCGACGGAGCGGACGTGTTTCAGTCGGCCGCACACTAGCAATTTCCTTACCCACACCGAGTAAACTGCCGTCGTGCGTCGGAGCTATCACACACCCTTTTTTAATTTATGTTAGTTAATGCATAATGTGTGTAGTGGCAAACAAACATAATTCTTGAAATAATACTTTTTTTCGGATTAATCTCATACCCATATAAAACTAAAATGTCAATTTTAAATCAGCCCGTCTCGTAAATACTCGTAAAAAGGAATAATTTTATTTCAAGGAGTGTAACTCGCGATATCCTACTTAATTACAACACATTAATGATAAACGAATAGGTATGGCTTCTTATAGACATTAGGTATCTACATAAAATAAAGTCCCAATCCAAAAGAATAAAGTAATAGGTAGACTAAAGAGGTAGTCGGTATAACACAAGTGACCTGGTAAACATAGGTACATAGACAATAAAGTTAGATTTATATTTTCTCGCATCGTCCCGTACAATTCTCGTGGGTAATCAATGTTCTAATATCCATTAGGTCTTGTCCAAGCCTCAACCTGGCTCAGCATACTAATTTTGAGCTAATTAAAACCTGCGCCAAGAATAGTATCGTATTTGTCGACCTTTAATGCAAGTTTATCAATTTTTTCATTATAAGTAATAAGTTAGTTAAACTGCATTTTACGTATTTGTTTCCGCTCTGATTGTAAATATTGTAATCATGCAGTGCAAATTCGGCGGAATAGACTTGAATCGTTTATTCTCATCTAATACCATAAATACCTACATAACTGCCTCGGTAGCCTAGTGGTAGCAGGCCGATACTACGCTGAGGTCATGGGTTCGATTCCCGGGTAGGGTTATCAGAGATAATGGTGTAAAGTCCTTTATCTCTGGTTATATTGGGATTTTTCCATTTTCTGGAAATTTCCCAGTACCTACCTCGAAGTTTGGTAATGTGCCCGGAGATGTCAACAGGCTCGCCACCTGTTACATGGGCCAAAAAAACGTTACCGGCAAATCGTGGGTGTTTGCATGTATGCTTGAATGCATGTATTGCACCTCTGCCTACCCCTTCGGGGATTACAGGCGTGAAGTTACGTTTCATAAATACATCTCGCTTTAACGTTTATTTCAAATCGGCATCATCACTCCAGCCGAATAACGTCCACTAATGGACAATGGACAAAGCGTTGTGCGTCATAAGGTTATGGCATATTCTCCATATTATTAAGCCATAATCGCAACGCTTGGCTGGCGGATTGGCTATCGCAGTGGCTATGGTTCGGTTCGCTGCTATCCATCCCGCGTTTGGCCCCTATTGTTCGGTTGACTGACTGCGCTATCGGGAGAATGCTTCTCTAGTAGAAGAAAATTCTTCTCTAGTAGGCGGTGGGTCGTCACGTCCCGACGCCAGTCAATTCGGAATAACAAGGCTCAATTGACCGACGTTAGTTATTGAGTTCAGACTTAGCCTGGGTTGCACCACAATATTTGTTGAAGTTAAAGTTAACGTTTCACATCCTTCTCTTACTTAAAGAAATATGTTCAAGTTAGAGAAGGATGTGAAATGTAATACTAACTTTAACTTTAACTAATATCGTGGTGCAACCCAGACTTAATATCAGCAAATATTGACGACGATGGCATTGTCGCGCTATCTTGCTTAGAAGAAGAAAATATGTCGTTCCTGTTACTGGAATCCCGAACGCACTGGTCACCATCGAATTTCGAATCGGAGAAAAACTCCGTGTGTACACGGTATACCACTGTTCGTGTGTGGTGGGCCCGAAGATTTTAATGGATTTTGCTATGTTCGATATCCCGGAATTCCGAGTGTGTGTGCCCGCCCTTAGGGTGATAACTAACAATGGACCAAACATCAAAAAACGTAACCCTATCTACGTATACGTAATCCTAAAGATAAACATATCATAAAAAATACGAGCGAATAACTTTTTTAATGGATGGAAATCAATAGGGAATCAAAGGATCAAGGTCAACCGATATGGCAAGGGAAATGTTTTTCGTGACGTCATAAACTTTTACATCATTGCAAAGATTCGGGTTCGACCGTTGTTGGATGCTCGTAAATTTACATTAATACAACACATTAGGATTAATGCATCCTTCCTTAATTCTGGAGAAAAGTGGACTCTATGGGATGTGAATAAGAGATAATACTTTTTGAATGTCATAATCAATGACCTGAACCTAACGTAGATGAATTTCGATATCTTTTATGATCCGTAACATTTTATCTGCAAGGTTTAGAATATGTACGATTTTAGTCGGGGAGGCGAGTGACCAAAATCTGGCAGCTTTTTCTAAAAGCATTATTTTGATGTTTGGTGCGTCACATTGGTGCAATGATCTGCTGCGAGTTGTTTTTTTTCGACGACTGACGCTGACTGATGGCATCTTTTACGAAATACACTTACATCTAACTAAATCCACTCTATTTTTAGGTGACTTCAAATAAGAAGACCGGAAGATATTCGAACACTTGCTAAATTTACGAATTCTTTCCAATTGCAAGTATGTCTGCGACTGACGCGTCCGTTTACAAGATTTAAGTGGCTGCCAAAGTTAAAACGTATTTGTGATTGATACTAGGGTTGTTGAGGATTCCTCTTCCTCTTCCTCATAATGAGGAAGTTCCGCAATATATTGGGTTCCTCAACAGTTTTCGCATCCTCATAAATAAAAACAAAAAATTCCGCTACCGCTTCCTCAAAATTTAAGAGGAATTTATGAGGAATTTCATTGCGCATGCGCATCCCTTATCCATGGCAACGCACACATACGCCGCAGCGCGATGCCGGGCCGAACAAGCGAGCGAGACCTCCCCACCCGCCACTGGCCCTGTTCCTTGCTAGTTTGTTTTAATTTTATTGACATACATTACATACAATATTATGTTAATAATATATTGTTCGCGTAAGCAACTAAAAAATTCGAAATATTCGGGGCTCTATGGAACTGTATCTATGGCAATACCTATCTTCTCTTCCATCAATTGTCCCAGTGACTTTTTAGCAATGCTGGATTGGTATATTATTTAATACGATGAGCTAAGAAACCGGTTGTCAGGGAAAATAGCTTTCAAAATTATTTTTTATAAAAATTAACCTCTCTGCAATTAATTTTGATTAATAGTATTCAATTCTTTTATTTTGATTAATAATATTCGACTGAAGTACCTAATTAACAAAGAAATAAAGACTGCATTCTTATTTTCATTTCAAATTTCTTAATTACATTGTATCATTCACTCATCTTTTTTTGTGTGCGTGTGTTGTGTAGATACGAGTATGTTACTGAACTCGTCTGTAACTGCTGGACCGATTTTGATGATTAATTATTGTGTGTGTTTTGAGAATGGTTTAGATTCATAGTTTGGTCCACTGGAAAATGCCCTTTTAATTATTTTTTTTGTATGTATATACTTAGTTATGTACATAGAGACAGGACAGCGGATATTTATAATTTCGTATCATCCTCTTTTCATCTTTCTGAAGCCCGCAAGGCCTCGCGGCTGGTGTAGAACGCAAGCTATCTACTCGATTAAGCGATATGGGTGCGGTCGGGTATGTGACGGGTGACCACTAATGGCAAATTAAAATGCGCGTTTCCGTGCTTCGGAGAGCACGTTAAGCCCGTTTATACGAAATGCGAATAAACCATTGCAGTATAACTATGAAGGGGGCAAATGAAACTAATGACCACCCCGGTGCCGGTCTCAGAGGGGGCCGATGGGAATAAAGGGTTAATAAAGGAAAGGTTATAAATAGCAGTCGTCTAACCTTGTCCCAGGCCATATGTATGGGCGGTTTTTAAACATCCGACAGCGGGTTGGCCACTAACCGTTATCTCCACCAACCCGCATTGGAGCAGTGTGGTGGAGTAGTCCAGGCAGTGTGGTCCAGGCCTCCCCTCAAGAAGGGAAGAGACTCGTGCCCAGCAGTGGGACGTTTCAACGGTTTATTATTATTATTATATCATTATTATATTAAGAGAATGCTTTTAGCGTTAAGTCCGCCATTTGTTCCGATATTTATATTGTGGCAATAAAGAATAAATAAATTCATTAACTGCCTCAGTAGCGTAGTGGTAGCAGGCCAATACTACTACGCTGGGAGACCTGGGTTCGATTCCCGGGTCGGTGACTATCAGAGATAACGATTAAAAATCCTATAATTCTGGTGCTATTGGGATTTTTCCATTTTCTGGGAGTTTCCCAGTAGGGTACCTCGGGGTTTGGCAATGTGCCCGGAGATGGCAACAGGTTCGCCACCTGTTACATGGGCGAAAACGTAACCGGCAAGTCGTAGGTGTTTGCATGTATGCTTGAATCCATGCATTTACCTCTGCCTACCCCTTCGGGGATTATAGGTGTGAAATAACGTACGTTCTTCCTCTTCCGCATCACCTTCCTCATTAAAAAATCCTCTTCCTCATCCGCATCCTCTAAATTTGCGCGTCACAATTCCTCTTCCTCCTCCTCTTCCTCATAATCACTTCCTCAACAACCCTAATTGATACCTTACTATACCTTGCATTGAACAATTTTTATTGAACATAGTCTCGAATTATATTTTTAGTACAAAAGAAATAATAATTATATGTTCACTGACAAAACTAAAGCTGTTGCGCTAAACGCTAGCTAACGAAAACTACTAACTTATGGCTATATATATACTCCATCAATGTGACGTATTATCAAGTCTTCGAAAAAATCTTGCAGTATTGTCGGTTAAATACTCGTATGGTCAATATGGTCGCTTATCTCTCGGACTATTTACAAGTCATCCTAAATATCGGAAACGTGCAAGGCCTCTATATTGAAGAGCATAAAAGTTGATCGCGATAGCCCAACATTTGATTTCAAGAGCAGAGCTTTACTTTATTCCTAATATGAAAAAGGTAATTTCTGCCCTCATGAAACCTTCATAAACTTTGGCTATGAGCCAGTTCCAAAACAAAATATCTAACAGTCTGTTCCACTTTAAGAAGACCTTACTTTCGATTTATACTTAATAAGTAACCAGGAAAGTACCACGGCGTCGCAGGGTTCAGGTTAGATTGTTTGAGCTAAGTTAGTTGATAACTTATTTTGTACGCGCAATATTAAATGAAACAAGAATATGACATATGTATAAAATGTGTAAACGGTTTGTTGGGGCTAAACTCGGGAACGGCTGGATCGATTTCGACGGGACTTTCTCTGGCAGATAGGTTATGTAATAAGGAGTAACTTAGGCTACTTTCATACTAGCTGCGCCGACGACTTTGTCCGGGTAGATACTGAACGATCATAAATTCTCACGCGGGCGAAATCGCGGGAACAGCTAGTCGGTAATAAACGCTATGGATACTCCCCTCTGGTCCGCCGTGACCGGTGGGCCGAGTAACTCTATGTTTGATACCCTTAAAACTTTTTTATAATTGTTTTTATATTATTTCGCATTAACACATGCTTGTGAAATATATTTTATTTTTAAAGAAAAATGGAAAGAAAAATTTGACTTCAGGCGAGGCTGTTCGAGCCTATTAAGGGTAAAAGCGACTTCTTTACGATATTCAATAAACTGAAAAGTCTATTATATCGGTTGCCTAACTAGCATAGTTGGTAATAGATGGCGCTACTGCTACCATAAAGCAATGCAATAGATGTGAAGGAAAGATTTGACAAATCGGGCAGGGCTTCAGTAGCTCAATTGGAAGAGCGGCTGGACTAGATTCCTAGTAGGTCGCGAGTTCGAGCCTCGCCTGAAGTCAAATTTTTCTTTAAAAATAAAATAACTTTTTTATAACCTGTCGATTTTCTATTTTATAGATTCCGGAATTTGATTGGAGTCCGACAACGAAGGGTTGGGTGTTGAGCTCATTCTTCTACGGATACCTGGTGACACAGCTACCGGGCGGATGGCTCGCGGCTAAAATAGGAGGTAACAGGTTCGTTCCGTTTATTAGAACACAATATTTAAAAAGCGGCCATGTGCGATGCGGACTTACGTGTACAGGGCTCAGCATTTTTTTACTGGTGAAGTTCCAGTGTAGGCTCCACCGCATTACCTAATCTATCTGCCGCCAAATGGTTGTGTTCAGCACTATCGTGTTCCGGTTAGATGGTAATGTATGGCCCCATAATAACTATCACAGAGACATAACGACTAAGATTTTAGGGGTGGCAGCGCGTCTGCATTTTGACCTCTGTTTATTCATCACTTAACATTTAAGTGAACTTCATGCTTCTTTGCCACCTCTATTTAATTAAAAATATAACAGTAGTAAGATCTTAGAGTCAAATTAACTTCGACCTCAGGGGTGGCAACGCATCTGCATTTTTACCTCCGATTTTGTGAAAATGAGGCTACAGCAATGACTTACCTTTTATTTTGCCACCATAATTAAGTTAAAAATTACGCCCATTTTTTGTTAACTTGTTATTTTTTATGTACCTAATGATGGCGGTAAACAATTTTTTTTTTATTAAATAAAATACGCTTACACTCACAGCTCCACATTAGATATTATATAAACCTGTGTCGTAGATGCCGTTGTACACATACAACACATACACAAAACACCCAGACCCGAAAAAAATATCTGTAGGCCATACAAATATTTGATCCGGTGCGAAGATCGAACCCGCGACCCTTCGAATCAAAAATTGTAGACTAAAAACAACAAGTATCTACTTACCTGATTGCGCGAAAAAGTCGCATGTTTATAATACATGTACATAAAATAAGTAAAAAACTGTATCTGAGTGGACAATATCCGGTTATTAAGTCTGCCTGATGTACAGTTTATTTGTTTATATAAATAAATATCCAATTATTTGCCGCAAGCCAGACAACCGTACCGTAAGTTAAGCGTAAATACCTATTATTTAGTAACTCAATGTCATATACTGCAAAATATGATTCATGAAATTCAAACGATATTTATAACATTTGATGTAATATATATATGAAAATTTTAATTACCTTGTACCACACCGCGGACACTCCGCCAAAATTCCATACAAACGCTTAATTTGGTCTCTATTACACTGGCCAGATTCACATCAATAAGTGCCGTGTATTTACACGTGCACCTGTGTGCGTAGCACGTAGAAAATACCAACCGTCGCCCATAAGAGGGGAGGAGGTTGGGTGATGCGGGGAAATCGTTGACATTCTATACGTAGTATTATTACATATTCTCTGCTTGTACTCTGCATGTGTAGTATTTTTTTTAAATGCAAGGAAGTTGGAACCTAATATTAGTTCAAATCGTGCCGCCATATTGTCGCTAAGTCGCTTCGAATCCCCGCAGCAGATGGACCCTATATGGTCAGAGAACAATAAGAAATCAATTGACATATTTTTCTGGCGGCCTGAGGGATTTTACTTAATCTATCGTTTGAGATAATTGATGGACATAAACTTAATATATTTTTAATGTATAACCTCTAAAAATTTAAAAGAATCAATTTTAACCAACACCGAACAACTCAACCAAACCAAAGATATACGAAAATAAAATGGTAATTTTCGAATGAACGTACAGCAATAATTGCTTAAGTTTTGGCACCACGCCGAACTCGTAAAACTCCCGAATGTGTTATAAGTAAGGAATTAAATTCAATGAAACCACAGTAAATTTATGGAGTTGTGATAAACGAGGTGATAAAAGAGATTCATGGCATGTTCCTATGCCAAGTCACACGGGAAAAAACAATGGCGAGTTTATACCGCACAGACAGATGCGTCTGGAAATGCGACCTATCTATGCGATAATCTTAATGAATAAATTAAACCTGTTTTTATTTTATTGGATTACGTAATAACACGCGCGAGTGAAATATTCTTAATGAGAAGTGGAAAGAAAAAAATGTCTTCTGGCGGGACTTGAACCCGCGATCACTGGGATCGTCGCCCTCCCAACTGAACTACCGATACTCGAATTTTTCCTTCACATTTATTGCATTGCCCTGGCGTTGTAGGACTTGACTGCTACTGGCGGCGGCTGGACTAGATCATCGTATAAATATTTAAAAACTTGTTTTTGCTTGCGACTTCGTCCGTGTGTACTTTTAACCATTGCAAATCGTAGCCTATATGCTAACATATAGGCTGTACGGTTACACCTTTTGCTTGAAGTCGTATAGAGATAAATGATAGAAAGTTACTGATGATATCATGATTTATTATGCTGATTTGATACTCGTATGATAATGTTCTACAGATTTTATTGCATTATATTGATATTTTTTGATAGTCTTAATGATATTTTGATAATTAAAATGATAATGATAAATGATGATATTTGATATTGATTAATTGATAAAATGATAAAACTGAGAGTGGACGCGTCTATACGACTTCGTGATGTCGTCACACACTGCTGTCGCTGTTGTGAACTGCAAAAATGCTGACGGGCTGAATGTACAGTGTGTCACACCGTACAGCTACGATTTGCATTTGCAGGACCCTAAGGTCCTAACTCACTAGGATGCCATGACCACGTTGCCGGTTACTTATCCAAGCAGTGTCGAGACGTCGCCACACGGTGGCCAGGTGAGTTAGATATCGCCCTAAGGTTGACTTTGAGAGAATACCATTTGGTATTAAGTCCGCCTTCTGTACATCATCCGTGTGCAAAAAGAATAAATAAATATCATGTATTTCGATACTAGCTGCTTGGATACGTAACCAGAGACGTCGCCATGGCGTCCTAGTGAATTAGGGCCCTTATTCCAATACTCAGCGGTCAATGGAGAGGGCTATGCTCGGCGTTTCCCTACTGGATCGAATCAGAAATGAGGAGATCCGTAGGCGAACATAAGTCGCTGACATAGCCAAGCAGATCTCCAAGCTGAAGTGGCAATGGGCAGGGCACATAGCTCGGAGAACCGATAGCCGCTGGGGCAGAAAGGTTCTCCAGTGGAGACCACGTATCAGCAAGCGCAGCGTAGAGCGTCCACCTGCAAGATGGACCGACGACATGCACGTCGCTTCCGATCGGTCGCCATGGAGGTCATTGGGGGAGGCCTATGTTCAGCAGTGGACGTCCTATGGCTGATATGATGATTCCAATAATAATAATAATATAATAATGGCAACCCATTATACGTCCCACTGCTGGGCACGAGTCTCTCCCCTTTTTTGGGGGGAGGCCTGGAGCTTACTCCACCGCGGACTGGTGGAGGTGGGTGGGTTAGTGGCCAACCCGCTGTCGGATTTTTTCAAACCGCCCATAAGGCCTCCGACAAGGTTTAACGACTGCTATCCATATAATATCCATAGCAACCGGGACCGCAGGCTTAACGTGCCCTCCGAAGCACGAAACGCGCATTTAATTTGCCACTAGCGGTCACCCATCACAGTTCCCGACCGCGCCCGTAGTGCTTAACCGAGTAGATCGCCTACGATCTACACCAGCCGCTGGGCCATGCGCGCTTCACATATTCGCTCTTATTCCAATGTATAACCTATATTACTGTAAAGTTTCATTCAAGTCCGTCTAGTAGTTTCTTGTGAAAGAGTAACAAACATCCATACTCACAAACTTTCGCATTTATAATATTAGTAGGATATACTATAGTTGTAGTTTTCAATTTTATTCATGGAATGAAATCGGCAAATAATGTTAAAACTACAACCCATTTCTCGACAGCTAGAAAAGTAATATATATGTTAAGTACGTATTTAGTATTTGATAGTGAAATCGTAAAAATGTAACTTGTTAATGAACGTGCAATATTGTGTTCTTTTCCAGAATGTTCGCGATAGGCATCGGGATGACATCTCTGTTGACGCTTTTCACGCCCCCACTGGCGCATACCAGCACCGCGTTGCTCATTGCAGTGAGAGTCGTTGAAGGTTTGTTTGAGGTAAGAAAATTGTTATATATTGTTCGCCTGATTCCATAGAGCAACACGGGCCTCCGACCGCGGCGGACCGGAGAGGAGTAGCTATATGCAAGCTTTCCCCTCTATCAAAGTACAAGCCCAAGTGGGCCTATGCCTGTCGCCTAGAAGATTAAATGAATGCGTGTAATTGCTTATGTATTTTGTTAAAGTCAAGGTGTGAGTTTCGTAGTGATAGACGATTTTTGTAGTAGTAGATGCGGCACCACCGCAGTACCTAACTTATCTGCGGCCATAGAGCAACGCGGGCCACCGGCCGCCGCGGCGGACTGGAGGGGAGTAGCCATAGCGTGTATTACCGATGCAAAATAGTCGGTCATTTTTTGCGGAGGGAAATGCGTGCGACACACACGCACACTACAAAATCGTCTATTACTACGAAACTCACACCTTGCCTTTAACAAAATACAGAAACTTTTTCACACACACATTTAAACATCTAGGCGACAGGCGTAAGATCATTTGGTCTTGTACTTTGACAGAGGGGAAAAGCCTGCATATGGCTGGCTACTCCCCTCCGTGTTGCTCTATGTCTGCGGCTAAGTGGTAGTGTTCAGCACTATCGTGTTCCGGTTAGATGGTAATGTATGGCCCCGTAACTATCCCAGAAACATAACAACTAAGGTCTCAGGGGTGGCAACACATTGCATTTGACCTCTGGTATAAGTGTCTATAGGCTGCAATCGTCTATAGGCTAAAAACTTAACATCAATGTGAACTGCATGATTGTTTGCCACCTTCATTACATAAAAAAAGACTGAGGCAAAAATTATCCTTCTTTCTCATATTCAGGTTGTGTCCCACAATCCAGGGTGTGTAACATTGCCATTGTCCATTCTTATACTTAGTTTGTATCTTCTAGGGTGTAACATATCCGTGCATCCATGACGTGTGGTCGCGTTGGGCGCCCAGCGACGAGCGTGCACGTCTCGCGACGTTCGCGTTCAGCGGCAGCTACGTCGGTACTGTCGTGTCCATGCCTCTATGCTCCGTGCTCGCCCATTACACTGGGTGGCCGGGGATATTTTATGTTTTTGGTGAGTTTTATATCTATAGTAATATGTATTATAAAGACAGGGCTTTTAATGGCAGCCCCTAAATCCCTTTGGTCCCTTTTTATTCAGCAAGTCTCTTAAGTCCCCTTTTTTAAGAAATTGGTCCCTTAATCCATTTTTGCTGTCACTTAACTTCAAGTCAACTAACAAAATATTAAAAGTGGTCTTTGAATTTTTTTCTTGAATATAAGGAATTAAAAAAACTGAGTAAAGCTTAGGTAATAAGTCACGAACAGTGAACTAAATCGAAAACTATTTGACAATATCTAATATACAAAACAAAACAAAAAAAAATTTCTGCGCGTTACACATAAAAATTTTTTTTCCATGTTTTTGTTCTACCACTGTGCCGGCGTAATTAAGGTGTATACTTGTGCCAAATTTTAACTCTCTAGTACCAATAGTTTTTGCGCTAAACCGCGGTCGGACGGACAAACAGACGGACATAGGGAAACTATAAGGGTTCCTTGTTTACTACGGAACCCTAAAAACAGATTGTTTTTGGGCTCCTTTTTGGGTCCCTTTTTTTTTGGAAAAAGTCAGTCCCTTTTCCATTTTTTTCTAAGAGCGACTCTGCTAAAAGCCCTGTAAAGAGCAAACACTTTGAATTTTCGTTATTAATCAATTGAAGAAGTAGGTACCATGAAATTTGGTGAAAATCACTCGTATGTGTTTTTTTTTTTTTTTTATGTAATGGAAGTGGTAAACAAGCATGCAGTTCACGTTGATGTTAAGTGATGACTGCAGCCTATAGACACCCACACAAAGACTAAGGTCAAAATGCAGATGCGTTACCACTCCTGAGGCCTAAGGTGTTACGCCTCTGTGCCGGAAATTACAGGGCCGTACATTACCACCTGACCGGAACACGATAGTACTGAACACTACCATTTAGCGGCAAGTATATTAGGTAATGCGGTGGTGCCTACGCCCGCGAGCTCAGTCACTGGAGCTCTACCACCAGTAAATAACAATTGTTAAGGCTGTAATGACATTTTTAAATTATGTATTGAGTAACTGTAATTTGTCACCTCTTTGCATAACTATTAAGTAGTAATCAATGGAAGTTGTTCACTGACCTGGACAGACGGTTTATTATTATACAAGGAATTGAAAAAAAATCTTCTCAGTAAGAAATAACGAGTCTGAATCGTATTTAGGTCTTATTCCTCAACAAAAAAAATCTCATCCATATTGTGTTGTGAACAATACAATATAACAAAAGTAGGTATACATTAGGTTCTTAATACCGTAGTACCTGCGTAAGAACACCAGTACAAAGCTCTACTTGAATATCTGCATTCACTTTTCAAACTAGATTAATATATACTTTATGTAATTGCAGGCATCATGGGTTTAGTTTGGACAACCATCTGGTGGTTGGTGGTCAAAGAATCTCCAGAGAAAGATCCACATATAACACCTGCTGAGCTCAAGTATATACAGGTAGGTATTTTCGTCACAACTCTATTTGAAATTGTCAGCGTTTTCTTGAGTTTTATGGAATTGAGGAAGCGATGCCTGTATATAGTCGTGACACGTTATTTTCGTGTGTAGCGTGTGCTGCAGTGGAAATGGTGACCCACGTTGTCAAACAAATTAACCCATGCATCGCGTGCCCGTGCATGGTGTGCGCTTCGGTGGGTCCGCGGCTTTATTATGGAACAAACTTACCGTGTGATTGATAATATTTCTATTATTTTCAGGACTCCCGGGGCACTCAGGCAGTTGATGGAGCGAAGGTTCGTCACCCGTGGCGGGAAATACTAAAATCTGGACCCGTGTGGGCGATAGTGATGGCGCATTTCAGTGAAAACTGGGGTTTCTACACATTGTTAACATTCCTGCCGACTTTTATGCAAGGTATTGTAAATAATGTCGTCATCTTTCAGAAAAACTTACAAGCCGCTGGACAAAAGCTTTCACCAAAGAAGGCCGCAGTAAAATAGTGTTGTGCATTCCTGGAAAATATTCACTAAACGCCACGATTGACATGGAGATTGCCTATTGTCGGATTGGAACCCTGTTAGGAAGGCGTTGGGAGTGTTGGGACTTGACCTATCGCCCTCTAGTAGAGAAGAATTCTTCCTCTAGTGCAGTCAGTCAACGGAAAATGAACAATGGCAGTATACCTTAAATGGTTTGACCACCATTTTTCGGATGACATAGGGCGATAGTAAAAAAAATACGTTGCGCTTGTGTTTTGTGCTGATAAGGTAACAGTTTTTATAAGATTTTAATTTTTCTTAACGCGCTCATTGAACTGTGTAATGCGATACGAAATATCAGTTTTAATAAAAAAGGAAGGTGGAATGTGACGTCTCGACGCATAGGTCACGTGACCAAGCGTTTATCCCGAAATTGAATCTTCATTTGATACATAATTTTGTTCATCAATGTATTTTCTCAGAGAAAATTAATTTTGTTGGCAAATAATACTATATTTCACGCGTTTTAATACACATTTCAATATTTCTATTGGGCAATTGTATACATTTTCAGATGTGTTCAAATTCGAAACGTCGCAGACGGGATGGTTGGCGGCGGTACCGTACCTGGCGATGGCGATAGTGCTGCAGTTGGCGGGGCACCTGGCCGACCTGCTCATGCGCAGGAGGATCCTGTCGCGCACTACCATCAGGAAACTGTTTAACTGCGGGGCTTTCCTCTCACAGGTATATCTATACGTATTATAAATCAAAGTCGCTCCCGCATCGTCTGTCTGTTCGCGATAACATCAAAGTTTCATGCGGTTTCCACCAAAAGATAAAGTTTTGGGGAAGGTTTGTGTGTATAAGTTTTGTGTAAACTGATTGTTATCTATACATATTATAAAACAAAGTTTCCCCTGTCTTCTGTCTCTCTGTTCGGGATAAACTAATTATTGAAAGGAGATGTTGCCAAAATGTATGGACCTCCGGCTATGTATTGTACACAATATCACTAACAGGCAAAATCAATATAAAAACGTTTTTTACTGCATATTTTCACTTATTTAGCTTTATTTGCAGTTACAAAACATTATTTGCAGTAAGAGTTGCAACTCAAAACCAACATGGCGAATATGGCGATGTCATTTTGACAAATTCCTTGCAATTTGCAATGAGGTTATGTTAGGTACCTACGTTAACCAAAGTGGTCTATATCGACCCCTGGGGGTCTATGACAAACTACAAAGGGGTCTACGTCATAGAAAAAGAAATTTGGGGCTCCATGAAATGAAAATGGGGGTCCACGATAATGGATCTCCAACACATACACTGATAGTACCAATTTACTTACATCACACCAGTGATTCCCAAAGTGGTCCATGGGAGACTAGATGGGGGTCTACGTAGGCGTGAATATATAATGGAAATATGGGAATGTGATATAAATGTAGCAAAGACGTGAGTCCACAGAAACCAGAAGAAATTGTAAAGGGTCTACAAGAAAAAATAGTTATAGGTCGGCCAAGGGCCAAGCGTAGGAATTTGTGATGCACTAGTAAGATACAGATAGCATTCGTTTGGTTTTATCTACATATCCCAAGCGTAGGGTGTATTGCCGCAATGTTGAACATAGTTGAAAATGATGAATCGTTTGAATTAAATGTGGTTGTAACTCTAAAATATATTCTTGAATAAATTATTTGTATTTTTTTCGGATTTTTCTTTAATTTACTCATTTTTTGAGGAAGTGTACGCATCATAGCCGAGCTCACAACATCTCCTGTAAAATTGAAATACGCTTACACACAGTCCCATACTAGGTATGAAACCTGTGTCGTGGGTGCCGTGCCGTTGTACACACAAACACCTAGACCCGAAACCAATATCTGTAAGCCATACAAATATTTTTCCCGGCACGGGGATCGTACCCGCGACCCGTCCAATAAAACGGTCGTCTCACTCTGCTGAACTAACCGTATCGTCAATAGTGTTGTAAGAGCTGACTTGTATATACGAAAGAAAAGCATGTAGCCTTACGAACTACGAAGACTACTAGAAACTACTAGAATTACGAAGCGAATCCTTTTCAACCCTATCTTTTGCTATATTATTTACAGACGGTGTTCATGGTAGCGGCAGCGTACTCGACGAATGTGGTCGCGTGCGTCGTATTCCTCACCATTGCCGTCGGCCTGGGTGGATTCGCCTGGTCTGGATTTAGGTAGGTTATTCTGATATTCTTAATAGTACCCTGCTCTGTCTGCCATTCCCTTGTTTTGTCTCTGTGATATACGGCGTCATAACACTGCAAAATAAATAATTGGTGGTGAAAAATAAAACACCTGATACCAATTTTTTTTTTGTTGTTTATTATCTTTTCTGTTGAGGGTTCAAATGGGATCAAAAGGGAAAAACGGAACCCTTATAGGAACCCGCAGGATTCGTTGTACATTACTCAGTAATAATCTACATTGGATCCGCGCAAAGTTGGAGCGGGTCGTTAGTTAAACAAATATTTTTGTCTCGGAGTAACCTTACTAAACACTGTCGATTGGTATGTTCCAGTGTGAACCACCTGGACATAGCGCCACCACACGCCAGTGTCCTGATGGGACTGTCCAACACCATCGCCACTCTGCCCGGCATCGTCAGCCCGCCCCTGGCCGGGTTCATTGTACCCAACAAGGTGAGATACACTACATTTTAAACATTTATACAACCTTTTTAGACGAGTTTCCTTAACACAACTTGCAGTAAGGGGGCTCAAAGTCATACAGAGAGCAATGGAGAGAGCTGTGCTCGGAGTTTCTCTGCGAGATCGAATCATGATCAGAAATGAGGAGATCCGCATGAGAACGAAAGTGACCGACATAGCTCATCGAATAGCGAGACTCAAGTGGCAGTGCGCAGGGCACATAGCTCGAAGAACTGACGGCCGTTGGGGCAGAAGTGTTCTCGAGTGGCGACCGCGTACCGGAAGACGAAGTGTTGCCTACACTTCGTCTTCCGGTACGCGGCCCCCCACCAGGTGGACCGACGACCTGGTGAAGGTCGTGGGCAATCGTTGGATAAGGGCGGCTCAGGACCGTTCGTTGTGGCAATCTTTGAGGGAGGCCTTTGTCATACCGCGGACACTCCGCCATAATTCCATACAAACGCTTAAATTGGTCTATTACTCAGACATCAATCAGTAACGTGTAATCACAAATGCACGTGTGTGCGTAGCACGTAGAGAATACCAAACGTCGCCCATAAGAGGGGTTGGGTGAGGCGGGGAAATCGGGCGGGGCGTCGAAGTATCCATTCCATACGTAGTATTATTACATATTCTCTGCCTTTGTCCAGCAGTGGACGTCTTTTGGATGAAATGATGAACGTTCAGTAGAAGTGAACTGGTGGAAAAGAAAGAAAGAAAACATCTATTTGGACAGCACAGAGACACAAAAAAGCGAAGTTATTAGTTGTTTACAATCAATTGGACAAGAAAAAACAAACAAAAACAAAAGGTTAACGAGAAAATAGTTACTAAGAAGCGTAACACTGAGTTACGCTTTGTGAAAGCTTGGGGAGTTTCTACTCCCATCCATATATTTGACGAGCCGGATAGTCCAGAGGTATGTGACGATCGCTCCATTCGAAGGGTCGCGGGTTCGATCCCCGCACAGGGACAAATATTTCTATTGTCTACAAAAAAATTTATATTTGTGTATGTGTTGGGTGTATACAACGGCACCTACGACAAAGGTTTAAACTTAGTATGGGGTAGTGAGTGTAAGGGTATTTCATTTATTTCTTTTTATTATTTTTTTTCTCCATCCCTTTGATGAATACAGTTGTTAACATTACTAACTCAATCACACTTGATTTTTACAGACAGCTGACGAGTGGCGTATAGTGTTCTTCATATCGAGCGCCATATACCTGGTGGGTGCGGTGGTTTACGGGATATTCTGTTCGGCTGAACGCCAGCCCTGGGTCGTGGAGTTCGACTGTGATGCCACCTTCGATACCGACGCTGCATCTGTCACAACTGCTCGAGGGTACGACAACAAGGCCATGGACCATAGTGAAATGTGAAGTTCTGACATACTGAACAAAAGTTAGGTTAATTTAAAAGATGATACGCCCATATTGAGTCTTTTGCAATGTATTTGACAAGTCAAAAGAATATAGGAAGAGGTCACAAATTGTGACGATGCAAATATAATCTTATTCAAGGGACATAAGGTAGTTGTTTATACGCATGCGACAAATATCATGTGACATTTTTGCCGTTGGCGTGACAAACATTGTACCAAACAAAATGAACGCAACTGTCCGAAATTAACGTATTTTTAGTAAACGTTTTTAGTTGCTGTGATTTTTTTAACATAGATCGATGTGATTGGCACAGCGTCATCAAGCATACAGTTCACATTGATGGTAAGTGAATACTGCAAATAAACATCTACATAAAATCCAGAGATTTCAATGTAAGATACGTAGCCACTTCATATACTTACATTACCACCTGATTGGAACACAGTAGCGCTAAACACTACCATTTAGCGGTAAGTAGAGTAGTAGTAAGTAAGAGCCTATCGCCGCGAGTGCCGCGAGCTCCGTCACTGGAGCTCCACCACCAGTAAATTTCAGTAAAACTACCGGTATCTTCGGATAATGTAAAGTAGCACTAAGAGAAATGGCCAATATTTCGCGAAAGAAGTTGCGGGCAAAAAATAGTTTTTTTTTTATCAGACATGACGTAACTTTACCCCTATAATACCCGAAGGGGTGGGCAAATGCAGTGAGGTAAATGCATGCATTCAAGCATACATACAAACACCCACGATTCGCCGGTTACGTTTTGACCCATGTAACAGGTGGCGAGACTGTTGACATCTCCGAGCACATTACCAAACTCCGAGGTACTGGGAAACTTCCAGAAAATGGAAAAATCCCAATAGAACCAGAGATAAAGGATTTTATCTCAGTTAGCCCCCGACCCGGGAATCGAACCCAGGACCTCCAGCGTAGTAGTAGTGGCCTGCTACCACTAGGCTACCGATACAGTTAAAGACATGTCAGTTATCAGACATGAATTAATTTGAACCAAGACGTTTTAGTTAAATTAATGTGTTGATATCTCCACTTAGTATTATTACGCTTATTTTGTAATATTTTTGTTACAAACGCATAAGCAAACAGTATCCAGCAAGATATAGTATATTAAGCTTAGAAAAGAGAATCGGCTAGTTCCGACTTCGTAGAGCGTTATCTCTGTTGCACACTGTTTACGTTGGCCAAAATTTGATCAAAATGGTTGTAAAACGTCATATAGTTGTGTGCGAAAGAGATAGTGCTCTGCAGATTAGAAAATTGCCGTGAAAAATTTGAAGTTTCTTTTCTTAAGTTGATTGACATATTTTTTGCTGGTGACTATACATTAATTGAAAAACTATTTGCTTATATGTACAGTACTCAACTACTAATTAATATTGCACATCGAGCCTGCGAAACAGACAATCGGCTCGTTTCGACTTCATACCGGTATTGGTCAAAAGTCGATCAAAATGGTCGACAAACGTCAAATAGGCACGGTGCGAAAGAGATAACGCTATACAGACCCGAAATAAGCCGAAGTCTCCTTCCTAGGCTCGATGTGCAATATTTATTGTTGAGTACTGTTTAAATTGTGTTTTGTATATGAAAATTTATTCAGTGTTTTATATTATTACGTAAGATTAAAGTATTTAGAACTGTTTAACAATATTGTATCGTGCTTTAATTTTTTGCTATTATAATTCTAGATGTAAGATATGTTTACTGTGGTATTCCTAAAAAAGGCGTGTGATACTCAGTGTTTCTTTTCATCCTTGGTTAAATCCACGAAATAGTTAAGTGGCCGTTAACAGAATATGTTCGCATACAAGGGGGGGAGGGATCTCGCTGAGCGTGACAAGATGTAACAAGGGGGGACGAGGGGTCACCGGCAGCGTGGCGTTCGCAGTTGATTAAAACATTCGTTATAAAAGATATTTGTTGATCTATTAATATTATATTATAAAATCTAAATAAATATCCATAATTCTCAATGTTTGTGCACTATTAATTCACATTTATCATATTCAGTGTAGGTGTCTTCGTTTTTGTGACGTGATATTTTAAAAGGGTCACAGATGGTGTGACACAGCGTGACAGTAGGAGGGGGTCAGAAAAAGCATATTTTAGCGTGACGTATTTTATGAACGGCCCTAAATAAGGTTGGAATGGTAAAGTGGGCGTGGCAAGCGCGCCACAACTGTGATTCGATGCTCATACTACGGACGAATCCTTTGCTCACCTCTCGTAGTTGCGTATAGAATCTCATTAAAATGCTGAGTTGTGCAATAGTAACATGTAAGAGAAAAAGTCAGACCTTAAGTATAAAGCGATGAGGTGTATTTTTTCATTTGTTACACAAAAACAACGTTTATTGTAATAATTGTTCATAAAAACATAAATATGTATTACCGAATATGGCAATTCAGATATTAACTGCATTATTGGAATATTACTACAAACATACACGTATTATACATTGTCCATCACCATCTCCGCTTGCGATACTGCATGTAATTCGATTTCAGATTTCAGAAGCGCTAGAGTTTTGCGTGTGTGAGTGTCTGTTGTCTACCAGAGTTTAGTCCTAATGTGCAAACGATTTGCCCTGAGATTTATGTGTGTGTGATTGATGCTATAGTGTTGCTTATACACTGCAATCAGTTAGTCCAGGTTTCGCACCGCTGGACTAACCTGGTTAGTTCAGTCTTCATATTTGTTTCGGGTCTGGGTGTTTGTGTATGTGTTGTATGAGTACAACGGCACCCACGACACAGGTTTATACTTACTGTGGGGCTGTGAGTGTAAGCGTATTTTATTTATTTATATAAATGTGTTCGAAATGAAATGGTGTGAATCAATCGGCGAGATTGGTCCCAATAAAAACGTCATTGTAAGGACTTTCTAACCTTATTTAAACTATTCCGTAATTAAATCTTTAATGTAAATAATTTCTGTTAACGACTTTATAAAATTTAAACAAAATAAAACTACTCATTTAGATTAAGTTACAGAATTTAATAGAATTTAGAAACATAAATGCATGATTTATTCAAAAGTAGTACGAATCTTTTATAAGAATCTTATCTGTATATGTATATTACTGTACGTGTGATTTTTTTAAATATGTTTGTTTTATGTGGCAAGGATCTGATTATAAAAAGGTTTATGCGGACATAGTTATAACATTCCGACATGATAAAAAACATTATGGGCTAGGTACTTAACATAAATCCTAAATTTCTGAATGTTATTTTTATTATTACTAGCTTATAAAGATGTATCTTTAGTGAAATACTGATATATAAGAGTATGTGAAATATGTAAAATTAAATGTGATTTCTTATAAGGCAACTGTGATGAAGTAATAAAATATTCGAAATATTTTGAGTTTTATTTTATTTCTTTATGTTCATAGCTGATAGTGTAGTGAATTTATACCATCTTTGGACTAACTAGCGCTGCCATACACCTTATTTAGATAATAACATAAGCAAGCAAGAACGCGTTATGTTACCTGCTGTATGAGTACATAAATATATATATGTAATAATATATATCTATGTTGATTATCTATTGGCGGTTAATTAAGTTATTTCAGTGTTAACAGGGGCTCACAAGCAAGCTCGGGTCAAAGATGAGTGAGATTTTTCCAATTTTCAGTAAGTTTCCCAGTGCCACTCGGGAGTTTTTGTAATATTTGAATTGGCTAGCCACGCCGGTTGTTATGCATGCTTTAATACTGCTTACCCTATCGGGCAATACAGGTGTAATTGCGTGATGTTACAAATACAGACCATGTCAAAAGAACCATTCTAAAATATTGAGATTTTTTTTTTGGAATCTGATTAGTACTTTCTGGGATACAAAAAACTAAGTTATCATGTTTGTGATCATTGTGAGTGTAGGTTTAGGTATAGGCGGACTAGATAGACCCGACTGGGGAGTGTATTGATTATGACAAGTGAGAGATTTCACCAGCACTCTCAGAGTATGGAAAATAATGTCAATAGTTGCAGCATAATAGTGATGACTGCAGCCTATAGACACCCACACAAAGACCGAGGTCAAAATGCAGATGCGTTACCACTCCTGAGGCCTAAGGTGTTATGCCTCTGTGCCGGAAATTACAGGGCCGTACATTACCACCTGACCGGAACACGATAGTGCTGAACACCACCATTTAGCGGCAAGTATGAGGTCCCACTTTTTCTTTCTAATTTGTATCGTAAGGTTAAAATAGCGATACTAGAGAAAGGTGTAGAAATTTGACTTGAGTTCATAGTGCTGACTCCATTTTTACTTAAGCTACATGAACCTAATTAATTATATAGGTTTATTTACTGGTGTAAGCGGAAGCACCATCGCATTACTTATTCTATCTGCCGCCAAATGGTAGTGTTCAGCACTATCGTGTTCCGGTTAGTTGGTTAAGTATGGCCCCGTAATAACTATCTCAGAGGCAAACGATCCCTCAGGGTTGGCAACGCATCTGCACTTTGACCTCTGGTTATTGTGTAGATGTCGATAAACTGCAGTCGTCACTTAACATCCATGTGATCTGCATTTCTGCATGCTTGAGTAGTTTGCCACCAAAATCACTAAAAAAGGTAGTATTTTACTGAAAATATGATGAGTACAACTAGTCAATTTTATAGCTGCTTGAAAAATTTGCACCCACAAATTTTAATAGAAAAAAAAAACCTACTCTGAATGCAGGTATCTACCATCAGGGAACTGGCGGATTGTCCATATGGACGCCTTAATATCTAGTAATAATAGCTATATTTGATTGATTTTGGATAAGTGGAGAGTTCCTGATTGAACACTTAGTACATCTTTTTAATCTACCGGTCGTGATAATTGTTACAAGTTTCAATATGAAAAATAACGCCATCTTGTGGTGATTATTGTAAACAAAATAAGAACCTTGTCAAAATAAATATTGCTAAATACTATTATCTTCATATTTTTCTGTCATTGTGCTTTATAGAAATAAAATGCATTCAAATAATACGTTATTATTTTACATTTTTATTTTAAAAAATTGTGTTGTTTTTTAGTATGTACCTACTTAAATAATAAGAATGTGATACATTAGAAGAAATTAAATATATCTACAAATTTTACTAAATTATCATTATCGTGAATTTGAATTTAAATTTTTAAATGTCTACTTTCGGCTCTCAAAGTAAATGTATTTGTATTATCTAAATAAAGCGAAATACAATTGACCATTTTGAAAATTTTATTTCTGCAATGCAGTTTTACTGACTTGGGTGAACCTTAAATTAGACGATCTAAATTTTTATAAATTCCATATGAATGTCGATAAATGTTATAATTTAAATATAAAATATGCTATGATATTATGTCATTCAAATCTGTGTTAAAATTGAGTAATTATATCAAAAAATTAATAATAAAGCACTTACTTGGCAGATTAACGTTTAAAAAATGTGACGTCACAACCGCCGAATCGGAATATTTGTCGGCGAAACGCAAAAGTATAAAGAGAGCCGACACTTTGTTTTGCCGCTTCACTGCTAGTTTGATTTTCGGCATCTACGTGTGAGTTGATTAGCAAAATGGTGGAACAAGGGAACGAGTTGACGCACAAATTATTGAAACTGATGGAGAAAACTGGGTACCCGATAGTGCAGCGCAACGGCCAAAGGAAATTCGGACCACCCCCCGACTGGAAAGGGCCTTCGCCCCCGAAAGGCTGCGAGGTGTTCGTCGGAAAGCTACCTCGCGAGATATTCGAAGATGAGCTCGTGCCGCTTTTCTCGAGGGTCGGAAAAATCTACGAAATGCGGCTCATGATGGACTTCTCTGGCTCCAATCGAGGGTATGCCTTCGTCACCTACACCAACCGATCGGACGCTTCTGCCGCTGTAAAGCAGTTGAACAACTACGAAATAAGAGATCGGAGACACATAGGAGTGGTAAAATCTGTTGATAACTGCCGCCTGTTTGTCGGCAGCATACCAAAGACAAAGACCCGCGAAGAAGTCTTGGAAGAACTTTCGAAGCGAGTCAACGATATTGTCGATGTGATACTTTATAACCATTGCTTCGATCGGAAACTGAATCGAGGGTTTGCTTTCGTGGAGTTCGCGTCGCATCGTGCGGCTGCGATGGCGAGGCGGGCGTTGGTGCCAGGCTGCGTGAAACTCTGGGATCAGGAGGTACTGGTGGATTGGGCGGAGCCAGAACCAGACGTAGACGATGAGCAGATGACCCGCGTAAGTTTTTATTGCTCATTTGCTTGCGATTTTCCCTTGTTTAGGCGTTTTTAAATTTTGCATTGCGAACTTGACTTTCTAGAATTATTCCATAGTTAACTATTTCAAAGCTGATGCGGTGATTGACCGGTTTCGGATCTACCTATACATAATCGTTTACAATTTCAAACCTGATGCCCTCATTCAGGGTGAGTTTAGATTACAAATTGAGCGCGCATATGAGATCGTCGCAGCACTCGCAGCTGTGTTTACGAGCAGGAATCTGATACCGATAAGTTAAGATTGTAATGATGTGTATTCTTTTGATGTGATTATTTGGTAAACAGAACTCTATCGATATTGCAGGTAAAGGTACTCTATGCGCGCAACTTTCAAATTAAAACGACACCAGAAACGATTCAAACAATTTTTGAAAATGTGATAAACAGTAAAATCGAGCGTGTGAAAAAAATCTACGATTACGCGTTTATACATTTTTATGAGCGAGAACACGCTGAGCTTGCTATGGCGAAATTACAAAATGCTGATATTGATGGATGCAATATTGAGATAAGATGGGCGAAACCTGTTGATCGTGATCTCTATCGTATACAGAAGCGGGTCAGAGGCAACGCGAAGTTCAATACCAGTTTGGATTGGTCTCAAACGCTGCTACTGTACAAACAGCATCTGAATAAAAAGGAATATGCAAATTACGCAAAAGATGAGGGTATAGGCTCTGCTTATGCAGGGGAATCTCCATGTCCTTCACCAACTGAACCGAAACTGTCGAGCTACCCATACACTGTGCCACAAGATAACTACACTCTGGCGCCAGCTAAGCTAGACTCCATGTGTAAAAGGTATTTTTTTTTTTATTTATTGTAGCTAGCTTTCAATTTAACCATAAATATCGAAGTAATAGTCATTCTTGTTTAATTTCAGGTACATGTGGTCATCTCCAGTGTATGATTATCAAAAGTACATAGACCCCACTGGAGCAGAAGTGTGGGTGGGTACTGTGGAGCTGCCGCAGGTTGGCCGGCCGTTGCTCAACCCACCACGACGAGTTGGTCCCCTAATGACGAGAGCCTGTTACTCAGTGCAGCAAGCCCGTGTGGAGGCTGCTGAAATTGCCCTTCATTCTATTAAGGTATTAGTAGTAACCATTTCAAATTTCTAGTTCTTGGAGCTCTTCCAATTGCTACAACTAATTAAAGATTTGAAAAATTCATAAAAAATCAAAATTTAAATAAATTATTTTAAATTGATCTACAGGGACACTATTGCATTGTCAGGTTACAAGCTACATCTATACTAATATTACAAAGCTGAAGAGTGTTTGTTTGAACGCGCTAATCTCGGGAGCTACTGGTCCGATTTGTAAAATTATTTCAGTTTTAGATAGCCCATTTACTGAGGAAGGCTTTAGGCTATATAACAGCACGCTAAAACGAATAGGAGAGGGTAGGTAACATTGCACCCATGAACCCGGGGTGGTCTGCTAGTTTAACAATAATTTCAATTTCCCCGTAGGAGAAAAAGAGAAATCTCATTTGATACCTGGAACACAAAGGCACTGAACACTACAATTTAGGGATATGAGTGAAATTGTGTAGCTGGCTCGACTCGAAACTGCATTAGTCTGCTTCACCAGGCAATCAGCGAGTGAGTACAGCAGTGATGCCTACTCCCATGAGCTCTGTCGCTTAAACACTACTAGTGATCTTATTTGAGACTGATTATTTTATAGTTATGAACCTTTAAGCATTGACTGGTAATTTAGCCTGTTAAGTAATAAAATCTGGGCATGCATTCATTCTCTAACCAGACTGGGACCACCCAACGTTTAATGACAATTAAGGTAACATGTTTTCCTGGTAGTAGAGCTCCAGTGACGGAGCTCGCGGGCGCTGGCACTACCACATTACCTAAACATACTTGCTGCTAAATGGTGCTATTCAGCACTATTGTGTTCGGGTCAAGTGGTAATGTAAGACTCTGTATTTTCCCACACAGAGGCATAACATCTTAGGTCTCAGGAATGGTAACACATCTGCATTTTGACCTCTGGTCATGGTGTGGGTATCTATAGGCTGCAGTCATCACTTATCATCAATGTGAACTGCATGCTTGTTTGCCACTTTTATTACATAAAAAAATTGCAATTTTCATTTTACAGATGTTGCGAGCTGATCTTATCCAGAGATCTACACCAGCACCGATACAGCCTTCTTATCCACCCATTGTGCCGGCAATTCCCAGCTGTGTCAGCATACCATATGATTACTTGAACACTCCTATGTACCAAAGTCCACCATCTACCATGCCTATGACGCTACCAATATGGCGTACAGTGTGAATTCTTTTTAGTTTTTTGAATATATTGGATCAATTACTCATAGAAATATACACTTTATTTCTGAGACAATAAAGTGGTATTTCAAGTTTATTAGTCTTTAAGTTGGTTAGCATCTACAATTGATGACCAATAGTGTTATTGTTTGTTATTGTTAGATATTAGGCTAGACATTGCTGGATGTAGCAGGAGAAAAACATTTGATTTATATAGAGGCTGAATTATCTTAGGTTTTCTTTATTGACTTCCAATTCAATGTTGACTTTAATGTTTATTTTTTTGACTTATTAGAAAGTTGTATATTGGAAAAATTTCTTTTGACTAACTTGTTTTGCATTTAAGTTTAATAATTTTTGTTTTTTTTTTTTTATTAAACAAAATAGACAATCTTAAATTGTATGTTTTGTTTAATTTTGATAAATAAATAATTTATTTTTGTGATTACTTGTTAGATCTGTTCCAAATATTTTATAGGATTTACTTGTGTAAATGCCTTGCCAGTGCTTCCTTGTGCTTATACTACAGTATATTCAGAGAGAATGCACTGCACTTCATAGTTTAGGTATTGTTTTTTTTTTGACATTTTATTTGGATAATAAATAATCGTATCGTATCGAATAGTGTTTTGTTTCATTCAAATGGTCTAGTTTTGTCTCTGTTATCGTAATCCGCGGCGGCGTAGTTTCGTGTGTAAATCTAACTAATACTGCTATGCTGGGGTCCTGGGTTCGATTCCCGGGTCGGGAGATATTAGAGATAACGATAACGGATATTAGAGATAAAAGGCTCTCCACCTGTTACATGGGCCGAAACGTAACCAGCGAATCGTGGGTATATTTGTTGGAGTTCGAATAAGCGGCGAGTTGTAAGACCAGTTGTCTACTACGGGAGGAATGTACTAAAGAATTCAAGACCAGTTTAATTAAAACATGGGTTATTTTATTATAACTTTTTTAAATAGTTCCCTTCTGTTAAATTTTTTTTCTTTTGAAATAGTTAAACTTTATGTCTAATTGAAATCTGGTGAATTCGCTAATTCTGGACACTTCTTTAACGGCATGCAGGGTTCGTTAAGGCTTTTTCTTAAGAAACCAGGTTTGCACGCACATCCTGGTTTGCATTGCACCGCGGAATCGCATTTAAACTTTGCCACTAATGATATGCAAGTCTCAGGTGGGCACTCCTTTTTACACGTAGTGTACTCTTCGTTCTCATCTTGACAAGTAGTGTCTGGAAAATTAATTTATCATTATCTCTTTGCTATTCATAGGACCAGAAGTGTCCACTAAGAAAGAAACTGGCTAATGGAAATTGTATTATTTCCATGTTGTTTATTCTAAATTATTTAATGCAAAGACTCAAAAAATCGGCATGCATGTTTGAAAGAAAGTGTTGAATGTAGAAGAAGCAGAGGGGTGGATTTGAAGCTCCTTGCCTACCAATATCTTGCAATATAAATACTTAGGTACCCACTATTATTTAAATAACATTCGATATAAATATGAATTAGGGTTTATTGTTCACAAAAGTTATCTCGTGCAGAAAAGACTCGAGAAATTGATGTCGAGATATTTCGAGATTCAAGAATAAAAAGGTCGAGAAATGATAAACTCTAATACCTATTACCTAAGCTATATGTAGGACAGTGGATATTACCGAGAAACTAATGGTACCTACTTGTTATCTAACAGTTATTACCTGGATGCCTTTGGGCCATATATCGACCGTATTTTGTTTCCGTTGCACTGGTACCTGGAAATTATAAAATCACATTTTAATCGTTTTGAAGATACCTACTTATTTTATTTCCTACCATCTGCCGGTTTATGAAAAGAGCATCAATTTGGATATTTTGATACCGCGAGTCACCATCCGAACCCGTTTAACAGAGCGGCCGCGACTTAAACTCCTTTCCAAGGCACGTCCTAAGCGATCACGAGGATGAGAGTAACACAACACTCCAGTAACACCTGACGAACGCACCGCCGAATTCCTGGCCGCGCACGCCCCCAGCTCCGACCCTAACACGACCCGCGTTATTCCGGTTACCACCAACCGATGTTTAGAGCGAAAGATGCATCGCCCGTAATACCATATATTATTATGTTTTAAGTATCCCTCCTACGCCTTAATAGTCGATCAATCCCTACTTATATTATAAATGCGAAAGTAACTCTGTCCGTCCGTCCGTCCGTCCGTCTCGTCCAATCGACTGAACCGATTTAAATGAAAATGGTACAGCGATAGAGCTTACTTTGAGAAAGAACAGGCTACTCTTTCGGCAAAATACTCAAAAGTGGGAGTTAAAAGTCTTCTGTTTATATAAAACACGTTCAAGCGATAGAGATAGCGCACATTTGAGGGTTGCTTAAAATTGAGTGACGTTTGAGTATTCGGCCATTAGTTATTTATAAAACGACATCCACGCGGGCGAAGCCGTGGGCAACAGCTAGTAATTTGTAAAATTAAACTTGGAAAACGAAGCACTACATTGCACATACTTCTATATAGCAGTTTTACTTACTGTATTTATATTAGGTAGGTATGTACTCACTGCATTCACTAATAGGAACACATCTCCCGTTTTTGTTTCTTGCATAACCATCTTCACAGTAGCATTTGTCGTTACATTTTATATTTTTAATGGGACAGTTGGTTTTGTTTTGCGTGTGTATATTGTCGCATTCATTATCACATGCACTACCGCAGGCGAAGTATTCGTGTTCGCCGTTACATTGATCTGTAAAAATATACAATTTTAAGATTGAACAAATTATTTGTTGAAGGTCATTCTCCAGCCAGCCAGACACCGTTAAGTTAGGGCAACGCGTGAGTTCCTACGTTATCTTAATTGGAATTGTACGTTATCATAACTGGGACAATACCTTACAGGGATCAGGAATTGGATGGAATGGTTTAGAAGGCTATTCCACCACACGGTATTCAGGGTCCGACAGAAAGGGTGGGCGTGGCCTCGCGCCGTGTGGCCGCTTATTACACTATCCGATCGACAGGGCCTTAACTCAGTCACAGTACAAATATGAACAGAGTGCCTAGTGCGAGATTTTCACCCTTTCTGTTATGTATGTAGATATCTGTTTCGAGTCTTGGTGTTTGTGTATGTGTTAGGTTTGTACAACGGGGCTTATTCCCATTAGTTCGATTCATTAGTTCTATCGTCGAACCAGTGAGAATATTTTCATCTGAATACCGTCCAATCGCGATCGAAAATCGCGATCGGAAATCTCGCACTAGGCACTTAGTATCGAAACTACGTATAAAACGTTAAATCGGCGCAATCACACAAACATGCGCTTCAACGAGGCCTCTCAGCAGTTCTCGCGATGCTGCAGCTCCGAGTCACTCGCTACTCGAGCGTCGATGCGCATGTTTGTGTGAGTGTGCCGTTTTGAACGTTCTGTACGTAGTTTCCATACTGTTCATATTTGTACTGTGTGTAGTTAGGGCGTTAGGCTGACCGGGCCGCTCCGGTCGCCCCAATTAGGGCCCTAACTCCCTAAATGTTAACTCTCAATTTACACTCCCCTGACCCTTGCTTTCGTACCCTAAATACAGTGCCGTGTCCATTAGATTGACAATTGGTTGATTATGTACTTACTTCATCATCATTTCACCCGAAAGACATTCACTGTTTGATATGTCCTAATCGCCACGTCTGCGGTTTGGCGATTGCAATGCCTATATTTTATTGCGGGATGTTGCTGCTCACCCAGCATTATTGTATTTGGTCGGGACGTTACCTCCCTATTGGGATAATTGACCGGGTAACCGCCATTGTTCGGTTGACTGAGTGCACTAGCGGAAGAATTTTTCTCCACTGGGGGACCGTAGGCTCGTCACGTCCCTAAGCCTCAACAGCTCCTATTCATTATTATTATATTACTGGTGGTAGAGCTCTAGTGACAGAGCTCACGGGCGTAGGCACCACCGCATTACCTCTATCTGCCGCCAAATGGTAGTGTTCGGTACTATTGTGTTCCGGTGAGAAGGCCCCGTAATAATTATCACAGAGATATAACAACCTTGGTCTTAGGGGTGGCAGCGCTTCTGCATTTTAGCCTCTAGTTTTCGTTTAGGCTGCCGTCATCACTTAAAATCAATGTGAGATGCATGCTTGCACAGAAATTCACAGAATAGATTATACAGGGGAGGCGCTTGCCACCTTCCTTAAAAAAAAATACTGAAACTGGATATCGGTTGCCTTACTAGCATAGTTTGGCAATAGATGGCGCTGCTGCCACCATAAGGCAATGCAATAAATGTGAAGGAAAGATTTGTCAAATCGGGCAGGACTTCGGTAGCTCAGTTGGAAGAGCGGCTGGACTATATTCCCAGTGGCCGCGAGTTCGAGTCTCGCCCGAAGTCAAATTTTTCCTTCCATTTTTCTTTAAAAATAAAAAAATAAAAATACTGAAACTGGTCTTGTAAACTCGTGCATCGTGTACAATTTTGTGTTCTACTTACTACATTGTTCTTCTGAGATACATGTTCTCTCAGGATTTCTGTAGAACCCTGTTTTGCAGACACATTTTGGTCGACAGGGTGTTTCATCTCTTACGCAACTAAAAAATATGTTTCGATTTTTGCATGTTTTTTCAGGTGGACACGTATGCACGCAATCAAGAAATTCATTTTGACCGAAACATTGCATAGGGTCTGAAACAAAACAAAATTAATATAAAAAAAGTGAATAGAGCATTTGAAATAGGTACCTATACAAGTTCTCAAATTGGTCATAATCACGTGAAAGAATAACATGCAGATGTATTCAGGGAAAGTCCACTTCACAGATTGTTTGTCCCAAAATCATTTTATTTACTATTTAACTTCGGTAATCATATAGGTAGGTACCTAATGTTCAAAAGTTCGATATGTTGTTTTGCTTATCTATTTGTACATCCTACTAATAATTATTATAAATGCGAAAGTTTGTGAGTATGGATGGATGGATGTTTGTTACTCTTTCACGAGAAACTACTCAACGGATTTGGATTTATCTTTAGAGTATATAGGTATAGCGTTATACCTCTATGGGTATACCTACATTGGAATAACATATAAGCTACAATTTGCAATGATTAAAAGTACACGCGGACAAAGTCGCGGAATTAAACAAGTAATATAATATTATTAATGTATTTTATCGAAGGCTGATAGATTAGGTAATGCGGTGGGTGGCCTACGCCCTCGAGCTCCTAACCTTGTAACTCTTCCAAGTTTTGTAAGATCTTATTTTTTCTAAACACTACCAATGATGACATAAATGTCATGTGTCATGTTGTTTGTAAGTAAACTATCTGTTCCGATTTTGACTGAGATCACTGCGACAGTGCTCTACTGGGGAGAAGTTTGTTCCGATATAGACAAATTAAATTCGCTGGTGGTAGAGTTCCAGTGTAGGAGAGTATGTATGGCCCCGTGATAACTATCACAGATACATAATAAGTAAGGTCTCAGGGGTGGCAACGCATCTGCATTCTGACCTCTGGTCTTTGCGTGGGTGTCTATACATAGTGATGACTGCAGCCTATAGAGGCTGCAGTCATCACTTAACATCAATGTGAACTAAATGCTTGTTTGTTACAATTATTTCATAAAAAAAAAACTTTACAGTATGCATGTGTCTTATGAAAGTACCTTTATAAAGAAGTCATAACTGTCGTCGTTTTTCTACCTACTGTAAGCAGTGTGAGCACTGGAGTACTTGAAAGATTCTATTCATATAGAAAAATATAAAATTCAAAGAAGTTGTTTTTTTTTGTAGTGTGAAATCAATTTTTGGTATCAAGAGAAAGTTAATTATTATTATGAAATGTATAACTGCGCATCCATCCAGCATACTGGAAGGCGTGCCGTTTTAAAAAAGTAACCATTGACAACCAGTTTAGTCAAAAGTCAAGTATAAAGGAACGCCATAGCAAAGTTCGCAACACACTGAACGACGTCGCTATATACCGACAGATAATACCTTGAATCAATAGCCGCAGTGTACTTCGGAACATAGCCCAAATCTCGTTTCGTTAGATTTCAGGTTATGTTTATGTACTATATGTGTATTGTGTATGTCAAATACTACTACTCTTTAGGTCATATTCAATCAACGAGGAAAATTTGTAAATATAATGTTATAAGTGATGTGTTGAACAGTGCTTTACGGAACCATATTGTAAAAACATTAATCGGTGTGTCCCTGTGTTGAAGTGTGTTGCAATTGTCTGTAAACACGAAGTCATGATCACGATGTGGCGGCGAAGTGCAGTTTGTTTATATAAAGTTTGTACAATTACTGACGAATGTATCACCAGTAAACATTTAAAACTATGGAGAAATATGTTAAAAGTAAATAAAAGTCTCTACCGTATCCAAAAACAACCTATATGTAAAAAAGACGAAGTGCGAGCAGATTCTTATCCTATTAAAAGTGACCATACTGTAATAAAAGATGGTCAAATGCAATCAGACTGCAACATATTTTCATACAGAAGCCATACATGTGGAGAACTTAGACTAGAGCATGTGGGTCAAAAAGTAATACTTTGCGGCTGGGTTCAGTACCAACGTCTATCCAAATTCATTCTTCTTCGAGATGCATATGGGCTAACACAATGTATTATTAGTGGAACAGATGTAAATTTTAATGATATACCTTTAGAGTCTGTTATTATGATAGAAGGAACTGTGCAATCCAGACCGAAGGATATGATTAACCCCAATATGGCAACTGGAGAAATAGAAGTGGTAATTGATAATTTAAAGGTCTTAAATACGGCTGATAACATCCCTTTTAACTTGAGAAACTACCAGAAACCAAAAGAACAGTTGAGATTGCAGTACCGGTACTTGGACTTGAGGTTTCCAGAAATGCAAAAGAATTTAAGGAAACGGTCAACCATGATTCACAATATGCGAAGGTTTTTGGTTGAAAACCATGGTTTTGTGGAAGTTGAAACACCAACTCTCTTTTGCAGAACTCCGGGTGGTGCTCGAGAGTTTGTGGTGCCTACACATCATGCGGGACTATTTTATTCATTAGTTCAGAGCCCGCAGCAGTTTAAACAAATGCTCATGTCCGGAGGCACAGACAGATATTTCCAATTTGCTAGATGTTACCGTGATGAGACTACGAGACCAGACAGACAGCCAGAATTCACACAATTGGATATAGAACTATCTTTTACTAATCAAAACAGCATTCTTTCATTGATAGAACAGTTACTTTATTCAACATTTATAAAAGAATTACCGAAACCGCCATTTAAAAGAATGACATATAAATATGCATTGGAAAATTATGGTACAGATAAACCAAACTTAGCATACAATTTAAAATTGGAAAACATTACTCATCTATTGCAAGAACATAAAAAAAGTCCAACTTTTGAAGCATTTATGATACCATATCCCAGTGAAATGGGGAAACTGACTGCCAAATATTATGAAAAAGTCAATAATTTAAGAAAGAAATACCAGACAAAAATAATTCTGCATGAAAACATTCCTAAGGAGCTTGGCAGTGATATAGCTGGCAATGTGAATAAAATTAACGGAGATACAACAGCATCTGTAATTGCTATTGGAGAAAAAGAAAAAGCATGTCTAGCTTTAGGTGAAATTCGACTAATGCTAGCTGAAGTATTAATGTCCAAGAATATGTTAGAAACAGTTAATAACATGGAAACATTCTGGATTGTTGACTTCCCATTATTTAATCAAGGTGATAATGGGTTGGAGACATGTCATCATCCGTTCACAGCACCTCACCCTGATGACTTGCATTTATTAGAAGCAGAACCTCTGAAAGTTCGGTCTCTGGCTTATGATTTAATAATGAATGGTAATGAAATAGGAGGTGGTTCAGTACGTATTCATGAACCAGATTTACAGGAGAAAATTCTGAGAATGTTGGATATAGATGCATCAAAATTGACCCATTTCCTAAATGCTCTAAAGAGCGGATGTCCCCCTCATGCCGGTATTGCTTTAGGAATAGATAGATTAATGAGTGTAGCATGTGATACAGAGTCAATTAGGGATGTTATAGCATTCCCGAAATCCCATGAAGGGAAAGATCCACTGTCTGGTGCTCCCAATCCAATTAGCGATGATGATAAAAAGTATTACCATATAAATGTTGTAAGATAATCTATACACAAAATAAATTGAATATTTATTATAAGTATTATGTTTGTTTTGAATATAGCCTTAACACTCATGTAAAAATTTAAAAATAAGTTTAATTCAGTAAGTAGGTTAATATTGTCAATAATGTATTTTTGTAATTTCATTTTCCAATCAGTTTTCCAGTCACCCATCAGTTACCTACATTAATTTCTTCCACAAAATTATATGAAATCACATTTATTAGTCATATTGTATTTTTGCAATAAAATATACTTACTCATTAATCAAATGATTTTTAAAGAAAAAATGGAAAAATTATTACTTTTGCAAGATATGAACCTACAACTTCTGGATAAATAACCCTAGCCCCTTTACCACTAACCTACCCACTTCAAATTTTTCACTTTTTTAATATTTTTTACATGAGGCAGAAAACACTCGATCACCATAGCCATAGCAATTAATGCACTGCATAGTATAATTATTACTTATTCCCTGATTATTATTTGATGATCGTATTGACTGCAGTCAAATTTGTAAGAGATTAGGTATTGTCCATACAATTTGACTGTAGTCAATCCATATAGAACATAGATTAGGTAGGATAGTGCACCACACAATTGGTGGCGGTGGAATGTTTATATGAATAAATTGTCCCTAAGTGTGATTTAAAATCGCGGCCTTTTTTGTAGCTTTATCAAAGATAAATATTCCACTATACATTATTTTGTTATAGGTACTTATCTCAAAAGGTTTAGGCAGCAAAGTTGACAACTGCCGTCGATAGTTTGCGACAGCCGTTATCAATAAGTGCCGCTCGTCTGTATGGACCCACAGACGAGCGGCACTTTTTGATAACGTTACGGTTATTAAGTTTATTCGTAAAATTACATAAACAGAGATGACCTTGCTTGAGAATTGCATGATACTTGACAAAACCTATTCCGAACTCTGCAACACGCAGCAGTGCTGCCGCAGCACTACTGGTCTCTATATACCTAATAGCTATGAGTTTGTATGAAATTATATTCCGAGCTACGCGACACTGTCGCGGCAGCAATGCAATAGAAAATAGAGAAATATGGTGCTGCCGAGTTCGGAATCGTACCTTTAGATTGACTCACTGATTGTGACGTAATAAAAAAATCTGTTGAGTGATTCCTCTTTCTACAGCGCGTTGCGTTACATAAAGATGCTGTGGGAAAAAGGCCTGGGCTTTGGGATTTCCAGTTCTTTTTCCTCATGACGTAATCATACAGCTAAAAGATAAAACTGGAGGTCAACACTGTTATGAGATTGTTCTCTGTTGTATATCGTTATGTAAATAGTATACCTACATAATTATTTAGATAAAATATTTCATGCAGATTCTAGAAGTTAAGTAGGTACCTCAATAGTCTAGAGCAGTGTTTCCCAAACATTGTTCTGTCATAGCCCGGTAGGTAATTTTCACACTGGCCCTTCGTGACCCACTAAATCAGTGATTCCCAAAGTGGTCTATATCGACCCCTGGGGGTCTATGACAACCTGAAAGGGGTCTACGTCAGAGAAAAAAAAATTTGGGGGTCCATGAAATGAAAATGGGGGTCTACGATAATGGATCAGAACACATACACTGATACTACCAATTTACTTACATCATACCAGTGATTCCCAAAGTGGTCCATGAGAGACTCGATGAGGGTCTACGTAGACGTCAATAAAAATTGGAAATATGGGAATGTGATATAAATGTAGCAAGGACGGGGGTCCACAGAATCAAGAAAAAATTGTAAAGGGTCTACAAGAAAAAATAGTTTGGGAACCTCTGCACTAAATAATTAAGCCCAAGCTGGTTCCATTATACTTATAGATAAACTATTAAACATTTATTCTTAATATTTACGTTAATATTATTAAAACAAGGCATAGGAATATTGCGGCCCGGTATTTTATTTTGATGGCCCGGTACCGCGTTGCGATCCGGCTAATGGGAAACGCTCTCGTCTGGAGTGAATTTCCGGCACATACCTAACAACTTTGACCTCAGGGACGGCAACGCATCTAATAGTAAATCATATAAATAGGTAATATAAATCAATTAATCATGTAAATACGTAAGTAAGTAGGTACATACATAAGTGTAACTAGAACTAGGTATAATAGAAAGAAAGAAAGATCTCAATAATAATATTAATAGATATATTTTTATTTTTTTATTGTTATGGCATCGCTGTTATGCATATTGCCAGTGTCAAGAAAAACGATATTTCGTATTCGTAATAAGCAGCTAAAAGTCAGAGTCAGTCAGTCAGTCAGAGTCACAGTCAGTAATTCAAGTAAAGCGATGGCTACTTTACCAGAACATTTACAATGAAGTTTTGGAGGCAACCTGATAGGCCGTGTTTTCGCACTATTATTCTATTTCCATTAACACGGGTACTGTAATAAACCTATATCGAACAAAATGCCACCAACTTTATTTAATGTAACTCAAAAATACACCAAGAAAAATAAAATAAAATAAGAGCACCACACGCCTCTTTCAAGGTTCCCGCCAAAACCCTTAATAGATAATTTGTTTACTTATTTTTAATATCACAGTGTGAAAGCACAGTCTAAAGAAAACGAATGTGTTAAACTGTGGTGAAAGACAGTGATCAAACAAATGAGTTTGTGTTAGAAAATTAAGGTTTTAATGTAGGCAGAGTTTTAACAAATTTAAGTTAAAAAACCTATCTATTCAGTATGTAGGTATTCTATGAAGATTATCGAAAAGAAAAACGCGCTTACATAGTGTTAGTAAACGAAGTTGCTACTTTGCTAATATATATAAATATATAAGATACCTACTTACCGGCAAATGAACTTGCTATGTGAACAGATGCGCAAAAAGTTAAGCACAAAAATAAATAATTCTTCATGTTGTCTGTCTTACGTGCAAACCAGTTCTGATCAAGTATATTTTGTGTTATTTCCTTTATATAGGCTTATGTCATGACTGCTAACTCCATACATAATAGTACCTATGTGTAATTCTGGACTTACTTTATTATGTATTTCCTGTTACCTGTAGTTGAAGAATATTGCTGTCTGTATTATTTTCTAAGTATGTAGGTATAACTTTCCTGCGCGTTTATGTTTACTGATAGTTGGTGATTTGTATATTTAACTAGCTGTTGCCCGCGGCTTCGCCCGCGTGGATGTCGTTTTATAATTTTTTTTTTTATAATAATATTTTTTATTATAATATTTTTTCCTGAATTTTCTTTTTTATAAACCTTATTGAGCCCGAGACCTTTCCAACGAATGCAAAACCGTAGAAATCGGTTCGTGCGTTCTGGGGTTATAAGTGTCAGGAAGGAAAACCCGACTTATTTTACTTATTATGTATCTTTTTGATTTAACCGGTTTAGTAATTTCGATACTGAATGATAGCAGCTGCTATGAGGACTTTTGAGGACAATTCGGAACTTTATAATCTTTAAATATCTCTTCTCGTAAATAAATTGGGAAATGATCTCAGGTGATGACATTTTGTAATATTGTATTTTATGCAATACCGAACACATGAGACTGAATTTCTAGAACTTTAAAGCAAACTGGCCAAGTGTTTGTTGGGCCACGCGTAATGGGTTCCGTTTCTCAGTAGGAACCTACATTTTATAAGCGGATTGCTGATTGCCTACGCGCTTGATCTCCGAAACTTGAACTGGTTGGTAAATCGTAGGTACATCTATAGCTATCTATACTTACATTTCCTTAAGCAACATCATGGGGGCTATTTTTTTTATTTAATGAAAGTGGCAAACAAGCATGCAGTTCACATTGATGTTAAGTGATGACTGCAGCCTACAGACACCCACACAAAGACCAGAGGTCAAAATGCAGATGCGTTTACCACTTCTGAGGTCTCAGGTGTTATGCCTTTGTGCCGGAAATTACAGGGCCGTACATTACCACCTGACCGGAACACGATAGTGCTGAACACTACCATTTAGCGGCAAGTATATTAGGTAATGCGGTGGTGCCTACGCTCGCGAGCTCCGTCACTGGAGCTCTACCACCCGTATAACCATTGATGTGAATGCAGGATGAGATGTTAAAGCAAAAGGAACAAAATTAATCTTCATTACTTCTCATATTTTTATATTCATTAACAAAGTTAAACAACCTGCGTAACAAGCACTCAAATTGTCTGGTTTATGGGTTGACAAGAAGATGCCGAGTTCAAACGTAAAGATTTGGAAATTAAATATTCCCATGCGTAAGCGCAACCAGTCAAGAATCTATTGACTTTGCATGACGACGCATTTCTTTGTAGAGCTGAGCAAGATTGGTGATACGGCCAAATGCAATTTTTGTAGACTTCATTTCTTTACCTGCTGAAATGAAAAAGGAATGGTTATTGATTGTTTGGCTTTAATATACTTATATCTAGGTAAGCCTTATCTGCTTCGTAGAGATATATTAAACCTTTTTTTTCCTGTGATATCGTACCCGTATTACGATTAAACTTTCGGAAGAATATCGGGAATTTATCTAGTATAGTCCCTAATCGTAGGCATATTCCTATATTAGGGACGGTAATATATATAGCTTACATAATCCCACAGCGCCCTTATCTGAGGATCTGACCCCCAGGGTTTCTCTTAGGCTGCTGTGCAAATTTACTTAGGCGTCAGAGCCCTTTGCGCTTATATGTAGACAAGCGGCGGCGCTTCGAGACGAGGCGCCTATTAAAAATAAATAGCATTTCGTATTGTTTCCTGATTTTTGCTTTTGTACGAGTCACAGCGGTTCTCTTGTGTAAAATAAAAAAAAAATGTTTTTTAAGTTAAATATTTTTTACTGTGAATTTTCAATAAAGCGAAAGAGCTCATTTAAAAGTTACCTAACCATATCCAAATTAAAATCTTGTGTATGGATATTTTGAGCATTGTCTTAGGGTGGCAGCTACCCTTAAAGCAATGCAATAACATAATTATTTTCCTTAAAAATTAACTCGCGTGTGTTATTGCAAAATGTTCAATGAAATAAAACAATTATTTTATAAACACTTACGACATTGGTTATAAGGCACGCAAACGCCGTTTTTCCTCCAATAATGTTGTTTGCATCTACACGAGGGGCGGCATGGCACCATAACTAATATTTGCAAACTAAAAGGCAAATTACATCCCCCGTAAAGGGTTGCGTCATTGCAACTATCGGTGGGACAACATGGCGGACAAGGGTTGTACACCTCATTAGGCCTTGAACAGCGGAATGGGGCTGAAATTATAGTAATAATAATAATGGTAACCCATTATACGTCCCACTGCTGGGCACGAGTCCCCTTTTTGGGGGGAGGCCTGGAGCTTACTCCACCACGCTGCTCCAATGCGGATTGGTGGACGAGCTTGGTACTCACACTAAGGGGCTCCTTAACTTTCCCCTCCAATATTATATTGTGTATTCAGTAATTTACTCTTTGGGGTTATATTTAATAATCTTATCGCATTTCTAACTTTATTCTTACCTCTATTAAAGAACTTAAGGTTTCTACCATTTAACAACTTGTAGGGTCCCTTTAGACATGACTTGGCCAATATTATATTCTTGTTGATTTAGATTTGACTTCGAAAATATCCTTTATCTGAAGAGTCCCCCTTTTTGATAGAGTGGGTTCCGTTACAAGGTGTTGGGGTTAGTGGCCAACCCGCTGTCGGATGTTTTCAAACCGCCCATAAGGCCTTCGACAAGGTTTAACGACTGCTATCTATCGATAGCAACCGGGACCGACGGCTTAACGTGCCCTCCGAAGCACGGAAACGCGCATTTAATTTGCCATTAGCGGTCACCCATCACACTACCCGACCGCGCCCGTAGTGCTCAACCGAGTAGATCGTTTACGATCTACACCAGCCGCCGGGCTTATTTATTTATAAATTAAAGTACTAGAAACTTAACGCTGGTATTCCGCGAACGGGTAGGTAAATGCATGTCCTGTGCATTTGGTACTACAAGTTTTCACTAATATATTATGGTAAGTTTCACTTAACATTTAGAGTTGTTTCATGTGAATCGGTTCAGAAATAAAAAAGTTATGTCAATTTAAACAATCATATCGAATATTTTTAAGCTATTCTGTATCTTAGTTCTATCTTTTAGGGGGTTTCGTACCTAAAAGGTAAAAATGGACCCTACGGGTTACTAATCCTCCGCTGTCTGTCTGTCTGTCTATCCGTCCAGCTGTCTGTCACCAGCCTGTATCTCATAAATAGTGATAGCTAGAAAGCTAACATTTACACAAATTATGTATTTCTGATACCGCTATAACGAAAAAAATAATTACTCAAAATAAGAAAATAAAACTGTTAAAAGGGGTCCAAGGGGGCATATAATAAACGTGTTTTTTTTTCGTAATTGTTTTGCTCGATAATAATAACGGTAGGAAGTACACGCTTAAAATTTTCACAGAATTTTCGGATTTTATGTGGTCTATATTACCTTCTATAATAAATCTTTACAAATAAATAAAAGTGGAGTGTCTGTTTGTAATATTAAAAAAGCCGGTTTCTACTAAATGCATATGTAGGTATGTATATACACGGTACATATACCAAAACAATTGTTTTTACAATTTTTGTCTGTCTGTCTGTTTGGCGGGGTAATCTTGGGAACGGCTGGACCGATTTTGAAGGGACTCACTGGCAGATAGCTGATGTGATAAGGAGTAACTTAGGCTACTTATATCTCCATACAACCATACATACATACCTAGATACCTACATAGAAATAAATAGAATTTGAGTGTCTCCGATTTTGCCGGGACTTCCACTGGCAGATAGCTGATGTGATAAGGAGTAACTTAGGCAACTTTTATACTAGCTGCGGCCACGACTTCGTCCGGGTAGATACTGAATAATCAAATTTTTTCTCACGTGGACGAAGTCGCGGGCACAGCTAGTTTTTAATAAATTTTATGTTAGCCAACTTATTCAGGTGCTCTCTTCTTTAAAGAGTTATCCACAAACGATTTGAGGGCCTCCACCACCACATGCTCTGCCTACGGGCCGCCGAAGTCCGGCACTGATCGTTATTGTTCATTTAAGTCCTACCTATTTAGGCCATAATTATGAGTATTTTCTGGTCTTTATTTATCACCATGCCTTAACGACTTCATGATTTAGTAAGTATTCCTAAATTGTGCGGATGTAGAGAGGGCTGAACTGAGCCCAGACAGTTTAAGAAATGCTCATAGGTAGGTACTCATGGCAATTCTAGTAGAAATACATCCATGTTCCGTTTTTAGCGCGATTGTAGTTGTATCGACACTTGCAATCCGGTGCTGGACACTTCTTCGGTTGCACACACTTTTTGTTTGGACCATTATATGTTGAACAATAGTCGGTTACACATGGCGCCGAACAGTTGTTCAACAATTCGTTGGGACCACAGGTTAGATTCGTAAATAAAAAGTAATGTTATAATGAGTGACCCTCACTCTGAAGCTCTTAAAATATTTTCATGAAGTAAATAGGTACCATCGAGAGAAGCTGCATTGTGTCGTCGATGATAGGTACCTATATTATTCAGTAAATGGATTTTAATAAAAAGGTAGCTATCTACCTACGTAACAACAGCAATGGTCAATAAGGAAATATGAAGAATTATTTTACCTGCTAATACTGTGCAGAAGGAAGTGTTCAACACAATATATTATTATATTATTATCATCTTAAACATGATAAATAAATGAGTTACTTGTTTTTCTTTCATTAATAAACCACATAAAAAAGATGTTGACTGACGTAGCATGCGAGTGCGCACTGAAATAAATATATAATTGAATCTTATATGACTGTATTTATACCAATAATAAACATTTCAACGTGATATAATTTAACTGTAAAAATATAATATAATTTAGTTATATTTTGTTATTGTAAACTAATCAGAAGGACATTTATCGAACCCATAGTGAGCAACTACGTTTCAGTTCCTTGTGTTATCATCGGTAATTTACAGTGGCCAAAGACCTTCGTTATGCGAGACAGCAGTAGGTAAATTGGATGGAAAGATATACCTGTTGTTGGTTCCCGAACGCTTCCCATACCTCTTTCTTCAAGATGATTAGGTATTGGTCTCGAGTTTGGCTAACCTACCTGGTCTGTTTGTCCCAGGTACCCATAATCGTCAGTAACTTCGTAATGCCCTCAACATGCCCCCAATCTAAGGCATATACAATATCATCCGCAAATCGGTGTTGGGAGATATACTTACACGCCGTTAAGTTGATGCCGAGTCCATTCTAGTCCAGAAGCTTAAAGACATCTTACAATGCGATGATGAACAGTTTCGGAGATATGACATCCAAAATTCTGACGCCAAATCGTCAAAAGTAAGATAAGCTCGTAGTAGCTTTTTAAAAAATGTTAATACGTGCCCTAAGGTCGTGTATATATCTATAGTATAGCTTGGATTTGGTAGAAATACTTCAGAGGATGCAAGTTATCCTCCATATTATTAGATATCCTCAATGTGACGCGCTCGAGTAAATGCAAAAATACCCTCTTGTTCTCCTCCTGCTATTACAGGCAAATGAAAATAAACAAAACAATGTATTCTGGTTCTAAAAAAAATATTTTCTAACATTTCTAATTAGATATACATTCAATTTCATCTTACAAAGAATTGCCGTCGAAATACACGAGGTAGGCCGATTACGACAAGAGGACATACTTAGATCATTTCACAAATTCCACCTAAGTACCTATTGTACTACTACTTACGTAGGCTACATCTAATATAGTGCACAAAGAATAGATGAAATGAAGAAAGTCAAGATAGACTTTCAGAGGTCTCAACCTTGTTTCAACAATCATTACGCTTCACGTAGTTTGTCCACGATGGACATACGTACCTACTACTGATTTTGTTCAAACTTTGCACACCGTGAGCAGTTTGATCCAACTTGAAAGTTAAGTGCAGCTTACATCTCAATAGTAGTTTTTACACAGCTACAATTAAGTTTTTTTTTTAAATTTAATTTCAATTTATGGATTACAATTACTTTATACCAACAATGGTGTATTCAAGGCCGTCGTCAGGCCTACGATATCTAGAGGGAGTCAGCGTGTTTGCTGTAAATTGTGCTGTTTTTGTCACTAGAGAGGGGCCTCCCCTTTGCCATCCCCTGGCGACGCCCATGGGTATATAACTGTTAATTGATATCCGCTCATATCGGACACTGATTTATCGGCATGCAAGGTTCATTGAGGCTTTTTCTTAAGAAACCAGGCTTGCACATACACCCTGGTGTGCACGATACCATGGGATTACAATTAAATTGGGTCGAAATTGACACACACGTCTCAGGCGGGCAATCTCTTTTACAGTCAGTATACTCTTCGTTTTCATCTTGACAGACAGGATCTGAAAATTTTCAGAGCATTATATTTATTTTAATCTAGGTAAGTACAGGTTGTGGCACAAATAGTGGTTCAATGAGATGATGAAACGTTAGGAAATTACTTATCATAAGATAAAGTTATAATAATTTTAAAGAACGGATTACGTTTTTTTAAAACATTAATATCAAAACTTAAATCTATACAATGTGTCCCAGGGATAAGTGACCGCCCGGCGTTTTTCGAATATTTGTACAAAATTAAGGATTAATTATTAGTCTCGTTAAAACTCGAGAAAGGCTGGACCAATTTGGCTAATTTTGGTTTTGAATGATTTTTGGAAGTCTAGGGAAGGTTTAAAAGCTAAGAAAATATGAAGACATTGAAGGGAAATAGTAAAACCACAATTTAATTTTCCCATACAAATAGTCCGTATCTATCAAACCTTTGAAACATTATTTCATTCTGAGGCAATACGAAGTTTGCCGGGTCAGCCAGTATTTTTATACAAATCTTGAAATGATCCTCTGAAGTGTCAGAAAACAAAATTGCACAACAACAAATACAAAGAATAGGTACTCACCCGCAAATGATTTCGCTATGAGAACACATGCGAAAAAAGTTATGTATAAAAATAAATACTGCTGCATGTTGTCTGTTCTACGTAAGATAGAGTTAGAAGTAACGTGGAAGTAACTGATCAGTTCTGATGGAGGATGTTTGTATTATTCCTTTAAATACCTACCGATGTTAAGTAATTCCATTCATACTAATTATGTACAATAAAATTCAGAAGTTTAGGCGATTCGCACACTGAATCGCATCCCGCACCGTAGTGCAGCGCGGGAGTCCGTATTCTTGTGTTCCTTGAAAGCATCTGGCTTTGCATTGAAATCTGTATGATGATGCCACACCGCGGACATTCCGCCAAAATTCCATACAAACGCTTAATTTGGTCTCTGTTACACAGACATCAATCAGTGACGTGTATTTACTCGTGCACCAGTGTGCGTAGGACGTAGAAAATACCAACCGTCGCCCATAAGAGGGGAGGAGGTCAGGTGAGGCGGGGAAATCGGGACGTCGAATTGTCCATTCTATACGTAGTATTATTACATATTCTCTGATGATTCAGAACTTTACTGTAGTCCAGCAACCACGTGTGTGGCTCCGTCGCCACGGATCCCGCAGCCTTGAGCAGGGCAGAGGGCAGTGTGCAAACCGCCTAATGTTAATATGGATTTTCTGTCATATAAGTACCTATTTAGTTACCTGTATTATTCTGTATGAAATTTCTATAGGCCTAGGCCTAATGATAATTGATATTGGTGCCGGTTTAGTTATAAATTGCTGCTGAATAATAAACAATGAGAACAATGTGGAACTTTAATATCTTTTAATAGGTACTTTCTGGTTAATATTTTTAAATTAAGTAAAGCAACACAGTGGCGGATTTAAAAAATGACAAATACCTCTGAAATTCAATACTCTGGATCGTATTCATAACATTCTATTTACTTATTAACATTTATCGCATTGTGAAATATAAAAAAACAGTATGTGTACTGTAACTGTACATATACTGTTATGCGTAGGCATAACAGTATATGTATGCAATGTACGCATGTAATACGTAATACCTACTACATTAGCAAACTTAGGTACCTAAAATTCCAAATAAGTTTAGCAACTAACTTCAGACTGTTGCTTTTATCTGTTCAGCAAGTCGTAGAACAAATTTTGTTGGGATTGATATAGAGAGGATCATGCGCTAATTTATATTAACCCTAATAGGAATTTAAAGGTTAAAAGGAAAACTATTTATACAAGTTTACCAGTATGAAGATGAACTTGTGAAATGTAGGTACTAAGTACTTTCCTGACATGCACTTGGCCGATTTTATTTTGCAACTTTAGTTCAATAAAATCATTTTCTTTCCAAATTATTTAATTTTTCACATTACAAAGTGCATAAGGTACACAAACACCGTTTCTTCTCCAAAACCCACGTTCGCAACGGCAGGTGGGTCTGCAAATGAGGGGTCCAATGCGGCCAAAGCGCCTGGGACAGGTACCCTGAGGTGTAGCCTCACTGCAGTCGTCGGTTGGGCAGGATGGGGGACAAGAATTGTGTACTTCATTAGGCCCGTGGCAGGGAAATGGGGCTGGAAAAATAATGTGCGTAAGTATAAGATAAGATAAGGTAATTTACTGGTGGTAGAGGTCCAAGTATAGGAGCTCGAGGGCGTAGGCACCACCGCATTACTTAACCTATCTGTCGCTAAATGGTAGGGTTCGAACACGATAGTGCTAAACACTACCATTTAGCGGTAAGTATATAAGGTAATGCGGTGATGCCTACGCCCGCGAGCTCCATCACTGGAGCTCTACCACCCGTAAAATACATAAATCTGCCGCCAAATGGTAGTGTTCACCACTGGTTACATAGTAATGCATGGCCTGGTAATAACAACTATCAAAGGGACAAAGCTGTCTAGGTCTCAGGATTGGCACATTTGCATTATTTGTTTAGATGTCTTTAGTCTGCAGTATTCACTTACCATACATATGAATTGCATGCTTGTTTGCCTTACATTGAAAATAACTACCTAAGTTTAATTAAGTTAGTACAGTAGCGTAGTGGTAGCAGGCCACTACTATTACGCAGGAGGTCCTGGGTTCGATTCCCGGGTCGGGGACTATCAGAGATAACGGTTAAAAATCCTTTATCTCTGCTTCTATTGGGATTTTTCCGTTTTCTGGAAGTTTCCCAGTACCCCGGAGTATGGTAATGTGCCCGAAGATGGCAACAGGTGCGCCACCTGTTACATGGGCCAAAACGTAACCGGCGAGTCGTGGGTGTTTGCATGTATGATTGAATGCATGCATTTACCTCTGCCTACCCCTTCGGGGATTACAGGCGTGAAGTTACGTTTTAGTACAATAGATACTCAAAGGTCCCATCAGAATATCAGGGTTGCAGCACTTGCAGCTCTTGAGATAGGTGCCATGTTTTCATAACCGTAGCTTTAATGTTAATTTGCTCTCCTCTTTTACTGTTTTTCTTTTCTCGTTATGTGTTTGTATGATGTGTGGTGTCAGGTAAATAAATATTTTTCTTTCTTACTTACGGCATTGTCGAGTTGGAATACAGACGCCTTGTTCATCTCGGCTGTAGTTCAAACGGCACTGGCATCCCGGAGGACCACACGCTTGGATGCAGAATACAGGCTCTTCATTCTTTCTGGGACAGTTTTGGGGACAACTCGACGTACAATTGGAGAATTGCTCTCCAGGGCCACATGGAGCTGTGAGGAATGAGTATTTAAAAGTTTTGAATTGCTAGCCCTTCAAAAAGTAGGTTTTGGAGATACGAGGAACTCATAGATACATACGTACAAAAAGCGATCGAGTGCGAATCGCGTTCTCTGGTTTCCGTACAAGTAATGAATTGCCTATCTATACTTCTATACCAATTTACTAATATTAATGTATCTTCTATCTATACATATTAAAAAGCTGAAGAGTTTGTTTATTTGTTTGTTTGCTTGAACGCGCTAATCTCAGGAAGTACTGGTCCGATTTGAAAAAATATTTCAGTGTTAGATAGCCCATTTCTCGAGGAAGGCTACGCTAAGATGAATAGGAAGGAGCGGGTAGGTAGCATTGCAACCGCGCGAAGCCGGGGCGGGCAGCTAGTAATCCAATAAAATGAAATAATGTTATTTGATATGTCACGCATTGTCTTAATATTAATTTTGTTTTTTGTGGTCACAATCTCCAGCAGTGGATATGTTTTAAAATCGTTAAAATGTTTTCAAAATTATTTGAGTGTTACATAGCCTATTTATCGAGGAAGCCTTTAGGCTATATAACATCGCGCTAAGATGAATAGGAGCGGGTAGGTAGCATTGCAACCGCGCGAAGCCGGGGCGGGCAGCTAGTAATCCAATAAAATGAAATAATGTTATTTTTTCACGCATTGTCTTAATATTAATTTTGTTTTTTGTGGTCACAATCTCCAGCAGTGGATATGTTTTAAAATCGTTAAAATGTTTTCAAAATTCTTTCAGTGTTAGATAGCCTATTTATCGAGGAAGCCTTTAGGCTATATAACATCGCGCTAAGATGAATAGGAGCGGGTAGGTAACATTGCAACCGCGCGAAGCCGGGGCGGGCCGCTAGTGTTATTATAAATATCATAGTGTTCATATAGGTTTGCCTGTAATCTTAAGGTAGGGTAAAAGTTTTCAGGAACGTAATTTCTTAGGGCGATTTAAAAAACATTAATTATTACAATTTTCGTTTGTGGTAAAAAGAATGGCTAGGTTAATAACTACTAACTACTTTCTATATTTCAGGTGAAAACTATGAAATAATTAATAAATTAAAATATTTTACCTTGTCCAATTGCATTTGAGAAAAAAATCACGGTTAAAATAAATAATGGTGTTGATAAAAACATGTTCTCGTATTCAATAGAATGTTTCGATTGCATACTCTTTTATATTATTCTCTTAGTTTTATTTATTCATTTGTGGTCAGGTAGGTGTATCAGAATCGTGATGTTGTTAATTACTGCGGTGAAGAACCATTTCATATGACGCAAATTATACTATGACTCTGTTTTTTTTAGGTTTCCAGCTTTGATTTAACTTACTCATACTTAATGGGTAATTAATAAATATAGGATACAATTGTAATGCTATCCCGAATGGAGGTGAAACAAGACAGCAATGGCTTTCATACGGCTCATACAAAATTTCACCCGCTTGTAGGTAGGTATAATAATAATTAAAAATAATAATGTAAACCCATTATACGTCCCACTGCTGGACACGACTCTCTCCCCTTTTTGGGGGGAGGCCTGGAGCTTACTCCACCACGCTGCTCCAATGCGGATTGGTGGAGGTGCCTATATACCTACAATATCGATGAGGATATCAAGAAATTTTAAAATATCTTCTTTAATATTGCGTTTTTGTAAATAGTTTGCGTAATAAAAGTTGTTGGGGTTTCTACAAGGAATCTAATACTGTTTTTTTTTTTTAACTTTTTTTTCTATGTAAGGAAGGTGGCAATCAAGCATGCAGCTCACATTGATGTTAATTGATGACTGCAGCCTATAGATGTCTATATGCAATGCAGTACATAAAAACCAGAGATCAAAATACAGATGCGTTGCCACCCCTGAGAACTAAGTTGTAATGTCTTTGTGATAGTTATTATAGGTCGCGCCACGTAAAAAGAACGCTGGAAGAAAGTAGAGGGGATGTGTTCGCGCATCGGTACACTCGCGCACGAAAGTACTAGCCCTATTGGTTTATTTTTGATCTAGCTTTCGCTTGCGGTTTCGTGTATTGGTAGGCAGATTGAAAACTATATTACATAGAATAACATAAAATGAAATAAAAACACATGACGCGCAGCTTGACCGCCAGCGTTCTTTTTACCTGGCGCGACCTATACTGGGCCTTGAATTAACTAAAACTTTTTTTTTCACACAACAATGCACTGATTTTAATAATTTTTATGTTTATACTTTTCATTTCCATGTTACATTCGGACCATATCTTTAAGTCCCAGGTTCAATATTCAGGTGCAGGTGTAAAATTATGAAAAAAACTGCCGCTCCACACATTTTGCGGAGCGACGATGAATCGTAATAATTATGGCCTCTTAAAATGTAAAAAGACCAACGATTTAAAAAAAAATACATATTTATAATTTGTTTAAACAATATATTTTACTAGGTATCTTAGTGCTATATATACAAAACTTAAAATGATGTAAGGAACTAAATAAATAAATTAATGATCTTCAGTTGTAGCCTCATTATCCTGGGGTCGTCTTTCAACTGCAATAAAAAAAAACATGTTAGTATTTAAGTTAGCGAGCGAGATTTCTTATTTATTCCCGAATTAAGTTTTTGTAAATAGTTTGCGTAATAAAAGTTGTTGGGGTTTGAAGCCTATAGCGAATAATTTGATTTACCTATCTGCCACGAACATAGAGCAACACGGAGGGGAGTAGCCATATTATGTCCCCTCTGTCAAAGTACAAGACCAAATGATGTAACGCCTGTCGCCTAGATGTTTAAATGTATGCGTGAAATTGTTTCTGTATTTTATTAAAGTCAAGGTGTGAGTTTCGTAGTAATAGAGGATTTTTGTAGTGTGCGTATGTGTCGCACGCATTTCCCCCCGCAAAAAATGACAGACTATTTTGCATCGGTAATACACGCTATGGCTACTCCAGTCCGCCGCGACCAGTGGACCGCGTTGCTCTATTGCTACAAATGATCCCTGATGTTCAACTAATGTGCATTAGCACAATTTACATCATGTTCCGGTTGATGATAATAATAATATATAGTCTCGTAAATTCGTAAAATGAGACAATAGATCACTGCCCCAAGAAGGGCAACGTATCTGCACTGAAGCCTTTATTTTATTAAGTTAAATCATGGTAAATATAGCATGTAGGTATCTAATATTAAATGTACAATAAACAATAATAATGGCAACCCTTGATACGTCCCACTACTGGGCACGAGTCTCTCCCCTTCTTGGGAGGACCCTTGGAGCTAACTCCACCACGCTGCTCCAATGCGATTTGGTGGACATAAGGGTTAGTGGCCAACCCGTTATCGGATGTTTTTCAAACCGCCCATAAAGCTTCCGACAAGGTTTAACGACTGCTATCTATCGATAGCAACCGGGACCGACGGCTTAACGTGCCCTCCGAAGCACGGAAACGCGCATATTAATTTGTCACTAGCAGTCACCCATCACACATGACCGCGCCCGTATTGCTTAACCGAGTAGATCGCACCGAGCCATGTGCTGCATACGCGCTTCTCTAATTTAATTTAGTCATATTCAGTGTTCAGCACTATCGTGTTCCAGTTTGATGGTTATGTATGGCCTCGTAATAACCAGCACAAAGTCATAACAACTAAGGTCTCAGGGTTGGCAACGCATCTGGATTTTGACCAGTGGTTTTTGTGTAGATGTCTATAGGTTGCAGTTAACATATATGTGAACTGCATGCTGGTTTACCACCATCGCGTCGTTTCATAAAAAACTTACCTTCAATTATAGGCTCTTTCGAGGATTCTTCTAACGCAGGCACCAGGTTTTCTATTGGTGCTGAAAAATAGAAATATTTCTTATAGGTTTGGGGCTTTGGGAAAAACGCGACATATTCTGCGGGCACTTTATAAAATAGCAAACGAAGCTAATTAGAAATATTTTGATTTAAATGCCCAGTACTCTTAGGAGCGGATTTCCCCATAGGCCGAGTAGGCCCGGGCCCAGGGAGGCAAAATTTAAGGGGCGGCTAAATTTGGTCGCTTTTTTTTTTAAGTTCTTGCCTACGCGCATACGTGTAAAATCTCAAAAATGTGTCCATATAGCATCTTGCGAAAAAATGGACATGTATGGCAATTAGGAGTATTAGAAGAATTAATTAAATCACTAAGTGACTTTTTTTTTTTTCATTTAAATTTATTTTCTATAGTTTATGTAATTTTTTATGCTTTATTGCACAGGGAGGGGGGGGGGGGAGGGCAATCTTTCATAGGCCTAGGGCAGCCAACGCGAACGTATCAAATCAGCCCCTGATTACTATTATAATTATAAATTGGTGTCTTGTTTATGGACAATCTACATTCCGTATTAACCCAAGACAAAGCGTAGGCAGGGCCTCTAAGATGGACCGATGACCTGGAGAAGGTCGTGAGCAATCGCTGGATTAGGGCGCCTAGGTCGTCGTTGTGGCAATGTTTGGGGTATGCTCTTGTCCGGCATTTTTGGCTGAAACGATGATGCGATGATGATCAACCAAAATCGTCCGGAGGTGTCTGACTGGACTTTTAAAGCATTAGCTATACCTACAAATTATTCACAGAAAATTCACAGATTCGGGGTGATCTATGAGAAAATTAAACCGGACGTGACGCCAGCCGTCGTAACCACGTCGCCAGCCGACGCGACGTGATTCCGTGTCAAATAATTATCAGGGCACCACCGCATTGCCTAATCTATCGCCAAATGGTAGAGTTCAGAACTAACGTGTTCCGCTAAAAATAGTAACGTATGACCCCGTAACTACCACAAAGATATAACAACTAAGATCTCAGGGGTGGCAAAGCATCTGCATTTTGACCTCTGATTTTTGTGTGGTGGTCTATAGTTTGTAGTCATCACATAATATTCATGTGAGCTCTACAGGCCTGTTTGCCACTTCACTACACTAAAAAAAAAAAAAAATACACTGGCGACTCCAGCGCCAGACTGGACATATAGGTAGTTGCCAGTCGGATCCTAGCCTACTTGGGCCACGTGCCAGTCTTGCGGGGCTTGCCGCAAGTATGTGTTTTAGACCCGGGCACCAATTTCCAGTCTTTCCAATTGCACATCGAGCCTGCGAAAGAGACGATCGGCTCGTTTCGACTTCGTAAAGCGTTATCTCTGTTGCAAGTGCGCAACAGAGATAACGCTCTACAGTACTGTACTGTCAGTGCCTACGTAGGCCACTGCCTACGTACGGTATTGGTCAAAACTTGATCAAAATGGTCGACAAACGTCAAATAAGTACGGTGCGAAAGAGATAACGCTCTACAGATCTGAAGTCGACCCGAAATAAGCCGAAGTCTCCTTCCTAGGCTCGATGTGCAATATTTATTGTTGAGCACTGTATTCGAACGTATTTCAAAATACTTACGACATTCGTGATAAGGTACGCAGATGCCATCTTTTCTCCAATAGTCTTTAATGCACCGACACTGCGGGGAGCACTGTACAACAATCAGCAGCCAGTAGGGACATTCTCCAGTTCGTGAGGCCATGCTGCAGTCATCTGTAGGACAGTAGCTTGGACACGGATTGAACTCCTCGTTGGGCCGGCTACTGCAGTCGAAAGGAGCTGAAAGGTATTTTTACAGGCACTTGAGTGTTTGGTCTACTCTCACAGAAAAGTCTTAGGAATCGGCGTGCATGTATGAAGAGAACGATGAATGTAGAAGAAGCGGAGATGTTTCAGGACCAGGATATCTGGGGCTCCACACTCAGCTTACCCCGTAAAGTACATGGCGTTAAGATTCATACATACTTAAGTTTTTCTCATATTATTATTATTATTTTTTAATGTAATGGAAGTGGTAAACAAGCATGCAGTTCACATTGATGTTAAGTGATGACTGCAGCCAATAGACACTTACACAAAGACCAAGGTCAAAATGCAGATGCGTTACCACTCCTGAGGCCTAAGGTGTTATGCCTCTGTTCTGGAAATTACAGGGCCGTACATTACCACCTGACCGGAACACGATAGTGCTGAACGCTACTGTTGAAGACTACTTGTGTTCGTTCTTGATTATAATGAAACTCTTCAGAAGGTTGTAGTAGAATATATTTTTACACAAAAAACAGCACAATTTATACAAAAAAGGAAAATAAGAAAAACCAATAAAATAACAGATAAATAATTAACAACCAATAGGATTTTAGATAATTGATAATGCTATCTCAATTTCTGTCTCTTTTCCGGCACGTGTCGATTTATCGGTCAAGGTCAGCGTGGGAGCAATGCGCGCATGCGCGATACGTTCGAAGTTCGGTGAACTCCAGTGCGCATGCGCCAGTCGCCGGTATAAGTATGTGCGGCGCTCGCTGGCTCGCTCTTTCGCTCGGGGCTCGCAAGATGAACGCACGCGTCGCGGGGGCTCGCCGGCTGATGACGCGTGCCGAAGATGTAGACTGAAGCGGAGACTGATGTAGCTATGAGTTCAAGCTGGATCTGAAGTCGTGCGGTGAGTATTGAAGTGGAGACGTCGAAGACTGAAGATGTTAGAGCGTGGTTGCAGATGAAGAGCTCTAACAGCTCTTTTCAGAGCTACCATCCTGTCTCTGTCGAACGTCATCTGTACAGCATATAGTTCTTTTAAGAACTTTCCTGTCTCTTGTGCGTCAATGCGTGCTGTACTGAAACAGTTCTTTTAGGAACTATTTCGTCACCGTTTCTGCTGTTAGTGGCTGCTACAGTAACCCCCCTCAAGTGAAACGTACCGGCAGTTTGACAGCTCGGCCTCGACTTGTCACTCGGTGAGTCGATTGCTGTGATGTGCTCGAAGTGTTCGGTAACAGATCTTGAGGTATAGGTATAAGGTTTTCAGGTAAAGGTAAAAGGTTTTCAGGTAAAGGTATGTGGTTCTGAGATAACGGTAAAGGTTTTTGAGGTAAGTGGATTTTTGGTAAAGGTAAGTTTTCAGAGTCTTCCACAACATAGGCAGGCTTGAGTCTGTCGATAGATATGTTGGTTTGACGCTCAGGTAACTGGATCGTAAACACTTTGTCTGTGCGATTTACGACCTTGTAGGGACCTTCATAGGGTGTTTGAAGCGGTGTGCGTATCGCGTCGACTCTAATAAACACATGACTGCAGGTATGTAGGTCTTGATGAACGAAAATGTGTTTATTGTTTCGTGCGTTACGTTGTTGCGGTCGATTTTGCGCGATGATTTCTCGTAGGTTTTGCACGTAGCCGTAGTCCATTGATGTAGGCGTGGTCGATGTGCTTGCCTCGAAGAAATCGCTGGGTAGACGTAGGTTATGTCCGTAGGTTAATTCGGCGGCGCTTACGTCACTATCGGAGCGGAGAGCGGCGCGTAAACCGAACATTACGGTCGGCAGTGTTTGATTCCAGGAACTTCGCGCGTCTGATAATTTGGCGCGTAAAGATGATTTTAGCGTGCGATGCCATCTTTCGACGATTCCGTTGCTCTGCGGGTGATACGGAGTTGTTCGTATTCTGTTTACTCCCATTATTTTCATTAGGTTTGTAAACAAATTACTCTCGAATTGTCTTCCTTGATCCGTAGTTATTGTTGTAGGGCATCCAAATCGACAAATCCAATTGTTGTAGATAACTTCGGCGACTGTTTCGGCGGTGATGTCGGTAGTAGGTATAGCTTCGGGCCATCGGGTGTGTCGGTCGATCATTGTTACTAGGTAGCGATGTCCTTGAGCGGTCGTAGGTAGCGGTCCTACGATGTCGGCGTGAATGTGAGTGAATCGCTCGGTTGGCGGGAAAGTTCCGATCTCGCTGTGGGTGTGACGATGTATTTTGCTTTTCTGGCAATTTATACATTGCTTCGTCCACGTTCCGATGTCGTTGTTCATTGCCGGCCAAAAGTATTTTCTCGTAATAAGTTTCCGTGTTGTTCTCGTTCCGGGATGACTTATGTTGTGTATACTGTTGAATACTTCTTGGCGATATTCGGTAGGTATGTACGGTCGCACGTATGTAGTGGAGGTGTCGCAGTATAGTTCGATGTTGGTATTTGGTATACTGATTTTTTTAATGCATAGGTTTGGTTGTTGCATTAATTGTTGGATGCTCGGATCTTTTTCTTGTGATTTTGCAATCTCTTCGTAGTTGATGGATGATGGACAGGATATGGCTTCGATGCGGCTGAGAGCGTCGGCACAAACGTTTTCTGATCCGGATACGTGTCTGATATCCGTGGTGAATTCGCTGATGAAGAGTAGTTGTCGCGTTCGCCGTGGCGTCTCGGTGTTACTCTGCGTTTTGTTCATCGCGAATGTCAGTGGTTTGTGGTCGGTGAAAATGATGAGTGGTCGCCCTTCGAAGATTTTACGGAAGTGAGTAACTGCCATATGTATAGCTAGTAACTCGCGATCGTAGGTAGAGTACTTCTGTTGCGCATCGGAAAATTTCTTCGAAAAATATCCAAGTGGTTGCCATGTGTTGTTTATGTATTGTTGAATAACTGCTCCTGCGGCCTTGTCTGAGGCGTCACTGAATATTGCGAGAGTGGCGTGGTGAGACGGGTGAGCGAGTAAAGCTGCGTTACTGATGCTGACTTTACATGCGTCAAATGCTTGATTCGCGGCGTTGGTCCACTCGATGACTGTCTTATCGCGCTTCTTTGCATCGTGTAGGTATGCATTCAGCGGAGCTTGTAGTAAAGCGGCGTTAGGTATGTGATCGCGATAGAAGTTCAGCATGCCGAGGAAGCGTCGTAGTTCTTCGATTGTCTTTGGCTTGGTGTATTTAAGGATGGCTTCGACCTTTTCTTCAGGTGGTTTGATGCCTTCGTTTGACACGACGTAGCCGAGGAATTTGACTTGCGGCTGACCGAGAACACACTTGGCGGGATTGATTGTGATGCCGTTTTCTTCCAATCGTGACAGTACGGTGTTGAGGTGCTCTCGGTGTTCCGTTTCATTGGTTGAGGCGATCAGGACGTCATCGATAAATGGGAAAACGTAGTCGAGTCCACGCAGTACTTCGTGTATATATCGTTGAAAAGTTTGGCCTGCGTTCTTCAAGCCGGGACACATGCGTGGGAATTCGAATAAACCGAATGGTGTAATGATAGCGGTTTTTTCGATATCTTGCTCTCGGACTATGATCTGGGCATATGCGCGGTTCAGGTCAATTGTCGAAAATACGTTTTTTCCGGAGAGGTGGTAGGTGAAGTCCTTGATTCTGGGAACTGGGCAGCGATCGGGTGTTGTAATCGTATTGAGGCGGCGATAGTCACCACACACTCGTATATCTCCATTTTTCTTCGGTACTATATGTAGTGGTGATGACCATGGGCTCTTGCTGGGACGACATAGACCTTGTTGCATCATGTTCTCAAATTCTTTTCGAACGGTTTCGTATCGATGCGGAGGTATCGGACGGGCACGGCAGTGTACTGGTTGTCCGGTGGTTTCGATGTAGTGCTCGACGTTGATTTTCGAATTCAAATTCATTGAAGTGAGTCGCGTAGTGCCAGGGTATTTCGCAAGTATGTCATGGTAGGACTCGCGGATGTCGATACTGCGTATTGTAGGTATGTTTGTAGACATTAGTGGAGCGGCGACTTGTAGGTTTGTGACGCCGTCAATCAATCTTCGATGTTTGATGTCTACGATCAATTGATGGTGGTTGAGGAAGTCGGCTCCAAGTATCGGTTTCGACACGTCGGCGATGATGAATTTCCATTTGTATGGTCGTCGTAAATTCAGGTCAAGTTCGAGCGTTTTCTCTCCGTAGGTATTTATCGTTGTGTTGTTTGCTGCGTACAACTTGAATGGGAGCGGCGTTGGTGTCTGGCCTTGCTTCCTTGGTAGCACGGATATGTTAGCCCCAGTGTCTACCAAGAAGGAGTAATTCGTCTTCCGGTCACGGACGAATAGGCGGTATGATGAGTTGGGAACGCCGGTATCTGCCTCTGCCAACGTTCGTTCTAGTTTTCCGACTGTTGCTTGTAGGTACATGGTGTAGTGCATCGTCTCGCTTGACTACCGAAGCGTCGATGGTAGTAACAGTGTGCCGGAGAGTCAGTGGGCGTCCGGGAACGCTGACGAGAGGTGCTTCGTTGGCGGGAGCGCTGGCGGTACCGGTACATGTTGTTGTTATTGTGGTACGGCGGTCTTGTTTTTAGCTCGTTGATTTCCAAGGTCAACTTGCGGATCTCGTCGATGAGGAATTGGGTGTCGGCTTGACTGGTTGGTGCAGGGGTAGGTGGTGATGGTGGTTGCACGGAGATAGCGGCGACATCGTGGGTTTGCTCGAGCATAGTGTCGGCGAGCAAAGCTAGCTCTTCTAGAGTTGTTTGGTGCCTAAATGTCTCGCTGACGGCGAGGACAGATCGGACGTGGGCTGGGAGGAGTTTGGTCCACATCATGCGCAGCGTTGTGTCGGTGACCTTGTCCTTCGCTAGCATGCGCATACGTCGTAGTAGGTGGGTGGGCTTCTGGTCACCGAGCTCCATTTCAGCCAGTAGTTTTTGTAGCTGCCGGCTATCTGATTCCTCATAAACGGAGATCAGTCGCTTCTTGATGGCCTGATAATGCTCGTCCCGTGGTGTGTTGCAGAGGATGTCGGCGATCTGCTCAACGTCCCCTTTATCGAGCTGGACGAGGACCATCTGCGTGAGCTGGGCGGTACTTCTTTTTAGGTCTTCAGTGGCGGTCTCGAAATTTATGTACCACAGCCGTGGATTGTCGCGCCAGAATGGGGGTATGCGCATGGACAGCGCTATGCCATCGGCGTGTGGTGCGTGAGACGTCGTTGGTGTGGCGGCTTCGTGGAGGCGTCCTGGGACGAGGGGCTGGGTGGGTTCCATGACGGTGTTGTGTGGATGGGCAGCCGGACAGGGATTCGCCTTCCTTTTTTTTCTTTGCAGGCTGTATGCAGTAAGTCGCTGTACAGCCGGGCAGAGCTTCGCCTTGTTTGACGTGTGCAGGTCGCTGGGCAGGCTGGCAGGGATTTGCCTGGTTTTCTTGAGATCCTCCTTGGTATCACGTCGGCGTCACCACTGTTGAAGACTACTTGTGTTCGTTCTTGATTATAATGAAACTCTTCAGAAGGTTGTAGTAGAATATATTTTTACACAAAAAACAGCACAATTTATACAAAAAAGGAAAATAAGAAAAACCAATAAAATAACAGATAAATAATTAACAACCAATAGGATTTTAGATAATTGATAATGCTATCTCAATTTCTGTCTCTTTTCCGGCACGTGTCGATTTATCGGTCAAGGTCAGCGCGGGAGCAATGCGCGCATGCGCGATACGTTCGAAGTTCGGTGAACTCCAGTGCGCATGCGCCAGTCGCCGGTATAAGTATGTGCGGCGCTCGCTGGCTCGCTCTTTCGCTCGGGGCTCGCAAGATGAACGCACGCGTCGCGGGGGCTCGCCGGCTGATGACGCGTGCCGAAGATGTAGACTGAAGCGGAGACTGATGTAGCTATGAGTTCAAGCTGGATCTGAAGTCGTGCGGTGAGTATTGAAGTGGAGACGTCGAAGACTGAAGATGTTAGAGCGTGGTTGCAGATGAAGAGCTCTAACAGCTCTTTTCAGAGCTACCATCCTGTCTCTGTCGAACGTCATCTGTACAGCATATAGTTCTTTTAAGAACTTTCCTGTCTCTTGTGCGTCAATGCGTGCTGTACTGAAACAGTTCTTTTAGGAACTATTTCGTCACCGTTTCTGCTGTTAGTGGCTGCTACACTACCATTTAGCGGCAAGTGTATTAGGTAATGTGGTGGTGCCTACGACCGCGAGCTCTACCACCAGTAAAAAAGTTTATCTATCCAAAGAATAACTGATCGATTTGTATATGTACCTAATGATGACGACAAACAAGTACGTAGATAAGTAGCGACAGTAGACATCTACGCCGCTAAAACCAGAGTACAAAATGCGTTGCCACCTCTGAGACGTAAGTTGTTATGTCTCAGTGATAGTTATTAGGGGGCCATACCGGAACACGATAGTGCTGGATGAACTTGTGTTCATTGTCCCAATGGTAGTCCATTGTCGCATTTGTCGCATTGTCCATAGATTAGGTAATGCGGTGGTGTCTACGCCCTCGAGTCCCTACACTGAGACTCTACCTACTAAATTATTTCATTTCAGAAGCAAAAACACAATATTTTGTAACAACATGTTTAAATAAACGACCATGTAGATTGAGGCAAATAACATACTCGTACCTACTTAGTACAAAAATATGCGTGTTTTATACCAATTAAATTGAATAGGTAGGAAGGTACGTGATAGAGTACGTGATACCTTGTTTCGTCGTTACGTGGAGATAACCAATCTACATCATCAGGTAATTTCCAACCTTTTTTTATTGATGGCAGAGCTCCAGTGACGGAGCTCGCGGGCATAATCTCCACCATATTACCTATTAAACTTGCCGCTAAATGGTAGTGTTCAGCACTATCGTATTCCGGTCAGGTGTTAATGTACGGCCCTGTAATTTCCGGCACAGAGGCATAACACCTTCGGCCTCAAGAGTGGTAACGCATCTGCCTTTTGAACTTAGTCTTCATTTGGTCTTTATGTGGGTGTGTATAGGCTGCAGTCATCACTTCACATCAATGTGAACTGCAAGCTTGTTTGCCACTTCCATAACATAAAAAAAAAATAGGTAGGAAGACTAGTAAGGTACGTGATAGAGAATAAAATAAATAAAATAAATAACGAAAACCTTATTATGTTATTAAATATTTGATTTTTATTGGAAATAACCAATCTACATCATCAGGTAATTTCCAACCTGTCCTACCCTACCTACTATCAATGTATTGAAGATGTTTGCGGTTAGGTTTCATTAATGTAAAATGGAATGCTTAGGTAATTAGTGAACATTACATCAGAAAAGATATTTTCCTCTTGTCATAAACCTGCACATTGTCACTAATAATTAAATTATTGTGTTGTTACTAAGGCAAATAACCGCATAAGGAAGAAAAAAAATAACATAAGTTTAATTGTGTGAAAACATAATATGTACAATAATGCTCAACAATAAATATTGCACATCGAGCCTAGGAAGGAGACTTCGGCTTATTTCGGGTTTCTAGACCGTTATCTCTTTCGCACCGTACCTATTTAACGTTTGTCGACCATTTGTTCAAGTTTTGATCAATACAGCAGTGCTTGTGTAGGCAGTGTGCAACAGAGATAACGTTCTACGAAGTCGAACCGAACCGAACCGATCGTCTCTTTCGCAGGCTCGATGTGCAATATTAATTGTTGAGTACTACCACAGTATAATTAACATGTTCGTTTTCTTTGGACGTGACGTGACGTGAAGAATTCTATTGAGAATTCTTCCGCTAATGCAGACAGTCAACCGAACAATGGCGGTCAAACCATTCCAATAGGGCGGTAGTAAATATAACAACGCGGGACGGGCAGCAGCCTCCTGCGAAAAATACCACCACTGCGATCGCCAATCCGCCTGCCAAGTGTGGCGATTATGGCATATTCTCCCCTAATGACGCACATCACTGCCTTGGGCGTCTTCGGCGAAGGCTTTGTCCAGCAGTGGACGTCATTTGACTGGAGTGATGGATTGTGTTAAAAGGCTATTACACGACACGGTATTCAGGGTCCGGCAGAAAGGGTGGGCGTGGCCACGCGCCGGGTTGCCGCTTATTACACTATCCGGTCGACAGGGCCCTAACTCAGTCACAGTACAAATATGAACATTATGGAAACTACGTACAAAACAATGCTGAGTTGGGTACCCTTTCGGAAAATTGATTTAGTTTTGTATTATATTAATTCTTTTTTTTTGTTTTCTTTCTTTTTTTTTCTGTTTTGTTTTTTATTGCCAAACAAATATATTTTTCTTTCTTTCTTTCTAGATGTCTATAGGCTGCAGTCATCAGTTAACATCCACGGGAACTGCATGCACGTTTGCCACGGTTGTTATATAAAAAACAAAAGTTCTGCAGCCGAAAGATGTCCACTGTTGGACAAAGCCTTCCTCAATGACGCCTACAACAATGTTGTACATCAATAGGGGAGAACATGCCATAATCGTCACGATTGGCATGCAATTTGGCGATTGCAGTCGCGATAGTTTTATCACACGTTGCTCCCCTCAGATCACTCCAATAGATACCGCATTCAGGGCAACCGACGCTCACAACACATCAGTGCATTTTGCTAGCATCATAGAACGCAATGCTCGAAATCGCGACGTTGCCTGACAGCCAATCACAACGCTTTAGTTACGTCTCCCGCAACCCCTGCGTACCTCAAAGAACGGTGAATACGGATCCGAACAAATATTCACTAATGCGGTATCTATTGCAGGTGATCTATGTTGCTGCCCGTCCTGCATTATTTAGAATGATTTGACCAGCGAAAGAATTCTCCTCCAATAGTGAACATAGAGATGGTCACCTCCCAACACCCCCCATTAACAATCATCACAAGAATGCAAAACAGTCTGTAAATTTTTGCGGGGGGATATACGTGTGAAATACACTCACACTACAAAAATCGTCTATTACTACGAAACTCACACCTTGACTTTAACAAAATACATAAACAATTTCACGCACACATTTAAATATCTGGGCGACAGACTTATTACCATTTGGTCTTGTACTTTGATAGAGGGGAAAGCTTGCATATGGCTACTCCGCTCCGGTCCGCCGCGGTCGGTGGCCCGTGTTGCACTATGCGTACGAGTAAAATAACACTAAAAAGTTGTAAATAATATCTGGAAAGTACCTATGTTTTATCGGTTGTCATTGTTGGCAATAGATGTCGCTAATGCAATAAATGTGAAGGAAAGTTGGTGTTTCTCTCGATTTCTCTAGGATTACATTTTCTCATGCTGACTTCATGGTAATGGAACCACCGTGGAAGTATAGAAATTCAAATAAAAAATATTTTTGCAAATCGGCTTACAAACGCCGGAGAAATCGCGTAACATACACAAAAAAAAAACAAGCGAATTGAGAACCTCCTCTTTTTAGAAGCCGGTAAAAAATATTCGTTACTTACGACATTTATCCGTTTCAATACAAGTTCCATTGTCAGCTCTTCTGTAGAAGAATCCGCACTTGCAGGCTGGTGGTGGACAAATACTCGGTCTGCGACATATGACTCGATCATAAGTCTCACTTTTGGGGCAGTAATCGTATGGACAGTCTACAGGACAGTCGTCGACCACTTCATTCTCATCGCAGGTTAATGCTGTGAAAAAGATGTTTTAAGTTGTATTTTATATTATTAAGTCGCAAATAAGCATGGTATTTATATTAATGGTAAGGGAAATACTGCCTACACTTACACAAAGACTGGCGTAGGCACCACCGCCACACCGCGGACACTCCGCCAAAATTCCATACAAACGCTTAATTTGGTCTATATTACACAAACATCAATCAGTGACCTGTGTGCGTAGCACGTAGAAAATACCAACCGTCGCCCATAAGAGGGGAGGATTTATTTATTTATTTATTTATTAGCGTTGGTTGATGCGGGGAAATCGGGCGGGACGTCGAAGTGTCCATTCTGTACGTAGTATTATTACATATTCTCTGCTACCGCATAACCGTGCATAAAAAAATTACTGGTGGTAGAGTTCCAGTGACGGAGCTCGCTGGCGTAGGCACCACCACATTACCTAATATACTTGCCGCTAAATGGTAGTGTTCAGCACTATCGTGTTCCGGTCAGGTGATAATGTACTACCCTGTAATTTCCGGCACAGAGGCATAACACCTAAGGCCTCAGGAGTGGTAACGCATCTGCATTTTGAGTGAGTGTCTATAGGCTGCAGACATCACTTAACATCAATGTGAACAGCATGCTTGTTTGCCACTTCCATTACATAAAAAAAACCACCGCATAACCTAATCTCACTGCCGTCAAATGGTAGTGTTTCAGCACTGTCGTGTTCCGGTAAGATGGTAAACATGGCCCTGTAATAGCTATCACGGAGACAACAATTAAGGTCTAACACACATCTACATTTTGACCTCTGGTTTTGGTATTGATGTCTATTCGTTATTTACCATAGAGCAACACGGGCCACCGGTCGCCGCGGCAGACCGGAGGGGAGTAGCCATAGCTTCCATTATAATAATAATAATAATGGCAACCCATTATACGTCCCACTGTTAGGTACGAGTTTCTCCCCTTTTTGGGGGGAGGCCTGGAGTTTACTCCACCACGCTGCTCCAATGCGGATTGGTGGAGGTGGGTGGTGGGTTAGTGGCCAACCCACTGTCGGATGTTTTCAAACCGCCCATTAGGCCTCCGACAAGGTTTAATCGATAGCAACCGGGACCGACGGCTTAACGTGCCCTCCGAAGCACGGAAACGCGCATTTAATTTGCCACTAGCGGTCACCCATCACACTACCCGACCGCGCCCGTAGTGCTTAACCGAGCAGATCGCTTACGATCTACACCAGCCGCTGGGCCATGCGCCCTTCCATTACCGATGCCAAAAAGTCTGTCATTTTTTAAAGGGGAAATATCTAGGTTTGATACACACACACCCTACAAAAATCGTCTATTACTACGAAACTCACACCTCGACTGTAACAAAATACATAAACAATTTCACGCACACATTTAAACATCTGGGCGACAGGCGTAGGACCACTTGGGCTTGTACTTTGACAGAGGGGAAAGCCTACATATGGCTACTCCCCTCCGGTCCGCCGCGACCGGTGGCCCGTACGGTATTCAGGGTACGATAGCAAGGGTCAGGGTAGTGTAATAATTTAACATTTAGGGAGTTGAGTTCCCTAATTAGGGCGATCGGAGCGGCCCGTGTATTTGTACTGTGATTGAGTTAGGTCGCTGTCGACCGGATAGTGTAATAAGCGGCAACCCGGCGCGAGGCCACGCTCACCCTTTCTGCCGGACCCTGAATACCGTGTCGTGTAATAAAGCCTTTTATGTTATATACAGTAGTTACCTACATCAGATACATGGGTTTTGCGGTATTTGCCCCAATCGTGATACAAAAATTGTTGATCTGGAAAAACCTCGGAAGGAAGTGTTTTGCATGATAAGGAGCAGACCCCACGTTTTCCTACGTCACACGACACGCGTAGTCCTTTCTCAAGCATAAACCGGGCCCGAACGGAAACAGGTTGTCATGAAATTATTAAAATTGTTACGTTGTGGGTTTCGCATATTTTCCTTGTTGTGATTTCACTATGATGCGATCAATAAATGATTGAGTTGAAATGTATAGATACATTATGTCGAAGATATGACGATGATATTATGACGGGCTTTTTTGGATTCCACGCTGTTCGTCATTTACTCAGTACGTAGGTACCTACGCCACAATATGCGACTGAAGTCTGAACACATAGGCAAAGAATCGTATCGTAGGTATAAATAGTTAGGTACGAGTTTCTCCCCTTTTTGGGGGGAGGCCTGGAGCTTACTCCACCACGCTGCTCCAATGCGGATTGGTGGAGGTGGGTAGGTTAGTGGCCATCCCGCTGTCGGATGTTTTCAAACTGCCCATAAGGCCTCCGACAAGGTTTATTTAACGACTGCTATCTATCGATCGATAGCAACCGTGACCGACAGGTTAACGTGCCCTCCGAAGCACGGACACGTGCATTTAATTTGCCACTAGCGGTCACCCATCACACTACCCGACCGCGCCCGTAGTCCTTAACCGAGTAGATCGCTTATGATCTACATGTGCGCTTCAAAAGTTTGTATGTTTGTTTGTTACTCCTTCACGCGAAAACCGCTGAACCGATTTTTATGAAATTTGGCACACACATAGAGGGTAACTTGGATTAACACATAGGATAATTTTTATCCTGTGAGATGCCATGGGATGATTTGATGTGTTTCCACAGGTTACGCGAAAAGCGACAAACACGCGGGCGCAGCCGCGGGAAACAGCTAGTTTTAAATAAACAGTAGATCAAACAATTCATAACATTACATTAGACATGTGGTGATTAAGTACCTGTTCAATTTACGGACCGACACATAGGTACCTACCTAATGTCTAAATTAATTCCAAGATTAATATCTAAAAATATTATTATGAATTTACTTAGGTACCTACTCGAATCTTTGGATAACATGTCCTATTTATTTGTTATTTGAGCCTTATAGGAATATTTCTTTTACTCAAGGGCAAAACAATATAAGTAACACATGAAAAATAAAAACAATCAATCATACCTGTTGTGTAACCAGCCACTAACAATGTACACAAAATTAATACTAGAGACTTCATCTCGAGGTCGGCGATCAGTGTAATGTTATGTGATCGATTGGTTTCACACTTAAATAGGTGCACTAAATTATCACGTCTCCAGCCATGATGGACATTGGGTTAACTGGGTTTTTTGTTAGCGCGTATTCACAAATCAGAAGGATAAGACGTAATGTTTATTTCTTCTAACTGTAAAGAGTGCCATCTGTGAGTAGTGGTGGGAACGACAATGGGTAGAGTTTTATTCCACGAGGATTACAATCGTGTATGGCTGTAGTTTCATTTAAACTGGATAGATGGCGTTAAAAGGTGATAATTTTCGCATCCGATTATTTTAAATTTTCCTTTTCTAGATAGTTAGACTCACAGAACAGTAAAAAGCGTCTGACGTGTTGTTCCGGTTCGGCGATTGAACTCGCGACCCTTCGAATCAAATGGTGGTTTCGCACCGCTGGACTAACCGGGTCGTCAAGGAGACTTGATTTCCATTTTTGTTGATGTTTGTTTGTTGTAAATGTTTTAATCCCTGAATATCAGGGATAATATAATTTCATAACACTACCAAATAACTGCACCTACTAAGAGGTCTTTAAACAAATATTTGACATTGTGAATAACATATTGTCGTACCTTCAATTTAATTTGCGTAGTTCCAATAATTTATTACGCACGTATTAGGCACGCGTATCTTCAAGACAAATTTAATGTACAGTCAAGCATACAGGGTTAATTGAAAAGAGCGTATAAACTCTTGCAGGCAGCCTCTCTAAATGAAACCCAACAACATTAATTTAATTTTGTTGTACCTACTGTACCTGACTTTTTACAAATCTTAATAACTAACACAAAAGTTCAAAAGAGAACTAACACAAAAGTTCCCCTGTGTCACCCCGCAACCCCTTGCCCCGCTGAACGTAGCGATATTTTGCCTAAGTAAGGTGCGTTGCATACCTACGCTAAGAGAAATGCCAGTTCAGAGGCAAAAAATAAATGTTGTATGGCATAATTAAGTTTTAAAAACTATTTTAAAAAGTCGTAGTTGTTGTTGCTGGGGTTGATGAAGATAAGCTGCCTGCAAGAGGTGATGATAATTTTATTTCAATTAACCCTGTATAATATTATGTCATATTTTTTCACAAAGCTAACTTTTTTCATAAGTGTACGTAACGTAGTTAGAGGGCAATTAAATAATACTTTTAATATCGACTGTCCAATGTAAACATTTGCGTAATATTTAAATGAGGTTAATAAAGACTGAAATATGTATAACAATGTAAAAAATAATATTTGAACAGTTTTAACTAATTTATTATTTGCTTCCCCATGTTGCTTTTAACACGTCATCGTAGAAATAAATGTACATCTCTCGTTTAATTGAAATTGTCAGTCGATTTTAGACAACCAAGCTAGGCATAAAGGAACCAAAATGAAATATTTAATTTTAATTTTCGGTTTTTGCTGTACTTGGCAATTAGCCAGTGAGTATTTAGTGACTTCACTGTTTTACATTTTGCCGGAATAAGCACCTAATTGATAAAATCAGGGTTTTTCCACTTTAACCTATCGCAAGCTAATTCTATTATTTCCAAGTGATTCAATAAATTTTCAAGTTTTGAGTTTAAAGGATTTTTTTAACGTGTACCAAATTTTGTACGGTTAGAACGTGACGAAATTAGGAATCGCTTCTATTTTAAGCGAGGCTCGTAAAAAGTAACAAATCGATATAAATTTCTTTTTTTTTTCAGAATCGATGCCGGGTAATTTGTTTGCAGAAGAACTTTATAAGGACACTGATCATGGCGACATTATGAACAACAATGATGCTTTTATAAACAACAGGAACGAACCCTACAAGTCCTTCGTCCCCTGGCCTCAAGCCGAAAATGTCTATCAAGTACCTTATTATGGTCCGTTTTTTCCTTACCCTCATAGACACGGATTTAGAGGGCCTGTAATGTATGATAATCAGGTATTGAGTCCTCAACTATTTGAAGCACTTCCGTTAATCCCAGAGCCTCAAGCTCAGATTCAGATTGTTGAAAATGCATATCCGTATGTGCCTGTTTTTGAACCTGAAGTACAACAAAGTTATGTGATACAGCCTGAATTTAGATATGATGCACCTCCTCCACCACTGAATCCACCCAACAATTATGGAAGGAAACATTTCTTTGAAGATCAAGGTATGAATTTATGGCAAATCTTAATTTTTAATCTAGCAATAAGTATGATTCTTTTAAACGTACAAAGTAATTTTTAAGGACAATGTTAAACGTATGAGTAAATGTCAGATAATATGATTTTGATGCAATTTTATGTTATGGTAGATTTTATTTAAAGAGAAATGGAAAGAAAAAATTGACTTCAGGCGAGACTCGAACTCGCGGCCTACTGGGAATCTAGTCCAGCCGCTCTTCCAATTGAGCTACTGAGCACTTCCAATTGAGCATAGTTGGCAATAGATGGCGCTGCTGCTACCATAAAGCAATACAATAAATGTGAAGGAAAGATTTGACAAATCGGGCAGGACTTCAGTAGCTCAATTGGAAGAGCGGCTGGACTAGATTCCCAGTAGGCCGCGAGTTCGAGTCTTGCCTGAAGCCAAATTTTTCTTTCCATTTCTCTTTAAATAAAATATATTTCACAAGCATGTGTTAATGCGAAATAATATAAAACAATTATGGTAGATTTATTTTTTATGCTAGATTTTTTATGGTAGATGATGAACCAAACTAGCGAATGCTCAGTTTATCATACTTTTTTATGTAATGAAGCATAACAAACAAGCCTCAGGAGTGGTAACGCATCTGCATTTTGACCTTGCTCTTTTTGTAAGTGTTAATAGGCTGTAGTCATCACTTAACATCAATGTGAACGGCATGCTTGTTTGCCACTTCCATTACATAAAAAAAGTCATAAAACTTATATCATTGCTCCGCTCAATGGTATGCTATCAAAAAAAAATCCTGAAATTACAACGGAAGTCTTAATTTTAGACTTTTATGCTAAGTAGGTACTTATTACTTCAATTAAAAAGATTTTTTATTAATGCGTTTTCGTCCTTATGAATTCCATGTCTTAATATCAGATTATTTAAATGAATGTGTGTATATTTTAAACAGCTTTGTTTTGTCACTTATAAGTGAAAAACCAAATAAACTAATATCACGTTCTTTTTGCAGCTTATCAAAATCAACGTCCTGTTTCGAATTCTCTTTTGAGCCCCAACAATGTGAACAATGTGCCTAAACAACCTAAACGCTTTTTGGTGATGCATAGTAATGGAACAACACAACATATTAATGAGGACGATATCGATCAGTTTAAAATGGCTAATCCAAAACATATAATGGTAACTTCTGGTGAGATTTTAACAAAAATAAAAAACAATGCTAATAAGGCTACAGCTAATAATGTGGAAGAAACGAAACTAAGGGCAACAAATTTCCAAGAAAATGAATTAGATAATTCGAAAGATGTGTCGTACAGCAGCCCTCAAAGTGATCAAATCTCGAATGAAAAAAAAACTGACGAGGGTGAGCAAATCTTGTTAAAATTGCGCTGATTCGGTGTTAGTACATAAGTGAGGCTTCTTTTAATGTAAAAAAATTATATAACACAATTTTATGTAAATGCTTAAAGTGTATGAGTGACACAGTTAATTTTAATTTTGATTTGCTATTTAATCTTTCTGATATGCATGTTCTCAATAAATTTATTGCAGGTAACAAGGATTCTGTATCGAAAAATATCAAAGGTACAAATGAAAAATCCGTAAACAATTTGAATGAATTAGACAAATTAACATTAAATAGTTCATTAGAAAAACCAACAGTCGAATTAACTACAAAAGCATACAAGGCTGATCAAACACAAGACGAAAACAATAGAAACTTAACCACGTTTGTTGAAACAAGTGATAATAGTGAAAAAAATACGGATACACCTTATCACAATAATGCCTTGTTTGATGTGGATGATCAATACACACATGTGCTTGGTAAATACCATATCAATTATTGAACTATTTAGAAATTAGTTGTGGTACTACAACATCATAGTTATCATCATCCGCCGCTGGACCTATGACTAATAATAAGGGGCATATGCCATAATCGCCACGCTTGGCATGCGGATTGGCAATCGCAGTGGCGGTAGTTTTATCGCAGGACGCTGCTGCCCATCTTGCGTTATTGCATGAACTACCGTCCCATTTGAATGGTTTGACCGCCATTGTTCGGTTGACTGACTGCACTAGTGGAAGAATTATCTTCCAGTAGAAAACTTCCGCTAGTGGGCGGTAGGATCATCACGTCCCGACGCTAGAATATTTATAACAAGCTCCAATATCATTATCAATTTTTATTTGAACGAGATATTCTAATTATATTTATTTATTCTAGCTGCGATTAATATCTCGAGATATGACCATCAACTTCTAATTGAAAGTCCTAACACATGGGAGCCAGATTCGAATTTTTGGGATACTATTGCAAACACCAACGATACACTAAATTTAATTTTCTTTTTCTTCGAACAAAAAGTGGAGAAAGAGACAGTTACTACTATTTATCCTAACGGTACAATTGTTGATGAGGTTACCGAGTATATCAAGAAAGGTGGTACAGGTACGTTTTTTTTTAATGTTATGGAAGTGGCAAACAAGCGTGCAGTTCATATTGATGCTAAGTGATGACTGCAGCTTATAGACACCCACACAAAGACCAAGGTCGAAATGAAGATGCGTTACCACACCTGAGGCCTAAGGTATTGTGCCTCTGTGCCGGAAATTACAGGGCCGTACATTACCACCCGACCGGAACACGATAGTGCTGAACGCTACCATTTAGCGGCAAGTATATTAGGTAATGCGTTAGTGACTACGCCCGCGACCTCCGTCACTGAAGCTCTACCACCAGTGAGTGAGAGTTATATTTATAAAAAAAGTAATTGATGTGGTAAAGTTCCAGTGTAGCAGATCGAGGGTGTAGCACCACCGCGTTACCCAATCTATCTGCCGCCAAAATAAAGTAGATAAAGTAGAAGTAGAAATGGTAGTAGCACTTCCGTATTCAGGTGGTATAGTAATGTATGGCCCTATAATTACTATCATACATACATCACTTCTTGAAAGGTGTACCGACGACCTAGCGAAGGTCACGGGCAATCGCTGGATGATGGCGGCCCAGGACCGTTCGTTGACCGACGTCCACAGCTGAACAAAGGCCTCCCGCCTCTGTTCAGCTGTGGACGTCTTTTGGCTGAAATTATGATGATGATCATAAATCACTATCATACCACCAATAGCATACCACCTTCGTTATAAAAAAGTAAACATATGTATTGCCTTTACAGACGCTGATCCAGTAGCAGTTAAAACCATTAAGGTCAGAGATGGAAATTAGCAAAACTAATATTCGCTATGTTGTGGTTATAAAAGACCCAATAAACAAAGTGATTGTTGTTTTGTTATTAAACTTCAACTGTAATGACATTTTGCTTTTTATTATCCTTATAGTCTATAAAGCTATTAGCTATTAGCAATAATACAGTAATATGATTTACTTTATTTTCGTAAGAGGAAAACAGGGGAAAGATATACACTCTGCCATAGCAGGGTATGCGTATAACCAGGGTCAAACTGGGTCTGAAGGTGGTTTTGGTGGCTTCTCATACGTCCGAGGACTCAGACAGATAGTTGAAGCAAGCCCCGCGAGCAGGATCTGTGGAGATCCAGAACTGGGTGGGGTCTGGCTGGCAACACCACCTTGACTCGTCAGTACTAGAATCATAAATCAGCAGTAGAATACTACTCTAGAATACTACTCTCTTACGAGAGGTCGTCAGTAACACGCAGTTCTCGCTCACGTTACGTTACCGTTATTTTTAATCGTTCCGTTTTTAATGACAAGAATAATAATATTAAGGTCACTTCAGGTGTAACCTATATGTATCAATATTGTGACACTCTACACAGACAAAATATGGCTGTACGTTAAACTTTCATGACTAAACAGCTTAGCTGATTAAGATGAAATTTAACATGGATTACAAATTGTGAGAAAGGCTACTTTCGTGTTAAAACCAGAAAGCATACAGAAGTTGGTTGCTATTAGGAGACAGCTAGTGTAATAAAACGGCATACAAAATGTTTTCGAATAAGTAGGTATAGGTATTACATAATAGGTTGGGGAAAAAGTCTTTTCGCATTATAGTATGTATGAACTTGTAATAAAATCTCTTTGGCTGTAGTATTTGTATCTGCCTGGTTTTGGTATCATTGAAAGTTAAAATTTTAAAGAACGTAATTCCAAATTCAAATTAGGCAAATGTGTGATTTTCATTTGTTTTTCGTACTGTCAAGATGAGTGAATCTAATTAAGAAATTCGATACATTTTAAAGATAAAAGCGCAACACAAGCCGCGAAAAAAATTTGCGATGTTGATGGACCTAGTGCAGTGTCTGTGAGAGTAGCACAAATTTGGTTAAAGCGTTTTCAATCCGGAAATTTTGATGTCAAAGATGCACCTTGCTCTGGTCGCCCTATTACGGATAAAATGGATGCCATTTTTGAAAAAGTGGAGCAAGATCGACATATCAGTAGTTACGACGTAGCTGCAGAACTGAGAATTGATCACAAAACAGTTTTGGCGCATTTGAAAAAGCTGGGTACAAAAAAAGCTTGATATTTGGGTACCTCACGAGCTCACTGAAAGAAACCTAATGAACCGTGTACTCATTTGTGATTCTTTATTACGACGTAATGAAACCGAATCATTTTTGAAGAAGCTGATAACTGGTGATGAAAAGTGGATCACGTACGACAAGAACGTGCGAAAAAGGTCGTGGTCAAAGGCCGGTCAGGCTTCACAGACTGTGGCGAAACCCGGGTTAACTCGCAATAAGGTGATGTTGTGTGTGTGGTGGGATTGGAAGGGCATTATTCATTATGAGCTATTACCACCAGGCAGGACTATCGATTCTGAACTCTACTGCGAACAACTGATGAGATTAAAGCAAGAAGTTGAGAGAAAGCGGCCGGAATTGATCAACAGAAGGGGTGTGGTGTTTCATCATGATAACGCTAGACCTCACACATCTATAGCCACTCAGCAAAAATTAAGAGAGTTTACTTCCGATTTGGGAGGTGTTAATGCATCCGCCGTATAGTCCTGACCTTGCACCTTCAGATTTCCACCTGTTTCGGTCTCTTCAGAATTCTTTATGCAATGTTAGGTTAACATCACGAGAGGACTGCCAAATCCACTTGTCTATTTTGATGAGAAGTACCAAAATTTTTATAGCAATGGGATTATGTCCCTACCTACAAGATGGCAAAAGGTTATCGAACAAAATGGTACATACATACTTTAGTTAAATTTAAATAAACTATATTAAAAAATGTTTTGAATTATCTTAAAAAATGCGAAGAAACTTTTTCCCCAACCTTATATTTAAAAATTTAAAATTCTAACACCAGTTTAACAACTGTACCTTCTTCTGGTTGCTTTCACGCCCGACTAAACACATTTTTTCCCTTAATCATAAAGGTACATTACGTTTTAGCTATAGAATGCTTTGTCTTTGTCAGTTGCATTGTCAAATGTGCGGGATAGAAAAAGACAAAGGAGAGATTAGCACTTTAGCTAAAATACGTTTATGAATAACGGGGGTTTAAAAATAGGTAATACAAGATTTTTTTTCTTACTACACGACTACACCTATTTCAGTTGGTATATTTTGCGATAATTTGAAAACACAAAAAGTATCCCAATTTATCTACCATCAAGAGTTACAAATGCTACAATCAGACAAACATTTTGATTTATGAATTCGAATGGGGACACAGAAGCAGCGAAGATAAATGCTATCAAAAAACGCCCACAATTATATCTCTGAAGCCCCCTATACACGTTATCTAAAAGGCCGAGCAAACAGAAAAAAACACGATTCATATTGAATGCTTCTATCTGCGGGTTTCAATAGAGATTATGAGAGAGTATCCTTATAAATGAAGTTGAAGGTAGACGAGGCACGAGAGGTTTGTCAGAACTCTACACTCTCTGCCTAGCCCGTTAGGGACCTGGCGTGAAGATACAAATTATCCTTATAATAGGAATAAAGTAGCATACTTATTAACTCTCTAATTTATTTATTTACTTTAGTTAATAAATAAATTAGAGAGTAATAAGTAAGTTATAAAGTTAATAAATTTATTAAATTATTTATTTAACACTTTATTTCCATAATATATATAACATATTGACAAATGGCGAACTTAACGCTAAAGGCGCTCTTTTCCAGTTAACCATTGGGAGTCTAGAGAGCTGTCTGAGCGGCACAACAGTTAATAAAAGGAGAAAATTAATGATTCGAACACAAAAGTCTAAATTCTGTGTGTCTATGACACTCACGATCAACCGCCTTAATAATCAAATTTAACATGGATATCATTAAAATCCCGAGCTTCTGTGACAAATTACAGACGCGAAATAAAATAATGCGTTCGAGCACTAGTATTAGAGATCTAAAACTAATTTAAAAAACTGTACTTCTAGACTTGTGACAAGATAATATTATGAGGCCTTAAATATGTTTACTATTTACTGGTGGTAGAGCTCCAGTGCAGGAGCTCGAGTATGGTCTCGTAATAACTATCATAGAGATATAACAACTTAGGTCTCAGGAATGGGAACGCATCTATATTTTGACCTCTGGTCTTTGTGAGAGTGTCTATAGGCTGCAGTGATCACTTAACATCAATGTGAGCTGCAAGCTTGTTTGCCAACCATCCTTACAAAAAAAAATATGTTGGAAAATAAGTCTTACGACACGATTAAAAGTACATTTACGGACAGTTTAAGAACATAAAAACATCCCAATTTATTTACCATTGAGAATGACAATCAGACAAACATTTTGATTTATGATTCATACGAACGGGAACGAAAAAGCAACGACGATGAATACCATCAAAAACGCCCACAATTCTCTCTCTAAAACCCGCTGTACTCGTTCGCTAAAAGGCCTAGCAAAATAACACGATTTGGATTTCAGTAACCTATCTGCGGGTTAGAGAAAATTCTGAAGGACTGCTTTAGAATAAATGTTTATTGTTACGAGATATGATAGTATGTTATTGCATTTCAATTTGAACTTGTCTTTAGATACTGTAGTGAGTTTAGTTGGTGTAGATATTAAATTAACAGTACCTACTTAGTAAAATTAATCACTTGAATTTATTTGAGAAAGTAAAAGCGGTAAGCTTTTTTGTGTAACAAAGGTGGGTTGGTTGGTTGATCGTATTCCACAAACATATGATTCACATGGTGTTAAGTGATGACTGCAGCCTATAGACATCAACACAAAAAAACAGAGGTCGAAATGTAGACGCGTTACCTCTGAGACCAAGTATATATACTAGTCTATGTCTGAGACCTATATTGTCTCTGTGATAGTTATTACGGGACCATACATTACCGTCTAACCGGTACACGATAGTGCTGACCACTATCATTTGGCGGCACAATCTTTCAAACATTTAAGTTTTTATTTTTACACTTAAACTCTACACGATTTTGATACATAAACTTCGTCAATACCTACGTGATGAAATAAAATGATGAAATGATGAATAAAAATAAAATTATTATTATGAAAATACGATGTCCATTTTCTATTTCACATTTGTGTGAGTTAACTCACACGCGCTAACAAATACCGACGTTGCAAAAAACAGTGCGTGCAGAAAATAAATTACACATCATCATGACCTTTTAAAATTGGTGACATGAACAAAAGTTATGTAGGTAATGTTTTCACGAGCTCACAGGGTTGAAGCAAAATGATGTCCCTTTTTTATTTAACGACAAGAATACGAATAGCGAGTGGTTTGGTGTTTTCAAAAGAGGATGAATTATTATTTATTTATTATATGCGTTTCTTGCATTATTTTTGGTTTTTATGTTCACATAGGTGTTAAGTGATGACTGCAGCCTACAGACATCTACATAAAAACTATAGGTCAAAATGCAGATGCTGTGCCTCTCTTGAGGCTTTAGTTTTTATGTCTGCGATAGTTATTACGGGGCCAATGCATAGTCTCGCTAAAACTCGAGAACGGCTGTCCAGCTAAAATTAGCCAAATCGGTCCCGATTTGGCTAATTTAGGTTTTGAATGATTTTTGGAAGTCCAGGGAAGGTTTGAAAGGTAAGAAAATATGAAAAAATTGAAAGGAAATAGTAAAAATCACAATTTTATTTTCCAATACAAATAGTTTGTATCTATCAAACCTTTGACACATTATTTCATTCTGAGGCAATACGAAGTTTGCCGGGTCAGCTATAAATAAATATATCCTTACCGTAAGCAACTGAATTTATCCCTTGTTAAATTGTTTTGTTGTAAAAATAACCATCCATAGATCATACTATAATACCTGCCTATATTATCAAAAGAATTTCTTGTAATATACTTACGCATAATGTATTAAATAAAAAATTGTGAGAGGAAAAATGGACGATGCTGCTTTAGTTGTCTAGTGGTACTAGTGGTAGCAAGCTTCTATTGCTACGCTGCCTGGGGTCTTGGGTTGGATCCCCGAGACGGGGAAACGGCTATTGCGATTTTTTTCATTTTTGCAAGTTTACCAGAGATATTTTTTTATGTTATGAATATGGCAAACAAGCATGCAGTTCACATTGATGTTAAGTGATGACTGCAGCCTGTAGACACTTACACAAAGACCAGAGGTCAAAATGCAGATGCGTTACTACTCCTGAGGCCTAAGGTGCTATGCCTCTATGACGGAAATTACAGGGCCGTACATTACCAGCTTACCGGAACAGGATAGTGCTGAACACTACCATTTAGCGACAAGTATATTAGGTAATGCAGTGGTGTCTACGCCCGCGAGCTCCGTCAGTGGAGTTCTACCACCAGTAAAAACTAGCTACCCTCGGAGTTAGGTAATATGCTCAAAAATTTAACTGACTGATCTGAATCACTGTCGAATCTTTTTCGCAGAAGAAAATTTTGGTCTATATAAATTAAGCGAATCTGAGCGAACCCAATTGCAAAATCACTGAATTTCATGGCAGCCACGAAATGAGCAATAAATTAAGTACCTGCGAACCTTTCAATTTTTTCACTTGAACGGAGTTCGATGCCGGGGATACACTGTGATACAGTACAGAATAATAATTTATTAGTCAATAAAATTAATATTGTATTTTGTTTTTTAATTATAAGTAATTAAGAATGTTAAGATGGGTTAAATCCCCCTAAGGGTAAGGTCCTCCTTAGACTTCCCCCCCGAGGGTTTCCGCCTTGGTGGTCATCCTCACACCGGCGAAGCCAAGAGGAACCCAGAGAGGGGGCGGCGTTTGGCGTGACTCAGCCCGCCACTCGCTGCCGTGGAGAGGAGACGGCTGGGGAGGAGGTGTACGGGTATTTCGTTGGCCCTGCACCCTATCCCCAGCCGCCTAACGGTGGTCCTGCCGTCAGATGGGGACGTGGTGGGAAGACGGCTGGGGAAGAGGTGTATGGGTATGTCATTGGCCCTGCACCCTATCCCTAGCCACCTAGCGGTGGTCCCGCCGCTCGATAGGGACGTGGTGGGGCCGTGGGGGGGCGGACGAGGGAACCAAAAATTCTTCAACGCTCCCCCAGGGCCGTACTGTGTGCCCCTGGACCCCTCCACCCGGGCGTCTTGGGACGCCTGGTGTTGTGAGTGATCGGGGCAGAGACCTTCGGGCGACGGACTAGGGGAAGTTCATCGCCCGACTGGAGAGGTCCCGAGCTGGCTGGCGTGCAGGTGTTCCGCATGCCACTAGTAGTGGTTGGAGCCGAAAGGCTCCGAGGAGGGCTCGACATCGAGCAGCCGCCGATGGGGTCGCGGATGTGTGCGATAGCGTTCCCGTGACCCCGCGACTGATGGCGGACGAGTCGGAACACCCAGGGGTTTTTAGTGGGTAGACGGATTTCCTTTCCCGGAGTCCCACATAACCCACCCCTCTCCCCAAGGGTGGGTATGCGTAACGCATTTTCCCCTGGTAGAAAAAAAAATAAAAAAAAGGTCCTCCTTACACTTAGACTAGTAGCAAACTTGAATTTGTAGTTCAGGTCCTACTTAGACTTGGCTATTACGCTTCGCTTGTAGCATACTTGACAGAAAAATCTTAAGTTCAGGTCCTCCTTAGACTTGGCTATTACGCTTCATTTCTAGCAAACTTGACGGAAAAATCTTAAGTTCAGGTCCTCCTTAGACTTGGCCATTACGCTTCATTTGTAGCAAACTTGACAGAAAAATTTTAAGTTCAGGTCCTCCTTAGACTTGGCTATTACGCTTCATTTGTAGCAAACTTGACAGAAAAATCTTAAGTTCAGGTCCTCCTTAGACTTGGCTATTACGCTTCATTTGTAGCAAACTTGACAGAAAAATCTTAAGTTCAGGTCCTCCTTAGACTTTGATTTTACGCTTCAATTGTAGCAAACTTGACATAAGTTATAACTTGTGCCTTTGCCATCCTTTCCCTTTAGAGACATCTATGAGCTTTGGATGATTATCCCTTTCGTCAAAATCGTCGGCTGTGTATATTTAATCACTCCACTGAACTGGAATTTGAATTACAAACCATATTTTATTGAAAAGAATCATCCTCATTGGAGTTTACCTAATGTTAACAAACGTGATAAGAAGTTTGTCGACGACGTCTGTTTAAAACCATAAATCTTATACCTACAAAGTATAATAGAGTACTGAGGGCGGATTTTATTTTAGTTTTCATGGACTGATACTATCTCGAGAAAAGAAGTTATTTTTTATGTACTTCTTCCACGTTTTTAGACTTTACCTTATGTTTTACCATAAAAAAGAAGTCTGCCGACGACGTTTTGGTGTCTGTTGAAATCCATAAATCTTATATGGTGCTGAGTGCGGATTTTATTATAGTTTTCACCGACTGATACTGTCTCGTGAAAAAGATTTATGTGTATAATATCTGATACTTCAGGCTGACAGCGCAAATACCTTCAGATAGTGTAAATAAATGATAGAAGATGGGCGTAATAGAATTTCCAAAGTTGCTTTAATACAGGGTGAAAATGTTTGTGTTATTTTCCCGCGACATTAATTTGCCTTCAGTAGTATTATCGAAACAAAAGAGTTGAAATTTATTCTTCGTATTACCTCGGAATGAAATAATGTATCAAAGGTGTGATATATACGGACTATTTTTAGTGGAAAAATGAAATTGTGTTTTTTACTATTCCTTCAATTTCTTCATATTTTTTTACCTTTTAAACCTTCCCTGGGCTTCCAGAAATAATTCAAAACTAAAGTTAACCAAATCGGTAGAGCCGATCTCGAGTTTAAGCGAGACTAACAACATCAATTGATTTTTGTATACCTACTAGCTGTTGCCCGCGGCTTCGCCTGCGTGGATGTCGTTTTATAAATTATTTAAATTTTACGATCCCGTGGAAATGTCCTAATCAAATTTCCCGTCGCGTAACTCTTTGTGGAGTACTTATCTTTTCCCAATAGTATTAATATTTGTTTTATGGAAAGAGCCTGTCCATTAATATTCCACCTTGAAAATTGCGGAAAGTCCCATACCAATTTTCCTACCCATTTTTAGGAGTTTGGGGGAAGTATAAAAAAAGTCTGTAAACCAATTTTCAGGCATTAAAAACTGACAAAATACCCGTACAAACTATTACCTTCACTCGTAGGGGGTTCAGCGTACATTTAAAAAAAAAATCTTAAGAACCTTAACCTTGTTTTCTTTAGCATGAACTTTGTATAGCGGTATTAAAGTGCGAATTGACTCTGTGGCGTTAGGAACACACCTACATTGCTTAGACAACAGTGAGTGTTTGTAATTTAATATGAACTTTATTCAATAGCAATTAAGCTCAAATTGACTCTACGTTTTAGTTCGAAAACGTTTGTATGGGAAAATGAAAAGGGAAATTTTTAAGGTTTTGCCGGCAATTATTCGATTTTTTCTCGCTTTAAGTACAATCCTTGAAATTCAACGAACATTTAATAAAGAATTGGCCAAATTGGTCTAGGCGTTGTTGAGTTATGCGCTTACCAACATATTTTGCGATTCATTTTTATAATATAGATTACGAAAGAAACTAGAACTGAAATAATAAAGATATTTTAATAGAAACCGAACGGATCGGTCGTGATGTCTCGATAAATCAGAGCATTTGCTGAAGAGTTCACAATTTTCTACAGTCCGCTTGATTCAGCTGTTTCTTCCCATCGCCCGCTGTAAAAAGCGTATTTGAAAACATTTTCAATATCTGAATCGGGGTTCTGTTAATCTGCCTTTTGCTAAAAAAGAAATAGTTCAAATTTTAAGTGACGCGTGTGCTAACATAAAGTATGAATTAAATAAAATTTCTGTGTGTGCTTTGCGAAGTGCTGCAGAGTAAAATATATTTATCATAATAGGTTGGGGAAAAAGTCTTTTCGCATTATAGTATGTATGAATTTGTAATAAAATCTCTTTGGCTGTAGTATTTGTATCTGGCTGGTTTTGGTATCATTGAAAGTTAAAATTTTAAAGAACATAATTCCATATTCAAATTAGGCAAATGTGTGATTTTTATTTGTTTTTCGTACTGTCAAGATAAGTGAATCTAATGAAGAAATTCGATACATTTTAAAATTTTACTACAAAAAAGGTAAAAATGCAACGCAAGCCGCGAAAAAAAATTGCTATGTTTATGGACCTAGTGCCGTGTCTGTGAGAGTAGCACAAATTTGGTTTAAGCGTTTTCAATCCGGAAATTTTGATGTCAAAGATGCACCTCGCTCTGGTCGCCCTGTTACGGATGAAATGGATGTCATTTTTGAAAAAGTGGAGCAAGATCGACATATCAGTAGTTACGACGTAGCTGAAGAACTGAGAATTGATCACAAAACAGTTTAGGCGCATTTGAAAAAAGCTGGGTACAAAAAAAAGCTCGATATTTGGGTACCTCACGAGCTCACTGAAAGAAACCTAATGAACCGTCATCATTTGTGATTCTTTATTACGACGTAATGAAACCGAATCATTTTTGAAGAAGCTGATAACTGGTGATGAAAAGTGGATCACGTACGACAAGAACGTGCGAAAAAGGTCGTGGTCAAAGGCCGGTCAGGCTTCACAGACTGTGGCAAAACCCGGGTTAACTCGCAATTAGGTGATGTTGTGTGTGTGGTGGGATTGGAAGGGCATTATTCATTATGAGCTATTACCACCAGGCAGGACTATCGATTCTGAACTCGACTGCGAACAACTGATGAGATTAAAGCAAGAAGTTGAGAGAAAACGGCTAGAATTGATCAACAGAAGGGGTGTGGTGTTTCATCAAAATTAAGAGAGTTTGGCTGGGAGGTGTTAATGCATCCGCCGTATAGTCCTGACCTTGCACCTTCAGATTTCCACCTGTTTCGGTCTCTTCAGAATTCTTTATGCAATGTTAGGTTAACATCACGAGAGGACTGCCAAATCCACTTGTCGCGGTATTTTGATGAGAAGTCCCAAAATTTTTATAGCAATGGGATCATGTCCCTACCTACAAGATGGCAAAAGGTTATCGATCAAAATGGTACATACATACTTTAGTTAAATTTAAATAAACTATATTAAAAAATGTTTTGAATTATCTTAAAAAATGCGAAGAAACTTTTTCCCCAACCTTATATTCAAAACATTGATTTTAGTTGATAAATATGCTTTACGTGCTTTGTCCACTCGAAGAATCCTATAGCGTACGTAAGTATTGTCACGTGCGCACCGTAAAATATCACTTTTCTTATTTCGGCGTTACCAAAACAGTCAATTGTTTCGCTTTAAGTGGTTTTCTATTCAGTGAAATCACAGAATTTATTTATTAGGGTTTACTTTCATGGCTTGCATCAAAAGTCTTAGGAATCGGCGTGCATGTATGAAGAGAATGATGAAAGTAGACGAGGCACGAGAGGTTTGTCAGAACCGGGATATCTGGCGCTCTACACTCTCTGCCTACCCCGTTAGGGACCTGGCGTGAAGATACATAGATACTTTCATGGCTGATATTATTACTTAATACTTATTGTGGTAGTTTGTAAGCATATTTTATTTTGGAGAGGTTAGCCGTAAAATGCTGTTTCACCTTTTAAGAACCGGTGCTACAGCGTAAGAAACAGACGACTTTTTAATTTTTGTTTCAGATTTAAACATCTTAGACTTCGGAAATGGCAACACATTAACATTTTAAGGATTTTGTACTTCAAAAAAAAAAAACAGAGCATGATAAGATCCCTCGTGCGTCTGTCTGCCCGTCTGTCACAACCAATTTCTTCTGAAAGCACTGAGTTGTGACAAATGGATAGACTGACGCACGAGTTTTCTTTTTCCTTCTGATACACGAAGCCCAAAAAGGTGCACAGAAATATTTCTCAAAAAGATATTAAAAAAAATTGGGATTCACACGCGCTTTATTTCAAACTCAAACTCAAATATTTTATTTCAAATTGGTCTACAAGGACACTTTTGCATTGTCAGTTTACAAGCTACCTATAGCGAATGACTTATAATAATAATTATTATTCAATAGGTATTAATAATAATCAAATTAAAATATTTAAAATAAATAAAATTAAAATTTAACCGATTTATACGTCAAATCTTTCAATTCCTTCATGGAAGAAAAAGAAAAATGAATTCGTCATAAGCATAGTCATTAACTAAGCAGAGTTCCAAGTGCGGGCACTACTGAGAAGAACTCCGCTACCCAACAAACTCAGAGTGTTGCTCCTTTAGTCAATATCCTTAGTTAAAATACAAATATATACAGATAATGTGAACGTCCATGGCATATGCATTTTTATGTAATGGAAGTGGCAAACAAGCATGCAGTTCACAATGATGTTAAGTGATGTCTGCAGCCTATATACACTTACACAAAGACCCAGGTCAAAATGCAGATGCGTTACCACTCCCTCAGGAGTGGTAACGCATCTGCATTACAGGGAAAATACAGGGCCGTACATTACCACCTGACCGGAACACGATAGTGCTGAACACTACCATTTAGCGGCAAGTATATTAGGTAATGCGGTGGTGCCTACGCCCGCGAGCGTCGTCACTGGAGCTCTTCCACCAGTACAAAATATATATATATATTTTTTTTTATACGCTTACTCTCACAGCCCCACAGTAGGTTTAAACCTGTGTCGTGGGTGCCGTTGTACACATACAACACATACACAAACACCCAGACCCGAAACAAATATCTGTAGGCCATACAAATATTTGTCCCGGTGCGGGGATCGAACCCGCGACCCTACGAATCAAACGGTCATCTCACACCGCTGGACTAACCGGGTCGTCAAAAATAAAATATGGGTATTATTATAAATACACACATGCATTTCTAAGCAATATACGTAGGTAATGGGCTGTAATATTCTAGTGACGTCATTCTGCAAGTTTATCCCTCAGTAACGGGTCGGATTTCAAAATCCCATATTTTGATGGGCAAACACGTCTATCCTTGTTTATGACATAAATAAAGTGATTCGCATCTTCCTCAAATGACAAAAACTTTTTATCCTCTTCTTTTAGTCTGAGTTTTTATCTTAGCTTTGTTTTCTCTCTGTTTTATGGATGAAATTAATGACACTATCTGTTAAATAAAATGTCTTTCTAACATTTTTATGTCGCGAAAATGGCAAATATACTTACATAGTAAGTGGAATATTATAGTACATATAAGTAGGACGTTATCAAAAACAACATAATTAAGAATCAAACGAACTTACCTGTGAAGTTTGATATCTAATTATACGAGCTTCTTGAACGAAGATGATTACAGTTTACATGCAGCAGTACGCCAGATGGTGCTGTCCTAATCACACATTCAGAGTTAATATTTTACTCTAAAAATCGATTCGAATAATCCATACAATAGTTGTATGGTTCATTCGCATCACTATTCACTCCTCCTGTCATATTGGATTCGGTCAACCCTCATTAGTCAGAGCCCTATTTTTTCGATAGATCTAATGGTTGTGTTAGCAAAACGAAAAACGGGCGGGTTGGGAGTGTAATCATCTTCGTTCAAGAAGCTCGTATAATTAGATATCAAACTTCACAGGTAAGTTCGTTTGATTCTTAATTATTCTTCGCATCTTTCCGAAGATGATTACAGTTTACATGCAGATGTTCAGAGCATCGAAAAATCCACAGCATAGTTAAATCAATGCTATATTATGTTTAATTTTGTTTAGTTTTACATTTATTTATTTTTAATTATTGTCTTAATTTATATTATAAATTATTATATTACCAATTAACAAATTAAATGTGATAAAGCTTAATAATAATATTTAGCTTTTAAATATATTTTAATTTTTTATGTTCTTGTTTAAAGTAAATAAACTATTGAGATTGTAATTAAAAAAAAAAAAAATTTGTAATAAACTTGTTTATTAGTTATGAATTAATTTCGAAATAAATTGTCTATAAAATCGTTTTGATCAGATCGTACCACTTCTTTATTATAATGGCGCCTACCTGTTTTTTTTTCTTAATTTATTTTAAGGCAATGGCTTAAACACTACTTTTATGGCAGAATGAAGTTTGGCGGGTCAGCTAGTAACTAATAAAAAACAATATTATAGATCTACCGTATCTACCTACTAACACAAAGTCTTTTTTTTCACACATACTTTGTTTTCCACGCAGCATTTTGCTGCTAGCAAAACAAAGGCTCTGGTTTTATCACCATGGAACTATACATACACACTGCAGCAGGATATTGCGTAGTTACAACAGGACGGCGCCGAAGAATTTTTGCGCGTCATAGATTTGATTATTCAATTTACATAATAAATTCTTTGTGTTATGACGAGACTATGACGTAAGCTTTGCATGAGAACATGAAATTGCTGTTTTGCTTCACAAATTGCTGTTATGTCATGTGACGTAATCGATAATTCTGTAGTCGTCATGTTGCTGCTGATTTGTAGTAATGGATTAATTAGCATTCGCATTAATTGATAGCATGCTAATGCTGCCTATGTACCTTTTAGCGTATCACAAATTAAATGAAGTTGTAAAATTCTGCGAAATGTGAAACGCTAATTCGCAATTATTTTATTTTATTTTTAAAGAGAAGTAGAGAAAGAAAGTAATAAAAGGCAGAATATTAGTATAGGCAAGGACCTTCATTAATTGAAAACACACCGTTACATTATATGTTTAATAAATGAGCCTCTATAATTTCACTGTACAACTATCACTTTATTACTTTAATCACAATACTCGTGTATATTCATTAATTCACTCATACTTGCTAATTAACACTACGTTCACGATCACAATCACTTCGTTATTACACTTATTACTTAAAGCGCCCTTGGGCGTTCCCTTTCGAGGTTAAAGTATCAATCAATCGTTGCTAACAATGTCACACTTTAAATAGCCTAATTTTACCGGAAAGTAACACAACAGCGCCAAAGTTACGTTCATTAGCCGTTAAATACGACACTAGCGACACCACGAGCGACGACGGCGCCAAAGTTGCTTGCATCAACCGATAGATGCGACAACATCCGGCCATGCTGCAGACGAGGTTGTCCTCAACTTCGTTTCGGTCTGGTGCAGCAGCTGAGAACAGAACATTCCTGTTAATACTAGAAGATGATAAAACTCTTTAGAGCATTCTTCACAATTTGTTTAGCAACAGTACAAGTTATTCAGAATGCTTTATTTTGCCAAGTTCCGAACATTGAAGGTGTCCTACAGTTAGTCTTTAGCATACAAATCAGTTGTATTTTTCTTTATGGTAACAGCGTCCATACAGATTTCTGTTTTACCTGATACAATGAATGACCATTATATTGTCATACTCGTATTCTTACTAACAGCGTCCATACAGATTTCTGTTATACTCTCGGACTACAATGCGACACCGCCCAACTGTTCGAAGCTTATGCACTTGACTCCTATATATCTTGACCTTTAGATTATTATTTTAACAATTACCTGTACATATCATACCTTCTCGTGTTCGACAACATCCGGAATCAAACCTCACTGTTCTCGAGTCTGACCCATGGTTTCATGTTTTCGACACAAGCAGTTCCATTATAGCGCTTGGAGCTCCTCTCTGCACCTCTCATATCTTCCACTTTGTATCGGTCTTTTCTAAGAATCTCTGTTATCTGAAATGGTCCCTTATACAACGGCATTAATTTCTTGCTTTGGCCATCATTAGTACAGCTTGGTATTTTGATAACAACTAAATCTCCAATTTCGTAATTGTGTGGCTGTTTTCTTTTAGAGTCAAAAGCAATTTTCTGCTTTTCAGCGTTAGTTTTAATGTTCTCATCGACCTTGACGCGTAACTTCGTCACATCAAGCAACTGTTCGTCATCGTCAACCGTTTTATCGCCGTTCATTTTAAGTCTGTATCCAAAGAAAACCTCACTTGGTACAGCAGATGTTGTTTTGTTAATTGTGCTGTTAATGCCTTGTTGAATACTAGTTATTTGTTGATCCCATTTATCGTAATCAGTGTCTGCCCCCATACTACGCAGTGGCTCTAATATTGTTAAGTTATACCTCTCAACTTGACCGTTAAAACGAGGTACTGCTGTGGCTATAATATGTGCTCTAATATTCCGTTCATTACAATAATTTGAAAATAATTTCGAACTAAATGCACTACCTGCATCACAAATTAATCGTTTAGGATTTCCAAATACTTTAAATATTTTGTCTAATTCGTTAATCACAATTTTACTTTTTGTGTTTTTTACTGCGCTTATGAAAACAAATTTCGTAAATGCGTCAACAATTACAAGCAAATATGTGTTTTTCAAAGTTGTCTTTATAAATGGCCCCAAATGATCGATATGCAGAGTGTGAAAAGGCCTCGCATATTTCGGAATCGAATTTAACATGCCGGGTTTTTTTCCATGAGCATTTTTAAAATATATACAATTAAGACAATTCCGGATATATTTAGTCACAGTCTTTTTTAATCTCGGAAACCAATATTGCGACTTTATCCGTTCAACAGTTTTATCGACTGCAAAATGGCCAACATCATCATGATTAATTTTAATAATTTGCCATATACAATTTTTAGGCACAATCCAACGTCTACCATATTCAGTCCTACGAAATACTTTATTGCCTAATAGTTCATATTCGTTAAACACCTTTTTATTTGCATCGGCTTCTCCTGACTGTAAAATATCTCGAATGTTGCTTATACTATTATCTTTTAACTGTACGGTCAATATCCAATCGCCTTCAGTTATTGACATTACCGTATCTTTAGTTACAACATTTAGTTTTTTTGTTTCCATGGGATTCCTGCTCAGAGCATCCACATGTTGCATTTGACATCCCGGTCTATGGACAATTTCGAATGTAAATTCTTGCGTTTGTAACACCCACCTAGCTATACGAGGTATAATTCTAATAATTTCTTGTTTGTTTATGGCATGTCTGACTGCATTACAATCGGTTATAATTTTGAATTGCGAGCCAAGTAGATAGTGACGAAATTTTTGCAAACCAGTAATAATTGCTAATAGCTCTAATTCGAATGAATGATACCGTTTTTCGTCACTCGTTGTTTGTCGACTGTAGAAATAAATAGGTTTTTCACCTTTATTAGTAATCTGCATTAGTATACAACCTAAACCATCCCGACTGGCATCTGTATAAAGTATCAGTTGTGCTTTCGGATCAAATATATTTAAAACTGCGTTATCAATTAAAGCCTCTTTAAAATTAATTACTGCCTGATCTTGTTGCGGCCCCCAGTTCCAAGACACATTTTTCTTTAGTAACCTTGTTAAAGGGCTGCATAAAATAGCACAGTTTTTAATAAATTTGCGGAAATAGTTAATCAAACCCAAAAATTGCCCTAGTTGATGTACTGATTTTGGGATAGGATAGTTTTGAATACATTTTATCTTCCTTTTATTTGGACGAATACAGTCTTTAGATATTTCATAGCCTAAAAACATAATTTCATTTTTAAAGAAGTGACACTTATCTAAATTTATAGTCAAATTATTATTTTCAAAAATTTCAAATATTTTTTCTAAGCAAGCAATGTACAAAACATTCAAGGGTCTCTGTAGCTATTAATAAGTCATCCATATAACAAATAACCTCTCCAAAACGCAGATTCCCTAGCACTTTATTCATGAGTTTTTGAAAAACTGATGGTCCATTACATAACCCAAAAGGCATTCTAATAAATTCGTAATGACCGTCCGGTGTTACGAAAGCGGTTTTATGTCTGGATTCTTTTTTTACCATTATTTGATAATACCCACATTTTAAATCGAGTGAGCTATAATATGAACACCCTTGAAGCCTATCAATAAGATCTACTATTACTGGCATGGGATATTTTTCTTGTACTGTAATTTTATTCAACTTCCTATAATCTATGCATAGCCGTTTATCACCGGAAGCTTTGCTGACTAATAAGGCTGGACTTGCATACGCCGAATGACTTTCTTGTATAATCCCATTATCTAATAGTTCACCAACTAATTTTCTCATGACATTTTTTTCAGATTCAGGTAAACGATACGGACGTTGACATACTGGTTTATCAGATGTCCCAAATGGTTTAAATCACTAGATACACATTTGGGGTATTTGGACAAAATAGATTTTACAATATTATTATGTTCTATAGCTTCCGGCTGATTTGCACAAGAAAGCATAGCTACCGTTTGGAACTTTTCAGATTGAAAAGTCAGGGTATCTCCTATACGAGTGTACATAATGCTGCGATCTTCTGTAAAGTTTCTACTTATTAATATATTACACCCTGTAATAAGCTTTATTACATAAAATGCAACAATGCAATCTACTGTATCTATTCTAAGATTTACTATTACCGTGTGTAACTGTCGTCGAAGTTTCTCCTGTAAATCCGACTAAGGACACTGGAGCATTGAGTTTGACGAGTTTTAATCCGTATAAATTAACTAAGTCATAAGTTATTAAAGAACAATCACTTCCCATATCTATAAATGCGTTGCATTCTATATTATTTATAAAAACATCTTTGAAAAACTTTTGCTTTGATTTGTTAGTATCGCTTATTAATTTAACTTCGGATTTTTCATTTTTAGACTGCTGTTTTAATCTACAAGCGATTTCCAAATGGCCAATCTTTTGACAATGTGTACATCTAATATTGCCTTCTAGGTTACAATGATATCGTTTATGTCCTGTTTCTCCACACCTAAAACATACTGCTACATTGTTTCGCTTAATAACATTATTATTAGTATTATTGACCTTATTGTCAGATTTATTCTCAATATTGCTTTGACCATATCTAGAAAAGTATGGTTTGCTCTGAACTGAATTAGTATTTTTACTACTAGTAACTTTTTCAGAAAAAGTGTTAATTCTTCCATGTAAAAAAGAAGCTAAATCATAGCAATATTTAAAATTTCCAGCTTCTGACGCGGTAGTTATATTTTGTCACCTATTGACCCAACGATGATAGAAATCATATCACGTTCTGAAAACCCTAATCTCAGTCTATCAATTTTATTTTTTTGTTGGAAATGAAATTCATAAAGGGATTGATTTTCTACTGGTCTAGTATCAATTAATTCTTTAAGCAAAGCAAACATATTCCGTTTAATCTGAAATGTATCCAGCAATGCCTCTCGCCAATCTTTCCAAGTCCATTTTGTCCAATATGTATGATTTTTTTGCAAGGAATCATACCACATTTTGGCGGTATTACGCAATTTCTGTAACGATTGATACACCATGACGCGATCTGACCAACGAAAAGAACGAGCATTGGCTTCTACAACACTAACCCACATTTCAATATTATCCACCAAGGGGTCAAATTCAGGTATAACGGCTGATAAAAGAGTGACATGTTGACTTACAGTTGGTGACGACTTACGACGATACTTTTTTCTTCTTCGATCTTTACTATCACTGCTGCTAGAGGATGAGCTCGAGGAATCAGACGTACTCGAAGGCGGCCGTTTTTCTCGCCTTTTTTGACGTTTCGGCATAATGTAGGTGGGGTAGATTGAACACTTCTGATAATAAAAGGCAGAATATTAGTATAGGCAAGGACCTTCATTAATTGAAAACACACCGTTACATTATATGTTTAATAAATGAGCCTCTATAATTTCACTGTACAACTATCACTTTATTACTTGAATCACAATACTCGTGTATATTCATTAATTCACTCATACTTGCTAATTAACACTACGTTCACGATCACAATCACTTCGTTATTACACTTATTACTTAAAGCGCCCTTGGGCGTTCCCTTTCGAGGTTAAAGTATCAATCAATCGTTGCTAACAATGTCACACTTTAAATAGCCTAATTTTACCGGAAAGTAACACAACAGCGCCAAAGTTACGTTCATTAGCCGTTAAATACGACACTAGCGACACCACGAGCGACGACGGCGCCAAAGTTGCTTGCATCAACCGATAGATGCGACAACAAAAGTAGAAGAAGAAAGAAAAATATGACTTCAGGCGAGACTCGAACTCGCGACCTACTGGGAATCTAGTCCAGCCGCTCTTCTAATTGAGCTACTGAAGTCCTGCCCGATTTGTCAAATCTTTCCTTCACATCTATTGCATTGCTTTATTGAGCATGGTTGGCAATAGATGGCGCTACTGTTACCATAAAGCAAGGCAATAAATGTGAAGGAAAGATTTGACAAATCGGGCAGGACTTCAGTAGCTCAATTGGAAGAGCGGCTGGACTAGATTCCCAGTAGGCCGCGAGTTCGAGTCTCGCCTGAAGTCAAATTTTTCTTTCCATTTTTCTTTAAAATAAAATATATTTCACAAGCATGTGTTAATGCGAAATAATATAAAAACAAAAACAATGAATGTAGAAAAAGCACGGAAGGTGTGTAAGGACCGGGATATCTGGCTCTACACACTCTCTGCCTACCCTGTAAGTAAGGGATTTGAGGTAAAAATACAAACGTACTTCCATAGTTGTACTATTTATTTTTCGCAATTTACCGACCCCAAGATCATTTAAAAATCAAAAAGGGAAAGCAAAATTTGACGCCTCGGTGTGGGACTTCGGTAGCTTAGTGATAAAGCGGCTGGACTGGTTATCCTGAGGTCGCAGATTCGATTCCTGCCCGAAGTCAAATTTTTCTTTCCGTTTTTTCTTTAATTTTTACTATTTCCATAGCTTGGCAGATGTGTGTGAATTGAACTGAACTGAATTCGAGACGGATGAATCCTTTTCTATAATTTAAATTCTTATAAATTAAGTTAGTCTCAGTAGCTGTTCAAATTAATAAATCATTTTCATCAGGCATTACAAAACCGTTTAGACTTGGAACTTCAAAGAAAACATAATTGACATTCATCCCACGTTTGCGTGAAATATTTAAATCGTGTCGTGGGTCACGACACGATTTAAATATTAAATATTACGTATTTTTATCCTGGCTATATATACTGTCCTTAGAAAGTTCATTGAATTCCAGTGAACATAAGAAAATAAAGCTACGACGAAGAAGTGACCACAAACATTACACAACAATATCCATTTATAAAACAAACGTTCCTTAGTAAAGGAAATCTAAAATCCAAATCTCGCTGTAGATAGACCGTCTCAAAGGCAAATGGCGGCCGAATATCGTTAGGGCCACGGAATAGATAAATCTGTGGTTAGGGCCAATAGGGATCCATAAACATTACTGTTGAGATTGCCGGATTATCGACATGTTCTCAAAATGTCCATCGAGAATAACCACTAGGCTACTGATGCAGCAAACACAGTTGTACATAAATATAGCGTTAATGCATATTTCATTAATTTAATGTGTGTGTAGTTGCGAACTATAACTTTTGCCAAGTTATTGGAATAACTTGTATTAAAAGCGCTAGCCACAATCCTTATTTTTTTTTTATGTTTTAAAAGTGGCAAACAAGCATACAGTTCACATTGATGTTAAGTGATGACTGCAGCCTATAGACACCCACACAATGACCAGAGGTAAAAATGCAGATGCGTTACCACGCCTGAGGCCTAAGGTGTTATGCCTCTGTGCCGGAAATTACAGGGCCGTACATTACCACCTGACCGGAAAACGATAGTGCTGAACACTACCATTTATCGGCAAGTATATTAGGTAATGCGGTGGTGCCTACGCCCGCGAGCTCCGTCACTGGAGCTCTACCACCAGTAGAAAAGGTTCAAGAATAATCATTCTACAAAATTTTAATCAACAACAAAAGCACTTTTTTTGTCGCAGGACACTGTTGCCCATCCTACTTTAATGTACATACTACCGCCCTGTTGGTGAATTATTTGACCGCCATTGATCGGTTGACTGGTGGTACTAGAGGAAGAATTATCTTACACTACTATGCGGTGCGGTCGTCACGTCTCAACGACCAAAAAAACATCCTATGCGTTCTTCTATATAATAGTTAATTGAATTTCACTGAATATAATAAACTAACAACAGTAAAATTGCACCATAGTTGTTGTATATTTACCAAAACACTATCCAAAAATTAAAAAAAAAAACTTTTTAAAAATTTATTTATTCAACGTCGCTTCTTAACATCTAAGGTCATTAGCGACCACGTCAAAACTACAATTATTTTTTATATTCATTTGTATTTACATATCAATCAATTTTAAAAAACTTAAGGTTCTTGTACATCCATCTTCGTTTAAACATTTCTTTAAACTGTAAGGTAATTTACATTTCTGTTTTTCGTTACTGAAAGCTGTGCACTCGAATTTTACACCTCCTAGTAGAAGGAGTAGTCGAGTCCATGTTTGCATTTGTTTTTATCTTATTTCGTTATCAGGTGAATATGTGTCATATTTGTATATCCAATACACAATAATAGTAACAAACTTTTCTTTTAGACTACGCTCAGGACACATTCCATCAAAGAATTTTACTTTTTTAATGAACAAAGTCTCTTCACCTAATTGCGACGATTGCGGAGTAGTTGAGGATGTAACACATATTTCGGTGGAATGTGTCAGAAACGAGAGGTTTAGGGTTGTGAACCTCGGACCTAGAGTCGGACAAGTTGGCCATTTGAACAGTATTCTTGCGTCCCCGACGTCGCCGGAGGCCAGAAAATTGTTTAAATTACCCGAATTAGGTTTTAAAAAAAATGTAATATACATTTTTTTAAGTTAGGATTTCGTAAGTATTTTTGTTATTTTATCATATATATATTTTTTGTGTATAATATGAGTGGTGTTTACGGGACGATGTGGTCGCCTTGCGACAAAGTCCTTTATTAAAAAAAAAAAAGTCTTTTAGTAAAGCAATATCTAAAAAAATAAGCGGTTCCCGAATCTCGGTCTAGATTGACCATCGCGAAGGCAAATGGCGCTGAACATCATTGCGGGTAATGGAGAGCCATAACCATTACTGTCGAGGTTCCCGGAATATCGACATGTCTTGGACAGAAAATTGAGATTAAATTCTATCAAGGATCTAAGCTGTTACAGAAATTTAAATATTAAAGAAAAAATGGAAAGAATGATTTGACTTCGGAAAGGAATCGAATCTGCAACCTCAGGATAGTCAGATGGACCAGACCAGCCGCTTTACCATTAAACTACTGAAGCCTATTTATTACCGAAGCATTTTCTTTAATTTCTAGATTCACTCGCATGTGTTATTGCGAAAAATAAACCAATTTCAATATTTCTTAATTATTTCAATTCCAAACTGCCTCAGTAGCCTAGTGGTAGCAGGACACTACTACTACTATGGGGTCCTGGGTTCGAATCCTGGGTAGGGTACTATCAGAGAGAATGGTGTAAAGTCCTTTATCCCTGGTGCTATTGGAATTTTTCCATTTTCTGGAAATTTCCCAGTACCTCGAAGTTTGGGTACCTGTTACATGGGCCAAAACGTACCTAACCGGCGAATCGTGGGTGTTTGCATCTATGCTTGAATGCATGCATTTACCTCTGTCTACCTCTTCGGGGATTACAGGTGTGAAGTTACGTTTTTTTTTTTTAATTTGAAATGTATCTACGATAAATTCTACTTTACCTCTCTTCATAATTCAGGGTTGAGTCCCATAGAACTAAAAGCAAGGGTTTTTTTTATCGGATCGCTGAATGAGCTACGTATTATTCTGGGATAATCCCGGCGGGCTCCGACCATCCGGTATCCTAGCTCTAGTTGAAATGGAATATCGTATTTCTTTTGAGTGCTTACTTTTCTGGAACTGTAATATTATAAATAGTACGAATAATAATATCAAAAAGGGCAATCCATTTGATCTAAAGGTTTCTCTTCTACATCATTATAACAACAGCTGATATTTGTTTTTAATTGTCCTTTTTAAAATTATTATTATTATTTTTATTATAGCCTTTTATTCAGATCTTTAACATACATATACATACATTTACAATCTCATACAACCAAATTAAACTTAAAACTTATGCTATAAACTGTTCTTTGGTGATTTTTTGCAGATCTGTTTGCCAATCGGCAAAGGCCTCCTCCAACCTTTTCCATTCTTTCCTTGTTTGGGCTACTCTGTTCCACATCACACCTGCCACCTCCCTGATGTCATCGTCCCATCGTTTCTTCGGTCTCCTAACCCCAACCTCCTTTTTTAAATAAAACTTATAAAAACCTGGCTTAACCCAAAAAATCATCTAACAACACACTAGCGAAGCAATAGACCAACACACTTAGCACTACCTGGGGATCCGATCGGATCGGATCGGATCGCAGCAAGTTCCTCCCACAATAACCTTTTCTTTTTGGGTTATGGGCTGGCGTCCTATTGGGATAATTCAATTTCATAGGTTTTCAAGTTCCAACTTCTTAGTTTGATCCTGATCATATGGTGAAAGTCATTAGTGGCGTTGTTGTCGTTAGTGGCGTTTGTAGCGATTGTGGCGTTGGTGGCATTGGTGGCGTTGCTGGCGTTGGTGGTGGTGGTGATGGTGATGGTGGCGTTAGTGGCGTTGGTAGCGTTGGTGGCGTTGGTTGCATTGGTGGCGTTGGTGGCGTTGGTGTCATTGGTGGTGGTGTTGGTGGTGTTGGTGGCGTTGGTGGAGTTGGTACCTTTGGTGGCTTTGTTGGCATTGTTGGCTTTGGTGGCGTTACTCTAATATCGTGTAAGAGACGTAAGATTTTTTTAGTAATCCATAAGCGTTTTCGTATGATCCAAAATGAATCAAAAGTTATATCCAAAAAATGCTGCTCAAAGTCACTATTCTACGCGAATGAAGTCGCGGGCACAGCTAGTAATATAAATATTATATTGGATAAAGTTGACATCAAATAAACAGGCATGTGGGAGAAACATTGAAACTTTGAAAGTATTTATTGGTTTCCGTAGTTTCGGCATCGGCTGGGAAAACTTAGGCGATTGCTGAACTTAGGAGGAAATCCTTGTGGGTACGTAATTGTCCACTCTTGAAGTTAACCGGCCTTTTTGGTCTCAGGCTCCTTTATCTAATGAAGTTGCGATTTATGAATACTTGAGTAAGTATAATTTCTGTCATGCTAAAATTGTATTATTACTTAATTGTGCATTCGAATTATAAGCAGCTTTTATATACAACCTACGTACTCTTCTATCTATATTTATATAAATCAATTGCTGTTCGTTAGCCTTGCTAAAATTCGAGAACGGGTGGACCGATTTAACTAATTTTGGTTTTGAATGATTTTTGGAAGTCCAGGGAAGGTTTAAAAGGTAAGAAAATATGAAGAAATTGAAAGGAAATAAATTGTAAGAACCTTAATTATATTTTTTCATACAAATCAAACGCTTGACACATTATTTCATTGTGGGGCAATACTTCGTATTTCAGATATTAATTTAATAATCATAAAGAATTCTAACTTACGGGAAATACAGATTAAGACATTAAATAATAAATTGTAAGGTATATCAATCTACAATTAATATATGAATTAATATATTCTTGTTTTACAAAAGACAGCAAATCTAAGAATTTGTAAATTCAGTAACATGAAAACTTAGCTTGAAAGTTCAAAATTAAATTCACCTCTTGAATGATGAACTGGATAAGCATTGATTTTGTTCGTGGAGGAGTTATTCATATTAAATTAAAATATCTTTTTTTGAAACAAACAATTCTTTACATTTTAGTAATCTCGTAACAAACAAAGTACATTTTTAATGTATCTCCGTATTGAAATTCTAACAAACACCCATTATTTCAATTCTTATCACACAATGTAAGCTACGCTTAATTATAATCTAGTAAAAAGTAACTACAAATAATTTGAGAAAAGTGTGAATTAAATGGACGTTACTTACAATAGGTATTATGTCATACGTCATCGTAGTACCACAGTATAATTAACACGTTCGTTTTCTTTAGACTGTGGTAGTACTTTTATATAGTCAGTAGGTAAAATTTCGAATATTAATGAGGTTGTAAGTTGCTAATTTTTAATAAATCAATTACATTGTAGTTTGTCAAGTTTTGCTATTTTTATTTCATTCGTTATTTTCTATTGTTAGAATATTCCGAAACACAATTTTTTACGCTCCTTCATTTTGTCGTTCAATAAAAAATATATTGGCGCATTGCCAGTAGGATGTTGAACACAGTTAAAATAACGCAGTAGGTATACAGTATTCTTGTAGAAGTTCTAAATATATATAGAGTCTTCTTTTTTAAAACGGACTTATTTAGGCGGCTCGTCTCGAGGTGGCACCTGTCTTCTTCACCAGACAATCGGTGAGGAGTAGCCATAGCGTTTATTACCGATGCAAAACAGTCTGTTTTGAAAATTTTTTTGCGGGGAGAAATAAGCGTGACGTACACAAACACTAAAAAATCGTCTATTACCACGAAACTCACACCTTGACTTTAACTTCAAAAATATAAGCGGTGGGTTAAAATCATTTTTCGATTTAGTAAACTGTTCGTGACATATTAAGCTTTAAAGTGCCAATTTTCGTTAGAGACAAGTGTCCCCCCCCTTTACCAACTAAACGGTTGTTGTTAGAAATTCAAACGTTACGGTTATAGTAGCTACATATAACGAAATTAAAAGGAAAACTATCACACCTAACTTGGCTTTACAAGTTTGCGAGAAGTAGTCGACCAACTGTTATACTCGAAATTTTTGAACTATTCCATAGAACATATCAAACGCATCCATAGCAACGTAGCATAGCACATCTCTGGTGGAAAAGCACCCCAAAGGTGACACTGGGATCGTTTTCGAAGCAAATGGACAACTCTTTTAATATATATGTCAAAAATGTCAGTCTTCCTATTTGCATATGAATGCCGTGTATGCCCAACGGAGACATAACTTCGATACTTCAATATTGGTGATGCGCTGGCCTTTTTTGTATTCACACGGCGGCGGCGTTTATACGAAAATACGAAACAAAATTGAATCTTGGGACGTACAACCTTATACAAGTAAGTGTGAATGAATATGAATTTAATAACGGACTAGGCATGTTATGAAAATATGTAGAAATACTTTACGTAGAAATGTCAAGAATAGGTTCGAGATTTCGTCAAAATATGGCTTTGCCGTGCCTTTCATATGTATTTTGTACAAAATTCACGTTTCATTGTTGTTTTGTACATATTTATAGAATTATTGTTTTAATATATACAGTAAGGGCTATTTATTTATGTAATTATTAAGGGTTCCGCAACCTACAAGCAAAAGAAATCCTAGGTTCGGCAACTCTTTGTACTAGAAGCTGTTACCTATTTGATATGAATTTGTTGGTATGGTTGGTCGGTATCAATATTAAAATGTGGTAAAGTAAAGTTAAAAAAAAAATAGTAATCTTCCATACAAGTAAAGGATGAGAATGTATTTTTACCCTTACAGTTGTGTTTTAGAAGTTTTTTAGTGAAAAGTGTTTTGGATGTAATTTTTTTGAAACTTTGTGAAAACCACTTTTTTATTAAACATCCCTTTTTTGTGGTCTATTGGTGGATTACTGGCTTTAAATTATAATTTTACTCGGTCGACCAGCTAAATGGCTGTATTTGAATGCGTTAAAAATACAGTAGTTATATATCTACATATGTGTATAAAAAAAGTTAAGCAAACACATAAGCAGGCTTTACAAAGCTAACGAGTAGAAGTCGACCATCTAAAATGTAGTTGGAGAAACGTAATCCTACATTGCATGTGTCCGACTCGCACTTGGTCGGTTAAAATTTAGAGACATTGCATAAGATTTAGGAATCCAAGGTAGCCAGTGATATAATAAGTTTGACATGAAATTGTTGGATGATATTCCACCCAGTTGAATTGAGTTATAAGTCCTTAAGGGTTACTAGAGACATATAAATATTATTTAAGCTTCATTATTATGCTCCATTTTTCTGGTGGTAGAGCTCCAGTGACGGAGCTCGCGGGCGTAGGCACCATCGCATTACCTAATATACATGTCGATAAATGGTAGTGTTCAGCACTATCGTGTTCCGGTCAGGTGGTGATGTACGGCCCTGTAATTTCCGGCACAGAGGCAAAAAATCCTAGGCCTCAGGAGTGGTAACTGAATTTTGACCTTGGTCTTTGTGTAAGTGTCTATAGGCTGCAGTCATCACTCAACACAAATGTGAACTGCATGCTTGTTTGCCACTTCCATTACATAAAAAAAGGTACGTCAACAACTTACACACTCTTAAAAATAATTAATTGAACTAACTATATCATATTATAACTCACTGATTTCTCTAGAGAAATTAAGTGCCTAAGGTAAAGATTGTGAGATAAGGCAAAAATATTGTAATGTATTTATTGAACGAAAGATTTTTATTACGATGTAAAAATAAATAGCGCTGAGAGTTGGAAGTTATCCTTTAGAGGATTGGTTTATTTATTTATTTAATCTTCCAAGCACAATAAAAGTACATGAGGCGGACTTAATGCTAGGTAGCATTCTCTACCAGTCAACAAGTTTATCGTTATTATAAGATTACAAAATTTTAATTAATATTACCTAATATCTTTGTGTAACTTTATAAAAGACTAGCCGCCCCGACGAACTTCGTATCGACTTAAAAAAAGAATAATGTCCAAAAAATCTAAAACAAAATTGTTGAGAATCATCCTTATCAGTTAGAATAGATTTTGGCCGATTCTCAGACTTACCAATAGGCACACAAAATTTCATGCTAATCGTTGCAGCAGTTTCGGAGGAGGACAATTAAATAAATAAAAGTACAGAGATTTGTTTCGGTTTGAGTGGATACATTTTTCGTGACTGAAGAAAAAAAAACATACAGGCGAATTGAGAACCTCCTCCTGTTTGAAGTCGGTTAAAAATAAATTATAGTAGATACGTAATTATTTAAACAAATTTCAAGAGCGAGTTGCAAAAGCCATTACATTTTCAACAACCACTTTGAATAATATGTAAATAGAAAAAATATTTATCATTTACTGGTGGAAGAGCTCTAGTGACAGAGCTAGGCACCACCGCATTACCTCTATCTGCCGCCAATTGGCAGTGTTCAGCACTATCGTGTTCCTATCCTATCGTGGTTAGATGGTAATGTATGGCCCAGTAATTACTATCACAGAGACTTAACTTAGGCCCTAAGACCTACTGATGGCAACGCATCTGCATATTGACCTCTGGTTTTTATGTAGATGTCTATAGGCTGCAGTCATCACTTAACATCAATGTGAGTAGCAAACTTGTTAGCCAACTTCGTTACATAAAAAAAAATTGCAGTGTGTGCAAAGTTTATCATGAACGGAAACCAAAACTTAATTGTTAAAATAAGGAAAGCATCCAGATCTCCTGGTGGTACATTACAAAAAGTATTACTTTTTAATTAACTTCACTAAGAAAGAAATAAATAAAGGAACTTTCAGACGTATAATCGTTCCTTTGTGGCAAGAATCGACTTAGGTGACAATTCATCCGCAAATGTAACTTATCTGCGGATGAAATGTCACTCGTTAAAAACAGTAGGGGTTGACTCATCCGAAGTTTTGTTGTGATTCGGAGCAGTCGCCACCTAGGTAAATTACTAGTGGTCCTTTCATCCAAAGTTGAGCAACACCTATATTATACCTATCCAAGAAGGCGACTGCATGAAGTTGTCAACTTTTTGAATCCATATCGAGTAAATGTCGCTTTGGTTGGAGACGACGACAGAATATAATGGGACAATAATAAATAGTTGTTTCGCAAGAGCGCTCGCAGTAAATCCTGTTCTAATGACTACTTCAAAGTACGAATACAGAATATTAGCAGTAAATATTTAAGTATTCGTGACAGATTCTGCGAACATTCCTCGAACATTGGTGAATTTGAGAAATTAATAATCCTTAGTGTAAGGCACAGAAAGGATCAAAGTGAAGGTCAATTCAATATAATGTTACGTGAAAGATATTAAACGTTATTTGAGTGACAAGCTTATCATTATTAATCCTGTACTGTTCTCGTTTTATCTGCCCTATTTTTTCAAAAAAAGATTAGCGATGTTGTGCACTTTTTGTGATGGCTAAATATGTTAAACTCGCGTCAGGACACGTAACCTGATCGAAAGTTTGTAAGATGGAGGGAGAATAAACCGCCGCACCGGCTCGGCGAAGTCACCTTGTGGCGACCTATCGAATGCCAGAACCACAATACAAATATGAACAGTATGGAAACTACGTACAAAACGTTGAAACGGCACACTCACACAAACATGCGCATCGATGAGGCCCCTAAGCGGTTCTCGCAGTGCTGCAGTAGTGAGACGCACGCTACTCGAGCGTCGATGCGCATGTTTGTGTATGTGTGCCGTTTCGGACGTTTTGTACATAGTTTCCACACTGTTCATATTTGTACTGTACCAGAACTGTCTATGTTGATAGTGTGAGTGTTTGTTATGATCGCTGTTAGTTTGTTTGCGTAGTATATGGAACCAAAATCAAAGCTTAGCTTGTATGTGATATTAGATGAAGTTATTCAAGTTAAGATGTTCTATGAAAACTGTTTCAACCATTGCAAGTGGGTGGAGCTTATCTTGGCGCAAAAATATACACCAATTAGGCGCGAGGCAAACACACCTGACTTCACCTGATTAGTGTTTGATCGAATTTTGATACTGGAACGGAATTGGAACGGAACCGTAAAAATCAGGAAACTTTATAAAATTTGGATAACAACATAAAATAGGATATCTTATTGATAAATTATGACTACATTGGAGTTTTACATTCTTGGTTTCCCACTTTCTCAATATCAAAAGGTTGTTCGTATAAAGTTCCTTTATTGAAGTGAACTCATATCCAAAGCAAACAAGTATATTGTATTTGAACAGTGTGATTGGCATGGCAATCGTCAACTTCTAATATTTGAAACCAATGGAGAAAGGAAACTCAAGAGATCGATTTAAATTATTTAAACAGTAACAATTTCAAGAAATAGTAACTTTGCTAGATACATCCATGTCATAAATTGACAAACAAAATACAATTTACATGGTAAGTAAATAATCGACGCCTTATAGTGAAAACCTCGTAAGTGTAAAATAAGTAACTAATCAGGAGAACGAAAAAACTGCGTACTGAAAAATTTTCGTATAGGATCGTTTATGTTGTTTTATTTATTTATGTGAAAATTTAGCCCGCTTTTATATCCAGAACTGTTACATTCTGTAAGATTGAACACTGAACAATACGTTCCTTGCAAGGTATTCACGGCTAACTGACAGATGCGAGTGCTTACGAGGTTCTCAATTACTGTCATAGAGAGCGCTAAAGGTATAAAATTGACAAATTAGTGAGATTAATTGCATCCTCTTAGGTACCTTCACCAAATCTAACCTTGCACACGGTTGTTAGAAGAGTTAGTGGTTCTGCAGGTACCTAATGGTTTTTGCTATATCTACTAAACTGACCTGGAGATATCGCGACAATAGGTAGGTATGCTACTTGCATATACATACGCTACTAAACCGGTTTTGCTGTGTGACAGATCAGTCCTACCTCTTGACCAAATAGGTCGAGTACTGTCTGAGTGTGGGGTCAAGAGTATTAGGAATCGACATGCATGTATGAAGAGATTGATGAATGTAGAAGAAGCACGGAAAGTGTGTCTGGAGCGAGATATCTGGCGCTCGATAGTCCCTGCCTACCTCGTAAGGGACTTGGCGTTACATACATAATATACATTAAGATCAGAAAGCTCTTTACATAGGGCCACGCTCTCAGGATAGTCGTTTTTCTTATCCAAAAATATAATGTAGGTAATATGTCTTTTAGTATGGCGGCGTAATTACTATCACACAGACATAACAACTTAGGTCTCAGGGGTGGCAACGTATCTACATTTTGACCTCTGATTTTTGTGAAAATGTCTGTAGGCTGCAGTCATAACATAAAAGAGAGCTGCATGCTTGTTTGCCACCTTCTTTACATATATTATAATAAAACATAAGTTACCCCATTTTTAGGCTTCCGTCCCGTATTACGTATTCTTTTTAAGTAACCTTACTGCCGATTGTTAACTACAAAATCTATGGATTTTTTCATATGCGTCAAATTAAATAAGTTGCTCCTGCTATGAAGCCTATATATCTATAAATTACGTTTTAATAATTGCAGCTTCCACATGACTAAGTCGATGTTGAATATTAGGTATAAGACAAAAGTAAGAACGGCCCTAAGGGAAAATGCCCGAATGTTTTTATCAGTTCGGTAAAGGAAATTATATTACCCTCTTAGATGTCACGAACAAAGAGTTTTTTTTTGGAAGAAAAGCCATTTGTGCCGGTTTTTTCTAACGGAAAGAAAATCTTATATGATATTCACAAGCGAAAACCCTAAGGTTGAATGAAAGTAAAAAAAATAATTAATTGGAACCGCTTTTTGTATAAGAAAGAATTTCAGTTCTTAAAATATATCTCAGTGTGGGGTAACGTGACGGAGCTTATACGTATATTTAACGGTAAACAGGTACATTAAGGTCCGGTTTTAATAAAATATTTGTAAAAGTTAAATTTTCAAGTTTAAAATAGTCTTTCAGATCTACTCGTACCAAAGGGGCACAAGTAGAAACGCTAGGTCCATGGGGCCACAGTACACGCGTCGTGTTCAGAGACGTTGCGAAGCGTTTGGTCGATACTTCCCGTGACCTTGGCTTGTAAATATTTTGACCAGAATATAAGCATTGCCATTCAACGTGGCAAAGCTACCAAGCCTTCTGGGAACTTTTCCGCAAAACGACAGGGATATGGATTGTTTGATGCAAACCTGCTTTATTTGTTAATATTAAGATTTAGTTGCACCAGCATATTATTGGCATAGTTAAACTTATCAGGATTGACAGATTTCCTCATCAGACAGATAATTTGGAGTTTAAACTTAAAATTAACCAGCGCAGCTCGGCCAATTACAATAGGGAATCGGACAACTTTTGAGAATGTGTCTAAAATTATTCTTTATACGTTTACTTAACCATAAAAAATATTAATTTTATTATTTAAACATATTAAAGTACCAGAAACTACACATATATTTTATAATTTCAAAAATGCCGCGTAAACGGTGCCGAATGACTCTGAACAATGTGACATCAACTGTTTGCAATCAAAGTGAATCTTTTAATTCCATACGACTAACCAAGTGCAAATAAATTTTGTTGAATTTCGTATAACTTATTTTTCGTGTAAATAACGTAGAAAATATCCAAAAAAAGAGCCCATAAATCAAAGTATCACTTATGTAAAATATTTGTTGTACAAACATATGATGTCACGTCCTGTGATTGATGTTTCGTTCAACTTGGAGCACAGATAAAAAATATTAAAATTATTACATTTTATTTTGTAATTTAAAAATAAATATCATTAATATTTCACGAAAATATTTAATGAGTCATCGTATTATTTCACAAACATTCATTCTTATTTATTTTCGATAGCTGTCCGATTGCCTATTTGGAAATGGTACAACCAATTTATTTTACTTAACCGGTACTTTAGCAAATTTGTTAAAGTTCAAATAAGATGCAACCCAGCCTAAGTAAATTTACGACCTAAACTGTCGCTGAAACTCTACCTCCAATAAAAACATGTTCATAATATAACATGAGAGCTATGTTGACAGAGTGTAATGATCGACATATTAAAGGGTTTATTATTAGAGCTATTATAAATGGACAGGCATATAAAGTCACATTCATTTAACCTTTATTGAAATGTTATTAAGTGCTGTAATTCAGTGATATGAGCTCGAGATAGCAGAAGCCGATATAAATTACGATCGGCTTAATTAGATGTCATTGAGTGGCATTGAGTTAAGAGATAAATAATGATATAGACAGGTATATAAGTTAATTAGCTGAGAATATTATTAGGGCGGGGTGTAGGTAGATTCAAATACATAACTTATTTATTATTTAAGTCAACTAAATAACTTTGTTAGTAGGTGGAGGTCACGATATTAATGACGTCATAAAAATACTAACCCCCTTATTCATAAACGTACATTAGATACGTTTTAGTTATAGAATGCTTTTTCTTTGTCAGTTACATTGTCAAATGTGCAGGATAGAAAAAGACAAAGTAGAGATTAGCAACACTTTAGCTAAAATACGTTTATGTGTACATAATAAAAAAAACGGCTTTACCCTAAAAACGTTCGCCACAATGCCGTTAAAATCTATTCCACACTCGAATTCAAATGCCTTTCGGCATTATCGATAAATATGTTGCATCTTTTTGTGCTATTTACAAGCTGCCAGCGACGATAAGTTCGAACTTGCCCATTTGTATCCGAAGTTTGCCCCGAAATGGGCAGCCGTAGTTTGGTATAAAGTTTGTACGTGGGCCGTCTCGGGGCGATATTCGAAATTGTTACCTCATTTGTATATTTTTATTGTAGTGCCCAGAGGCGTTGTATTACAAAGGTAAGGCTGGCGAAAACTTTGACTTTTTATAACAAAAAAAAGAAATTCATTGTTTGGATAGAGACCTTACTTTGCAACAAATTAATTTTAATTCTCTGATCGCGGTTCCTTTACACGACTGACTATAAAAGAAGTGCCATGTTTTGATGAAGCTTATTTTTGCTTTATAAAACTTAAGTCTTTAAATTTGTCTTACCAAAAACGTAAGTTTGCACTGTAACACGCTTAGGGACCTTTTTTATAAATAACAAAATCAAAACGGAAAATATCGCTTACAACATACCTAATCAATATACTTACTATCTTAAAATTAATAAATAACGATTTTGTACATGAAAAAAAACCTGGCCGCATTGCTACAATTAATGGCAAAGCCTATTTTCTCTCCTAGTAATATTGGCCAGCCTTTGGTGAAGGGAAATTTCGACTAAACGCTTCGCAACGTCTCTGGAGCCCAACGGACCTAGCGTTTCGAATCCCAAAGGTCACAAATAGATCTGAAAGACTGTATTTGCACCGCTTGAGAACACGTCGGCAATCTGGCTTCGTTTTGAAAACCGTTTTACTTTATAATTTTACTGGAAGGTTCTTTATATCTCATCTCCTAGCTCATCCAAAAATGGGATGAAGTTTTCATAAAGTTAGAATGCGTGCCGTCGGCACAGCTTGAGATCAGGATTGTTGCCTCATTTGTATATTTTATTTTTGTACCCTGGAGCATTTTGATATGCAGATGAAGTTGGTGCAAAGTTTTAGTGGTTCAAGGTTTTGGTTTTGTTCGTTTTTGAATTGGTCATACATATTAAAGTTCCTCTTTTTTTATCCAGGGGAAATACGTTACGTATACCCAACCTTGGTGAAAGGGGTGGGCTATGTGGAACGCCGAGGAAAGCAATCGACTACCCTCTAAAAACCCCTGGGTGTTCCGACTCGTCCACCATTTTTTTTTATGTCATTGGATTAACAGACAAGCAGACGGGCCACCTGATGGAAAGTGGTTACCGTCGCCTATGAACGTTTGCAACATCAGGGGAGTTGCCAACGCGCTGCTAGCCCTGAAGGACTCTTTTGGCGCCAGTTTTGAAGAGCCTCATATTGTAGCTCCGTGGGAACACCTCTGAGGGAAGTCCGTTCCACAATTTGCACGTTCTGGGCAGGAACGAACGCGCGAATCGGACTGTTGAGCATTTCCAAGTATGCAGTCTGTGCGGGTGGAACTTCTCTCTTCGGCGGGTGGTGCGATGTAGGAATCTAGACGATGGCACCAGATCGAACAGTTCATCAGAGCACTCACCAAAGGCGGTAGAAAATGCACAGACATCCGATGTCTCTGCGCAGACTCAGATCTTCGAGTCTATCTGTGATTCCTGGGTCGTTGACGATTCGAATGGCACGTTTTTGAATTGTGTCAAGAGGGCCAAGCAGGAATTTAGGGACTCCCGCCCAAAGATGAGAGCAGTATTCCAAATTTGGCCTCACTTGAGCTTTATAGAGCTGTAGAAGTTGGCCGGTGTGAAATACTGTCTTCCCTTGTTTAGTACCCCGAGCTTCTTTGATGCCAGCTTGATCTTACTCTCAATATGACCTCGAAACTGCACCTCATTCGATATGTCAACACCCAGGATACCGACACTTTTACTAATAGTGAGTTGGTGCTCTGGAACTGTGGCGCTACAATAAATGTCCGACACGTTGATAGTATGGTCACCTGAATCGCATCGCAGCAGTTCGCATCGCATCGCAGTCTTGTGTAAGTACCCTCAACCGAACACGGTGGTCAAACGGTAGTAAAAATAACAACGTATACAACATTTGTGGTACTATCTCTATATATATAAATATAAAGTTTCGCCATCACGAGATACGCTATACAAATTTCAGTCATTTAAACCTGGACTTTTGAGTTTCGATGTCAATGCCACTAATGATAATTGTTTTATAATGTCGGCTTCACTTATCCGTATCCATCCGTCCTTTCATATTACGTAATCCATCCCAATGCCAATGGAAATTGCCGACGGGCGAATCGTGTGCGATTTATAATATCTTAAAAGTTATTGAATAGATGTTACAAAGATAATGTTTATGTATTTTTCCTACACTTTTTGAAATAACCTTAAAAAAACTCTATTCTACATCCCTAATTACCAGTAGCAACCGAAATTAAAACGTGCTTCTTATTATAATAGTATGTTATATGAAGTATATTTTCTAATATATAGGTAGATGTGCTACTTCATATCACTTATTCCTGCTTTTAGGTGAAACAAAGGCGTAAAAATTAAAACAAATTTAAACGACTATCTATAGGTCATTCTGAACAATTTAATGCCGTTGTTTCCCAGTAAGAATTTTCTTGATCCACAATTTTAACCCAAAAAAAGCATAATTTTTTGAGCAGGTTTAGAAGATTAAGGATATAAAAAGGCAACTTAAAAGTTCTATAAGTTGGCTCCCAATGGGAATCTGAACAATTTAATGCCGATATTTTCCAGTAAGAATTTTCTTACTCTACAATTTTAACAAAAAAAACATAATTTTTTGAGCAGGTTTAGGAGATTAAGGATATAAAACGGTAACTTAAAAGCTCTATAAATTGGCTCCCAATGGAAATGTTCTGTAGCTAGGATCATAAATAACTGTTGTGTTCTTGGCCGACGCTGGATAAAAAATTCAACGGCCTTGCATCTAAAGTCTGTAAGAATTACATCGCTACATCTATTTATGAATCCGAAATCCGGAATAGCTTCTCGAATATTCTAAACCTTTGTGAAGTCTTATCGTGAGATTCACAGACCGCACTACGACTTTACTTTCGAGCAAAGTATGCTTAGAACTGTCAGAAATGTATGGGTTCTGACAGTTCGAAGCGTACTTTGCTACTAGACTAATCTTCATCATCCCTCCCTCCGCGCGAACGCAAAGGTGGGGATGGTTCGGTGATTGAGGCGAATCCTCGTACCCCGGGTCTATCTGCCCCCGAAGCGTCGGGGGTGTCGAAAGTAAAGTCGTAGTGCGGTCTGTGAATCTCGCCCTTACACTTAGCCTGTGTTGTACCACGACAAGTTATTGTAACATTTCACATCCCTCTCTAACTTTAACAAATTTTTATAAGTTAAATGTAAGTAAGTACGTGATATAACATAATTGATCATTTTTCAAATTCATTATTGGAATTAGCCGAATAGTTAATTTTGTTTATCGTACATATATAATACCTATGTGACTTATCATTATGTACAATACATTATTTGTTTGCTATATGAATGTGTACCTGCCACTATCTTTTCACAATTTAATGTACCCTACCTATAGTAATGTATACAATCAACACCGTGCTGCTCTTTAATGACTGTTATTTTATTATTTTTACATATATAAAGTAAATCCGTAATTGGATGTAAGATATATATATAAGTTAAATGTAAGTACCTTTAAGATCTGTGGATTTTGCGAATGAAAAAAAAAAAAAAAAAAAATGATTGAATTTGAAATGTTACAATAACTTTAACAAATATCTTGGTGCAACTCAAGCTCACATATTTTTGCAATATAAGTAGTGGTAGTGTTCCAATGTAGGAGCTCGTGGGCGTAGGAACTGAATTCCTTATTTTTTAAATTATATCTACTTTTATGTGCAGAAAAGATACACATTTTAGTGGTTAATGCAGAAAAGATAAACATTTTAGTGGTTAATGCAGAAAAGATACACATTATAGTGGTTAAGTTCCAGTGCAGCAGCTCGACGGCGTAGGCACAACCGCATTATCTAATCTATCTATCTGCCGACATATTACCGGTGGTAGAGCTCTAGTGACGGAGCTTGCGGGCGTAGACACCACCGCGTTACCTAATATACTTGCCGCTTAATGGTAGTGTTCAGCACTATCGTGTTCCGGTCAGGTGGTAATGTAAGGCCCTGTAATTTCCGGCACAGAGGCATAACACCTTAGGCCTCAGGAGTGGTAACGCATCTGCATTTTGACCTTGGTCTTTGTGTGGATGTCTATAGGCTGCAGTCATCACTTAACATCAATGTGAACTGCATGCTTGTTTGCCACTTACATTACATAATAAAAAATATATATTGGTAGTGTTCAGCAATATCGTGTTTCCGTTAGATGGGAGTGTATGGCCCTGTAATAACTATCATAGAGACAAAACAATTTAGGTCTCAAGGGTGGCAACGCATCTGCATTTTGACCATCATCATGTCATGTACGTCTTTGCCTTTGGCGGCGTCGTGTGGCGGGTTGCTCACTTCCCTCTAAAATGGTCGAGGAGGGCAATGGCTGTCACATGCGTCATACTCGTGAACGGGTGCTGTTGGTGGGGACTGGTCTGTTCTGGTTTGCAGGGGCTACATCACATTTAGTAGATAGCAGTTTATTTGCATCTATGCTATGGACGTTGACATTATTTGATTTTTCACGATAATCTGTACTAGATTTAAGCTCTCATTTAAAAGAGCTCTTACTGAGTTTGTTGGGTAGCGGAGTTCTTCTCAGTAGTGACTGCACTTGGAACTCTGCTAAGTGAATAACTTTAATCTTGACGAATAAGTTTTTCTTTTTCTTCATTTATCATCATTGGAGGAATTGAAAAATTTTGTGATTATTATGTTTTAACTAAGTAGTTTAAATTCTAATTTTTAATTTACTATTGGTATATGATTTTGCTTTACTTTATGTAATGGTTATTCACTCTAGGTATTTTATATTTCTTGACGTTTTGAAAGTATCTGTAAAGATCTATTCGAAATAAAAATATTTTCTATTCTATTTCTATTTCTATTTCTACCTCTGGTTTTTGTGTAGATGCTGCTAGATGGTGTTTGACGTGAGCATCAATGTGAGCAGTAAGTTTGTTTGCCATGTACCTTTAAAAAAAATATTTTTAAATATTTCGTATTATTTCTGGTAGCCAGAAGCAAAGGGTCTGTAAGACTACATGCTTATTTCTATCTTCATGCGTTACATTAAAAAAAACATGAGTTCGTGACTCAATAATACAAAGGCCATTAAAATTAATCAACTCTCATGAAATTACTTCATAATCACAATCATCATCTTCATAATACAAGCCTAAGAGGCTGTTGATAAGGTTCTATACAAAGTTATATAGACTTTGTAAGACTAGGTTACACAAACTTGTCCTACTGAATGTTGCAGCACTTCGTTAGGTGCACTTTGAGCTGCAAATTAGTTTACCCTCGCCAATGGTGACGCGTTCTCTGGTATTTTGCACTTTAATACATCAGTTACATCTTGTAGTGGGAATTTCTCGACAGCTATTAGAGATGTTGACTAGATGTGAAATCTTCTTTTGTTTACATATCACTAGCCAACCGTTCCGCCATACAATAAATGTATAAGCCATGGCACATTGGTACCATATGCAGCTTTATTTGACTGCAAACCGAGGGTCACCATTATATTTTGACTGCGACAGTCAGTCAGTCAAATATGTAGTCTCAAGTATTTAGTGGTCTACTACTATAATATACTAATATATAAGTCACCTCAGTTCACCTACTCGGGAGTCAAGCGGTCATCGCACACCGATGGCACACCGCGGACACTCCAAAATTCCATACAAACGCTTATTTTGGTGTCTATTACACAGATATCAATCAGTGACGTGTATTTGCACGTGCATCTGTGTGTGTAGCACGTAGAAAATACCAACCGTCGCCCATAAGAGGGGAGGAAGTTTGGTGATGCGGGGAAATCAGGCGGGACGTCGAAGTGTCCATTCTATACGTATTAATATTCTCTGCCGATGGACTAACCGGGCCGTTAAATTTACGTATATATTTTTCATAATTAACCGCAAAATTATAAAATGTTGGAATCCTCACAATAATTCTTTATACACACGATGTCATTATGTCATACGATATATTATGAGCCTATCTGGGTCACTACATATATTCAGTAGTTTTGAAGCGATTGGGACATGAGAGACGGACAGACAGACACACGAATGAACTATAAGTGTTGAGCTTTTTCCTTCTGAGCGAAACCCGAATAACGACAAACATAATAAATAGCCCAAACTCAATGCTTGCAATCTGGCGCTCTCTTTAATTTATCTACCTACCTTATTATCCCCACTTCATTAGATTCCTCTGACTTATTGCTTATAGCCGCACGAACATATTATGTGCAGTGCGTTTTATATTGCCTATTAGCTCTTGGGTGATTTCTAATAAGTGGCAGATAGTTAATCAACGATTTTCTGATTGCCAATATTAACTAGAATAAGACTGAGTTGCATTATCATACTTTATTTTTTGATTAATCTGACCTATGTTTACAGAGTGTACTTCACACCGAAGTTTACCTTAGTAAACTGGATTCATTGTAGCAAACATATTCAAGTCTACATATTGGAAAAATACAAAACACGTACTTCAATATGGAATTTATATTTGTTCATTTATAACCTACCTACTCATAGCCAAACGGCCGCTCCTCAATTCAAAGAAGATCTGAACCCTGAACCGGAGTATAAATAGGCTGATATAATCAAATATTCCAATTCAGTTGGAAAACCAATATATTTGGCCGTAACTGAGAAGGTACGCACTTTTTCATCTTCGGGGGCGGACAGTGTGCATGTCCAATAATTTCAATACTCACATTTATTGGCTACATTTTTTGGCCTAATCTTCCTTCAATATCGTATATCATCAGCCTAGAGGGAAAATTATATAACTAGACTCGAGCCTATTTTCACTTTTTACCATTATAAATTTGCCGAAAATATGCCGCACATTTAAGCTTACAAAATATAAATATATGTGTGTGGATCGATGATAATATGAAAAAACTGATGAAAAAGAAGGTTAACAAGGCAAGGCCAGATTTAAATCTGTACCAACTGAAATAAATAAAATTAAATATTTGTCTACTAGGAATCGCTGTAATAGAGTATGTAGAGATTCACAACGACGCCATATTCATAGTTCTGTGGAAAACGAAGACCCAGCAAAAGTCTGGCAATTTTTAAAAACACTGGGAGTTGGGAAATCTCGCTCCGACTCCATTCCTAATGATTTAGACATTGACTTGCTTAATCAGCATTTCTCAACTTCCACGTCAATTGATGATGTAATTAAAACAAATACCTTGTCCACTCTCACACAAATGCCCACTCCCAGTCATTCTGAATTCATGTTTAGTCAATTTGTAGAACGTTATGTTATGAAGAGCATATTGTCTATCAATTCGAATGCTGTCGGATGCGACAGCATTAGTCGTAAGATGATCATTCCTCTATTAGATATCCTTACTCCTGTGATTACTTCCATTCTCAATTCCTCTATTTCCTCTGGTGTGTTTCCTAATCTGTGGTAAGATGCAATCCCATTCCAAAAAAATCTAATCCCGCTACTTTTTCCAATTATATTACCTCTATCCTGTCATTCTTGTCTAAAATCCTTGAACGCCTTGTTCACCAGCAGTTAAGTTCCTTCCTTTCCACACATAGTCTTCTCAATCCTATGCAATCCGGTTTCCGTCCTGGTCATAGTACGACTACTGCTTTAGTGAAAATTTCCGATGACATTCGTTTTGGTATGGACTATCAACAGTTAACAGTATTAACATTGTTAGACTTAATGCTAATAATAATAATGCTTTTAATGCTGTTGACTTTGAAATTTTACTTGCGACTCTGCGCTCTCTTAACATATATCCGTGTGCAATTGACTGGTTTCGTAATTACTTGTATGGCCGCTGGCATCGCATACAGGCTCAAGAACTTTTCTCGACCTGGTGTGCTAGTCCTGCTGGTGTGCCACAAGGTGGCGTGTTGTCTCCTCTGTTATTTTCTATTTTCATTAATTCTGTTTGCCTCCATATATCTTCTCTCTATCATCTCTATGCAGACGATCTCCAAATTTATACTAGGTCTTCTTTAAAGGAACTACCTAATGCTATCTATGAAATTAACGACGATTTTAATCGCATCTCATCATGGAGCCAATCTTTTTGCCTTACAGTGAATCCCGAGAAAACTCAACTTATTATCATTGGTAGCTCTAGGCTGGTGAGTAAAATCGACTGGGATAAGTTACCTCGGGTACTGTTCGATGGCATACATATACCGTTTCTTGAGAAGGTTAAGAACCTGTGAGTAACGTTTGATCAACATCTCTCTTGGGCTCCTCAGCTTTGTGATGTTAGCAGGAAGGTGTTTGTCACTGTAGGTTCTCTGCGTAGATTACGTAACTTTTTACCGATTCCTACTAAAATTGCGCTTGCACAATCCTTACTTTTTCCAATACTTGATTATGCTGACGTCTGCTATCTCAATTTGACCCAAGAGCAACTACATAAACTTGAGCGCCTTCAAAATGTTTTCATAAGATTCATATTTGGTCTTCGCAAATATGATCATGTGTCCGAATATCGCAATAAGCTCAAGTGGCTCTCCATTCAATATCGCCGGAATGTACGTATACTTTCTCTTTTATACTGCGTGCTATTTAATCCTAACAGTCCCAAATATTTAAAAGATTGTTTTGTTTTTCCTCTCTCTCTCATTCCCGTTCCCTTCGATCCTCAATGGTTTTGCGTTTGAGCACTCCCGTTCACTCCAGTCAATTCTACCTAGCATAGTTGGCAATAGATGGCGCTGCTGCTACCATAAAGCAATGCAATAAATGTGAAGGAAAGATTTGACAAATCGGGCAGGACTTCAGTAGCTCAATTGCAAGAGCGGCTGGACTAGATTCCCAGTAGGCCGCGAGTTCGAGTCTCGCCTGAAGTCAAATTTTTCTTTCCATTTTTGTTTAAATAAAATATATTTCACAAGCATGTGTTAATGCGAAATAATATAACACAATTATTAAGGGTAAAAGCGACTTCTTTACGATATTCAATAAACTGCAAAGTCTATTATATCGGTTGCCTAACTAGCATAGTTGGCAATAGATGGCGCTGCTGCTACCATAAAGGAATGCAATAAATGTGAAGGAAAGATTTGACAAATCGGGCAGGACTTCAGTAGCTCAATTGGAAGAGCGGCTGGACTAGATTCCCAGTAGGCCGCGAATTCGACAAGCTCAGACTATTGTAGCATTTAAACATCAGGTTAAGTCTTTATATTTATGTTCTCTACCTTAGTATTGTGTACTTGTATCTCTCTTGCTTTGTTTACTGTCGTTTCTCATGTCTGTCCTAGTACTAATAGTTTTAAGTTAATAACGCACACCCTACCTGTTTTTATGTTAAATATGTCCTGTTATCTTTTGGGTTGCCTGGAAGAAATCGCTCTTTTAGCGATAAGGCCGCCCATTGTAACATATGTGTTTGATATGTATTTTTGTTTATGAATTTTCTTTTGGTGTGCAATAAAGTGTATTTATTATTATTATTTTTATTATATATCTCTTTCCGTTTCAGAAATATTGCGTTTTTTGTGTTGCAAATGGAAAAATAAACTTCATAAAATTGTCCCTAAACAATTTAAGCAAAAATTGGATAAGTAACGTGTCCACTTTGTTTTCGCGGTCAGAGCGTCTTTTTATGGTGCCCGGAGCTTGAGGGTACAGTGAAATCATAAATAATTTGTTACAAAATATATTTTAACATTTGCTTCTACTCTCCGAAGGGATAGTCATATACTCGTATAAATGCGTGCATTAAAGCGTACATGCAATTTACATTTTGTCCCTTGCAATAAGTAGCAAGCCTATTGATATCTGCGGACTAATTAAGAATTTACAAAGTACTGAGAATTTCTGGAAAATTGAAAAATCCCAAAAACACTTCTGTTTCTTACGAAAACAGGTCTTTCATAGAGGAAGAATGGAGGTATGTTCTTCATATATGTTTGTATTCAATCATTCATGTGTATAAGGGTCGGATGCGTCAAAATATATGTTGAAGTTATGAATTTTGTCAAATTTAACAATAACAGTAACTTTAACTTTAACAATAACTTTCAAATGCATTGCACCAGCGGTTTTTTTTGTCATAATTAAAGTTATCAGGATTGACAGATTCACTATCTAACAGAAAAGTGAGGTTAACTTTAATATTAACCAGCGCAGCTCGGCCATTATCGGTTAATACCTTGGTTCGGTTGCATCATAATATTTGTTAAAGTTCTCTAACTTTTACAAAGGAGATGTTGCGAGCTCGGCTCTGGTTTGTACACGTCCTCAAAAAAAGGGTAAATTAAAGAAGAATCCGAAAAAAATACAATTAATTTATTCAATAATATATTTTGGAGTTACAACCACCTTTAATTCAAACGATTTTATCATTTTCAACGTTGTTAAACATGGCGGCGATACAGCCGACGCTTGGGATCAATCGATTTTGATAGTTATTAGAAAATATTACTTTTTCTCCAAGTACCATATAATCAAAATACAATTTATAAAATAAAAATGTCAAAATGACATCGCCCGCCATATTCGCCATGTTGGTTTTGAGTTGCAATTCTAACTGCAAATAATATTTTGTAACTGCAAACAAAGCTAAATAAGTGAAAATATGCAGTTTAAAACGTTTTTATATTGATTTTGCCTGTTTAATGATATTGTGTACAATACATGGCCGGAGGTCCATACATTTTTGCAACATCTCCTTTGTTGAACCTTAAAATTATGATGTCATTCAACAGTTTGGAAATGATACAACCACGGTTTCAATATGAAAATGAGTCTTTAGCCATTCTATCCTAATTTATCTATTCTGTGGATGCAACTCATTTTTTTTCTTAACCGATACTTCAACAAATTTGTTAAAGTTAAAGTAAAATGATACAACCCAGTCTAAATAACGGAATGGCAAAACGTTGCGAGACAAGAATTGAAAGGCAAGGAAACTCATCTCATTTTCACAAAACAATTTAGCGGGTGAAAGTGTGCGAGTAAAATATCTTGTACATTATCTGGATAATATAATAGAGATCATGAAATCACGCGATATGGTACTTAATTTGGGCTTTATTACAGATATCTATATACTTTTCTACTCTCGTAACATCCAAGCACCGAATCGCATCTTAATATCTGAATCGATAAGCTTTTTGGTTCTTTTTTTTTATTGTATTTCATGTTGGACGTTAGAGCGTACATGTTTTTACTGGCGGTAGAGCTCCAGTGACGGAGCTCGTGTCGTGGGCGTGGGCACCACCGCATTACTTATTATACTTGCCGCTTAATGGTAGTGTTCAGCACTATCGTGTTCCGGTCAGGAGGTAATGTACATAACACCTTAGGCTTCAGGAGTGGTAACGCATCTGCATTTTGACCTTTGGTCTTTGTGTGGGTGTCTATAGGCTGCAGTCATCACTTACCATCAATGTGAACTACATGCTTGTTTGCCACTTTTATTACATAAAAAAACACCACCGCATTATGCAATCTATCAGCCACCAAATGGAAGTACTTAGTACTATGGTGTTAAGGTAAGATGCTTTTGTATGACCCCGTAGAAACTGTCACAGAAGCATAATAAAAGTCTCATTGGCAACTAATTTTGTTTGCAACGCAGTTGACAGACGTTTACTGGCAATTATTGCTTAACATTAACGGCTATAACGGAAGATCAGCGCTGGTCGAGAGTTGTAGGCCGATTTATAACAACTTGGCTTGACATTATGCTGAACTGGGAACTATTTGGTGCAGCCGTGAGATCTTGTTTTTTTTTTCTACTGTTACAAGGTACCTATTTTTTTTTTTTAATTAACAGTGTTCTTTCTTTTTTTTGTGTTATAATGTCAATGCTTTCATAAATGTTGTTTTTTTTTGTCGTACCAACCTACTTGTATTTTAAATGTTTTTTTTTTCTATTGTTTTTCTATGCAGTATTTGATCGGCTGCGCCAATAAATGTTTTTTCTTCTTCTTTCTTCTTTAACTTATTTTCTATTACATATGTTGTTTGTGATATTGTTACTCAGTTATGTTGTTATAAATAAAACATATTTATTTCTATTTCTTATTTCTTTATTGATTTTAAATTAAAATGAAATTTTTATATGTTCTTGTTTTTTTAGATACCTACAAAATATTTATTGTTAGATAGATTTAATTTCTGTACATTTTACTCTTTGATTTATTTATTAATTTAATGAAGAACCAATTATGGTGATCCTTTTAAAATAATACAAAAGGTATCTTTTAGCTTTCAGTTTCTTCAAATGTATTTCTCAAACGTATCCACATTTTTACATCATCCAATTTTGCAGATGGATTCCATTCAGTATGATTTTAAGTTACCTACTTGAAAATAATTTCGACTTTTGGACTTTTGTGCTGTATTCATAAAGCTCACGCATTGATATACAAACAACCTGTATATCAATGAGCTCACGTGAATAATCATACTTCATACTCATACTATAAATGCGAAAGTTTGTATGTTTTTTTGTTACTTCTTCACGCAAAAACTGCTGTACCTACTGATTTTAATGAAATTTGTCACAGACATAGACGGTAACTTGGATTAACACATAGAATTGTTTTTATACCGAAAATATGTTCCTGTGGGATGCCATGGGATGATTTGATGAGTTTCCACAGGTTACGCGAAAAGCGACCTACGCGAGGGCGGAGCAGGGCATCAGCAAAGAACGCACTAGCTGTGCTCGCGGCTTCGCCTCCGTGGATTTCGGTTTGTGACAGTGAGAGCCTCGCCTCTAATATCTACCAAGGAGATGGAACTCCAAATCCAATTTTATTTCACAGACACTCCAAAATTTATTTGTATAGATTACCATTAACAATGCGGCCAGCGGCAATGGGCGTGCTTCCAGAAAGCTGGCTGCATTGCTTCTATGGTGACGTCACCATAGGACAAAAGCGATATGGTGTTCCACGTATCTTCACACCAAGTCCGGAGCGCCAGACATCCCGGTCCTGACATACCTGCCGTGCTTCTTCTAAATTCAACATTATCTTCATGCTCGTCATACATTCACGCCGATTCTTGACCAGACTCTCAGACAGGCATGCTCCGATGGTTCGGTCATATAGAAAGAATGTCGGATGAGCGAATGACTAAACAGATATACAATGCGAATGTGGATGGTTGCAGAGGCCCAGGTAGACCAAGACTGACCTACCATGACCAAATAGGTCGAGTTCTGTCTGATGGTGCGGTCAAAAGTCTTAGGAATCGGCGTGCATGTATGCAGAGATTGATGAAAGCAGATGAGGCAAGGGAGGTATGACCGGGATATCTGGCGCTCACACTCTCTGCCTAACCCGTTAGGGACTTGGCATGTGAAGATACATACATACATACTCTCAGACAGTATTCGTCCTATTTGGTAAAGTTAGGTCTTCCTAGAAATGCTATGATTTGGAAATTAATAAAGTTTGTTAACAAAAAGTTGGTTTAATAAGCATATGTTGTAGATATAAGTTAGTTAAGTGTCTTATGTAACTACATATTTAGTATTTGAATAATAGTCTATAAGTCATAAGCTAGAAACTTCTAATGACATAATATTTCACAGTGTAAGCAATCGCAGTAAATTATCCCCTAGAGATAAGCTTCGTATAAATTTATCGTAGTTGAGTTTAGTTTTTGACTGTATAAGAATTATTTCGCAAACATTTGATTACGTAAATGAAATAAATAAAATAATAAATTAAACATTTTAAACTGTCAGCAAAAAAAATCCTAACCGTACCCTTCGACCTAACCTGACTATGTCGTAAAATTTGAGAATATTTTTATCAACTAAATTATTTATGAGATAAAATATATATATATATATATATATATATATATATAATATTTATTCATTTCATAACGAAGTGATGTTATGAAATGAATAGTTTTGTCATAATCTGTTTGCTAAGTGAATTATTTATGTAGTGATGTTGTTGTGGAAAGTTGAGATGTGAAACGTGTGTGTGTCGTTGCGAAACGTTGGGGTCATCACGACCCGACGCCAGCTCATGTTCCGGCGCCAGCTAAATAAAAGTGTTTAATTAAGTATATAGATTACTAGCGGCCCGCCCCGGCTTCGCGCGGTGCAATGTTGCCTACCCTTTCCTATTCGTCTTAGCGTGATGATTATACATAGATATAGCCTAAAGTCTTCCTCGATATCTTTTATAGTTTAGGCAGCGTACGCAAAATAAGTAACTTTTCTGGTTGATATTTTACACCTTGTGTCTGAAAAACTCAAATATCTTAAGGAACCCTACTTTTTCCAAAATAAAATATAACCTATGTTACCCGTGGATAATGTAGCTTTCGAATAGTGAAAGAATTTAAAAAATCGGTCCAGTAGTTATGGAGCCTATTCATTACAAACAAACAAACAAGTTTAGATTAGACTAGATGAGGTAATAGTCACATACTATCTCCATATCAAATTATAGCCTTCTAGTAGTTAGTTTCTAGTAGAACCCTTAAAACTATCACCCGCAGAATAAAATGCCCGCGTGAAAGAAACTCCAAATTTCCAACAATCCCGGTGTGGCTTTAGTCCAGGAGTTGACATCTTACGGCGTATATGATTAAACAGCAGACAGTACGATGGTAGCCTCCGCCGTCAAGCTCCTTTTACTGGTGGTAGAGTTCTAGTGTAGGAGCTCGAGGGCGTAGGCACCACCGCATAACCTAATCTATCTGTCGTCAAATGGTAGTGTGGGGCAATGGGGTGTGCACTATCGTGTTCTGGTTAGATGGTCATGTATGGCCCCGTCAATGACCATCTCTGTGATAGTTATATCACAGAGACATAACACCTTAGGTCTCAGGGGTGGCATCGCATCTCCATTTTGGCCTCTGGTGTTCATGTGAATATCTATAGGCTGCAGTCATCACTTAACATCAATGTGAACTGCATGCTTGTTTGCCACTTTATTTCCATAAAAAAGCAACTGTAGCTTTAAAGCAAGTAAAATGTTGATAGCTAGCTACGAAGCGTTTATTACTTACCCATAATGGCTCACAATAAAGATATTATAATGCAAATATAAAAACAGTCTTGGGTAGATGAAAACAGCTATAATATTATTTTCCCTTATTGGCTGTAATAATACGCAAACAATTTCATATTCATAAATTCGGAGAGGCCCCTCTGTGTGCTTAACACGGTGTTTATTCCACGGAGAGAAAGTATGGTGCTTTGTGATGGAGGACCATCAAGGTCCCCCAAGAATTGGAGATTTCGAACGATTTTCAACAATGAGAGGGAATATTTTAATATATAATACGAAGAACAAGAACATGCCTTATAAATTTCAAAAATATTGTACTAATGACAACGAAGTACATTTTGTATAATTTATAGCATTTGTGAACAACACTGGATGAAATTATTATGCAATACAATACACTTTATTTTATACATGCACGCACGCACGCACTTATGCACACAGACACTCACGTATGCATGCACGCACGCAAACACGCATGCACGCACGCACGCACGCACGTACGCACGCACGCACTTTTGCAAACACGCAAGCTCGCACGCACGCACGGATTACGGTTGAAGAGCGCGGCGTGGTAGAGGATTCCCAACACAAGTATCTTGCGATTACTTTTTAGCAAATCTAAGTGAATAAGAATTTGTAAAAAGATTAATAATAATAAAATAGGCATATCTTATTTTTTATTTTACTTATTTATTGTACACGACTAAAGAATCTATACATATAATAAAACAGTTACACCCGCGTGTCTGTACATAGCATATATTTACGAAACCAATGGGGGACGATGTTAAAATAGTATTAGAACACTTTTCAATGATTTTTAATTTTTTTGTCTGTCTGTTTGTCTCTTTGTCCAGGCTAATCTCCGAAGATACTGGACGGATTCGAATGAAACTTTTTGTGGTGTATAGATACTAAGCCTGGCCAACATTTAGGCTACTTTTTACTACGGGAATATCACTAATTCCCACGGGAATCTCTACATTTAATTTCATTTTCCTAAACAATATCAAACCTTTGACACATTATTTCATTGTGAGGCAATACGAAGTTTGCCGGGTCAGCTAGTACATAATATATGAGCGATCTCTACCAGACAACTCGTGGGTAGAGTGTCGTTACTTCCTGACGCCTTCATGAGAGAAGAATTTCAGGAGCACTACATACAAGAAAATAATTAGAACGAGTTCAGGCAGATAAACTAAAAATACAAGACTATTCAGCATTTATTCCGTTAAACTACCACAAACATTAATCTGCAATGAGATATAACCGAGCTCATGCACTGCAATCCTTTGCGGTGCAATTCACAAGCCTATTTGGAATCGCGATCGTTTTAGAATGGCGTTGGGTGCTGCAAGTGATTTGACATCGAGCGTGTCGGCTGCGTTATTAATTAGAGTCCCGCAAAAAGGTGTCGAGGTCCAGTAGCTCTGACGCAGGCTCCTGCCGCAAAGCCATGCCAGTATCCGCCCAGCTGCCGCTCAGGTCACCCGTGCGCGTACCATCGGCACTCGCGTTCGAGCTTACCCAATTTTTTTCGAATTTCTATTTTTGGATGTGACTTGTTTATATTCAGACAGTTTTTTCTTCCCTAAAAAGTTTTCGTTATGTTGTTATCTCTCGGTACGGGAACAAGTTTTAATTAATTTTAAAGTTTAAGACAGCTCGCTATATCCGATTAAGGGTTGGATTTAATGAGTTTGAAACTAAATGGAATATTAATTAATGTCTTATATTTAAATGATTACTGATATTTGGGATTAGGTACTGTATGCTATAAAATTAGGCATTCTTAATTAAAGTATGCAAAATTATAGCTATCAAAATCATTTTATGTCAATGGTTTATGTGATCTTATAATCAGGTAAGATTTAGTTTTTATTTAAGACTAACCTCTTCTTGGGAATGCGTTCGCGTGGAATTTGGAACCATAATGACACAACTTCCATACAAACATTCTTCCTCTACGTCGAATTTTTCATTTCCTTTCTGTTTTTTAACCGATTTAGGGATTTCTGTCTGATGTCATTTTTTTTTCCATTTTTTCTTTAACTTCTTAATTCACACGAATTTGTAATTTTGAAATAAATATTACAATTCTTCCTCTATTTAAATCTAGGAGTTGTATTTTGAAAACAAAAATGTTGCCTATTTTTGTTTAATCTATAAAGACACGAACAATATTGTTAGAGATAGAGGGCAAGATGTAGATAAGCTATCTACATTAAGATACACCTCAGAACTAAGTTCTTATGTCTCTATGATAGTTATAAGAATCATTGCATTGCCGTGCATCACCATCTAACCGGAACACGAAATTACTGATCTATACCATTTGGCGGCAAATAGATACGGTAATGCGGTGGTGGCTACGACCTTAAGTTCCTGCACTGGAATTCTAAAAAACTCTACTACGAGTAAAAAACATATCCTCCCCTTCTGTATATATGTATTTTTTTGAATCGATAGATAACTGCCCGAATTTGAGTTATTAGCTCGAATTCTGATACTGGAACTCTAACCACTAGTAGGTGGTAGGGCTCCATTCACGGATCTCGCGGGCTTTGTCATCACCGCATTACCTCATTACCGCTCAATGATAGTTCAGCACTATCGTGTTCCGGTCAGGTGGTAATGCACGGCCGTGTAATTTCCAGCATAGAGGCACAGTGTCGCTACACTGAAATCTGTGGTTTCATCTAGATGTTTATAGGCTACAACTACAGTATTCCTTACCATTAATGTAAACTAAATGCTAGTTTTCCCCTTCTTAACATAAAAAAATGTACTTAAACTTAACTGTTGTATAATATGTTCTTAGGTTTTCGCGAGCTGCACTCATTGAAATAAAACTAGTTTTCGGATTTATCTCGCGTATATTGAACTAAAATGATTATTTAAATCGAACCCAACGTTTCGGTCGCTTTTCCGTGGTCTCGGGCAGACTGAGGTGGTAATTGTCTAACAGCAATTTGAAAAATTTTTTTGAGCAGCTACCTCCATCTATTGCGCAAACGTCTTGCGTAGCGTTCAGGATTAACACAAAAGTTACTAATTGTATCTTGAGGTCTTACAGACTGTTGCGGTTGGGCTTTTATTCTACTGAGTATTGGATCCCATGTTGGTGACAATCGCCAACCATCTTCTCTATTGAAATTTGGATGTTTTTTAATCTCAATAGCCTCGCGAACCATTCTTGGAATAAACTAAAGTAACTGTTGCATACCAAAAAATCACAAAAACATAATTATTTATACGTTCTTAAATTGTGCGTGTATCACAGCCTTTACTTATATTTTACTACTTATAGAGATACTTCGATTTCCGGGTCGAGAGTATTTCATATTGTGTGTCTCAAAATTGGGAACATTCACCCCGAAATTTGGAAATGTGCCCAATGTACGTACATTCCTGTTAACAGGAAACAAAAAATACATATCTAGTTAATAGGGATCCTAACTGAGTATGAAATTACTACATTTATCTTATGAAAGATAAATACGGGTGAGTTCAATAAAGTAACAAAAAATAAATATGAGTAATAATGGCAACCCATTATACGTCCCACTGCTGGGCACGAGTCTCTCCCCTTTTTGGGGGGAGGCCTGGAGCTTACTCCACCACGTTGTTCCAATGCGGGTTGGTAGAGATACGGGTAGTGGCCAACCCGCTGTAGGATGTTTTCAAACCGCCCATAAGGCCTCCGACAAGGTTTAACGACTGTTATCTATCGATAGCAACCGGGAACGACGGCTTAACGTGACCTCCGAAGCACGGAAACGCGCATTTTAATTTGCCACTAGCGGTCACCCATCACACCCCCGACCGCGCCCATAGTGCTTAACCGAGTAGATCGCTTATGATCCACACCAGCCGCGGGGCCATGCGCGCTTCATTCGAGTATAAATAATGAAATCGTTTTTTATGTCTGTAAAACTAGAATAGATAGGCTGGCCACATGCTTGCAACAACTACACGAAACCAATGATTTCAATGTAGATGAGTTGCCAATCCTAGAGGCCTAAGGTGTTATGCCTCTATCACCTGACCGAAACACGATAGTAATGCCATTTAGTGGCAAGTAGATTAGGTAATGCGGTGGTGCCTACGCCCACGAACTCTGTCACTGGAGCCACAGTAAAAAGTTTTGTTTTATTTCATTAAAACAAAAACGTTTACATGTTAACATTAATTTACCTTTTTCGTTTAGAGGCATTAAAATCGTTAATTTAAATGAAACCAAAGTGAAAATGGATTGCAATAAAATTTCTACTGAAATTTTGCTAGTGGGAAATATGCAGAAAATAATTTCTATTTGCGCAGCGATTTAAGTGAGCCGAGAGCCGATCGAGATCTATTTGTGCTTTACAAGCGTTCTGGCACCGATTTAATACCGGCTCAGCATTAATATGGGACTTTAGTAAGTTGAAACGTAACTCTACGATTGTATTCACCTGTTTAATCAACTGCCACACACTGTTCTTCAGCAGTATTGCGCTTAGATGGTAATCGATGGCCGACATTCCAACAAATTTGGTTTAGAAATTAAAGAAAAAACGGAAAGAAAAGTTTGACTTTGGGCAGGAATCGAACCTGCGACCTCAGGATTACCAGTACAGCCGCTTTACCACTAAGCTACTGAAGTCCCACACCAATGCGTCAATTGTTGCTTTCTCTTTTTGATTTTAACCGATTTAGGGTCGGTGAAATTTGATTTGCTCAAAACTAAGGAAAACCTGCAGATTTTTAGCAGGCACATACAGCTTAAAAGAGCAGAAACCTGTACAGTGCTTAACAATAAATTGAAATAATTGCACATCGAGCCTAGGAAGGAGACTTCGGCTTATTTCGGGTCTGTAGAGTGCTATCCCTTTTTGCATCGTACAAACCGTACTAATTTGACGTTTGTCGACCATTTTCATCAAGTTTTGACCAATACCGGACCGTCAGTGCTTACTTAGGCAGTGTGCAACAGAGATAACGCCTTACGAAGTAGAAACGAGCCGATCGTCTCTTTCGCAGGCCCGATGTGCAATATTAATTGTTGAGTACTGCACACATGTTTGACTTTAGGCTTTCTATCACTCCCTATATTATTTCCTCAGTCCGACTTCTGATCTTCTCAATCATATATTTTTGGATTTCGGTGATTTTTTTATGTAATGGAAGTGGCAAACAAGCTTGCAGTTCACATTGATGTTAAGTGATGACTGCAGCCTATAGAAACCCACACCAAGATTAAGGTCAAAATACAGATGCGTTATCACTGCTGAGGCCTAAGGTGTTATGCCTCTGTGCCGGAAATTATAGGGCCGTACATTACCACCTGACCGGAACACGGTAGTGCTTAACACTACCATTTAGCGGCAAGTATATTAGGTAATCCTCCACCAATCCGCATTGGAGCAGCGTGGTGGAGTAAGCTCCAGGCCTCCCCCCAAAAAGGGGAGAGACTCGTGCCCAGCAGTGGCACGTATGATGGGTTGCCAATATTATTATTATTATATATTAGGTAATGCGGTGGTGCCTACGCCCGCGAGCTCCGTCACTGGAGCTCTTCCACCAAAATGGGTGATAATCGTATTTTCGTTCAACCGAGATATATATACAAAGGCGTATGGTTGGTTAATGAAGCTTTATTTATCCTTTGAGTGTGAAACAACTCCATTCATCAATTAATGCTCTTTGTTATAATGAATTTCAAATAAACGGGTAATTGGTCTCCTTTATAACCTAATTGGCGTTTAATAATTTTTTATTCATTAACATGAAATGAGCCAAAATATTCCTTTGTGGTGTTAGGAAAATTGGGTATTATAACCTCGAAATAGAAAGCTCCGTGGATTTCTAACCAAACACAGCTCTTACATCTCGGTTTATATACCTATAGACCACCTGCACCCAGCCTTACCTTTTCTGTACCTTAGAATCTATACTCGGAATTCTAATTCGATTCCTGATTTGACATTTTCAGTAACTGCTAAATACTGCTAAATAGTGACGTTGCGAAATTAATCGATACGAAAATGAAATATTTACGAATCGATTAAATTCGTTTATAGTATTATCTAAACAACTACTATTTTAGCGCAGTAGTTTCGTTTTTCACGTACTTATAGGCGTTGTGGATCATTACTTATTCAGTAACCGTCAAAGCTTTTCGTGAACGTTTTTTATTCGTTGGGTACAATGTGTTTACGTCTTTTTGATGTACTTGGCTGAGGATTAATTTTGATGGCAAACCGAAACAAATAAATACACTAAAAGTTTTGTTTTTTTAAAAACATTAACTTGTAATAAAATATTGCAATGGTTACTAATAAATAAATAATTATTGTTAATAATAATGTTTCTTTTTTTAATAAAATCGATCAATAAATCTTAAAACTGCCACACCGATATTATAATTACATAAACATAAAATGGCGATTTTTTATCTATTGTTGGGTCCATCACTATTAAGTTAAATGTGGTATCATTATTTTACAAAGTGACAGTAGCTAATGTCAAATTGGGAATCGAATTAAAAGTCCGGGTATAAAGTCTTACATGTGTAAAAATCTCTCAGGTAGTCCCGAAGATACAACCTGTTACCCACGCCTTGACCTCCGAAAACTCTCCAACAGTGCTCGGGAAATCAGGAACAAATATATAACACACAGAATTGATTACATACACTTTTACTATTTTCGTTACACTTTTTCAAAATTACTATCACACACTGAATTGGTTTACACACACTTTTGCTATCGTTACACTTTTCTTAACACTCCTAAACTCGTCGCGTTTTCAACGTCAACACTCCAAAAAGCCCCCAACTACTTTTCGTTGTCCCTTTTATAATCATCGTTCTCCCACCTTTCATTCCTTTTCGACCGTTGTCTATACTCGAGTCAAAAGTGTCTCTTTTATTTTAAATAAATTATTTTAAAAAGAAAACTATCGAATGGTAGTTGTATATAAATTGAAGATATTATTATTAAAAATAATAAATTAGGAATGAAGGGCGAGATTAATTAAAATAAACCTTACACTCGACCGTCCTGACAATGTGTATGTCCCCATACACGTATCAAGTGATAACCTTACACTAGGCCTCAAATCTACTTATTTATACAAATTTTTCAATAATATTCCATTAAAAAAAATATATATATACAGTAGAGGATGTAAGTATCTTTATAATTTAATACATTTAGATAATAATTACAGACTTCTCACTTAAATTATTCTTCATTTTATAAAAATAACTCGAACCACTCTATTCTCGAGAATTCATTTATTACTACCACTAAACCACTCTATTCTTAGTGGTAGTATCTGATATTTGCCTTGAACCAATCAATTCTCAAGTTCTTGTTATTGTTATATTGTCACTAAACCAATCAATTCTTAGGACAATGTAACACAAATCTCAAAATGTCACCTTGCTGCCACTAAACCAATCAATTCTTAAGGAAGTGTGAGAAATCTCAATATTCAATATCGTCTTGTAGCCACTAAACCAATCAATTCTTAGTGGCATGACATTTCTCTAGGTATCATTCTTTGTGGTCTGGGTGCGAACCAATCAATTCTCGCTCCCGACCTGTAACAATAAAAAAATTCATTCTGTAGTTAAATTATACAGACATTTATACGAATTATGACATTACTAACATCATCCTAACACGTCTCTTGTAATATATTTATTATATAGGTAAATGTCCCTTATTCGGAAACACTCGAATCATCCCCAGACCCGGAGTCGTCATTGTTAACATCGAGTGCCGTGATATGTATCCATGGCTGGATGCGCTCTGCTGCTACAGTTGTTTTGCGCTTATTTTTCATACCTTTAAAACCAGGGATAGGTGCGACTCTATATCTATCATTACCTAAGACCTTAATGACTTTAAAGGGACCTTCGTAAGATGCCATAAGCTTCGTACTTTTCCCATCGTTATTGAAGGATGATTTTGCAATTTTAATCAGATCACCCTTGTTATAAGTTCGCGCTGGTTTCCTGTTTTTGTTATATCGTTCTTTTTGCTTTGCCTGTTCCCTATCTATCCTTTCCTTAACTTCCTCTCGTATAAAAGATCGGTCCATTATCTCTTGAGGGGTAATGATAACTTCATTCATAGCTGGATTAAGCTCACTATTCATCTGAATCCCAAACATAACTTCCGAAGGTGTCTTACCCGTGGTCTTCTGTAGAGTGTTATTTAAACCCCACTGAATTTCACCCAGTTTCTTATCCCATACTCTTTCATCATCTTTAATATTCTGAGCTGTGAGCGAGCTTAAAATTGTGCGATTATAACGTTCTACCTGTCCATTTGACCTTGGGCACGCCACGGCATTCAATACATGTTTTATGCCCTTATCCAGACAGAAACGTCGGAAAGTATGTGACGTAAAACAACTCCCTCTATCACTGATTAACCTATACGGAGTTCTAAAGGTGTAAAATATTTCTTGTAAAACATTTACAACGTTTACGGTCTTAGTGTTTCTTACAGATTTTATAAAAACGAACTTTGTGAACGAATCTATTACCACTAAAATATGCGTATGACCTCTCTTGGACTTTACAAACGATCCTACATGATCTAAGTGCAACGTGTGAAATGGCACCGCAATCTTTTCAATTGGATGTAATAGTCCTTCTTGTGAATTCATAGTTTTCTTAGCATATGCACATTCTAAACAGGCACCTACATATTTCTTTACGAATCTATTCATTTTCGGAAACCAATAGTGGCGTTTAATTCTATCGAAGGTTTTCTCAATTCCTAAGTGACCTATATCATCATGATTGAGTTTGCATATTTGCCAACGTGCGCCTTTGGGGACTACCCACCGAACGTCATGTTCGTCTTCACCGAGACGCCTAAATAGTTTATTGTCACGGATAAGATATTTTTCCTTTATATATTTTAATTCATTCTGGTCTACGTTATTGTTGAGTATATCTCGTATCCTACACAGCTCTGTATCACCTAATTGAAGAGTAAGGAGCCAGTCTTCGTCAGATATAATCATAACTGTGGACAATTCATTGGAAAATTCGTCGTTCTCTAGAGGGAGAGAATTCCGCGATAAAGCATCTACGTGCGCCATTTTAACACCGGCTCTATATTCAACCGCACAGTTGAACTCTTGTAATTGCAACCACCAACGGGCAATGCGTGGTATCAAGTCACGTTTTTGAAATGTAGAGCGTAGTGCGCTGCAATCTGTTACTATTTTAAATTCAACGCCTAACAAATAGACCCTAAACTTTTTAAGCGAACATATAACTGCCAACGTCTCTAGCTCATAAGAGTGAAAATTTTTCTCCTCTGGGGAGGTTTGACGGCTGTAGAAAGCAACGGGCCTAAAGGTGTCCTGCCCTGAAGAACGCTGTAACAGGATACCACCTACACCTACTTTACTGGCATCCGTATGCAATTCTAATTCTGCTTTTGGATTATATATTGCCAAAACTGGCCTATCCACAAGTTTGGCCTTTAATGAAAGGAAAGCATCTTCTTGAGCATCGGTCCATTCCCACAGACTATTTTTCTTTAATAGTTTATTGAGTGGGTGGGTTACCAGTGCAAAACTATTAATAAATTTGCGAAAGTAACTTACTAGTCCGAGAAACTGTCGTACCGCGTGTATATTTTCGGGACGCGGAAAGTCCACTACACTCTGTACTTTATTGATTCCCGGCTGTACGCCAGCAGAGCTAATCTCATACCCAAGATAGTCAATTTTATTGTATAGAAACCTACACTTTTCCAGATTTAGCGTTAAATTGGCATTTTCAATTAACTGCATGACATCTTCTAATCTATCTAAACATTGCTGGGGCGATTCTCCAAACACTAATAGGTCATCAATATATACTGTGGCTTTTGTGAATCGAGATGAACCTAAAATACCATTCATCATGCGCTGAAATACTGCAGGCGCATTTGCTAATCCAAATGGCATCCGATTAAATTCAAACTGGCCATCTGGAGTAACAAATGCAGTGAGGCGCTTGCTACATTCGGCTATAGGAACTTGGTAATATCCTGATTTTAAATCCAGGGTTACGAACCACGCTTGGCCTGACAATCTGGCTATTTCATCCTCGATGACGGGCATTGGGTACCGTTCTTTCATTGTAACCGAATTCAACATACGATAATCTATGCACATTCTTATCTTCCCGTCCTTCTTTCGTACCAAGATAATGGGACTGGCATATTCCGACACAGATTGTCTAATTATACCTGCTTCTAGCATTTCGTCTACCATTTCTTGGACTTGGTCCCTTTCGTGATGAGATAACCTATACGGTCTATAAACGATGGGGCGCTGGCTATTTAATTCAATTTTCATCTCTGTAATGTTAGTGCAGCCCAACTCCTTTAAAGAAGCAGCAAAACAATGTTTGAAACGAGATAGTATCTCCATAAGCCTCCGTTTATCATTATCCGTTACCTCTTTTCCGATATTAATTTTGTTTTCGTCAACCGCTTTATCGGGTAGAGATTCGAGTTGAGAAACCCCAGACCCTTCTATGATTATTCTATTAACAACCTTTACCTCCTCTGCCCTATAAATAATTGCATTTTCTTGGAGGTAAAGAGGCAGTGAACATGGTGTCACTGTGATATGCAACAAACCCTTTTTAACCGGATATACACCACCACTTATAAGGAATTGTTCATTTGGTTTACCTACTAGCTTATTTTGCACAAAAACCTCCGCACTGTATTTTAAATTGATTTCAGTTTTGACACTAGCAGGGCCATACAATAACACGTGTCTCACAATCCTTCCTTTAGTTAATAATTGTTCGTTCTCAACTGGAAGTTGAGGTAATGCGGCACCGATATTCATGAAATGTAGTTTCGTAGAGTCTTTGTATACGATAACATGTGATTGTTCGGTATAGGATTGTCCAATTAGTATAGGCTTATCTAATAATTCATCCCGGACTATCTTGCATAATACTCTAGCACTAACACCATCTACTGACAAATCTACAGTAACACTCCCCGGCGAACTTACCAGTTCGTTACCAAACCCTTTCATAGTCGTAGGGATTCCATCATGAATTATACCTAGTTTGCTGGCAATTGAGTATTTGATAAGAGTTAATTCACTCCCGAAATCTACAAATGCCTCAAAACGTTCCCCGTTAATAAAAACTTGTTTTATGAATTTTGAATTTGAATCGGTGCTATTGATACACATTGTCTTAGGAACAGATTTTGTCTCACCTGACGAACAATTGACTTTACTCAGGCAACTGTCAGATGTGTGACCTATTTTGGCACATTTGTTGCATTTCAACAGCGGCTTCGGGCATTGCAAATACGGATGTCCTCTTTCTCTACAGTTAAAACAGTAAAGTCCCCGAATGTTACTATTTCTAGGCGAATGTTTCGGACCTTCGTTACTGGTCGGATTGGTACCGCTTGAACAGTGACTTTTCCTAAAATGTGAAATTTGACTGTAGCCTACACTATCCTTATTACTCATCAAGAACTGCAGCAACTGATCTGGTTGTGAACAACGTAAAGCTAACGCGCTTGACTTCATGGTTTTGTCGCTAATGCCATGTATAATGCAGTCAACTGCACGCTTGCCGGTTATATCACATTGATTTAGTAATGCTATTTTTTCGTAATAATATGTCTCGATTGGTTCACTAAATCTACTCCTCCGTTTTAGCATATCCTCCAAGCATTGGCCGTAATTTTGTTCGTAAGGGAACGCACTTTTAAGTTTGTCTTGCCATTCTTGCCACGTGTAAAGAAGTGTATCTAAGCTTTCGAACCATGTTTTGGCCAATCCTTGTAGTTTTTGCATAGAGAAATGTATGGTTGTTCTATCATCCCAACCGTAGACCAATGCACACTCATTGACCTTTTTCAACCAAACGTCTATTCGTTGATTTTTATTGGAAGGATCAAAATCAGGAAGAATGTTCTTATAATCGACATTTTTGTTAATGAGTGTACTTTGTATCGGTGGTTGAGAAGTAATGTTTCGTTTTATGGACTGAATAATCTTAACAACATCTCTAGTAGAAAAAGAAGGACTACGTGACCTGATCTTTTCGCCATGCAACTCGTTCGCGGCGTGCTGCTCAGCACGGCGCTGCTCCTCACGGGCTCGGGGCGGGGATGACGCTCGACGCTCGCCACTCGCGCGCCTTGATGACCCTCGGTGTCGCTCGCTGCTCGCAAACGGTGCTGTAGCTCGTTGATGGTTCTTGTTCGCCCTTGAAGGATGAGTTCGACGGAACTCGGTGGAACGGCCACTGCTCTTCTCGCGCTCTCGTAAAATTTCGCGTTCCAGTTCTAATTCCCGTTGTAGCCGTCGAATACGCGCCCGATCATCTTCAAATTCCATCGTGCCACTGCGTCCGTGTGGACTGCGGCTGCGAGTACCTCTGTGTCGCGTGTGACTACGCGTTGGAGTCTCTAGTCTGCGTTGCTCTGTCTCATCATTCATTATCTGAAAATATCGGCGTTGCACGGCAACGCCCAATATGATTAGACACTGAATTATATACCTAACATGAAAAAAGAGGGTAGTCTTTAAAATATTTAATAGTATTTTGTGCCGTTGTAAGTACTGCTGGACTAAACAGCTCGTCTATCCGTCTCGTCTCGTCTTATCTTATCAGTTGGCCAAATACGAATATCAGGTATCACATTACATAAAATGAAAAAAAGGACACAAATGTTTTTGGAAGCAGATATTTGTTGTTCATGCTCTCTGTCTACTCCGTAAGAAATGTTACACTCCGTGAAACCATAAAGTAAGTGTACTTTAACTATAGATACCTACGTTGAAATATTTTGTCCAGAATATGTAGGTAGATATATATATTCACGCATAAATCCGTGAAACCCATATCAACAATTTTACTGTACTTGAACTACAGATACGTTAAAATGTTTTACCTAGAATATGTAGGTAGATAAATAATTATACTTGTCTGACTTTAACTGGCACTAAGGTATGGTCTGTTTATAACTTTTCTTTTTAGCGACAGAATTATTGGGCTTCTACTTACGTTTTTGGTAATATCCCACTTCTGAGATGTAAAAATCTCTCAGGTAGTCCCGAAGATACAACCTGTTACCCACGCCTTGACCTCCGAAAACTCTCCAACAGTGCTCGGGAAATCAGGAACAAATATATAACACACAGAATTGATTACATACACTTTTACTATTTTCGTTACACTTTTTCAAAATTACTATCACACACTGAATTGGTTTACACACACTTTTGCTATCGTTACACTTTTCTTAACACTCCTAAACTCGTCGCGTTTTCAACGTCAACACTCCAAAAAGCCCCCAACTACTTTTCGTTGTCCCTTTTATAATCATCGTTCTCCCACCTTTCATTCCTTTTCGACCGTTGTCTATACTCGAGTCAAAAGTGTCTCTTTTATTTTAAATAAATTATTTTAAAAAGAAAACTATCGAATGGTAGTTGTATATAAATTGAAGATATTATTATTAAAAATAATAAATTAGGAATGAAGGGCGAGATTAATTAAAATAAACCTTACACATGCTTAGGTACAAATTGTTATGCATTTTGTTATTTCTTTTAGCCAATCATAGAAACGTGCTTATTTAGATACTCGTATTTATATGCAAAAACATAATAAAATAATTTTATTGGTGTATAGTTTTTATGTTAGCCTTTAGCTACAAGTAGTTAAAATCATTTTGATGAAAACTTAAAAATAAACAGCCGTGTCTACTGCGCGTGTTTGTCCTGGACTGCAAATACCTAAAAATCTAAATAAAATATTACTTGGCTACATATTTTTTTTAGGTGCTAAAACTTTTAGTGCCACAGGTTATGCAAAAAAAAAATTTATGCAGGTGAATAGGTAGGAAGAAAATATAATTTGATTGTTGTTAAACGGCAAGTGCATATAAAATTGATTTGCCAAAGTAATCCAAAAAAGTTTGAGAACCGCTGGCCAAGTGTTCACCTTAATACTTGAATTTTCTTTGAATCATTCACTTTACTCATGCGGTTAGATTATAATTTATGATCTTGCGCTCATAGCGTAATGGTACATTAATGCTTAATGCGATTATAAGTCATATTGTGCATTCTGAAGAGTTTCGTTTTAGTTCTTTAATGAAAAATGTTTTTTATGTATTGGAAGTGGCAAACAAGCATGCAGTTCACATTGATATTAAGTGATGACTGCAGCCTATAGACACCCACACAAAGACCACGATCAAAATGCAGATGCGTTACCACTCCTGAGGCCTAAGGTGTTATGCCTCTGTGCGGGAAATTACAGGGCCGTACATTACCACCTGACCGGAACACGATAGTGCTGAACACTACCATTTAGCGGCAAGTACATTAGGTAATGCGGTGGTGCCTACGCCCGCGAGCTCCTTTACTGGGGCTCTACCACCAGTAAAATTACACTATGCTTACCACCGACCTATACAAATCGTTTGACCGTCATTCTGCTCCAATAGAGGGCGGTGGGTGTTTCTAGTTCTGATTGATAACGATAATGTGTCCAAAGGGGTGCAGGCAACATACCTAGAAGATAACAAACAAGGTAGATGAGGCACGGGAGGTGTGTCAGGACCGGTATATCTGGAGCTCCACACTCTCTGCCTACCCCGTTAGGGACCTGACGTGAAGATAAATATTATTTATCTCCATCATGGTGTTTGTGTGTGTCTTGTATGTACTATAATCTTGGTTAAAACCAACTAAGGGATTGTTAACGGACGCATTTCAAATAAACCTATGTAAAATAAAACTGGTCTTAGAGCTCCAGTGATGGAGCTCGAGGGCGTAGGCACCACCGCATTACCTATTTTACTTGCCACTAAATGGTAGTGTTCAGCACTATCGTATTCCGGTCAGGTGGTAATGTACGGCCCTGTAATTTACGGCACAGAGGCATAACACCTTAGGCCTCAGGAGTGGTAACGCATCTGCTTTATGACCTCTAGTCTTTGTGTAAGTGTGTATAGGCTGCAGTCATCACTTGAAATCAATGTGAACTGCATGCTTGTTTGCCACTTACATTGCATAAAAAAAACTTGCATTCAAAAAAATTGTCCAATAAAACAATATATGGATCAATCTATCCTATTGTAAATACACAAATACGAGTAAAACACTTCAAACGTTTGACACATCAATTCACTGATTGCTTCTCGGGGACTATTCGGAATGTTTTAACGGAAACCAAATATTTGGTTTGCTCTGTTAATAAATATTGTAAAACGGAAACTTCAACGTTTTATATTTGTAGTGTGACCAATACATTTTTTTTCTTTTTTCCGGTATCATCTTGCAATCAGTCCGCAGAATATAAACAGATGGGTTTAGTGCGTTTTGTCGCTTAAGGCGCAACACCCATTGGAGTTAGCCTTTCTTTGTGCCTGTATAATTACAGGACTTTTAATCGTCGAAGATATTCCGCCTCTTTTTAAGTCGACGTATGGTTTCAGAGATTGTGAGCTGACCCGCCAGCTGATTCGGGTGCTTTGATTACCTGAGCTTATAGCCCTCTGCATGAGTTTAAATTCCATCCTTTACTGTTGGCATACTCAGGATCTGGTGTAACTCTGGTTCTTATAAACCATGGTGCATTAGATAATTGTTTCAGTATATTGGTTTGTGCTCTCTGAATGATCATTATGTTGGATGAGCTGGCGGAGCCCCAGAGCTGCACGCCATAGGTCCAGATGGGCTTCAGAATGGTTTTGTAAATCAGCAATATATTAAATAAAAAAAAGGAAATTTAACTCCTGTAATCCCCGAAGGGGTAGGCAGAGGTTAATGCATGCATTCAATCACACATGCAAACATCCACGATTAGCCGGTTACGTTTTGGCCCATGTAACAGGTGGCGAGCCTATTGACATCCGAGCACATTACCAAAGGGTACTGGGTTCGAGGTACTGGGAAATTTCCATAAAATGGAAAAATCCCAATAGAACCAGAGATAAAGGTTTTAACACCGTAACCTCTCATATCCCCGACCCGGGAATCGAACCCGGGACCCCAGCGTAGTAGTACAGGACCCTGCTACCTGCTACTGAGGCAGTTAAAAATAGTTATTACAGGACCATATATATAACTAGCTGTGTCCGCGACTTCGTTCGCATGATAATTTATGATTGACGGACGAAGTCGTGGGCGCAGCTAGTATAAAAGTAGCCTAAGTTACGCCTTATGACATAAGCTATCTGCCTGTGAAAGTCCCGTCAAAATTGGTAAAGCCGATCCCGAGATTAGCGGGAACAAACAGACAGACAGACAGACAGACGGTTATTTTTATATTACAAACAGACACTCCAATTTTATTTATTTGTATAGATTGCAACGTAAAAAAAATCTATTTAAATAATCAGGTTAATCTATCCTAGTGTAAATACACAAATAATACACTTCAAACATTTGACACATCAATTCACAGATTGCTTCTCGGGGATTGTTCCTAATGTTGCAAAGGAAACCAAATATTGGTTTGTCCTGTAATATAGCAGAATACAATGTATATAAAAGTGCTGAAGTTTTTCCAGCACTTTTATGTTCATTGTATTAGCAAAACAAATATATAAAATAAGATCGGAATAAACGCAAAGTGTCTGTTTGTTTAAACGCAACTGACTTGTTTCCATTTACTGTCGTATTGTTTTTTTTCCACTTTGAAAACCGAAAGGTAAAAATAATGCCATGTGGAATATTTACATTATTTTTTTATTTTACCAATCGGTGTAGCCAGCTCAAAGTAATCAGTGAGCTTTTTTTTCCCATAAAAAAAACTGTTTCTAAATGTCAGTTTTCACGTTCTGCATATTTTCCACGAATGAATAGTCTCTATTTTGAACTCAGTTAAACAATACCATGACGGGTGTACAACTAATTTAAGATGGATCTAATGTAGTACTTTAAGAAGTCGGGCAGAAGGATGAATCTCCTAAAATTTAGTATTTTTTTATATGACTACCTACTTAATGTAAACATTATATCATGAGATTTTTAAAGATTAATTTGTTTAGCCTGATAACCCTGGAAGCTACTTGAACAGAAGTTTTTTTTTTTTGAGAACTACTCTTAGCTTTAGCAGTAACGTTAATTGGAAAAGACAAAACAGCGATAAATTACTCCCTGGCTGAACAACGTTAATTAATAACGAATACTACGGTTTTGTTTTAATTAATAACAAGTCCTAAGCTTTAAATAATGTAAATTGATAACCAGATTCCATCTCAAAAACAATCTTTTTAGTTGAAATTACAACGTTTACTAATTCACTACAATTTCCGTAATAATTGCTTCACGGCGTAAAGTGCTTTAAGGTTTAGTTTATTGTAATGATGGATGGTAAGTGACTATAATCTATAATATAAAAATAAGCCGGGTTTTCCTTCCTGACGCTATAACTCCAGAACGCACGAACCGATTTCCACGGTTTTGCATTCGTTGGCAAGGTCTCGAGCTCCGTGAGGTTTATAGCAAAAGAAAATTCAGGATTATAAAACGACATCCATGCGGGCGAAGCCGCGGGCAACAGCTAGATTTGTACTGCCCTGTCATTTCTGGCACAGAGGCATAACACCTTAGACCTCAGGAACGGTAAAATATCTGCATTTTGACTTCTGGTCTTTGTTTGGGTGTCTATAGGCTGTATTAATCACTTAACATCAATGTGAACTGCATGCTTGTTTGCCACTTTCATTACATAAAAAAATTAGATAAAATTACATTTTAATACCCAGAATACCTCATTATATATTTCTGCATTAAATATAAAAAGATAACATAAAGAGATATGAGATTAATGTTAATACGTTTGGTGTTTTCTTTGAGATTACCCTGGTAAATCCCTTGAGGCTAGCTTCAAATTCAGCCATTGAATGCACGTTGAACAACTGCATGGCTGTCTTCTGCAGGTCAACGAAGTCCGATATGGTTGTCATTTTAATGGGAATCATACTATTCTCATTGTCAATGAGAATAGTATGATTCCAATTAATGAAATGTTTATTTGAAATGAAATGTTTATTTATTTGATTCTCCACAAATAAAATCTTAAAAATTAAGGTTACCAAAATATGAGGTAAATGCTATTAAAATTATTTGTGGAGACTGATACCTGAACTAGGATTCCCTGTGCTACAGGTACCAGGCTTCCACCATCCGACTTATGTAGTATAAGGTTTAAATTGGAGATTGACAAACAAGGGAAAGAAAAATTAACAACTTCTAAAGATGCTTATGCCCACCTAGCGTTGTTTTATTTGTCTCTATTGGATTGGTTTGACCAACATTGTTCAGCTGACCAAATAATTACTGTAAGAATTTAATATAAAGTATTATTGCATTCTACCATTATAGCATAGCGGCCCTGTAATTTCAGGCACAGAGGCCATAACACCTTAGGCCTCAGGAGTGGCAGCGCATCTGCATTTTGACCTCTGGTCATTGTGTGGGTGTCTATAGGCTGCAGTCATCACTTAACATCAATGTGAACTGCATGCTTGTTTGCCAATTGTATTACATAAAAAAAAAAAGCGTAAAATAAGTTTCCATTTATCGTTACTATATGATTCCAAGAAAACGGCGTTTCTATTCTCATCACAGGCAACAGCTGGATCGAGCTATTCAATTGGATTCCGCCACCGACACGCCACGGCCTGCGACGGGTTGATTTTATTTTGAATCGTTATCCCCAGATGGCTTCCGTTCATTTTGGGCCACTTAACTTTATTAGATTAGGGTGTGTGTACATGAGCGCTCGTTTCACGACACGACATTGCCTTTATTTTAAGGTGTTTATTGTTGTTCGACGACCCGGTTAGTCCAGCGATATGAGACGACCGTTTGATTCGAAGGGTCGCCGTTTCGATACCCGTATCGGGACAAATATTTGTATAGCATACAGATATTTGTCCCGATACGGTGTTTGTGTATGTGTTGTGTTTGTAACACGTAACCCACGACATATGTTTATAAATAGTGTGGGACTGTAAGTGCAAGCGTATTATTATATGTATTTATCAATGACTTATGTATATTCCAATAAAAACTCTTTTCTTCAACACGCCGAGGCCTGCGATGGGTTGCTTTATTTCGAACCGTTATTTCCAGATGGATTCAGTTCATTTTGGGCCACTTAACTTTTTGAGATTAGGGTGTATGTACATGAGCGCTCGTTTCACGATTGAACACATTTTAGGTATTTATGTTTCTATTCATAACGGTTACAGCAAAAAAAATGTACCTTCAAATAGTTACTTATCGATACAATAATACTGAAACGCGCATGGCCCGGCGGCTGGTGTAGATCATAAGCAATCTACTCGGTTAAGCACTAGGGGCGCGGTCGGGTAGTGTGATGGGTGGCAAATTAAATGCGCGTTTACGTGCTTCGGAGGGCACGCTAAGCCGTCGGTAATGGTTGCTATTGATAGATAGCAGTCGTTAAACCTTGTCGGAGGCCTTATGGTTTGAAAATATCCGACAGTGGGTTGGCCAGTAACCCACGCACCTCCACCAATCCGCATTGGAGCAGCGTGATGGAGTAAGCTCCAGGCCTCCCCCTAAAAAGGGGAGAGACTCGTACCCAGCAGTGGGACGTATAATGGGTTGCCATTATTATTATTATTATACAATTATACTTAAATACCCATTTTTAAATACCATATATATTAATGCACGCACGTTTGGGCAACGATAAGCGGTGTCTTGGATATAAAGGTTACCAAGTAAAACGGTGGTTCTATTCTCACCACAGACAGTCGAGATACTCGTATTCAATTGGATTCCACCTCAATACGATACGGCCTGCTAGTAGGTTTTATTTTGAATCGTTATCCCCAGGTGGCTTCCTTTAATTTTGGGCCACTTAACTTTATGAGCTTAGGGTGTGTACATAAAGGTATGTTATACTAAAAGTGACAGTGCTTTTATTTTAAGGTATTTATTATTATATGTACAGTTGTACAATAATATATAGAACGTATAATTATGTTAAGTATAATTATGTCCCTCAGGTAGCACGAAAAATATGACAATTAATTTCTTATTGTTCTTGGATCTTATAAGGTCCATATGGTGCACCAGGGAAAAAGTTAACTTAACTTAAATTTAACTTGTTGGTACAGTTTATATTGGCCATTACCATAATCAGTCTTGTAGTCTATGCTGTCTTGACTCCAGCTCAGAGTTTAAGCGGTGGTACATTACCACCTTACCAGAACATAGTAGGTTAGATAATACGGTAGTGCTTGAAATTTCTAGCATTGTCACAGAAGGAACTTTGCAAAGCAACTCATAGGGAACAACTTATTTAAAATATAACGTCGCTCAGTTTCACAAAGCCAAGGTAACAAATGAAGTGACAGTAAATCAGACAAAGTTTTTTTTTCACCTACACAAATAACTTTTTATTGTAATCGAGAATTTATGTACCTATTTTTATACTTTCCTACTACGTCTCCAAGCTCCTACAGCTCTACCATCTATATGCTAGGTTTCATAATTATGTTAGGTAATTATTCTCTTAGAAAGAATTTTCTTATTTCCACGTAACCTTTTTTTGAATGCATTAGCCCTTATTCCGACCTGAGCGTTATCCGCTACCGCCTACGGCAACGCATACCGCGTGGTGATGCGGTAAATGAAGTTCTGCGACTATGTTCCACTCTAGTCGCTTAACTTCATACAAGATACTCGAGCGAAACTGAACGGTAATTTCGCTACCCACGTCAGTACCAAATAACGCGCAGATCTGAATAGGGCTTAAAAGAATATTAAAGTGAATACGCAAATCTAATCGAAAGTGATCAGCCCATGAAACTGGAAAACTTTTCCTATAGAATTTGTCCTGGAAGTTACAACGAAATTTTGAACTTTCTATTCAAAATCGCGATATCAATTCTTAGAAATTTTTCTGTTTCAAATGCCACCCTGATTGAAAAATTTTTTTCCCTGTTGAAAAATTTTTCTCATTTCAAATGCACAAATTGAAAGAACTACACGGTATTAAAACTCTTTTTATTTTCAAATAAAAGTTAGATTATAAGGACTTGGCACCATAACGTTCATGCCGCCGAATCAAAAACTACAAGGCCGTACATTTATACCTGATGGGACACGATAACGCCTAACGCTAGCTTAACATTACCATTTACCAGCAAGAATTAAGTGGTGTGTGTCAATGCCTTCAAACTCGGTCACTGCATCTCTACCACCTGCATTTTATTATTATATAACTATCTCATTAACTATATATTAACTGATCACAGTTAAGTAAGGGATATAGGTATAGGCATCAGCCTATACCTATATTCCTTACTTGATCTTTGGCTGTTACTTGGGATTATAATTAGGAAAGAAATTATTATCGTTACCCATATTTTAATTTTAATGGCCTGTGGGTACTAATCTTAATAACTGTTCTAACTTTTAGGACTCGACATTAATATGACTATAAAACTTTTAGGCATATTATTTGATTTATTTTGCAAGTATTTTTTTTGAAATTTTTATGAAGAAAGAAATAGGATCATTTCAATTTCAGCACTCATCAACTTCACTATAAGGACGCAACTAATATTAAAAATTTTATTTACGTTATGTTTCATTGCTCTGTCAATTTGTACTTATTGTATTCAATTTGATGGCTGTATTAGCATAGTCTAATAATATTAGTGGCATTGGATTAGGACGCTATTTGAATTCAAAGTTATACAAAAAGTTGCGAAAACTATTTTTGAATATTATTTAACGATTCGTCATATATTTGCCGTATAATTTAGGTAGGGTTACGTCATGGCTCCAAGATATTATATTAAGCATTATTTTAATTCAATTTAAGATTACTTATACTTAATTCAATAGACACTTATAAACATTTTAAGATTGAGAGCAACTGAGTAAAGATAAAACTGCCTCGTAAACTGCCTCGGTAGCCTAGTGGTAGCAGGCCACTACTACTACGCTGAGGTCCTGGGTTCGATTCCCGGGTAGGGGGTTATCAGAGATAATGGTGAAAAAGCCTTTATCTCTGGTTCTATTGGGATTTTTCCATTTTCTGGAAATTTCCCAGTACCTCAAAGTTTGGTAATGTGCCCGGAGATGTCAACAGGCTCGCCACCTGTTACATGGGCCAAAACGTAACCGGCGAATCGTGGGTGTTTGCATGTATGCTTGAATGCATGCATTTACCTCTGCCTACCCCTTCGGGGATTACAGGCGTGAAGTTACGTTGAGTAAAGATATTACTAGAGCTAAAATAAAATACTTTGGAATTTGAAAATATCGATTTACAACATGTAACGGGAATAATGTGCACTCTCTAACACCCCTATTAGAAAATCGAGTTATAATCATAATACAAGAACTGAAATTACATGTTTATGTATTAAATATTTTTTATTTAAGAAATAAGTTGTCCTCAATTTGTACGAACATTATGCACACCCTACGTATACTTACCCTACCTCTACCTATTCTACATAAGACACAAACCTACTCACACGCAAACTGTTGCAATTTGATATAGCGTAACCTGCGTACCTTTATTTAACACTCGCTAGTTATGTAATTTTCACTATTTTATTTCTTAAATTATTATTTATAACTAGCTGTTGTCCGCAGCTTCGCCCGCGTTGAAGTTTTTCCTGAATTTTCTTTGCTATAAACCTCACGGAGACCGAGACCTTTCCAAAGAATGCAAAACCGTGGAAATCAGTTCGTCCGTTCTGGAGTTATAGCGTCAGGAAGGAAAACCCGACTTATTTTTATTATTTATAATAAAAAGCATGTCTCAACGAGTTCTAATAAGCTTGTTGAGACTACCATTTTATTTGAATAGACAATAGTCTCATTTTCATTTGTATTGGCTGTTCACCAAATGGGTGACCATAATTTACTTAATTTGTAATTAATTTTGGGACAAAATATTACCTATATTAAAAATGTCTAAAATTGATTCAGTTATCGATTCTGAACAAACTAGTTGCGGGTTGTACATTTTACCCTGTTACACGTTGTATAGTCAGTATTCGTCGTGTAATCTTAGCTGCTTACTTAGGTTCGGTTACACCAAAATATTTGTTAAAGTTATTATTTAACTTTACATCCATCTCTAACTTAAACAAATTTGTTAAAATTAGAGAACAATGTAAAAAGGCGATTGACAAATTTTGTATGAGAGTTCGCCCTTCTTGCGTCTCGACGGGATTACTCGCAAAATATGGGCAATATTGTAAGTAATGCGTGCGCAAAAAAGAAAAAAAAGGTATCAATAGGAGTTTTAAGTGATTGGCAGTTCACTACAAAATAATTTATTATTTTTTAAAAATATCTTGTAAATCCCCATTCGCTTTAACGTGAAAAAAATGTGTGTGAAATCTAAATTCAAAAAACAATTTTCTACATACAAGTTGTTAAGACGCAATCAGGACGGGTTTTGGTCATTCTCCTTTACAAAAGTTTTACAATTTTACCCTTAACAAATATTTAGGTGCGACCGAACCTTAATACAAAAGCGTTAGCAGCAAAAATATAAACTTCATTGTAGCTCATCTACAGCACGTAGCTGAGCTACGACGCCTCTACGACAATTCTACAACCGCGTATCAGTGAATTATTCACAGGCGCTAAACGTTTTACCTTTGTGGCGCCCCGTTCTGGAATACATTTCCATCTAAATGTGCTAAATTATTCTAGGTTCTATTATTTTGGGATGCCGATCCTATTCTGTATTAGTACAAAGAGGAGCGTTATACGATAAAAAAGGGGAATCCGTTGAAAAGTTGATATACCGTTATTATTATTATTCCTTATGTGTTAAAATTGATTGTCGTGTAATGTTAATTGGCCAATGAATACTCGTCCATTCAGATAAGTTGTCAATTCATGGCCAAAGCGCTTGCATATAAAATAGTAAATCTTTTTTTAATGTTTAATGACTTTACATGAGACATTTTTACTTTGGTATTTATTTAATAAAAAAATAATAAAATGAATTAATTAAAAAAAAAAAAAAAAATTGTTTCGCTTACCGAGACAAAAAAAAAGACGAAATAAAAAATATTTTTATTTTATTTTATTATTTTCGGAAAGCAGACAGTGAAAATATAACGGCATACAAAATAAATGTTAAAACTACACACCATACGCTGTTGCACGCCACTAGACAAATTTGGTCGGAATTAAGTTTTATTTCCTAATATTTTAGTGAACAGCTACTCGTATTTTGTAATTTTGTTTGTTTTGTTACAGTGAAAGCATGCTTTGTATGTATGCACAAAGAGAGCACAAAAAATTTATGAAGAATTATTATTAGCATTATTTTTTTATACAAATTGACAGTCATAAGAGGTCAGTAAAGATTATTTCATTGTGGCCCACCTACGGCGCGTAGACAAGCTACGATGCCGCTACGACAGTTCTACAACCGCAAATTAGTGAATTATTCAAAAGCCCTAAACGCCTTATCGACCCGTTGTGGAATACATTTCCATCTCAATGTGCCAAATTATTTTAGGTTCCATTATTTTGGGATGCCGATACTCTTCAGTATTAGTACAGTGACGATTATACGATACACAAAGGACTTGGGCATAGTGACGAGGATTATATGGTAAACAAAACGTTCCCATTTGAATAATTGATATTACGTTATTATACTACTCTACTACAGATGTAATAAATTTGATGTAATAACTTTGATTAAAATACAAATTGACGGAAGAAGTGTTAACACTTTTCAGAGTATAAATGTTGTTAATATTAAAAGATTTTCTATGACGAAGAATTGATAGAGAACTAGCGTTCATCTTTTGATGTAATATGAATTAATAATAAGATATTAGATAGTAGCAAGTACTGGTGGTAGAGTTCCAGTGACGGAGCTCGTGGGCGTAGGCACCACCACATTACCTAATATACTTGCCGCTAAATGGTAGTGTTCAGCACTATCGTGTTTCGGTCAGGTGGTAATGTACGGCCCTGTAATTTCCGGCACAGAGGCATAACACCTTAGGCCTCAGGAGTGGTAACGCATCAGCATTTTGACCTTGGTCTTTGTGTGAGTGTTTATAGGCTGCAGTTATCACTATCACAACGTGAACTGCATGCTTGTTTTCCACTTCCATTACATTAAAAAAAAACATTTTTCATTGTAGCCCGTCTACGGATCGTAGCTGAGCTACGACGCCTCTACGATGATTCTACAACTGCATATCAGTGAATTATTCAAAAGCGCTAAACGATTTTACCTTTGAGGTGCCCGTTGTGAAATAAATTTTTACATGAAAATGTATTAAATCCAATATGCCGAATTATTTTAGGTTCTATTACTTTGGAATGCCGATTCTCTTTAGTATTAGAACGGTAACGAAGATCATTAAACGATAAGCTAAGGATAAGGATTCCTGTTGGATAATTGATACAACGTTGTTATAATTGTTATCCTCGAAACATTTTCATGTTATGTGTAGTATGCGATGCGAAGAGAATTCGAAATAAATATTATAAGTACGTTAAGAAAAACCGACTTCAAAACTGAAAAGTAAAAAATAATAAAGATTTAGTTGTAATTATATATTATTAAATAGTACATATAATTGTAATTATATATAAAAATAAAATATTTTATTTCAACTAAATTATTTATAAAGTGATGAGTGTAAATTAATAGTTTTGTAATAATCTGTTTGCCAAGTTAATTATTTATGTAGTGATCTAGTTATAATATGGAAAGTTGAGATGTGAAACGAAATCGTTGCGACACGGTTTTGTAATGAAGCCTTTCAACCGTTTGTCGGTAAAATGAACGGATACCTAGTTGAAGTAAAAGCAGTATCAACACCTAATTTAATAATTGTAGACCGTCTATAGCTCGAGAGTTACGATGCCTCTACGACAGTTCTACGACCTCATATCAGTGAATTATTCGAAGGCGCTAAATGCTTTACCTTTAAGGCGCCCCGTTGTGGAATATATTTCCATCTCAATGTCTTGAATTAGTTCAGGTTCTATTATTTTGGGATTTCGAACCTGTTCAGTATTAGAATGGTGACAAGGATTAAATCATAAACAAAGGGAATGTTGAATAATTGATATAACGTTGTTGTAGTTGCTACCCTTCATTTTACATCACTGAAATAGATGTGCTAAAATTGATTGTCGAGTAATGTGCGTTGATCAATAAACACTCGTCCATTCAGACATTTTGCCCATCGATGGGATAAACGTTTGTATTTATAAATGATCTTCTTTAATATGCTAGCGTATAGGTGCAAATGCAATATTGTTTGAGATAAATTATAGGGGTAACTAATAAATATATAACTAATAACTATAAATATAATGCGTGTAATGCGTGTGTAGTGCATTATATGCACATTATACATATGGCGGACTTAATGCCCGCCATATGTGTAATGTGCATAAAAGTATAAATAAATATAATATATAACTATAAAGCAAATTAATATTATTTTTAAGTAACAATTGTTTTGACCATATTCTAAATTTCTTTATAGCATAATTCACCTTCGACAGCTCTATTAGGCCCTAAGTTTGGCTGGTAGAGAATACCACTAGGTATTAAGTCTACCTTATGTACATTTCTAAAAAAATGAATAAATAAATATGAAAAATATCAAAGTGGCTACGAGTATAATTAGGTAGAAATCTATCAAATTTTAGCAGGTGGTGGGTGGTCATATATCTATATTAGTAATTAAGTAAATGTTTTTTGAAACTAAAAGGTTTTGAAAGCGGTTATTTTCCCGTGTTTTTGTAGTTAACAAATTTATATCAAAAACACCTATATATTCGGTGAAATCCTCGTTTACTAAATCTATTTCAGGTTGTTCTGTGAACATGGTTCGCCACATCTAAAGCAGTTGCTATATTTCTAAAGAACTAGCAATAAATTTATACTCAGAGAGCCATGAAACTTGGTAGAAATCGTACCAATCCTTTGTCTTCATACCTTTTTAAAATTAGGAAATTCAAGCTTTTATGTGCAATATGGTAACCATAAAAGTGTTGTTATCTTTTTATGTTTCCAGTTATATGTTCTATTTATAAAGACAGAGTTTAAATATTTTTCAAAATTGCAATTTTTCTTGAATGAGTTTATATGAAACAAAAAGTAATTTTATATATATTTTTAGAAGAAAATCAAGAAAATGTATATCTAAGCAAAAAGTCCATTGACCATTTTTCGTTCGTTGTTCTTATCATGATCATACATCATACTCGTATTATTATCCTTAGAGACAACTGATACCAATGTCTAATATTTTATGAAAATTTTGAAAAGGAATAGTCCTATCCTCCTCTTGCCTCTTGCCTATTCTGATGGATATTTTATATTCTGCATAAAACTGGGAATAGCCGTAAAAGTAAAATATATGAGGTAATGTTGCAGAGGTTAGTCTATAAAATAATGATTCTTGATAATATTTGATTAAAACAAAGCATAATGGCAACCCATTATACGTCCCACTGCTGGGCACGAGTCTCCCCTTTTTGGAGGCGGCCTGGAGCTTAATCCACCACGCTGCTCCAATGCGGATTGGTGGAGATACGGCTTAGTGGCCAACCCGCTGTCGGATGTTTTCAAACCGCCCATAAGGCCTCCGACAAGGTTCAACGACTGCTATCTATTGATAGCAACCAGGACCGACGGCTTAACGTGCGCTCCGAAGCACGGACACGCGCATTTTAATATGCCACTAGCGGTTACCCATCACATACCCGACCGCGCCCGTATCGCTTAACTGGGTAGATCGCTTACGATCTACACCAGCCGCTGGAGCAAGTACGCTTCGCGCATAAAAACAAAGTTCTTATTTAATAATGCGTGGTATTTTGATACAATATTTGATACATGAGCTATCGACGTTATGTATAAAAATGCAAAATATAATATCTGTCCCACGAGAATGCTTTAGAGTTTCAAAATACAATTTATCCTTATACTGTCAAGGGAAATAAACTTGCAAGCTTACATCAAACTCGCAATTTTCTCGTGATAGCAATTTTTATATTTATTTATTTTATACTAAATATATTAATCACGATGAGTTTGAGACGCCCAGCGTCCCGACGTCGAGCGTCCCGACGTCGAGCGTCCCGACGTCGAGCGTCCCGACGAACAGCGTCTCGACGCCCAGCGTCCCGACGTCGAGCGTTTCGACGCCCAGCGTCCCGACGCCCAGCGTCCCGACGCTTAGCGTCCCGACGGCCAGCGCCCCGACGCCCAGCGTCCCGACGTCGAGCGTCTCGACGTCCAGCGTTCCAACGTCGAGCTTCTCGACGCTCAGCACCCGACGCCCAGCATCCCGACGTCGAGCGCCTCGACGCCCAGCGTCCCGACGTCGAGCGTCTCAACGCCCAGCTTCCCGACGTCGAGCGTCCCGACGCCCAGCGTCCCGTAGTCGAGCGTCTCGACGCCCAGCGTCCTGACGTCGAGCTTCCCGACGCCCAGCTTCCTGACGCCCAGTGTCCCGACGTCCAGCGTCCTGACGCCCAGCGTCCCGTCGTCGAGCATCTCGACGTTGGGCGTCTCGATGCCCAGCGTCCCAACGCCCAGTGTCCCGAAGCCCAGCTTCCGGACGCCCAGCGTACCGACGTCGAGCGTCTCGACGCCCAGCGTCCCGACGTCGAGCTTCCCGACGCCCACCGTTCCAACGTCGAGCGTCCCGACGCCCAGTGTCCCGAAGCCCAGCGTCCCGACGTCAAGCGTCTCGACGCCCAGCGTCCCGACATCGAGCCTCCCGACGCCCAGCGTCCTGACGCCCAGTGTCCCGACGCCCAGCGTTCCAACGTCGAGCGCCTCGACGCCCAGCGTCCCGACGCCCAGGGTCCCGACGACCAGCGTCCCGACGCTCAGTTTCCCGACGTCCAGCGTCCCGACGCCCAGCGTCCCGACGCACAGCGTCCCGACGCCCAGCGTCCCGACGCCCAGCGTCCCGACGCCCACCGTCCCGACGTCGAGCGTCTCGACGCCCAGCGTTCCAACGTCGAGCGTCCCGACGCCCAGTGTCCCGAAGCCCAGCGTCCCGACGTCAAGCGTCTCGACGCCCAGCGTCCCGACGTTGAGCCTCCCGACGCCCAACAACCCGACGCCCAGCGTCCCGACGCCCAGGGTCCCGACGACCAGCGTCCCGACGCCCAGCGTCCCGACGTCGAGCGTCTCGACGCCCAGCGTCCCGACGCCCAGCGTCCCGACGTCCAGCGTCCCGACGCCCAGCGTCCCGACGCTTAGCGTCCCGACGGCCAGCGCCCCGACGCCCAGCGTCCCGACGTCGAGCGTCTCGACGTCCAGCGTTCCAACGTCGAGCTTCTCGACGCTCAGCACCTGACGCCCAGCGTCCCGACGTCGAGCGTCTCAACCCCCAGCGTCCCGACGTCGAGCGTCCCGACGCCCAGCGTGTTGTTTTTGTATGATCCAAAATTAACCAAAAGTTATATCCAAAAATGCTGCCCAAAGCCACTATTCCACGCGAACGAAGTTGCGGGCACAGGTAGTTAATACAATAACTACATACAATATTCACACAATATTATACAGCTAGTTGTATAATATTGTGTGAATATCTACGATTCTGGGCTAATAAATCCGTTATATCAAATGAATTTTCAATTTTATTAGCTAAGAAGCATTCCATTTCATTGAGTGGAAAACTCTTGAAATTTGAGTAGACGTTAGAAAATTACCCAATATATAAGCCTAATCGAGAGTATATAAATGCGTGTTCGTGTCAATACATAAGTAAAGCGTACTTCGTACTTTTCAAACCTCGTTATATCTTTTACATGACGTACCGAACTTTGTACAACACGCGTCACAAAGTTTTTATATCTAATTACTAACTTCTCAACCTTTTGTGACATCTGTAGATATACTCACAAACTGTGGTAGCTGTTGAAATCATATAACGGCTTGTGTTGAAGCGCTAAAACCACACCCAGCCTGCCGGGCCGCCCACACAGCCCGCCGACTGAACCCGGCGGCCTATATGAAATTCATGTTTACAACCAGAGCCTGCGCTTGTTGCCCGTCGACATGTTGGCGGCTTGCAGACGTACGCTCAGTTGCCCGGCGACACTCAAGCGGTAGTGACAAGTAAAGTCCTCATGTCAAGCCGCCGACATGCCGCCAACAAACTTTTCCCACTTGCAATGTGTAAAGCCGCCAATAGGTCGGCGGCCCGGCGGACGCAGTGTGTATTGCGCTTTTCTGTTGTGAGAGAAGCAGACAAGGATGTCGTTCACTAAGCTGATTGTAAAGATATTTTTAGGGGAGCCTAGATTATATACCTTAAGCGGGGCTTGAACCCGCGATTACTAGAAATCTAGTACAGCTGCTCTTCTAATTGAGCTACCGAAGTCCACTCCCGATTGTCGAATTTGATTTGATTCTTCCTTCACATTTATTGCATTGCATTTCCTTTTACCAATTATGAAAGTTAGGCAACGGATAATTTTTGCAGTTTATAAAGTATCGAAAAGAGTGTTTTTGCGTAAAAAAAAACTGTTAACAATAGTTAAAATGCTGTTGATAATTACAGTTTACTAGCAGTCACGCCGAAATCAGTATCATCTTAGTGGTTCAAAACATATTTTATATTTTATTCTTATATCTTTGGATAAGTATCCCTTTGTCTTGGAATGTACGAGGAATTGCGTACTTTATGTTGCCTCGTTATTCTGCAGAGGTGTTAGGAATATCAACGTTTCTCTTTTCGACGTTGTGAAAAATTTCATGCAATTGTATCATTTTTAGGCAGTAAAGACGTAGGTTTTGTATTCTTATTACTTTTATACATAAGAATATAGTACTTATGCAAAGTCAGTTTTTTATTTCCACTCCACAATGAATTCTGTTTTTTTTTAAATATTATATATATATTTTAAAGATCCGATAATTTAATTTACAATACACTATGATTCTTATAATTAACAGATAAGAGCATTCATTTATGGACAATATTATACAAAAACAGCGTACTACTCTCAGTATCAAATTGAATAATTAACTCACTTCTTTGAACAATGTGTTTAAATAGGTAAAATTTACCTCACAATTTCTCAGTTTCAGTTTACATACTCGGAACAAAAGTCTGCAAAACTGCGTTGTGTAAATCAAAAGACCGGCTTACCGGGCCGCACGAGAAATGTAAGTGGGAATGCTAAGAGTCCCCCGTAAAACATTTTGGAAACACGCCACTCGCGGCGCTCTCTGAAATCATAATGAGTATCCCTTTGTCTTGGAATGTAAAGGGAATTGGGTACTCTATGTTGCCTCGTTATTCTGCAAAGGTATGAGGATTATTAATGGTTTTTTTTTCCGCATAGTGAAAAATTTCATGGGGTATTGGGTATTTTAATAACTTTAATACATTTGTAAATTTGTATGTTAAGGAGTACTGTTCAAGTTGTTAGTTTCTTACTGGTCGCACAGTTGATTATTTTCTCCGTTTTCAAATATCATATAAATGTAAGACGAAATGAATAAATTTAATTTGAAACATACGTTTATTCAGACATAACAAAATAGGTAGCAATAATAATATTTTTTGCTAAATTCTATTCCTTGTTTCAAACTTAATAACTAACTCATTTTATTTGCACACTATTCAAATAGTGACGTAATTGTGCCTCACAATTACACGGTTTCAGTTTACATATCCCGAATAAAAGTCTGCGAAGCTAAAACCGTCGTGCAAATCAAAAGACCGGCTTACCGGGCCGCATGAAAAATGTAAGCGGGAATGCTAAGAGTCCCCCGTAAAACACTTTGGCCACACGCCACTCGCGGCGCTCTCTGAAATCATAATAAGTATCCCTTTGTCTTGAAAAATACGGGGAATTGCGTACTTTATGTCTGCCTCGTTATGCTGCAAAGGTGTGAGGATTATGAACTGTTTCCTTTTTTCGCAAAGTGAAAGAAGTCATGTATTTACATAAATTTTGTGGACTTTCTCAACACAGGATTTGAGTATTTTATAACTTTTGGACAAATAGTAAGTCATTGATTTTTACATGTGTCTCATATTTTGATATAATCACAGTTTTGTAGCAAAATAACTGTGGCGGAGGGACAGAAAGACAGTCAGGCGCACGGATGATCCTTAATTTATTTTTAGATAGAAATAAAACGTTACGTTATGTTCCTTGATGCATTGCTTGTGTGTTAAAGTTCTTACTTTAATACATTAAAACACTGAAATATTTTTTTTAAGTATGTATGTATCTTCAAATTTTTAATTGTGTAGGTACTAGAGTTATGTCTGTATAACTCTGGACTAACTCTATTATTATCTGTATAACTACAGTCTGTACAACTAACATATAGTTGTACATACTGTAATTATACAGACCTATACACTCTAATATATTAATACTAATTTCCTTGTAATTGTATTTGGATCCACCAATAAAAAGTTTTGAAACATAAATTATTGTAGCGATTATTTATTACGGCATTATCTTACTAATGAGCAATATTTTTTTCCTTACATAAATATTTGGTAACCTATCTAATCTAGCCCACCGCTCTAACTCACCAAATTCCGGGTAAACTCAGAACCGTCTCTGTAATTTGTATATCATTAGAAAAAAGACTCGCTGTCATTTATTTCGTTTACGTTTGGAATGGACCCACATTTAGAATTAAGTATCTATCTTAAAAACTGATTAAATATTTGTTTTTTTGAGTATTATAAGATAATCTTACTTACGCCTTACCTAAGCGTACTTGTATTTGTTTGAGTGGAGTTTTTTATTATTTTTTTATACGATTGGACATACGTAGACGGCTCGTCTTGGGATGTTAGTTTACGTCATCGGCGAGCGCAGAAGGCGCACAGACTACTAGTAACAGCTTTAAAAGAGTAAACCCTACTTTGATTGATAAACATGTTACATTCAGTATGTTGCATACAGTTTGCATTTTTAAAAAACGTATCTTCACGCCTGTAATACCCGAAGGGGTAGGCAGAGGTAAATGCATGCATTCGAGTATACATGAAAACACCCACGATTCGCCGGTACGTTTGCCCATGTGGCGAGCCTGTTGCCATCTCCGGGCACATAACCAAACTCCGAGGAACTGGCAAACTTCCAGAAAAGGTAGAAATCCCAATAGAACCAGAGATTAAGGATTTAAACCGTTATCTCTGATAGCCCTCGACCCGGGAATCGAACCCAGGACCTCCAGCGTAGTAGTAGTGGAATTAGCTAATCTACTTGCCGCTAAATGGTAGTGTCTTTTTGAAGACCTATTCAACAATATAGACACTTTGGGATTCTCGTGAAAAAAAATGACATCCCCACCATGCGTCCAGGGGCGGTAACCTAAAATTATTTTTTTAAACTTTATTACACGACTTTAAAAATTTTGACCAAAGATACTAAGAGTCTCCGAGCTAAGCTGCGAACAAACGAACGGTCGAACATAGCAAAACTATAGAAGTTCCTTGTAGGCTACGGAACCCTAGAAATGATCGTCTATTTTTATGCGAAAGGAAGCAAATATTTGTATTGGCTAAAAGCATAGTGTTGACATGTCTAGACCGGGAACCTCTTAGGTTGTCTCGCACTATATTTAAGGTATGATTCCGGATTCCGCTCCACGCAACAGTGCTGCCGCTGCAGTGCTGCCGCAGCACCATATTTGTCGATTTTCTATTGCGTTGCCGCCGCGACATTGACGCGTGGCTTGGAATGTAATCTATTACAAATAAATAAAATTGGAGTGTCTATATGTATCATTTCACCATTCAATGGTTTTACAACCCAAAGATTGACTGGCAGAGAATGCTATATAGTATTAAGTCCGCCTCATGTAACAATTTTCGTGTGCACATGAAATAATAAATAAATATGGGGACCAGTAGTGCAGCGGTAGCACTGCTGCGTGCAGCGGAGTTCGGAACCGTACCTTTATTTAAAAAAAAAACAAAAAAAATACAAAAAAAAACAAATTAGTAAAATTCCAAATACGTTAAATCTTAAATTAATGGGAACACCAATAGAACGCGTTGAGGAAGCTCGTAACTTAGGACTAAACATGGATAGCGGTCTTAGATTTGAGACGCACAAAGCAGAATCGGTATGTAACTGCTTTTATAAGTTAAAGGTACTGTACAAAATAAGACCATAATTAAGTGAAGAATTACGCATGCAACTGGTTGAATCATTAGTACTGTCTAAACTTAACTACGCTGACACGGTGTTTGGGCCCCGATTGTTGGGACGAACTGAATGCACGCTATAAGAACCCAAGATTATAAAATCCATTAGCGTAAGATCTAGAAGCTCGATACATCAGTGTCGAACTTAAAGAGATTAGTTGAGAAAAGAAAGATTTGTATCTAAGTTGAGCAACATAGATATATGTCCAAAATGAACGATCCATCTTTCATGTAAGTGCTATATCTATTCAGGCAACGCAGTAGCGTTTTCGTGTAATTGAAAAAATCAATCTTGCTCAATAATAATATAATAATATATTCTTTATTGTACACCAACTTATGGTAAGAGACAGAGAAATAAGAGACACAATATACAAGAGGCGGTCTTATCACTAAGCAGTTATCTCTTCCAGACAACCTTTGGGTTTAGGAAACAGTGCAGATACTAAACAAAAATACAACCCTGCTATATGAAACTTATAAATATAATGTTAAGTAATAATAACAGGAGGCAAGAAACTAGTGATCAGGTATCAGCTGGATAAAGAAAGGGACTGGGAAACATAGTAATCATAGGTTCTTTTTTTAAACACCTCTACAGACTTAACTTGTCGGATATCCACCGGAAGGGAATTCCAGAGTCGGATAGCCTCCACCGTGAATCAATTAGAATAAAAAGTGGAAGAGTGAGAAGGAGTCATTAAAAGGAGATTGTCGGAAGAACGTAGGGACAAGGAATGTGTAGAACAAAGAAAAAGAAAAAGCTTACTTTACCATGAAATGTGATGGCCTATCTCTTCAACCCCAATCACTATCTCGTGCATTTCAAATCGCACAAATACTTGCTATTAAAAACATAGAGAGACAATAATAAGTTAGTATGAATTATTTTATAATTAATCAATAGACGACCCGGTTACTCCAGCAGTGTCAGATGACCGTTTGATTCGAAGGGTCGCGAGTTCGATACTCGCAGCGGGACAAATATTTGTATGGTCTACAGATATTAGCTTCTGATCTGTGCGTTTGTGTATGTGTTGTATGTGTACAACGGTAGCTGAAAAGCGACCAAAACGTCGGGTATTAAAAAAAATCGACGTGTGGCACTCGGGGACTGCCGCGGTAAAGCTATTGCATAGCATTTTGTGTCAACTTATGCAATTATAATTATTTATTTATTTTATTTATGCAGTATTTCTTTGATATTAATTCAAGTTACACTTTTTGAGCGTGGTGAGCGATAAGAAAATTTTTTTTTTCTTTTATTAAATAAAAAAGTTAATATTGCTTGAAATATTTTTATTATTTTACAATACATATAAACAGCTGCTTATGTATTCGTCCGATTTCGGAGCAGCTCGTCTCGATTCGTGCGAGCTTCGTAGAGTCGTACAATACGTCTAGTTGCACGCACACAAACACCGTGTCGAAGACTGCCGAAAAGAAACGACGTTAGACAATGCACGGCCTTCAAACCACACCTCCGTATCCGTCGGAGTGGGGAGCGTGAGGTTTTTTCGTTACGGAATTTCTGGATTCGGTCCCCGCGCTCAAGGCCCTCGATAGAAGCTATGCAATAGCTTAAAAAGTTTGCAAGTGTTGTATATGCAAGAAAATTCGCAAAGGATCATGGCAAGATTTGTACAGAAAAAATTAAAAAAAGGTACACGGTAAAACAGCATGGAAGTGAACCTTCAACCACATTTCCTGATACTTAAAATATTTTTAACTCTCCGGAATAAAAAGTTTGAAATTGAACATTAGTATGGAGTGCTTCTACTGTTGTTAGGAAAGACGATTTTTATTCCGGTGACTTAAAAATAATTTACCCACCAGATAATGTTCTTTAGGTTCCCTAGATAATATTTCTAATCCGTTTTATCTTGAACCTTTTTCTATTTTTTTTTTGTACAAATCAATGAATGAAACTTGCCATGATTCTTTTAATTAATACAATAAAATGTGAGCTATGCTTCACGGAAAAAACATTATATATTGGAATGGTTTGACCGCCACTGTTCAGTTGACTGCATTAACGGAACAAAAAATTACTACTTGTAGGCGGTGGGTGGGTCATCACGTCCCGTTGGATAGTTTGATTGACAACACGATGACCCCGTGTGTGTTGTAATTCTTGTTCGTGACTTATTAAGCTTTAAATTGCCAATATTCGTTCGTCCCCCCTCTACCAACTAAATGGTTGTTGTTAGAAATTCAAACGTTACGGCAATAGTAGTTACATAATTAACGAAATTCAAAGGAAAATCTATCACACATACATTGGCTTTACAACCTTGCGAGAGTTGCGAGTAATAGTGGACCAAATTACTAGTATTTTACTTGAAAATTTTGAAGAACTCCATAGAAAATATATATTTATTTTTTTCATTACATCATTCAAACCTAAAAACTACGGAACACTACATTGTGCGTGGCCCGACACGCACTTGACCGGTTTTTTATTGACGAGATGTACAAGTCATCGAGTGTACCTATGTATGTGGCACTAGACATTAAGTTGTTTCCACTTGATTTTTTGTTGGTGGTAATACGAGTAACTATGCAATTTATTTTGCGACATAAAAGTTGGGTCTTAATATGTCTGTTGCTGGAGGAACCAGGATTAAAATAAGCTTTTTTAAATTGTTTATCTACAAATACATCAAGCGTCAATAAGAAAAATTGCCCGCTATAAATCGATAGCCTTCTTAATTATCCGCTAATCGAACCCAGTCCTAATTGCCGATTGTTAACTTACCTCGCCCAAATGCAATTAGTATGGACCCGGGGGTTTATTGTGATATAAATGGGGCTCTATTCTAACTCGAGAAACGATGTATTGAAAACATAGAGTAACACGGGCGACCAGCCACCGCGGCGGACCGGAGGGGAGTCGCCATATGCAGGCTTTCCCCTCTGTCAAAGTACAAGCCCAAATGGTCCTACGCCTGTCGCCCAGATATTTAAATGTGTGCGTGAAATTGTTTATGTATTTTGTTCAAGTCAAGGTGTGAGTTTCGTAGTAATAGTCGATTTTTGTAGTGTGTGTGTGTCACACGTATTTCCCCCCGCAAAAAATGACAGACTGTTTTGCATCGGTAATAAACGCTTTGGCTACTCCCCTCTGGTCCGCCGCGACCGGTGGGCCGAGTTGCTCTATGATTGAAAATCATAACGTTGATACTTTTTTAACATAATTAAAATATCTTTACATCACGTAATCCCCGTAGAGTAGGCAGATGTAAATAGATGCGCATAGGCAAACGCAAACACCCTCGATACGCCGGTTACGTTTTGGCCTGTGTATCGTATAGTGTCGAGCCTGCGGACATCTCCAGTCACATTACTAAACTCCGAGGTATTGGGAAACTTCCAGATAATGAATAACCAGATGATAACCCTCAATAGAACCAGAGATGTAGGATTTCTCACCGCTATCTCTGATATCCTTCGACCCGGGAATCGAACCCAGGACCCCAACGTAGTAGTAGCGAACTGCTACCACTAGACTACTGAGGCAGTTAATTAAAATACTTTCTTATTATACCTCTACTACTAACATTATAACTGTGAAAGTAACTCCACTGTCTGTTGGTCCGCTAGTTTTACTTTCACGACCAAACCGCCGATTGTAATTCAATTTAACATGGAGACTGTTGAACTGGAGAATTTTGGGAAAAGACTTATTTTAGGGTGACATGTTGTGCGAAAACTAATTTTGGATTCCAAATTTTTCATTCAGTATTATTGAATACACATAGAAAATCTGACAGCTAAAACAAATATGACTGCTATTCAATCAGCTTATGTTGTTGTGGAGCGTGCTATCTAGTTAAGAGCGAAGGGGAAACCAGAGAAATATCTATTTAAAAGTCAATAAATAATATAAAATATGCTTACACTCACAGCTCTACATTAGGTATTATATAAACCTGTGTCGTGGATCCCGTTGTACACATACACAAACACCCAAACCCGAAACAAATATCTGTAGGGCATACAAATATTTGTTCCGGTGCGGGAATCGAACCCGCGACCCTTCGAATTAAACGGTGGTTTCGCACCGCTGGACTAACCGGTATCTGTTACGAAAAAGAATAGAAAATAATACCTGAGGTACAGGCATGTAGTGTATAATAGGTAGGTATAGATATTTCCAATTAATAATTTTTTTTGTTGGCTAATGAACCCTCAAAAAATTTTATTTTAATTTATTAAGGTGGCAAAGAAGCATGCATTTCATACGAATGTTAAGTGATTTTTTTTTTTATGTAATGGAGAGAGGATAAGATCTTATGCCTCTGTGCCGGAAATTACAGGGCCGTACATTACCACCTGACCGGAACACGATAGTGTTGAACACTACCATTTAGCGGCAAGTATATTAGGTAATGCGGTGGTGCCTACGCCCGCGAGCTCCGTCACTGGAGCTCTACGTAAAACTGCAGTGATGACTGCAGCCTTTAGATACTACAAAAAAATGAGAGTTTCAATGCAAATTCGTTGCCACTCCTGCGACCTCAGTTATTATGTCTCTATGATAGTTATTACGGAGCCATACTCCAAGTGGTAATTTTTGCAGAAGCCGACACAGATGCTGACATACGATTTCTTGCGATTTGATGCGGATGCGAGGTTTCATCACAACCCTACTCTAGACAGTGCCGGATTAGCCATATAGCAGGAGTAGCAAATGCTACGGGCCCCGCGCCATTGGGGGCCCCGTGCCTGTCCCCAAAAAAAACACAAATATGTAATACACCTTAGCTATTCTCAAAGGGAGCGTTGACCACTAATTATAAAGGTACCTATATTATTTTGTTGCAAGTTGGCAATACCACAATACTTACAGGGGGAATCCCCTAAATTTGTTTTCGATTCCTTTTCGTAAATGTTGTTTTATTTACATCCTAAATTTCAGTAGGCAATGTAACTCTAGGGCCCCATGGTCACATTTGCTACGGGCCCCGCACCGGCTTTATCCGGCCCTGACTCTAGAGTTGATACATGGCATGTAAAATTGCCATGTCACGCAAGGTTCAAAATGTAGCACGATGTTCCCGGAGATTTATCGTGATCTCTGTAACCGCAAGGGAGTTATTGCTGAAGTAATCGTACATTCTCACCGAGCGTGAACTTTCTAGAAGCTTGAGGCGGAAACTATTTTTGCTCTGGATTAGTATTGCTCCCAATGTACGTTTGTACGTCATTGTGATTAATTCTCTTACATGAAAGGAACCGATTTAGGTGGTATTTTTTGTCACTAGATGTTTCATTTGACTATTTGTGTATTTTACTGGTGGTAGAGCTCCAGTGACGGAGCTCGCGGGCGTAGGCACCACCGCATTACCTTATATACTTGCCGCTAAATGGTAGTGTTCAGCACTATCGTGTTCCGGTCAGGTGGTAATGTACGGCCCTGTAATTTCCGGCACAGAGGCATAACACCTTAGGCCTCAGGAGTGGTAACGCATCTGCATTTTGATCGTGGTCTTTGTGTAAGTGTCTATAGGCTGCAGTCATCACTTAACATCAATGTGAACTGTATGCTTGTTAGCCACTTCGATTACATAAAAAAAAAAAAAAAAAATATAACGACAGCTGAGTCCACTTGTTTTGTAATGAAATTTCGCATTTTTCCTTTTAATGTTTTTCTATCAATGGCTCAGCAGTAGTAAGCTACTCCTAGTTGGCGACAGAACTGATGTCAGGTAGATGATTTATAGGTTGGATTCTGATGCATAGGCCGATTTTGGAGAGTAAGGGATATTGGTATTGTTTTTACAGGTGGGAGAGTTATCTAATTTATCTGCCACTAAATGGTAGTATTTAGCACTATCATGTTCCGGTTAGATGGTAATAACTACTCGCAGTGCCGGATTAGCCATATAGCAGGAGTAGCAAATGCTACGGGCCCCGCGCCCTTCGGGGCCCCGTGCCAGTGCCCACAAAAAAAACACAAATATGTAAAAAAAAACATCTTAAACACCTTAGCTATTCTCAAAGGGAGCGTTGACCACTAATTATATAGGTACCTATATTATTATGTTGCAAGTTGGCAATACCACAATACTTACAGGGGGAATCCCCTAAATTTGTTTTCGATTCCTTTTCGTAAATGTTGTTTTATTTACATCCTAAATTTCAGTAGGCAATGTAACTCTGGGGCCCCATGGTCACATTTGCTACGGGCCCCGCACCGGCTTTATCCGGCACTGACTACTCGCATTACATGGACATAATAACTAAGATCTCAGGGGTGGCAACGCATCTGAATTTTGACCTCTGATCTTTGTACCCACACAAATTTTTTTTGCATTTTGACCTCTGGTCATTGTGTGGGTGTCAATAGGCTGCAGTTATCACTTAACATCAATGTGAACTGTATTCTTGCTTGTAACATTGATTACATTAAAAAAAGAGAGGATTCCCCTTAGCACCACTGGAATTTGGTAAGTTCGGAGCTTTTGATCAGTATTAACTGATTGGCTATCTACCACTGCTTCTACTCTTCTATGCGGATGTTGTATGACCATAATTCTTGAGGATCTGTGTCGTTGTATAATAAATATAATCTTTCAGAAACTTATGCGTTTGATACACGGCCTGTGTTTTTTTTTTTTTTTTTTTGTGTAATTAAAGTGGCAAACAAGCGTGCAGTTCACATTGATGTTAGGTGATGACTGCAGCCTATAGACACCCACACAATGACCAGAGGTCAAAATGCAAATGCGCTGCCACTCCTGAGGCATTAGGTGTTATGCCTCTGTGCCGGAAATTACAGAGCCGTACATTACCACCTGACCGAAACATGATAGTGCTGAACACTACCATTTAACGGCAAGTATATTAGGTAATGCGGTGGTGCCTACGCCCGCGAGCTCCATCACTGGAGCTCTACCACCAGTTTAATTGCCAAGTCACGGAAGGTTCAAAATGTAGCACGATATTCCCGGAGATTTATCGTCATCTCTGTAACCGCGATGGAGTTATTGCCGAAGTAATCGCAAATTCTCACCGAGCATAAACTTGCCAGAAGCTTGAGGCGGTTACTCTCTTTGATCTGGTATAGTATTTCTTCTCATCCACCGTACATATTTTGATGTACATATTTCTTCTGTGTATACCTACGTTTGTCATGGAGTTTTAAGAATAAGTAAGGTATATTACGATTCTTTAAGAAAACGTTATTTTTTGTACCGTTGACATTCAATAACTTTCCGATGAATATCAATGTTGGCCATCTATTATTTCTACAAGGCACTCAAAATCTAATGGTTTTTGAGCTTGTTATTTAAACGTACCATCGAAGAAGTTTCAGATGATCCAAAACCATTGCAATTTAGATTTAACGCCACACAAGTACAGCACCGACATGATCTACCGGATATTTCTTCCACGGTATCTATGTAGGATTTCTTGTGATCGTAATTTTGACTAAATCCCCGTTTTACCGGTGCGTGTTCATGCAATCTTCATAAAAAAGGTAGACCCTCTTTAAATGTATCGTTTGATACACGGCATTTTAAATGTTACGGAAAGTTCAAAGTGTACCGCCATATTCCCGGAGATTGTCGTCATCTCTGTAATCGCAAGGGAGTTATTGCGGATGTAATCGTAAATTCTCACAGAGAGTGAACTTTCTAGAAGTTTGAGGCGGTTACTTTCATTGCTCTGGGATTAGGGTTGCCAACTGCAAAAACAACTAGCCAAAGTAAGAGCTAACACACTCGGACTTAGCGCTGAAAAGCCGGACATAACCTCGTTAATAGTCAATATACCTTTTCATAGACACCAAATGCCAGTGTGAAAGGAGGGTACTTAAAACTCACCGTAATTAAAAGTAGGTACGTGTGCAAATTGTACTTTAGAATGACAACCAATTAACAGTCTCTCTGGTTTTCTACAGATTTCTAGATATCTACAGGTTTGTAGTACCTATTTAGGTCTACGGAAACTAAAATACAGTTCATAATCAACATGCTCGGAAAATGTTATGGAATGAAAGTCTTATCATATTCAAACGTTACAAAAAGTGGGTACGAGATGCCGAGGCTTAAATTCCTTTTTATCTTACTCAGACATTACGGTCTCGTAGCCATCTTGGCAGCATTTGACGACCCTGCAATAACTATTGTAGAGACATAACAACTTAGATCTTATGCAATCTATTTAACGCACCTGCATTTTGACCTTTGGTCTTTGTGTGTTCTACAGGCTGCAGTCATCACTTAACATCAATGTGAACTGCATGCGTGTGTGCCACCGTCATTAAATAAAAAATAATATACTGACTTTGATCACTTGGCATCAGATATTATTACGTAGATTAAATAATAATATGACAAGTGCAAAACCAGTTCTTGAGCTTTCAAAACCTCCCATCGATTCATTTCCACATTAAAATTGCTTACAAAAGTTCGACTTGTTTACTCAATTTGAAAGCAATTTCATTAAGGTACATGGATTTTACCAGTTCCCTCCCTGTGTAAGTTTGTTCTTATAAAATAAGAAAGGGTTGTTGGCTCACCCGATACGTAAACAGCTTCGTAACTTCATGATTTATGTACCGCGTTTACCTGAACCGATGTGTGTAAAGATGTTGACTTGGCTTCGGTTTCCAAGTTAAACTTCCAAAGTTCTGCCGCCAAGATTTTGATAAGCCATATTTGACTATTTAACTTTACGATAACTGCGACATGCATTTTAAATGGGGATGAAGTTTCAACCAATAAAGATTATACAGCGTTGAACCGACTGAATGGCATTAATTTAACCACATATATGTACTACAGGTGGTTTGTATTCAGTCGATACACATATACATAAAATAAGTACCATAGGTGCGTTGTATTCAGTTGAAACTATTTTTTAAAAGTTAACAGAAAAATTGTTTTTTTTTTCTACAAACTTCGTTGAAAAATTGAGCAATTTGAAAGCCGAATGAATTTACAGTAGGTATGTATATAGGTACTGAGTTAAATTAAATTATTTTCTGTAGGTTCCGCAATGTATCAACTCAGATTAAGCACCTCAGATATATCCAGAGCCTTTGCACCAAAGAGAAGGCCTAAGTTCTTTAATAATAAGGGGTTATTCTACTTTGAGATAATCTCACATGTTTTCTGTATGTGTATAGGTACTATGAGGGAACTTGCCGTTTAACCATCATGGATACTTAATGCAGGGATAATAAGTACTATGCAAATTTGTTTTTCGACTGGCAAAGCGTTCCCTTATAGTGCTTAGTTCTCTTTATTGCTCTCATGAGCTATTACTAAAATTGTACTAGTAATTAAGTGGACAACATCCAGGAGACTCATAGCACAGGGTTTAACTAGTTTGAGCGCTCCTGTCTCCACAATACCCTGAGATAAATGTTTTAACAATAAATCTGTATAATTTCAAAAATAAAATAAGCTTCATATGATGTATTTACCATAAGAAAACATTGTGGAGAAATTAAATAAAATCTTATCTTATCTAATCTTATCTACATTGATGTATGACCCCTTGATCATCCATTAAATGTAGAATTTCGCTTAGATTACGTCATTGTTAGGATTGTACCTTATATTTTATTTCTACAAATTAACAAACGACAACTCCGTAGCTTAGCATAGAGTTAGTATAAACTAGCTGTGCCCGCAACTTTGTTTGCGTGGAATAGTGGCTATATTAGGGTTATATCCAAAGAGACTTTGTGTGAATGATAGTATCGGTGTAAAAATGAAAAAAGGCATGCTCCGATGGTTCGGGCATATAGAAAGAATGTCGAATGAGCGAATGACTAAACAGATATCCAATGCGAATGTGGATGGTTGCAGAGGCCCAGGAAGACCAAGGCTGACCTACCATGACCAAATAGGTCGAGTTCTGTCTGATGGTGGGGTCAAAAGTCTTAGGAATCGGCGTGTATGTATGAAGAGAATGATGAAGGTAGACGAGGCACGAGAGGTTTGTCAGAACCGGGATGTCTGGCGCTCTACACTCTCTGTCTACCCCGTTAGGGACCCGGCGTGAAGATACATACATACATACATACATACATATCCAAAAAGCTGCCTAAAGAGGCAGTGCTTTTGGATATAAATTTTTGGTTAATTTTGGATCATAAACACTTTTGAGTAGCTAAAAAATCTATTTTGCAGTAATGCTTCTCTGTACACGATATTAGACGTATGTCCATCGGGGATAAAAAACACAGGCTGCTAGGATTGCTAAAAATTGCTAATTATGTGTTTAAATGCGCATCCATCCTATGCTGAACCGTATTTTCGAAAAGGCCATTTTAAACTTCTATGCATAATATTTTTTTATAGATTTTTTTTATAAACTTTTGTAAACTTTCAGTCAATTTTAAAAGATAAAAGATAGATATATGCATAACGTAATCACTCCGTAAGAGCCGGCAGAAGAGAAAAAATGAATATTAACGTGCATTTTTACCCACTAATGCCACCAATACTACCACCACCATCATCACCACCACCACCACCAATGTCATCACTACCACCACCACCACCGCCGCCACCACTACAATCGCCACCAACGCCAACAACGCCATCACCATCACCAAACACCTACGCCACCAATGCCACATCTGATACAAAACCAATGCCACCACCAAAACCACCACTACCACCACAACCAATGCCACCAACGCCTCCAAAACTACAAACAACACCACCAACACCACCAACGCCACCAATGCCTCCACCGCCAGTAAAACCACCGCCAGCAACACTAACGCCACCAACACCACCACCAGAGTCACCAACAACACCTATGCCACCAACGACACCAACGACACCACTACCACCACCACCACCACTACAAACACCACCAATGCCACTAACGCCACCACCACCATCACCACCACCACCACCACCACCACCATCACCATCATCACCATCATCATAATAACATGTCCATGTCCATCCGTCTCCGCTGGACAAAGCCTTTCCCGAAGATGGTCCTAAAAGTGTTGTGCGTCATAAGGAAAGAATACGCCATAATTGCCACGCTTGGCATGCTGAATGGTGATCATAGCGGAGATTGTTTTATGCCGGGACGCTGCTATGCGGTATGGTTAATGTTACTGAGAAAAAACCGGCCAAGTGCGAGTCGAACTCACACTCACACTAGCACGAAGGGTTCCGTACAAAAAATGCCAATAAAATTCGTTTGTTGGAAGGTAATATACAACATAAGACCTAAAAATTCTGTGTAAAATTTTAAGTGTCTACTTGCTACCGTTATTGACATAGAGCAAAAAATTTCCAAAAAAAAACACGTTTTATGCCCCACTTGGACCCCTTATTATTTTCATTTTCTTATTTTTCGTATTCAATTTCGTCGCTATAGCGGTAACAGAAATAAATAATTTGTGAAAATTTTAGCTTTCTAGCTATCATTGTTTATGAAATACAGCCTGGGGACAGACAGATGGACGGACAGATAGGCAGTCAGCGGAGGATGAGTTATATGAGTAAATAGGATGAGTAATATGGGAACCCTAAAAAAGATAGATTCAGAATAGTTTAAAAAATATTCGATGTGATTCTTTAAATTGTCGTAACTTTTTTATTTCTTAACTGATTGACATGAAACAAACAGTAAATGTTAAGTGAAACTTACCACAATTATATATATTAGAAAAAACTGAAAATCGCATAAGACATTTCTGAAATTAGCGTGCACAAACACACAGACAAACATACATTTTTCCGGAATAAAAAGTACCCAGTGTTGTGCGCCAAAGGTTAAAGTATAATTATACCAAGTTTCATCGTAATCGGACCGGTAGATTTTGTGTGATGCTTGAACAAACAGACAGACAGACAAAAAAAATTCTAATCACATATTTGTGTTCGGTATCGATCAAGTAACATCCCCTGGTATTTATTTTTTAAATATTTTCAATGTACAGAATTTACACTTCTACAGTTTTATTATAAGTATAGATAAATAGGACAAAATATTTTGGAGTAAGTCTGAATTTTGCAGACCGCAAGAGCCGTGTTTTTAGAGTAACTTTTATGTAGGTTCAACTTCAAGTAAGAGCTTAGTCGCTGAATCCAATTCGATGCGCAGCGTTCGGCAACCTACTGCTCATACTGATGAGGGCGGCTAAGGACCGTTACATTCTTCACCAGTGCGAAGCTGGGGTGCGGCGCTAGTAGTTTAAATTAAGGCTTCGAGACGTGACCACACTATATATCATCGCCCTCTAGTAGAGGATACTAGTGCATTCAGTCTACCGAACAATGGCCGTCAAACCATTTCAATTGTAATTGTTGTGTGTGTGTTGGTAGGAAATATAAATTTAGTAGTAATATTTTGATGTCAAAGATGCACCTCGCTCTGGTCACCCTATTACGGATAAAATGGATGCATTTTTGAAAAAGTGGAGCAAGATCGACATATCAGTAGTTACGACGTAGCTGAAGAACTGAGAATTGATCACAAAACAGTTTTGGCGCATTTGAAAAAAGCTGGGTACAAAAACTCGATATTTGGGTACCTCACGAGCTCACTGAAAGAAACCTAATGAACCGTGTACTCATTTGTGATTCTTTATTACGACGTAATGTGGTAGAGCTCCAGTGACGCAGCTCGCGGGCGTATGCACCACTGCATTACCTAATATACTTGCCGCTAAATGGTAGTGTTCAGCACTATCGTGTTCCGGTCAGGTGGTAATGTACGGCCCTGTAATTTCCGGCAAAGAGGCGTAATACCTTAGGCCTCAGGAGTGGTAACGCATGTGCATTTTGACCTTGTTCTTTGTGTGGGTGTCTATAGGCTGCAGTCATCACTTAACATCAATGTGAACTGCATGGTTCTTTGCCACTTCCATTACATAAAAAAAAATAAGTTGTGAGTCCGTAGAATTTCACTGCATTAAACTGATTTGATATTCCGCTGTGTAAATAAAACTGTCGGACAAATTTAGTTCTATTTCTTCCACTATTCATGCGGGGTTAGTAGGTCATACGGAGAGCCCCTACACAGTCGGTCCGTTGAAATTTAAGTTTTTAACCCGCTCCCACTTAAATTTTATTCCCATTACGCAAGTTTTCAGGTGAAACCGGCCAACGGTTTTTTCGCAACTTCCAGAGCACGGTTTTCAACACTTTTCCGTCGAAATAACCCATATATTTATATGTTACAGAAAACTACGTTTGGTAAACCGTAAACCGTGTTCTAGTTAAAATATTTTAATGGTAGAACGTTTTGAATTATAAAGGAGGTACGTTGTGACAGTTAAATATTAACCCCCTTATTCATAAACGTACTTTAGATACGTTTGAGCTATAGAATGCTTTGTCTTTGTCAGTCGCATTGTCAAATGTGCAGGATAGAAAAAGACAAAGGAGAGATTAGCAACACTTTAGCTAAAATACGTTTATGAATAAGGGGGTTAATGTTCCTCAATCCTGACTTCTGGCCCAAAGGCGTAGTTTTTCGAAGATTAATAAGGGGGTTAATGTTCCTCAATCCTGACTTCTGGCCCGAAGGCGTAGTTTTTCGAAGATTTTGGGATGCGAAACGTACGCCTCGATAACAGTGTCTGGGATCGGTGATAAGTTTTGAGATAACAATATGTATACATGTATAGTATTAGCACCGTCTAAAGAAAACGAACATGCTAGTGGCATTAGTAGATATATGATTGTATTTTTATATTTTACTAGCTGACCGTCGTGTGAGTCGTGTGCGCAGCTAGTATAAAAGTAGCCTAAGTTACTCCTTATTACATCAGCTATCTACCCGTGGAAGTCCCGTCAAAGTCGGATACACTCCAATTCTACTTATTTGTATGTAGGCATGTATGTATGTATGGATGTATGGAAATAAAAGTAGCCTAAGTTACTCCTTATCACATCAGCTATCTGCAAATGAAAGTCCCGTCAAAATCGGTCCAGCCGTTCCCAAGATTAGCCCCGCCAAACAGGCAGACAGACAGACAGAAAAAATTGGAAAAAAATGTTGTTTTGGTATATGTACCGTGTATATATACATATGCATTTAGTAAAAAGCGGTTATTTTAATATTACAAACAGACACTCCAATTTTATTTATTTGTATAGATGTATAGATAAGATGTGTTTATTGTATTTGATATGGGCTCAAGTGGCTCGAAATAAATGATTTAATATAAAAAATAAAATAAAATAAATATTTTTGTTATTGTCTTAGGTTATTAGCCTTCTCATTTGATACATTAGGAACCTGATATTATAGTGATTATAGTGAGTTATATTTATTGAGACTCAAAGTCTACCTACTGCAAAACTAGACCTGTAAGTGATGATTTAACACTTAATACTTAACCATTCGATATCATTGTGTAATTATTATGTTCTTTCGTACTTTCTTTACTGTATCGCTACAAAATATTGTATCGCTACTAAAGATTGTCTTTGACTGATTTTCATAAAGGCATTAATTTTTGTTTTCTGTCATGAAGTGGTAAACAAGCATACAGTTGACATTGATGGTAAGTAATACTGTAGAATGTATACCAGCCCCCTTATTCATAAACGTACATTAGATACGTTTTAGCTATTGAATGCTTTGTCTTTGTCAGTTGCATTGTCAAATGTGCAGGACAGAAAAAGACAAAGGAGAGATTAGCAACACTTTAGCTAAAATACGTTTATGAATAAGGGGGTAGAAGTTTATATTTTTACATCAAACCGGAGATTTCAATGTAAGCGTTGCGACTCTCGAGGCCTAAGTTGTGATGCCTATACATATACTGAAAATGACAGGGACGTACATTAAAACCTACGATCACACACGATAAAGCTGAACAGTAGGGGTACCATTTAGCGCCAAATAGGTAATGCGGTGGTGCCTACTCCCTCGCTTCGTCACTAGAGCTGGAGCTGATCCTGCTGGAATTAGATATTATGCCAGCGTACCCCCAAAAATCTATATTAGTGACCAAAGACCAACTTTTGTCAAATCTTAGTTTAACACTGCACCTGATTAAACTATAAAAAATATTGAAATAGAATTCTAAGATAGTTTTTTTACAGAGTAAAAAATATTATTATAATATATTCGGGTTCTATAGTCAATATAGGATAGGCTACAACAAATCTTTGCCCTAATAGCCAATTTTTAAAAATTTTTTTTTTGTTATTCATCAAAAAACGCTAACGTATGTGATGGAATCCCCTGTATATATCCAACTCACATTTCCTTCAACTTTTTATCGAAATAAACACGACATCCTATGCATACAAAATATCCCGGTTGTATTTCGAAGTCGAAGAGTCAGAACAAATAAAAATACAGCTTGTTTGTCCCTTCCAACCCTTTGGAATGAGAAAAAACAACGCCATAAAATGCGGATGTTGCTTTTTGCACAAATTGTTGTAACAAAAGATAGACAAACACATTTTGTTTATTGTATAACTTAATACAATGCCTTTGAAAACAATGAATTCAAACAGCAAAAAATAAATCTAATTTATGAACAACGGCGAACAACCCTCGCGGTTTTTTCCCGCGAAAAATATAGATCACGTTGTTTGTTGTTAATGCTTTTTATATGATTAAAAATCGGTCCAGGAATTTTTATTTTATTAAAGTACAAAAAAAAAAAATTCCCACTTAACCGCTTTTTTTGTTCATTTTCCGGTTTCGTACCTTAGCTATAAGGAAAAACGGGACCCTTATAAAATTACTAGTGCGTCTGTCTCTCTGTCCGTCTGTCACAGATAAATAGCTTTAAAAAAACTGAGTCGATTGAACAGAACCCTTATAAAATTACTAGAAATAGAAAATATTTTTATTTCGAATAGATCTTTACAGATACTTTCAAAACGTCAAGAAATATAAAATACCTAGAGTGAATAACCATTACCTAAAGTAAAGCAAAATCATATATCAATAGTAAATTAAAAATTAGAATTTAAACTACTTAGTCAAAATATAATAATCACAAAATTTTTCAATTCCTTCAAGGATGATAAATGAAGAAAAAGAAAAACTTATTCGTCAAGATCAAAGTTATTCACTTAGCAGAGTTCCAAGTGCAGTCACTATTGAGAAGAACTCCGCTACCCAACAAACTCAGTATGAGCTCTTTTAAATACTAGTGCGTCTATCTGTCGTAGCCAATTTGCTTTAAAACGACCGGGTCGATTGAATTAAAATTTGGTACAGTTAAGTAAATCAGTGACCCTAATATAGACGCATATTGCATAAATCAATGAATTAAAAATCACATCCTCTCTCTGATACGACTGTACCTAGAAAATAGTTCTTTACGTTAAGATTACAGGAAAACCAATAAAAAATCTATGGCATAGAAATTTTCCATTTGCACGTAACTTTCTCTATACGGACACGAGTTTTTCTTCTTCTTTTTTTTTTCTCAGCTGCTATCTGCCATAACATGGCACTCGACAAAAATGCTTTGGAATCGAGTGGCGTCTCTGCAAAATTATTACTTTCCATAACAAACATTTCATGCAGTCTTACATTAATATTTATTGTACTGCGTTGGTTTTGAATGTAATGTACAGGAGGAAATCACAAAATATATTCCGTGTGCGAAACACAATCTAGAACAATAATACAAATGTCGCATCAGTTTAATGTCTCATTTCATAACTGTCGTTGTCTCTTCCTTCTTAAATCATGAAATACGTGGTTCGGCTGTTTTGAATATTCAACCCTAAGCCTGGGTTTCATCAAGACATTTGCTAAAGTAAAAGTTAACATTTCACATCCTTCTCTAACTTTAACAGATTTCTTTAAGTTAGAGAAGGATGTGAAATGTTACAATAACTTTAACTTTAGCAAATACCTTGGTGCAACCTAGGCTTAAGGTTGAAACCCTCAAGTGTCAGAGTACTGAGACTTGCAGGTTTCAAACTGCTGTCAGACAAATGCCACCTCAGTCTGCACGATACCACGAAAGCTGAAAAGCGACCGAAACGTCGGGTTCGATTTTAAATAATCATTTTAGTTAAATGTACGCGAGATAAATCCGAAAACAAGTTTTATTTCAATGAAAATGAACTTGTTTAAAAATTTGATATTCTAAATGTAGTATGTAACAGAGAGCTTAGAACGAGGTTTCCTAATTCCGCGGTGGAGTAAAACTTCAATCTATATGCCAAATCTAGTTCATACCATTTGTGAGGATATCACATATTCAAGGACGTGGATTGGATTTGCATATGCACTCGTTGCATGCATACAGTACAGTATCGATATTGGATGGTTAGATCACGACCAAATAGTACCCACTAGATTTTGTTTTTGTTGGCACAAAAGTATTTTTACTAAGTGATTCATGGTGAATCATAATGACACAACATTTTTAAAATGTTTTTATTACATATAAATAATAAATAGATGCCACAATGAAAGAGCAAGTGCAAATCTCGCTAATTAAAGAGTATTCTTCATGGTAATTGGCCCGATCCAGAATAATTAAGTATGGCCCCATGTATACTAAGTAAAAAAAACAATTATACAAATATTTTATTTTTAAAGAAAAATGGAAAGAAAAATTTGACTTCAGGCGAGACTCGAACTCGCGACCTACTGGGAATCTAGTCCAGCCGCTCTTCCAACTAGCCTAACTAGCATAGTTGGTAATAAATGGCGCTGCTGCTACCATAAAGCAATGCAATAGATGTGAAGGAAAGATTTGACAAATCGGGCAGGACTTCAGTAGCTCAATTGGAAGAGCGGCTGGACTAGATTCCCAGTAGGTCGCGAGTTCGAGTCTCGCCTGAAGTCAAATTTTTCTTTCCATTTTTCTTTAAAAATAAAATATATTTCACAAGCATGTGTTAATGCGAAATAATATAAAACAATTATACAAATATGGTAAAAGGGCTAATCCCCTCTATCATATTTGTATAGTTGTTTTTTTATTATTTATCCTACTGAAACACGTTCTAAGATGTTAAATCTACCACTATTATTCTTCCAAGATCTCTTGTTTTGACAATAGTTAATTTGTTCTACCCAGCAATAAGTTTAAACCCTATCAGTATCTGTTCAGTTAGTCTGATTTATTTTTATTCTCTAAAACGAAATATACTTACTAATGAACATTGCCCTTCACAGTGACTAAAATGTATTTGTTTTATTGCAAAAGTGAAATAAAGTGAACAAAGTGAGTTTCTTAACTAATTAAGTGAGAAAAACAAGTGTGATGTCAGTGAGAAGCAACGTGATTGGTTCAAAAATGCAATGGGCTGGTGGGGGGCAGAGACATGTGCTGACTGGCTGCCACGATGATACCATGCATTCAACGCTGAGATTTCACTAGAATCGGACGTCTGAAAACAGCAAGATGTCTGCAGGTAAATTGAAAGCTTTGGTTTTTACAGGTTTTTTAGCAGTAAGGAGGAGATGTATTTCAAAACTACACACACACTTACACTTTTGCAAAATGAATGCAAATAACTATTATTTGTTTTTTTTTAATTATTTTTATCAGATTTTATTACATTACATTTATTTTACAAAATAAGTACTTTTCAATAAATAAGAACCATTTCGTTAAAATAACAGCAAAGTATTTATTGGTAAGTACTTCCTCTTGTAAAATGAATCTGTAATTGTGTGAATTAGAATGGATAAAGTTATTATAAAGAAAGTGTAAACAGTGCCGGCGTTCGAGGGGGCCGCGATGGGGCCAGGCCGCCAAATTTCAGGGAGGCGATCTGTGGGGGTGGGATCCTGGCCAAACTGGTACGCGCAGTGGATGGTGGGATAAAAAACTTTCCACGTCTTGATCGTTAACTATGAGTAACGGTAAAAGAAAAAAATAAATTATTAATCCACGTTTACGGTGATTCAACAAAATTAACATTCGAATTTGGTTTCTTAAAGCGCAATACACACTGAGCCCGCCGGGTCGCCGTCTAAACTTGTGGCCTATATAATAATATGAAAAGAATCATGTCGGCAACCTACGCCCGCGCGTGTTGCGCGTCGACATGTTGGCGGCTTGCGGACGTACTTTCAGTTGCCCTGCGAGCCTACGACACTCGAGCGGTAGTGACAAGTAAGTTCCTCATCTCAAGCCGCCGATATGCCAGTCAACAAACTTTTCCGATTTGCAATGAGTAAAGCCGCCAACTAACCCGCCGACAAAAAGTTGCCATCGTACGTCAGCGGCCCGGCGAGCTCAGTGTGTATTGTGCTTCAAGTGGGCGCCACAATATTCTTTCTTGCCCGGGTTTTCAATGGTAACGCCGGCACTGAGTGCAAATACACATACATATTAAACAAGAAGATATGTGAATACCGCAGTCAATGGAGAATATAAAAAATCAGACAAACTAATAACACATACAGTAATAAAAAGCGAAACATGCCTGCTATGTGCAGATTCTGAATAAAAGTAAGCGTTATTATTCTCGAAGATACCTCAAAATTAATTATAAAAAAATAACGTAGTTATCCAAAAAAAAAGGGAAGTCTATAACTTATGTTTCCTTCCAGCGGGGTCAGCTGTTGCGATGATCGGAGCGAACCTTCGCTTCGGATCAGCGGGTGCCTCGAACGCCTCCCTCCTGAACAACACAAGGCACTGTCCACCAGGCGGTGCCGCCAGCGCTGCAGCGCTCCTAGCGCTGTCTGGGCTTGGCATGTCAGCTAATCTCGCATTGATGGCGGTTATACTGAGCAAAAAGCAGTTACGGAGGTTAGTGTATTACTATTTTATATGTACGTATGTATGTATCTTCACGCTAGATCCCTTACGGGGTAGGTCGAAAGTGTGGAGCCCCAGATATTCCAGTCCTGACACACCTCCCGTGCCCCATCTACATTCATCTTCTCTTCATACATCTCTATTTTATATTTACTATTTATATTAGTATTGGTATTAGTATTTACTCTTTATCTTCAGTTACCCTAACCAAAGACTTTTCTTTGAATTCAAAATGATTAACGTATATTGTGTTTTTTTTTGGAATAAGGTTGACTTGTGATATATAGCCAAAGATTTTTGACTTGAAATTGGCCCTTGACCTTAATACACTCAGGTTTGAAAATAATTCAAACTCTAAATCCATTTGTTTATGATTGTCATCGACTCTTATTAAAAATTAAAAGCAACTGAGTGAAATTGCCTGCGAAAACTTTGTGTCAATATTTTAGCTCGCGATGACCACCTACACAAAATAAAGCGGGTTAAAGCTGGCCTGACGAAAGCCAACTACTGACAAATTTTTCTTTGCCTTTTATGCCATGAAATTGCCTTCTCCGCAGCGACTTATGCTTTAGTTTATTTTGACCATTTTTGGCGGTTCAATATTTTTTTTTCTATTTTTGGCGGGAACCTTGAAAGAGGCGTATGGTGCTCTTATTTTATTAAATGTTCTTGGTGTATTTTTGAGTTAGTTTGATATAGGTTTATAACAGTGCCTGTGTGTAGTGAAATAGAATAACAGCGCGAAAATACGGCCTTTCTGATTTCTTCCAAAACTTCATAATAAATATTTTGGTAAAGTAGCCATCGCTTTACTCGAAAAACTGACTGCCACTCACTTGACTGACAATAAATAATTGACTGACTGACTAATACTAACTTTTACGCTGCATAAATACGAATAGGAAATATACGTTTTACTTGACACTGGCAATATGCGTAACGGCGATGACATAACAACAAAAAAAATATTTTTTTTTTCAAAAGCTGTTATGTTTTTTTTCATTTTGTATGAGTAATTAAAATTTTGATAGTTTCCCGAGAACATGGCTATGATATCGTTCACAAACAAAGGCACAGGTTGTGATAAATTAAAAAACTAGCCAGTGATACACGGCCGGATGTTTCCGATTTAACAATAGACGTAATTGGTACACCAGACCGAGTCGAGACTGTTGAAAATAGTGGGCCAATGTACTTCGTCGGAGTGATCGATTGAATGAACGGATTCGGATGATTGAATGAAGTTTTAGATAAATGTTTCACGGCACGCTTCTAAAGTTTAGTTGAATAAAAACCAAATAGTAGGTATTTGTGAGTTTACCAAGGACTTGTCGATTTTATCTCTTTAGTAAATAAAACTATGTATTCTTTACTGAAGTCAGAAGTTAGTAGGAGATGTGTTTAATATTGGCGCATTAAGGTTAGGTTTAAAGATAGTTGAAGTCAGAATTCATTGATTTCGAGTTAGTAGGTATGTGTGTCAATCATAATTCATTTCAGTTGTCATCAACATTTTCATAATAAATTAGCTGTTGCTTGCGGCTTCGCTTACGTGGATGTCGTTTTATAATCCTGAATTGCTATAAACCTCACGAAACCTGAGACCTTTCTAATGAATGCAAAACCGTGGAAATCGGTTCGTACGGTCTGGAGTTATAGCGTCAGGAAGGAAAACCCGACTTATTTTTATATTATAGATAGGTAGAGCTCAGTTAATGAATTCGTTAAGTGCGTAGGCATCCTACCGCGTTTTATAATTTATCTATCGATAAACAGTAACTACTCTGGTTGAAATAAATCACGTAATAAAAGAATCACGAAGTGTAACGCATTTGTGACGTTACACTTCTGTTCCTCCCTTAGCATCGCCACGCAGGCCATTTTAAAATGAAATATAGGTATATGAAAATGTAACTGGCAATTTAAAATTATGAAAAGGGTTTCAACAGTATAAACAATGAAATTAGTATCTAACAACGTAACTTCACGCCTGTAATCCCCGAAGGGGTAGGCAGAAGTAAATTGACATATTTAGATTATATTATTATGACTTCCAATAAGTGCTTACTTACATTGATCCATTCCTCAGTGTTTTCGTCCATTAACAAAGAGTTTTAGCATAGGTAGCTAGGTAGGTTATAGTAAGAAGTCCCAACACACATAAATTGTATCCCCATTTACTGCCATAAAATATGTAGGTATAATGATTCTACTTTTTAACCATAAATAGACGTATTCATTTTGCATAAGGGAAAGATACGCATGACCTTATCTGACAATATTTGAAAGCAGTTGAAAGCACTCATATCCATTGAGCGACCGAACGTAACTTCACGCCTGTAATCCCCGAAGGGGTAGGCAGAGGCAAATGCATGCATTCAATCATACATGCAAACACCCACGACTCGCCGGTTACGTTTTGGCCCATGTAACAGGTGGCGAACCTGTTGCCATCTCCGGGCACATTACCAAACTCCGGGGTACTGGGAAACTTCCAGAAAATGGAAAAATCCCAATAGAAGCAGAGATAAAGGATTTTAAACCGTTATCTCTAATATCCCCCGACCCGGGAATCGAACCCAGGACCTCCAGCGTAATAGTAGTGGCCTGCTACCACTACGCTACTGAGGCAGTTAAGTTGAAAGCACTCATATCCACTGAGCGACCGAATTCGTTGTAACCCTGAAACGTAATATGGTTTGAATGATTTCACTTCTAGAGGACGTGTGGTGTGTAATAGGTTTTTAATGATAAGAAAATTACTTAGAATTGAATTTTAAGATTATTGTTATTTTTTATGGATCTTTTGTAATGGAAGTGGCAAACAAGCATGCAGTTCACATTGATGTTAAGTGATGCCTGCAGCCTTTAGACACCCACACAAAGACCAAGGTCAAAATGCAGATGCGGTACCACTCCGAAGGCCTAAAGTGTTATGGCGGAAATTCCTTTCTAGTAAATTTATAATATCGAAAGAATGTGTTTGTTATTGACTGCTTTGACTTGCTTGCCCATGAAAAATTGATGCAAGTTTTTTAAATAACAAAAGTATTTAGTATATTTTCACATTATTCCGTCAGAGAATTTTGTCTTTCTCCAAATTACGCAATTATAAAGTTAATATAAACAATATTATAAGTGACAACGATGCATTACGATTTAATTCATTTGTGTCTGATTAACGGCTTAAATAGTCGTTATAATAAAACATAAAGCATTATCACTAGTGGGAGAGCTTCAGTGACCGAGCTCGAGGGCGTAGGCATCACGACATTACTTAATCCACTGCCTCCCAAACGGTTTTCAACAATATCGTATTCCGGCAAAGAGCCATACCTAAAAAAAAGCCTAGACTTCAGGACTGGCATCTATATTGAAATCTCTTTTTTTATGTAATGGAAGTGGCAAACAAGCATGTAGTTCACATTGATGTTAAGTGATGACTGCAACCTTTAGACACCCACACAAAGACCAAGGTCAAAATGCAGATGCGGTACCACTCTTGAGGCCTATGGTGTATATATTTACAGTGGTTCACGTTGTTTAATCTAATTTGATTCCTTGCTATTTATAGTCTACTTAACCTGATATGCCAAAATGCACCAAACAAAATTCTGGCTTAGTGTCCATTATACTATGCAAGTATGCACTCACAATACGAATAATCATGAAACAGCGAATAACAGTAACCTGGTACGATCGCAACCAGCGATTGGACACGTTTCGATTCTCGTTCACGAATTGGAACCACCGAGACCAATTTTATATGAGCGCTAAACATTTCTATTCCAGCTTATTTTTATCAGATTTAATAATCTAGATTTTTTATTATAAAGTAAGACTGCTTAAGTTGAATCCCCTAAGGAAATACCATTGTAGTATTTACTGCAATTTAAATAATACACAAATTACTGCAGTAGCCTAGTGGTAGCAGGCCTATACTACTACGCTTGGGTCCTGGGTTCGATTCCCAGATCGAGGTCTATTAGAGATAAGGGTGTAAAATCCTTTATCTATGGTTCTATTGGAACTTTTCCATTTTCTGGAAGTTTCCCAGTACCTCAAAGTTTGGTAATGTGCCCGGAGATGTCAATAGGCTCGCCACCTGCTACATGGGTCAAAACGTAACCAGCGAATCGTGGGTGTTTGCATGTAGGTTTGAATGCATGCATCTATCTACCATGCCTACCCCTTCGGGTATTACAGGCGTGAAGTTACGTTTTACGTTTTTAAATAATACAAATTATTTTCGACGAGTCAGTTGGTCCAGCGGTGTGTGACGACCGTTTGAACCGAGCCTCACGGGTTCAATCCCCGTACCGGGTCCAAAATATTAGGTTGGGGAAAAAGTTTCTTCGCATTTTTTAAGATAATTCAAAACATTTTTTAATATAGTTTATTTAAATTAACTAAAGTATGTATGTACCAATTTATTCGATAACCTTTTGCCATCTTGTAGGTAGGGACATGATCTCATTGCTATAAAAATTTTGGGACTTCTCATCAAAATACCGCGACAAGTGGATTTGGCAGTCCTTTCGTGATGTTAACCTAACATTGCATAAAGAATTCTGAAGAGACCGAAACAGGTGGAAATCTGAAGGTGCAAGGTCAGGACTATACGGCGGATGCATTAACACCTCCCAGCCAAACTCACTTAATTTTTGCTGAGTGGCTATAGATGTGTGAGGTCTAGCGTTATCATGATAAAACACCACACCCCTTCTGTTGATCAATTCCGGCCGCTTTCTCTCAACTTCTTGCTTTAATCTCATCAGTTGTTCGCAGTAGAGTTCAGAATCGATAGTCCTGCCTGATGGTAATAGCTCATAATGAATAATGCCCTTCCAATCCCACCACACACACAACATCACCTTATTGCGAGTTAACCCGGGTTTCGCCACAGTCTGTGAAGCCTGACCGGCCTTTGACCACGACCTTTTTCGCACGTTCTTGTCGTACGTGATCCACTTTTCATCACCAGTTATCAGCTTCTTCAAAAATGATTCGGTTTCATTACGTCGTAATAAAGAATCACAAATGAGTACACGGTTCATTAGGTTTCTTTCAGTGAGCTCGTGAGGTACCCAAATATCGAGCTTTTTTTTGTACCCAGCTTTTTTCAAATGCGCCAAAACTGTTTTGTGATCAATTCTCAGTTCTTCAGCTATGTCGTAACTACTGATATGTCGATCTTGCTCCACTTTTTCAAAAATAGCATCCATTTTATCCGTAATAGGGCGACCAGAGCGAGGTGCATCTTTGACATCAAAATTCCCGGATTGAAAACGCTTAAACCAAATTTGTGCTACTCTCACAGACACTGCACTAGGTCCATAAACATCGCAAATTTTTTTCGCGGCTTGCGTTACATTTTTACCTTTTTTGTAGTAAAATTTTAAAATGTATCGAATCTCTTCATTAGATTCACTCATCTTGACAGTACGAAAAACAAATGAAAATCACACATTTGCCTAATTTGAATTTGGAATTATGTTCTTTAAAACTTTAACTTTCAATGATACCAAAACCAGCCAGATACAAATACTACAGCCAAAGAGATTTTATTACAAGTTCATACATACTATAATGCGAAAAGACTTTTTCCTCAACCTATTATGTATGGCCTAGAGATATTTATGTCGGGTGTTTGTGTATGTGTTGTTTTTTTTTATGTAATGGAAGTGGTACAACGAGCATGCAGTTCACATATAGGCTGCAGTCATCACTTAATTACTGCAGCCTATAGAAACCCCACACAAAGACCAAGGTCAAAATGCAGATGCGTTACCACTCCTGAGGGCAAAGGTGTTATGCCTCTGTGCAAGAAATTACAGGGCCGTACATTACGACTTGACCGGAACACGATAGTGCTGAACTTTAGCGGAAAATTTAGCGGCAAGTATATACTATTATTATATTATCATTACCTAAGTAATGCGGTAGTGCCTACGCCCGCGAGGTCCGTCACTGGAGCTCTACCACCAGAAAGTTGTGTGTGTATAGCGGCCCCCACGACGCAGGCTTATACCCAGTGTGGGGCTGTGCGTGTAAGCGTATTTTTTTTATTCTGCATTTGTTAAATCTTTATTTAAAGTTAATCAACATTCAACAAAGATTTTCAAATGTACATCATTTGAAAATCTTTTATTGAAATAGATATTACACATTGAAAATGTAGCTAGAACTGACCTCAAAAAATTTGCGCCCTCAGATAGATAGATTATTTTTTATTATACAGCAGAAAAATGACAACAAATGCACTTCACATTGATGTTAAGTGATGACTGCAGCCTATAAACACTAACACGAAGGCCAGAGGTTAAAATGTAGATGCGTTGCCACCCCTGAGACCTTAGTTATAATGTCTCTGTGATAATTATTACGGGGCCATACTTACTACACTATTACAGTTTATATTGATATAGCCGATAACTATAAATCAAATGAAAGTCATCTGAGAAATCACAGTAAAAGGACTTCAAAGAAAATTTGTTCGCGAATTTGAGTCGTGACGGAACAATATGACTGGAATATTATTGTCATGAAGAAATTAGACGGATCAGAGGCGCGTGGAGTTTAAAAGTTGGTTCTGATTGAAATACTTTAGACCGACTGCGACCTACATCTGTCTGAGTTAAGCTCTTTGAATAGAATCGAAGATCGGCAAGACAAAAGGGTAGATTATTTTTCAATGTCTCTAAGCTTTGAATACTGACTTTTTACTGTGTTATACACAATTATATATTTTTTTAATAAGCTAACAACAAAGTTGCATAGTAATAATATACATCTTCATGGTACATTTGTAACTTTTGACGGAAAGTATAACTAAGCACAAAAATAAAGCACAAAAACGGTAGAGCGGTTCTTCATTTATCTCATTTTAAAATGAATTCAAATAATTTGTAACAGTACTAAATGGTAAGGGTGATTCTCCCCTAATCCTTTTAACGATTTTTGCACATATTTTTTTTATACCTCTAAGGCGATACGAATTTCGTCAGGGCAGCTAGTTCTTTCATAAATTTGTTAATTGCATCAAAGAAGTTCAATAAAAAAGTTTGATCACGGAAGTCTATAACATAGATTACATTTTGGTCCAATAAAGACGACCACAACTTTTTCATAAAAAAGTTATCGGAGGCGATGATGGGAATGCGGATATACTTTTAGACTCGATTATTGAGTTTTGACGATTTGATTGAGTTATGAACGAAAGAAAGAAAATATTTTTATTTCAAGTATTATCTTAGGTCTAAGATTTTACAACCGTTTTCGAAAAGCGTCAGTAAAAAGAGACAGACAGATAAATCCATAAGATTTAACGTGTGAGGAAATTAAATAGGAAGCATTATACAGTCTCTCTTATGAACAATTTTGATGATTTAACTTCTGTTACGTGAGAATTGCACATTTGTTTTTATGTTTTAGTTAATTATGCCATGTCACAAGGTCCGTGAGCTTAGATATTTTGTTCGAATTTTTTATAAATTAAATTACGGTTACACTGACAGCCCCACAATAGGTATAAACCTGTGTCGTGGGTGCTGTACAAACATTTGTCCTGGTGTGGGGATCGAACCTGCGATCTTTCGAATCAAGCGGTCGTCACACACCTGACTAAACGGGTCGTCAAATAATAACATCTAAAATTAAACGTTCCGACGCCAGTGTAAAACTTACGATAATGAAAAAAACATGACTCGAAAGAAATGTATCATCGCCGATCTCCAAAACCTCTTAACACAGCACGTTAAGAAAACCCGTCAAATATTAATCATTGTCAAGATGTCGTCAGAAATATCATATCAGCTCGCAATTTATCACCCGGCTATTGATGTTTTACGCATCGGCCCTTGGATTTTACGATGTGGCTCTTACACTAATACTTGACACGCTGACAAATATGGAACATGTACAAGTTTGATTTTTTTAGAATAGTTTCAGATACATTTTTAGAGTCAGTTGTTTTAGAGTTTTGTATATTAAAAAGAAAAAACTAAAAATGGTGTTGAAAATTGATAAATAAATTCGTTATGATTTTAGTCGTATCGATTTTAGTTGTAGAATGTATTATTTAACTACGTATTTATAATTGACCAAGAAATTAAAAATAAGTTTGACTTTTAGACTCTAAAGTTTGAAATATGTGAAACTAACTGAGCTAAAATGATGCATGAGAATGATATAACAATAAACATTATTTTGGGGCAAACTCTACATGTTACCTAGTTACACAATTATTTTTTTTCTAACAGTTTTAAACAAAACATCAATTTTCAAAATGTTTGTTTGTCTCGAAAATCCCAAAGGTGACGGTCTCATCTAGGAATTACACAATTAAGGTTCGGTTGCACCAAAATACTTGTCAAAGTTAAAGTTAATGTAAAATTTAACATCCTTCTTTAACTTTAACAAATTTGGTACAGTTAGAGAAGTACGTAATTATTTTACACTAGCTGTGCCTGCGACTTTGTTCGCGTGGAATAGTGACTTTGGGACTTTTGGAAGCGCTTTTGTATATAAAATTTGGCAAATTTTGGATCTTATACACGTTTGAGTAGTAAGTAAATCTTCTTTATCGTAATGCTTCTCTGTACACGATATTAGACGCATGGCCATCGGGGATAAAAGGTTTGTAAAGTTTCAGTCAATTACTGCTACTAACAGAGAATTAAAGATAAAAGATAGATCTATACATAATAAGCATATGCACTCTACCACCACAAACGCCATCAACGCCACCACCACAACCAATGCCACCAATGCCTCCATCGCCGCTAAAAACCACCACCACCACCACTCACCAACAACATATATTTATCATAAGAATAGCTATAAAAAAATACCTACAATTAAGATAATTTTTATTATCATAAAATAATTAAGTTTTTTTTTATGCAACAAAAGGCGTCTATCCCGTATAAAACGGATAGACGCCTTCGTTTGGCTGAGGATTAATGCCCTTAGAGGCATCTATTCCCTTACTTAGGAGTTATTAATATCAAGCAAAAAATTTACTTTTATTGTAAGCCCCTTGGACCCCTTAATATTTTCATTTTCTTATTTTCAGTAATTAATTTTGTCTTTATAGCGGTAACAGAAATACATAATTTATGAAAATGTTAGCTTTCTAGCTATCACTATTTATACAGGCATAGGACTGGTACAGTACAGGCTGGTGACAGACAGACGGACGAACGGACAGACAGACAGACAGCGGAAGATTAGTAATCCGTAGGGTCTGTTTTTACCTTTTAGGTACGAAACGCCCGATAAGATAGAACTAAGATACAGAATAGCTTAAAAATATTCGATATGATTATTCTTTATTCTTTAAATTGACATAACTTTTTTTTTCTGAACCGATTCACATGAAACAAACACGTTTAGTGAAACTTACCACAATATATTATTGAAAACCGCAAGTCGAATAAGCCGTTTCTGATATTAGCGTGCACAAACACACAGACAAACAGACATTTTTCGGGATAAAAAGTGTTGTGCGCCAAAGGTTAAAGTATAATTATACCAAGTTTCATCGTAATCGGAATTGTAGATTTTGTGTGATGCTTGAACAAACAGACAGACAGTCAGACAGACAGACAAAAATTTTTCTAATCACATATTTGTGTTCGGTATCGATCTAGTAACATCCCCTGGTATTTATTTTTCTAATATTTTTAATGTACAGAATTCACACTTCCACAGTTTTATTATAAGTATAGATTATCTTAAAAAAATAAATTAATGTTTGGCCTTGTAATTTCCGGCACAGAGACTTAACACCTTAAGTCCCAGGAGTGGTAACGCATCTGCATTTTGACGTGGTCTTTGTGTAGGTGTCTGAAGTCATGACTTTACGTAAATGGGAACTGCATGCTTGTAAAAAAAAAAGGTGCAAGCGAACCAAAGTTATACATACAAAGACCACGAATTACAATGTTGTATCTATGTAGTGAAAGTGAGATTCGAATATCCTATTCACATAGATAATACCTAGATGATACTGCAGCCCATATACATCTACAAAAGAATTAGAGATCCCAATGCACTGCCAAATCTTTGCCCCTGTAATACAAATCATGGGGTTGGACATAAGTACTTAAGGAGCAAGATAGCATTAAGTCGTTTGACAGTAGATAGGTAAAGATGCTTGTTGTGATTTTAAAGTAGCTTTTCATTGCAGGTGGTCACACGGACTGCTGTTCCACCAAGCGATAGTGGACTGCGCACGCGCCGCTATATTGCTTCCGCTTGGCATTGCGGTGTTCAAGTGTCAGCCTGTGTACAAATGCTCGCTCGTAGAAACCGCTTTTTTGCTATTGGTAAGTTTAAATAATATTTATTATTAAAATACACTCACATTGTCACACAACTCCTCAACTTTGATTCCTGTTTTGATGGTTTTACTAAAAAACGGAAAAACACTTATGCAAGTATGTGTTACGGATGTATAAACCTCTGTTCAAAAGCTTGATAGAAAGGGAGAAAATATGCTAAATAAATCTCTGTTCAGAAGTTTTTTAGTAAGAGAGAAAGTATGCTTAAATGACTAAGTGACAAGTAAACAAGTCTTTTACAAAACGTGGCAACGGAAAGTTTTGCTTTGAACAACCTCTTAGCGAGTAATGAGTTCTCCGACGGTTGATTAAAATTGAGAATCAGAAATAAAATGATTTGCAAAAAAAATCCCTTACAGTAAATATTCACGGAGTTGTAAGTCCGTATCAAAAGGAAAGCAGCGAATGTTCTAGAAAATCTGAAGTACTGTGCAAACCTTTTCAAACGGAATAAATAAAATTGTGAAAGCGGTCATGAAATTCAGTGTGAGATATAATTACACTGAGAAAATGACAAGAAAACAATGTTACACGTAACGAATGATTGAATTTTTCTCCAAAAAACAAGGTGAAATATTATTCTGTTTATAAAAACCAGTCAAATGCGTGTCGGGCCACGCGCAGTGTATTGTTCCGTAGTTTTAAGGTTTAATTAATGTAATGAAAAACATATATAATTATTGTCTATGGAGTAGTTCAAACATATAAATAAATAGTAACGTCTATCTTGAGCTTAGAACTTATCTGTCAATAACATTCGTGTACTGCAAGAAACGTATTTAACACAAGTCAGAGTAGGCACTGTCTTACGGCAATCCCATGGGGTTGTGGCAGTAGGTTTAACTTTGTAGACTGAGGTTAGCAAGAACTTTGTGGCATTTGTATTTACTTGATATGTATACTCGTAACATTTAAGGTAAAAAATTGACGACATACAGTTTACTGTTGGTTGCAAGTGTAGGAGCTGAAGGACGTAGGCACCACCGCATTATCTCTCTGCCGGTAAATTATAGTGTTTTAGAACTATCGTGTTCCGGTTAGATAGTAATATATGGCCCCGTTATAACTACCACAAAGACAAAACAACTTTTAGGAGTGACATCGCATATGCAGTTTACATTGATGTTAAGTGATGACTGCAGCCTATAGACATTTACACAAAAACCAAAGGTCAAAATGCAGACGCGTTGCCATGCCACCCCCTGAAACCTACCTTAGGTTTCAGGGGGTGGCATGGCAATGTCTTGTCTCTGTGTTAGTTACATACATTACATCTAACCGGCACACAATAGTGTTAAACACTACCATTTAGCGGCAGTTAGATTAGGTAATGCGGCGGTGAATACGCCCTCGAGCTCTTACACTTGGAACTCTACCACCAGTAATATATACTATAGGTTGCAATCATAATTAACAACAATGTGAACTTAATGCTTGTATACCATGTTCGTTACAAAAAAAAATTGTTTGCCCGAAAAGTCGGTTTACAGACAATAATTTGTATGGATATATTTACTTCAAAAAATCAATCAGAGCTTCTAATTCAAAATAATTGACGAATTATAAAATTGTTTTTACAGTCCATTCCAATACTTCTAATTATCTCAAAAATACAGCCATTGAAATAAATAAGATTGTCTCGCTACGAAATTAACAACCGCTGAATAATTAATTAATTGGCTATATCTGTCTGTTTCATTTTTATGTCATGATGAATTATTCAGTTAATATAATTAGTATTCGCAGGAACTGCCGCTTGGAAATCCTGAAACGAATTTAAATTTAGAAGTCAAAGTTTTGACATAAACAGAAACTAATTTACGTAACAACTTTGACACTTTAAGTTGCAAATTGTTCTCAAAGCGTATTATTAATTGTGAACCGGAAATATTTACTCTTATAAAATACTAGATGTGACTTCGGCCGTGTAGAATTTAACAAAATAATTGTACAATATCTATGCGGACTAAGTCGTGAGCACGGCTAGTATAGTATAATTCATAAATCTATATATATATAAAAATGCAACCCGTTTTCCTTGGTCACGGCATCACGCGTGAATGGCTGCACCGATTTGGCTAATATTGATTTTGAATGATTTTTGAAGAAAATATGAAGAAATTGAAGGGAAATAGTAAAAACCACCATTTTATTTTCCCATACAAATAGTCCGTATCTATCAAACCTTTGACACATGTAATATTTTCATTCTGAGACAATACGAAGTTTTCCGGGTCAGCTAGAACTTAATATATGAGCTACGCTTTGCCAGTGAAAATCCCGTCAAAGTCACAGACAGACAGAAAAAAAAATGTAAAAAATGTAATTTTTGTATATGTACCGTGTATAAATACTTAAATACATTCAGTAAAGAGTGATTATTTTTATATTACAAACAGATACTCAAATTTTATTTATTTGTATAGATTTCAAAATTGAAAAACTTTGCAGACAGGAGAGTCTGTTAATATTTTATTTTATACATTAATCATGAAGATGTATCTTCTCATGACTACATATTATGGCTGTTGGGAGGCATAAAACATTACACGTCAAGACGTGTCCAAGTGAAATATGGAACTCTTACATGTTTTAATATTGATATACTTACCGTATTCTGAAAATACCTTTTCTCTTTTCTAACATTTATTTTAACCCGTCAATACTTGAGAGAAATGCTTCACGTTCCTTGACGGGTTAAGCGATATCATCATCATCGTCGTTATCACCCCAGCCGAAAGAGGTCCACCGCTGGACAAAGTCTTCCCCAAAAACGCCCACAACAGCCAAAATCGCCACGCTCGGCAGGTTGATGATCGTAGTGATGGTAGTTTTTTTTTTTTCATAAAAACCCTTTCCAGAGAATTACAAATAAAACAAAAAAGAATTAGCAAAATCGGTTCAGCTGTTCTCGAGTTTTGTATATCGATATATTCTAACCCCCTTATTCATAAACGTATTTTAGTTAAAGTGTTACTAATCTATCCTTTGTCTTTTTCTATCCTGCACATTTGACAATGCAACTGACAAAGACAAAGCATTCTATAACTAAAACGTACCTAATGTACGTTTATAAATAAGGGGGTTAATGTATAATTTCATTTGTTTCATTGAAACTAATTTATTTCACAATGCAGACGGCTGTCATTAGCAGCTTGCCGCGATTCCTGATACACAGCAAGATGTAGGTCGTCGATAATCGAGGATTTAAAATCTAGATTACTTAAGTTGTTCAGGTTCGCGATGTTATAGTTCGATTTCCGAACTGCCTGATACGAGAAACGTTAAAGTAATGTATTTTCTTATCGAATGCGTCGTTTTCGTATAAATTGTGTTGTGTTTTTGATTGATTTTTAGCAACTATGTATGTCCTGTTTGTGGGATCTATGCAATAGAAGGTTAATAATAATAATAAATTTGTTTATTGACAAAAAGATAGTTACATCAATTTATATTTTGAATCCATAGATTCCTGAACTAGTTTTCACTGTATTTCGGGAATCAGTGGCTTCTCCTGTTTATAACATGATTCTATGTCATAGAATGTCCCAAATAATTGTACATACATTTAAAAATAGAACTTAATTATCAGTATACAATAAAAAAAAATGCAAAGAATATTAATGTACATTAAACAAAAAAATATATATGTTTCAAGTACCTAGGAACGTAAATTATTGTAATTTTGAAACAAAAAAAAAACAGGCCTGATAGTAACTTAAAGACAATTTAGTATTAAAATTCAATGATTACAAGAAAAAAGGGTAGGTAAAAATGTGTGTGTGTGTGTGTGTGTATGAGTGCGTGCGTGCGTGCGTGCGCGTGTGTATGAGCGTGTGTGTGCTTTCGTGCGTGCTATTAGAGTGTCAGTTGTAGTGACGATTCGGTATTTTATTTTGTTATGCATATAGATTTGCCAGCATGTTCTCAATTCCTTCATAATCATAACCTTTAAGCCATATATATACAATTTTTTTTTCAATTGTTATTATTAACTTTTTTGATGGGCGTATTACAATTTTTCTTTTTTATTTTGAGTAATTTGTTGTATATTTGAGGCACCACAACCTCAAACTGCTTCTGTGCGAATCTAGTCTTTACCCATTTCACTGGAATTCGATCTACTCTTTTCGAAAGAACTGGAAGAGTTGGAATTATTCGGCTATGAAAACGTCGCAGACCTTCATAGATAAATAATTTGCGAACCGGTTAGTACATCTGCTTTTTCATACACCGTGTTTGTAGGCTGTCTAAAAGGGAGATAGAGCAGAACTTTTAAGACAGCACGTTGGGCTCGCTCCACTGTACTGATACTTGTTTTAGAAGCGCTGCCCCATGCACATATACAATATCTAATAAGACTTTCACACAAAGCCTTATACGTTTGTATGAGTAGGTCATAGTCCGCTACAGTCCGAAGTAATTTGAAGACGTAGATAAGTTTTAGTATTCTGGAGGTTAGTGACAGAATATGCGCGCTCCAGTTCAATTTCTCATCTATATGGACCCCGAGGTATTTAATGACTCCGACTCGCGAAAGAGTGGAACAGTTGCAATCTTTGGCAAGGGTAACAGTACGATTGCATGGGAATGAATGTATTTTTAGACCAGTAATTTCATTACTACCAACAGATGTTAGGGAAAAGCACATAAATTTGGTTTCCGTGTTCAAAGACAAGAGGCTGTTTTCCAACCATTCCAAAACCTTACAGAGGCCTCCCTCTGCCTTCTCTGTAACTTTTCGCCAGTCAAGATCGTGAAACAACAACACTGTGTCATCCGCAAACATTAGTAAATCCAGTCTATTAATGTTGATAGAGCAAAGATCATTAATATATATTAAAAAAAGAAAAGGTGCTAATGTGCTTCCCTGTGGTACGCCAAATGTACAAGAGGCACTCTCACTTTCGTGTTCCCCAACACGAACTTTTTGTGTTCTATCAGAAAGGTAGTCTGCGAACCAATTCAATATCGATCCTCTTTTTTTTTTTTTTTTTTTACGCGGGGAAACCCTCATGGGCACCCGCCGTCTAGGGGAAACGACGGCGGGTAGTGTGAGACTCGTACTCACTAAAACCCCGCGGTGTTCCGACTCTTCCGCCATCAGTGGCGGGGTCACGGGAACGCTTACGCACACATCCGCGACCCCGCCGGCGGCTGCTCGTCTCCGAGCCCTCCGCAGGTTGAGCTCTTTGGCTCCAACCAACACTAGTGGCGTGCAGAACACGTGCACGCCACCCAGCTTGGGACCTATCTCCATTTGGGCGACGGACATCCCCTAGTCCGACACCCAAAGGTCCCTGCCCCGACCACTCACAACGCCAGGCGTCCCAAGACGCCCGGGTGGAGGAGTCCAGGGGCACTCTGTCCGGCCTCGGGGGAGCGGGAGTGACAGGGATGAACTGACCTTCAACCGCCCCCCCGCGGCCCCACCACGTCCCTATCGAGCGGCGGGACCACCGCTAGGCGGCTGGGGATAGGGTGCAGGGCAACGACACACCCGTACACCTCTTCCCCAGCCGCCTCCCCACCACGTCCCCATCTTACGGCGGGACAACCGCTAGGCGGCTGGGGATAGGGTGCAGGGCAACGACACACCCGTACACCTCTTCCCCAGCCGTCTCCTCACCACAGCAGCGAGTGGCAGGCAGAGCCACGCCAAACGCCGCCCCCTCTCTGGGTTCCTCTTGGCTTCGCCGGTGTGAGGATACCACCGGGTACTGAGCCCCCCCGCCACGACAAGGCGGAAACCCTCGGGGGGGAATATCGATCCTCTTATACCAACATTCTCCAACCTAGTTAGTAGAATAGGAATTGACACAGTGTCGAAGGCTTTCTGAAGATCCAAGAAGACGCCTATGCATTTATTTCCTTTGTCTATGTAGGACGTTATTAAAGTTGTTAATAGATATTCATCGGAAATATTTATACATTAAGAAGGTTCATTTAACAAGCTTCTTTATGATAAAGTGTCAATCACATATCTGCCCCTATCTAAAGATGGGAGCTCGGTCTATAGCGCTTTCACACAACCACATACCGTTTCGGTTCCATGAATAATCCCGTTTAGAGGCATATGTGTTTGTATACGCATGTTTACACAAGCATACTAGCTTACTGTTAATTACTGTTGCGATACCGCTGCGCCAGGTTTATGGATCTAGCAATGATCGCATTACTACCCCATGCCCATGTGAAAGGAGGGTTAGGCGTAGTGCATAAATAATGTTAAATGGCGAATATTTCTGACATTCAAAAACACAGGGAGGATGTCGTTCAGATGCGTCTGAGCTAAAGCTTGAATAATAATATAATAATGGCAACCCATTATACGTCCCACTGCTGGGCACGAGTCTCTCCCCTTTTTGGGAGGAGGCCTGGAGCTTACTCCACCACGCTGCTCCAATGCGGATTGGTGGAGGTGGATGGGTTAGTGGCCAACCCGTTGTCGGATGTTTTCAAACCGCCCTATAAGGCCTCCGACAAGGTTTTAACGACTGCTATTCTATCGATAGCAACCGGGACCGACGGCTTAACGTGCCCTCCGAAGCACGGAAACGCGCATTTTAATTATCCACTAGCGGTCACCCATCACACTGCCCGACCGCACCCGTAGTGCTTAACCGAGTAGATCGCTTTCGATCTACACCATGCGCGCTTCAAAGCCTTAAAGGTAGATTTATTGTAGTATACATAAGTTAGTATTACCAATGGAAACAATGTATTTCCCAATTCAGACGGCTGTCATTGGCAGCTTGCCGCGATTCTCGACACACGGCAAGATGTAGGGCATTGATTCGTAGGATCTAGATTACTTTAGATATTCAGGTCCCTGGTACCGGTAACGTGGAAGTGATTTTTTTTCTTATCGTCGGTGCGGTTGTCATTGCTATGATATTGTAGCAGTTTCTCATTGCCTCAAAACATTAGTTTTCTTAAAATTAAACTTCAGCTCGATTGATTTATCACTCCCCATACAAACAAACAGCATACTTTAGAGGATAAATTTAGTATTCATTAAATTGTATCTTGATGACAAAATCATTTATTTCTATAAGGATTTATGTTTGGTTCATCAAAAATCTTAACTTAAACACAAAAAAAAATATTTCATTCTTTTTTTTTATGTAATGGAAGTGGTAAACAGGCATGCAGTTCACATTGATATTAAGTGATGACTGCAGCCAATAGACACTCACACAATGACCAGAGGTCTAAATGCAGATAGATGCGTTACCACTTCTGAGTGCCGGAAATTACAGGGCTGTAGGAGTTTCGTCATTTAACGAAAAAACTTTGTAGTGTTTTAAATATACGAGCTTGCTATACAGCAACGCGTAGACTTTTTTATAGAACTAATAAAGACCGATATTTTTGGTGAACATTATGTTCGTCTATATTTGAACGACTGACGAATCGTTTAGTCAGCGCACGTCGGCCAAGCACATCCCTCCCGCTTTTCACCGACTTCATTTATTTTCCACTGACTGATTTTGATGTACTGAACTATCTGTTAGTGAAAAAAATCATGATCGGGTCAGTATTTACGATATCAACAATGTTTTTTTTTTTATGTTTTAAAAGTGGCAAACAGGCATACAGTTCACATTGATGTTAAGTGATGACTGCAGCCTATAGACACTCACACAATGACCAGAGGTAAAAATGCAGATGCGTTACCACTCCTGAGGCCTAAGGTGTTATGCCTCTGTGCCGGAAATTACAGGGCCGTACATTACCACCTGACCGGAACACGATAGTGCTAAACACTACCATTTAGCGGCAAGTATATTAGGTAATGCGGTGGTGCCTACGCCCGCGAGCTCCGTCACTGGAGCTCTACCACCAGTAAACTTTTCCTCTTCATAACATTAGGTATGTTAGTAGAAAGAAGATGTCGGATTATTACTTTATTACAAAACAATGACAGGTTATAGACCTGATATATCGGCGGCGTCGTGTGACGGGTTGCTCACCTTCAAAATGGTCGAGGAGAGCAATGGCTGCCACATGGCATTTTTACTGGTGGTAGAGCTCCAGTGACGGAGCTCGCGGGCGTAGGCACCACCGCATTGCTTTATATACTTGCCGCTAAATGGTAGTGTTCAACACTGTCCTGTTGCGGTCAGGTGGTAATGTACGGCCCTGTAATTTCCGGCACAGAGGCATAATACCTTAGGCCTCAGGAGTGGTAACGCATCTGCATTTTGACCTTGGTCTTCATGTGGGTGTCTATAGGCTGCAGTCATCACTTAACATCAATGTGAACTGCATGCTTGTTTGCCACGCCCATTACATAAAAAAAAAAGCGTCATACTCGTGAACGGGTGCTGATTGTGGGGAATGGTCTGTTGTGATTTGCGGGTGTTATATTCTATCACGATATTAAGCTATGGGATATTACGATGGGTACTTACGTATGTGTTTATATGCAAATATTTATATGCCATGGACGTTCACATTATCTTTATTCTATGTAATAATATTTGTATTAAATCTAAGGTTTTGACAAAAGAGCAACACGCTGAGTTTGTTGGGTAGCGGAGTTCTTCTCAGTAGTGCCTGCACTTGGAACTCTGCTAAGTGAATTACTATGATTATGACGAACAGATTTTTCATTTTCTTCTACGAAGGAATTGAAAAATTTGATGATTCACGTATCGGTTAAATATTATTATTAAATTGGTATTTACTTATACCTATTGGATTATTATTAAAAGTTATTCTCTCTAGGTAGCTTATAACCCGACAATGTAAAAGTGTCCTTGTAGACCAATTTGAAATAAATGATTTGAATTTTGAATTTTATTATCTTCCTCATAGGGCAAGCTTGAGCTTGTGAAACTTAAACCATTTGTAAAAAATTGTGAAAATATTTCAAGAATTTATAGCAGCTATATATTTTACATTTAGAACGAAAGAACCGAAACATTTTTAGTATTTGATAAATGTGCTTGTATTTCATATTAAATTACCCAACGTGTGCTCTAGGGATGTTATGGAGCACCGTGACGCGTGGTGACGGTAACCAGACTATCGAATATCTGAAATATTATTTTATCCGTTACCGAATCCTTTTGGCGTCGGGACCGTCTACTAGTGAAGGAGAACTCTTTCGTTAGTGCAGTCAGTAAACCGAAAAATGGGAGTCAAACAATAAAATAAATAAAAAGACAGATATGTAGGATGGACATCATCGGCCCCCGATAAAACTACTGCCATGGCGATTGAAATGGCGTCCTCGAGCTAAGAGTGGCGACCATGGTATATCCACCCTCCCAAGTGATTCACAATTGTAATCTTTGCGGATGGTTTTAAAAGTAAAAACGAGAATCTAGCTATCATTAATGCTTGTTTATCACCTACGAAAGCAAGATCATGAGACAGATTATCACTATTGCTTTTAAAGGAGGTATAAATTGAAATTTGACTGGAATAATAATGTCGACAACGATTCCGCTAGGTAATCATCCCCAGTATATATATATTCAAATATCCGTACCCGTATCCAGATCCGAAATATCCCTAACATCCCTATTGCACTCACAGCAGTATACGTTCCATTTTATATGAAAGCGAAGCAAGAACATAGGAATAACAGTTCTATCCATACGAAACATATTCGCGTTGGCTTTTAGATTCAAGTTTAGCCAAGGAAATTGGTTTTCGATTTGAATGGAAATGAAGTCTTGAGTTAAAAATTGAGACCGAATGCGAATAAGGAATTAGTAGCTCTATTTTAATATTGGCTCTGTGAAATGTTATTCAGTTCGTTGCATAAGAATTATGGGAGTTTCTTATTGACTGAGCAATGTTGGTATTCTAAAAGTGAGATTTTTTGGTACTTCACGACAAATATTGAGGTTAAATGACGGTAGCTTCTTCTTAGTCTTCACTGGTGGTAGAGATCCAGTGACGGAGCTCGCGGGCGTAGGCACCACTGCATTACCTAATATAGTTGCCGCTAAATGGTAGTGTTTAGCACTATCATGTTCCGTGGTAATGTAAGGCCCTGTAATTTCCGGCACAGAGGCATAACACCTTAGGCCTCAGGATTGGTAACGCATCTGCATTTTGACCTTGGTCGTTGTGTGGGTGTCTACGAGTATAGGCTGCAGTCATCACTGAACATCAATGTGAACTGCATGCTTGTTTGCCACATCCATTACATATATAAATAAAAATAAAAATACCTTATCCAAGTCTCCTATCCTCTAGTAGTAGTGCTATCTATGCTAAATCTTACAAAAGGGTTATGGTTAAAAGTGTGATTCCGAACACTCAACTACTACTAACTAGTTTGTAGATTAGGAGTTGCGAATGTACTTGCGTTCTCAAGTTACACTACCACCAGTAAAATTCCATGCGTCTAATCCTATTTCATGACTGAAGCGCGCATGGCCCTGCGCTTGGTGTAGATCATAAGCGATCTACTCGGTTAAGCATTACGGGCGCGGTCGGGTGTATGATGGGTGACCGCTAGTGGCAAATTAAAATGCGCGTTTCCGTGCTTCGGAGGTGCTTCGGTCGGTCCCGGTTGCTATCAATAGATAGCAGTCGTTAAAACCTTGTCGGAGGCCTTATGGGCGGTTTGAAAACATCCGACAGCGGATTGGCCACTAACCCGTATCTCCACCAATCCGCATTGGAGCAGCGTAATAAAGTAAGCTCTAGACCTCCCCTTCAAAAGAAAGGGGAGAGACTCGTGCCCAGCAGTGGGACGTATAATGGATTGCCATTATTATTGTTATAATTCTATTTCAATCATATTGATAGAGCCGTCAACTTAATTTTACTTTGCAATAACACAGAAGCTCTCAGCAACTTTGCTATTTGAAATGGCTACAGTTGGCCACTTTAATCCTTTTGACTTGCCCGACTCTCACGAGGAAGTGTCGCAAGAGTGTTTAATCTGTTTGCAATAGTTAGGTCAGTTGTAGGACGAGAGCACTTTGGACAAGTTCTCTAGTGCTATTAATGTCTTTAGACAACGGTGACTACTTTCCATTAGATGAGTTTTTTTGTTTATTGATTTTAATTAAGACTCTTTATTAAGATACATAATCTTGAAATACACCGCAAATTTTTAAATAAATGATGTATTTTCTATATGAAAAATAATTAAATTTTTAATTTAAATTATAAGTATACGACATACTTACTTCCCAACCGTCTTGGTGATAGAATCAATTGATGTATTTATTTATTAATTATGTAATTATAAAATTCACTAAATACATATATAATAACTAGTAACATAGACCCTTAGCTTTTATTTATTTCTAACAATGAACTGTGAATTGTTTGCAATAAAATCTAATCTAATTTATATTTTTACTTCTAAATATCAATGCAAGTGAATTTGTCTATATATATATATATATATATATATATATATATGTGGTGATTTTAAATAAAAGTTCGAAAAATCCTCACTGACTTTATTAAATGTTCACAATTGTAATAACTTTAACTAATACATTGCCAATCCCACATATATCTACTCCTTTACTTCAATGAAAGTGAACGTACGTAATTTTATGAATTATACTCATCTCTATTTCCAGTACAGCGATTTAGATAAACTAGAAGTAGAGGCCAATAAATCATGGAATTATTTGACATATTCACTAATTTTAAAACAATGAATTTGTGATATCAACAAATTCATTGTTTTCAGTTGGAACAAATGTCTCTCTTGTTACACGATCCCCGCAAAAAAGGTTGGTAAAGTATTGTTCTACGTTAAATTGGTCTCAAACTTTGATACGAGTACTAAATTTTAAAAATAGAACGGGAAAAACAAATTTATTAATATAATAATATTTTATGTTGTCATTTGACTTACTCATTTATTTTAAAACCACAAATTCTATTTTTTCCTATTCTCAAAATAATGAAAGAATAAGCCTCCTTTTGTTAACAATTGTGATTAATTCCACCTAGCTATACAATACCCGCAAATGAGGGTCGTAAAATGTTACACTTATTTTTAATAGAAGCGGACTCACATAATTTTGCAAACCAAAGGAAGAATAAAGTTGTTAAAACTTTGGGAATCTCAGCATTGTCAATAAAAATATCGTTAAACGTGAGATAAAAGAGTTACGATTCTACGGTCCCCTTAAATTTTCATGGAGAATGGAGCTTGAAAAGAATATTCTTGTCGAGACTGCTAAATGCGAGTCGATTGTTAGTCGCGTCAATTTGGTTGTTTCGAAAATTTATTGGTGTGAAGTAAAAAGTCTTTTTCTTAAACACAGAATTGCCCGTAAAAAGAATACAACAATCTACTATTCTAAGAAATCTTTCTTCAAGAATATAAAAATATATTATAATAATAATGGCAACCCATTATACGTCCCACTGCTGGGCACGAGTCTCTCCCCATTTTTGGGGGGAGGCCTGGAGCTTACTCCACCACGCTGCTCCAATGCGGATTGGTGGATGTGGGTGGGTTAGTGGCCAACCCACTGTCGGATGTTTTCAAACCGCCCATAAGGCCTCCGACAAGGTTTAACGACTGCTATCCATCGATAGCAACCGGGACCGACGGCTTAACGTGCCCTCCTCTTAATTATCCACTAGCGGTCACCCATCACACTACCCGACCGCGCCCGTAGTGCTTAACCGTGGAGATCGCTTACGATCTACACCAGCCGCTGGGCCATGCGCGCTTCTAAATAAAAAAAAAAAAAATATATTATAAGAAAATAAATATAACTATTACTTTCTTTCTTACAAATGCAACAAATTTCAAACGTTTTTTTTAATATAATGAAAGTGACAAACCAGCATGCAGTTCACATTGATGTTAAGTGATGACTGCAGCCTATAGACACCCACACAAGACAGATGCGTTACCACTTCTGAGGCCTAAGGTGTTATGGGGTGTATATAAAATACAGGGCCGTACATTACCTCCTGACTGGAACACGATAGTGCTGAACACTACCATTTAGCGGCAAGTTATTAGGTAATGCAGTGGTGCCTACGCCCGCGAGCTCCGTCACTGGAACACTACCACCAGTAGCATTTATTAATATGTTGTCTTATGGCTGTCTAAAATCCCACTATCCAGAAAAGAAAAACGTAACTTCACGCCTGTAATCCCTGAAGGGGTAGGCAGAGGTAAATGCATGCATTCAATCAAACATGCAAACACACACGATTAGCCGGTTACGTTTTGGCCCATGTAACAGATGGTCAGCCTATTGACATCTCCGAGCACATTACCAAACTTTGGGTACTGGGAAACAACCGTTTTACATCGTTACATCTAATATCGCCGACCCGGGAATTGAACCCAGGACCCCAGCGTAGTAGTAGTGGCCTGGTACCACTAGGCTACTGAGGCAGTTAAAAAAAAAGAAAAACAACCTAATTGTAACACTTCAGCAATCATCTTGCCGGTATATAGAAAAAACCTCTATTTTATAGGTGACCGTTTCAACGGTGAATATGCTGACGACAGTTCTAAATGATAGTCCCATTTTTCCTGAGAATGAAGAGGAGCAGGCCGATTTATCGGCACCGTTACTCATGGATAGCCCACAGGTAAGATATTTCATCGTTGACCTAATTTTCCTCTCTTATGGCTGAACATTTATATAGGGTGTCCCAGAACTCAACGTCAAGCCGAAACCGGGTGATAGGATAGATTGTAAAATTATCATGAGAAAAAGGTCACTTTGTTACCATTTTTCGGTTACTGTGGTTAAAAATGAGTATTTTTGTTTTTAAGTCATATTTCTAGGAAACTTAGAGCAAATGTGTTATTATCTTTGATTGTAATTGCAGATATGTCTGTGAGGTTTATGATTACAAAGTTTAAAATAAACTAATTAGCCTTTGTAATAGTTATTTCGGGGTCATACATAACCATCTATCTGGGACATAGGCTCTGATACAGAAGCACGAGTAGGAAAAACTTGACCACTTCACCCTCTAATATTACCCATGCCATACCAATAGATTCCCTATTACCTACGACAAAAATGCTGCGAATTTTCATTACCCGTTCAAGAAGCTTCATATATTGATTTGTAAAAATTAAAGATTCCAAATTAATAATTAAATAGCTGTGGGAAAAACATCTACCTACAACATTTCTCAGTAAAAAAAAGACTTCGTCGGTTTAATAGTATTCGATCCTACATATCGAAAAATATGAATCTTCCCTTCTTTATATTCTGAGAAACGGAATTCCACTTTGAATTGTTCCTTTTAGAAGATTACATTATGGATGGAATAATTTCTCTATAAAACTTCCGAAACAATTACCGAGCTCAACTCGGTACTCATTGTAAAGTATGAAAAGAATAATTGTGGATACTTTACATAAAATTAATGCTTTTGGGTTCCAAATATTACAATAAATTAATGCTTATTTATCTACCGGAATCTTTGGTGTCTTTACTGGTGATGAAAATTCAATGACGGTGCTCGAGAGCTTAGACACCAGTAGAAGATCAGCAATAAAGCGTTCCATTTAGATGATAACAGAATGAATAGTATCATAACTTTGATATGGACGCATAATAGCTCAGGAGTGGTGAGATTTTTACATGAAAACCTCTAGTTTTTATTTGGATGTCTCTACAAAGAAGTATTCAAATAGGTACTATCTATTTCAACTGTTTACATTATAATCATTGTATGGTCACCAAAAAAAATTGTTCTATTGTTACAGTGTGTCCTATTCGGTTCATTCATGATATGGTTCGCGTCAATCACAATAAACCTTGGCCCGACGTTCCTATCCGGGGCATTGGCTGCCAGTGCCGGTTCATATGGATCGTATGGCCCCGCTCCTTCCTGCCCCTTAGTCCGAGGTCCTTTCAGACATTACGTACTTAATGCCTTATGGATAGGTGTCAACGCTGTCTGCGTAGGCCTGACCCTGTTTCACCTGAAGAAACTCCACCGGGATCTCACCAAGGTTCGTTTCATTCAATCTTAAGCGCTTGAAAACTGACAGATGGCATGGAGAAGTTCAAATCGAAAGTACAGCTTGAATCATTGATGAATAAAAATCCAAGATTCATATTTAGTGTCGCAAAAACGTACTCGAAAAAAAGTGAAAATCACTTCACTTTATTGTTTGTCGAGTTTCCACAAAAATATGTTTTGAAAATTCATATTAAAATCATATGGGTGCCACGTGATAAATACTTATATTTGTATTTATTTTATGAGAAGCCGCGATCTTATCCTTATAAATGTATGACTTGAAGAAACGAATCAAGGGTATTTGAATATCAGTGGCTTTGATTTTATGAACTCATTCAGCATTGTGCTTACTTTCAAAAGAAACAAATCGCGTCGAATTCCTCCATGATCCATTTGTTTATAAATAACCACCACTCATTGCTTTTAGGACAAACATAGTACAGTAATAATGAATGATACGCAATACAAGTAGTGCCGTATCGCTAGTACTCACGTGAACGACAGTTGTTAACTTTGTTGTACGGTAAAAAACTGTGCGCTCTGAAACTCGTCGAAACTCACATCATATTAACTTTAAAGCCTCTGAAATATGAAGGTCTGGATGCCGAACAATTTACTGATATTCAGGCAATATTCCATCGAATACTTCACATATAAGATTTAAATTTTTGTGTTCCACCTAACCGGGTATGTGTTCGCTGGGTCGGACCATTCTGGAATTCATTGGATTGTCGGCTACTGCTGGGCTCCGTTTCAAAATTGGGATTGAGAACGAGTGCTCGATAAAATTTAAATCTTATTGCATGCAGGCTAACGTAGAAGCTGTACGAGTAGCTGGTCTAGTGACCACGCTTGTCAGCATGGCAGGAGACAACAGGCGTATGGACTCGTTGCCTAACAGCGTTGGACCAAGAGTAAGTAATGTTCAGCATGAATTGATGTTCAATTTTGTAGAACTAGACGCACTGTAATGTAGTGATATTGTCACTGTTTATCCCTTTCGCTGGTAAGTTTATGTATTCCTACTTCAATTTTTAAAACCTAAAGTCACTGTCACTTTGAAATCTACTTATTTATAGTTCTGTTAGTAGACCCATGCGTAGAAATGACCTTCTTGCTTGCAATCCCTTAAACAAAACTGATAAACAAAATAGAGTTCCATATCTAAATAAAACACATTAAATAACCCTTTTTAACTAACACATAATTTTCTTTTTTTTTTTAAGACTTAATATATTTTTTCAGACTGTGGATGGAGCGCTTGCTGATGGCCAGTGCCGTCCAACTAGCAGTGGAAATTTGCCACTTGGTGGCGGCAGACGTTTGCGAGGATACTTGGCCCGAGTGGAACGCGAAGGTGTTCGACGAGTACGGATGTTCCTCGTGATAACTGCAGCTTATGTCCTATTTTGGGGGCCGTTATTCATCATTACTTTATTGCATCATCCAACATTGACTTCACACATAGCGTATGAAGTAAGTATACTAGACTTTGAATTCAGGTAGTTCTTTCTAATTTATTAATTTTACTAAAGAAAGTACTGATGTCGTAGTCTATTCACTATTCATCATTCATTATAATTATTTCAACCAAAAGACGTCCACTGCTGGACAAAGGCCTCCCCAGAGAATGCCACAACGAACGGTCTTGGGGCGCACTCATCCAGCGATCGCCACCTTCACCAGGTCGTCGGTTCACCTCATAGGTTCACCTTCGTCTTCCGGTCTTTCGTCTTAGTATATTATTCAACGTACAAATATTTCTGACTAGCTTTTGCCCGCGGCTTCACCCGCGTGAATGTCGTTAAAATAGTAGCCTATGTTCTTTCTCAAAGTCAACTCTATCTCTGTACCGAATTTCATTAAAATCGGTTCAGTCGTTTGGACGTGAAAAGGTAACAGACAGACAGACAGAGTTACTTTCGCATTTATAACATTATAAGTAGGTAAGTAGGGTTAATCGAAATTTGATACTCACTAGAATAGACAGTTTTCGATCCATTTGCAAGAATGAAGAGGTTTTAGATCGAACCCGACGTTTCGGTCGCTTTTCAGCTACCGTGGTCTCGGGCAGACTGAGGTGGCATTTGTCTGACAGCAGTTGGAACAATTATTATTTGCAGCTACCTCCATCTGTAATATACGCGAGATAAATCCAAAAACTAGTTTTATTTCAATGAGTGTAGCTCGCGAAAACCTAAGAACATACTAATGAAGAGTGTGTTTAGAATAAAACGTTTTTATGTGATGATGACAACAACTTAAACTTTCTCTTTACTCTTTGTTATCAGTTAGTAAAGGGGAAATGAGACATTCTGCTGATATACTTTTTACATTAGTATTTTATATTTAGTTTTGATTTAGTGATGTTCTTGACTATATTTTTTATCATGTTTTTGCTCTACATTATTATTTTTTGACATGTATATCAATTGTTATTCACTTTAATTTATTTTGTTTTGTTTTTGACGTGTCATAAGAGGTGCCTGTCACCCTAAATGAATAAATGAGTTTCTGATTCTGATTCTGAACTACAACCCATTTAAATTAATTCTGATCTTGTCCCCCCAGATGTATTTTCAAATAACACTGCACATATCGTACGTGCACGCGGCGGTAAATCCGTTGTTATTCTTGGCTTTGCACCGCGCGCTGCGTCGGGCGGCTCTGCAATTGTGTTGCGGCTGCTGCGTTCACTGGAGTCAGTTCGTATTGGCTCTTACAGCTGCTGGTAAGACATTTGCTTAGCTATCTATTAATATTGAATAAATATTCTTTGACCATTATATTTTAGTTTGTTAGGTATTTTTGGTTTGAAATTGGTTAACTGTTTCCGATTTGACATCATGATCATCTAAGACCTCGTGTCTGTCAGATTTTCTTCATTTTATCATAGCTGGCACTTTGTCAGCGCATGTTTCCAACATACCACTAAACTTGGAGTATCTAAGTACTCGTAGTTATGACGGGTAGCAAAGGTGCTTAAAACACCAACACACCTCTGTGTTTTTAATTTTTTTTGCTCTGATTTACTTATCTTGATAATAATTAACTTACATTTTTAAAAAATTGAAAAAATATTAAGTGACCACCACGATTGAAGTAGGATACACGAAGCTACCTACCATAAATAATTCTGAAATTTATTCAACACAGCGCAATCACCTTTAGCGCCATCATCGTTCTCACCTGCGGCGGCTTCCCCCGAACCCCCACCAGCGCCGCCCCCTCCAATGGCGCCCCCCGCACCACCGGTGCCCCACCCCGCCGCGCCAGCGCCACACACGATGATGGTAATTACTTCTTATATGTAAGTGTTGACACCGTAATACGTGGTTTAATCACTCGCACAAGCCCCGCACGTATCCCTTAGTACCCTTTAGTTTCGATCGTGGCGAGTCGCTTTGAGGGTTCACCTCACACTTCGAGCATGCAATCGATAGGTTTCGTGTCGCGGTAGAACCTTTAGTTGCCCTACTCCTAGTTAAATGATCTCAAAATCTCGATCTCAGAGTTGGGAAGTTGAGGAGTGTGATGCTGAGAGTATGTCGAGTGCGCGTGTGCAGGGAGACGAGGATATGATGGAGTCGTGGAGCGGGAGCGTGCGCCGGCCGCGGTCGCCGAGCCCGCTGCTGCCGGCCATCTGAGCCGCGCCCGCCTCCGCGTCCGCCTCCGCAACCGCCGACTTCTTGGTCACCTACGTACCCGAGTGACCCGTACCCGTGCCGGAGTCTGCCCTACTTCCATCTGTCCGCGATTCGACGTGTGTATTTGACTTTATCGTGTAATTTTAAGGTAATATTAAAGACATTAACTGTATGAAAATTAAAATTCACGCGTACTGAACTGAACCGCGCCGCGCCCGCCGTGTCTCCCTGCAAGTCTTGATCATCGTTTGTTTTTTATGAAGTACCTTCTCCAGGATGTTCTACACCAACAGTATTTTAATTGATGTTGTATATATATCTAAGGGTCTATCGAATACGATTGTATTGTTGTCATAACAATAATATTGTGTACTTACCTGTACCTGTAACGGACTATCTGCTCTGTGCGACACGAATTTTTATGAATGTGATACAGAAAATAAAAGCTGCTTATCTATCGCCTTTATTGAATTCCATTTGTGGCCAAATTAATAAATTTGCTTGTCGGTCTACATATAATAATAAATCTACAATTTGATTGTGAATCAATTTATTATATAACTTTATCTATGCGATTTTTGAACATACTTTCCCCTTTAAAAGTCACATTCAAGTCAACATCTCTATCACTTCGTTTATTTTAGACTTTACCTCGTTAACTAACTGCGCCTAAACCAAACTAACACAAGTTAATATTTTAAATAATAGTTTAAGTGGAAAATTATATAAAATAATCAAATCAGTAAATTTATGTAACATTCATAGTCGAAATTATATTGTAAATGTTAGTGTATGTATAAAATATAAGAAATATGGGAAGCTCAATTCTAAACAATCATATGAGTAGCATGTATTTTGCACCTCTGATAGATTAATTCGGTAAACACAAATCATATTTTTGGGAAAATCAGAATTCAAGACATACATGAAACACGAAAATCATAGGGAACATACTGTAGATTAAAATTTTAAATAATAGTAGATTTTTTTAAACTTAAATTATACCCTATACTACTAATAGATTGTATTAATATCTAGGATTTTCTTAAATGTGTATAATTTCTTAACAAATTAATGATCTGTGGTACCTTTTATAACTTTGTTCAGCGAATCGATTTTAAGCTAAATTAAAAGCTCTTCTTTTAATTTAGCTTAAAATCGCTTTATTTACAAATGTCTTGGATTTTAACTCGAAATCTTCATGGCAAATAGTTATCATAGAAGTATTTGAATTTATTTCTAGAAACCATAAAATGAGATCTCGCTGTCGTACTCTTTTTCTATTGTTTATATTTTCTCTTCCAAATTCCTAACATAATGTATTGCATACACTGTAAATAAGTGAATTAAAAAAATACATGTCAATTAAAAGGTACCACACAAACTTATAAAAATAATATGGAAGTGTATTATCTGCAAAATATAGGTACACATAGAAATAAATAATAGGAAAACGAATTATAAATGTGAATGGTATCAATCTGTATCATAGTTTATGTTCCTCAATATTTATTTGACTACTATACTACTGTAGATAGCTAATGTAGAAATGAATATTCCGTGTATTCATGATTTCCTATGAATAATAATGTATAGAAATGTAATTTTAAAACAATCATCGCTTTGATTTTTATCCCATTTACGCAAACACGTTTGTTTGCGTAAATAGGATAAAAATCGAACTACAATCATAATATGTTTTACTCACAATGGTGCAATTCGATTGGTCGCGACAAGGTCATTTCGCCGAGCGGCAAGGAAACGTCCTATAGCGTGACGCGCTGCGGTAGACCATATTAAAACCCCGCCCACGGTCCACCACATTAAGTAGAACCATTTTATGACTTAGTTACACTTCTTTACATTGTTATTCTAATACTGAAAACTGTTTCTATAAAGACTGATTCCTTTTGCTTATACTCTTGATTTTGTTATTTGATAAAATGTGAAACGTCCCATTTGTATGTAAATCTCTCAAATGCTAGATTTTATGTACTTTAAGGTCTATTTGTACATTATTTATTTTAACTTTAATGATAAGTCTATTGTGTCAATGTAGTGATTTAAAAAATAAAATGTATTTTAGGTAGCATAATGTGGTCTAATATTATAATATCAGTGTACATCGATTACGGATATTCTTTCTCAATTTTTCATGTATTTCTGTTCCTAATTTTGATAATCCTTTGTTCTATTATTTTTCTTCTTTAAAAAAGATCTGGACGATTTGAGAACCTCCTCCTTTTTTCGAGGTCGGTTAAAAATGAAGGGGGTACCAAGGGTTATAATTACTGTACTTATATTTTCTCTGGTCTAAGTAGCTTAACCCTATTTCAAATCTTAGAAAATAACGCACAATTGTTAGTTAACAACAATAAATTATTAATTCTACAAATATGTTACCTATGTAACACTTATGCGCTCTTTTGATTTCAAAGTTTTAAGTTCGTCTATTTGCTATCGAATGAGTTGTTGAATTCATTATGAATAGGTCACTGCAAATATTTGACAAGAAATTATTTTGTAGTAGCAATAAAACCACTTTAATCGCAATAACGGTACATGAATGAAGTAACGAACACCAACTTTATACCTCTCTTCTTTTTGCAACCATGTGGTCTAATTCGTTCCTAAAAATAATAGAACCACTCTAAATGCATATTTTTGCAGCTTGTTTATGTTATGAAGTTGACAAACAAGCGTGCAGTTCACATTTATGTTATGCGATGACTGCAGGCTATAGACACCCACACAAAGACCAGAGCTCAAAATGCAGATGCGTTGCCACCCCTGAGACCCTAGCTAATTCTCTGTGATAAGTTATTACGGGGGCATACAAAACCATCTAACCGGAACACGATAGTGCTAAATACTACCATTTGGCGGCAGATAGATTAGGCAACGCGGTGGTGCCTACGCCATCGAGCTCCCACACTGGAACTCTACCACCAGTAAATGTATTTTCTAACTAGTAGTAGAGCTCCAAAAACTCGCGGGCGTAGGCACCACCGGAATAGGAACCTAATATACTTGCCGCTTAATGCTAATGTTCAGCACTGATTTCAATAAATATTTGTTGGCACGTTTGACACATTAGATGTTACGCTTATGTGCCCAAAATTACTAGCGGGAAGTCGATTGGGTAAAGCGATAGTGCTTTACCACCAGTAAATATAGAAATTAATTAAATTTTCTTTAATTCCTAAAGTTCACTCGTATGTGTTATTGCGAAAAATAAATAGTACAATCACAAGTAAATATTCAGAATGGTGAAAAATATAATTATTGTAATATACATATTCCGCTGTTAGTTATACTATTTGATATTGAAGGATTATTCACTAAAAACAATGTTTTTTTTCATTTGATTATAGTACAATAGTATGAAAAATATATAAACTATAATATAATACCTAAAACAAATTGTGTAGTAAATAATTTAACTTCAAATTACTGTACATAAGTTGTATGTGATAAACAAGAATAAATAAAATTTGTGTAATTTACCATAGCTAATCGGATCAAGATGTACATCGATGTATTAAACTATTGTAAATACAGGTATTTGTAAAAATATAACAAAATGACGACAGACTAACAGAAACTTATAAACTGTGTTCTTAATATTATAAAAATAAAAGGAGATTAATAATAAAAAGGAGGTTAAAATATGAAAATAAATACAATTATAAAATTTTTTGGTTTCTTCATTTATCCACCTGATCGTTTTCCCCCTAGTGTCATATATTTGCAGCTAGAGATGCTCTTATCATTTCTAAGCGCAGCTCTGTATAATTGTAGACGATCCAAAGAAATGATTTTTGGATATACTTGATTTAATTTTGGACTTTCGTAGGCGGTTCGTCTTGTCTCGGCACCAATCTTCTTCACCGTCACGTAAAACCATCGGTCCTGCGCCCGATCTCCCTCCGGTCGTGTCGGATTGCCTTCCCATCGGACTATGAGAGTGAAGGAATAGAGTGCACCTGTGTTTGCGCATACACTTGTGCAAACATAATATCTCCCGCGCAGTTGGCTAGTCTCCGTTGAGACTGGCAGCCGGGACCGAACTTTGGTCTGGAGTACATTACTTCACCGGGCAATAAGAGAGCGCAAAGGGCTCTCAGCGTAAATAAATTTACGCAACTGCTTAAGGAGAGCCCTGTGGGTCCGATTTTCGACACTTTTTTCGCTTTGTACACATAAGACATATGCGATTAGGGGCGGTGCAACTTTCGCTCTTCAGATCGGTTGATGGTAACTGGAATAACGACCAGGCTGGTCGTGCTAGGGTAAGGATTGAGGTTGGGCGCGGCGCGGTCGTCGAGTGCTATTAGACTGTTGTATGTGATCATTCTTCGCTTCGATGGCCAATGTGGTCTCATCGTTAGGATCCTTTAGGACGTGGATTTACTTAAGCGCGTCCAATTAGGATATGGAAGATACGTTATTATGTGGTGCACCTGTGGAGTACGCTGGCGTCGGGACGAGACGACCCCACCGCCCACTAGCGGAAGAATTTTCTTCTGCTGGAAGAGAATTCTTCCACTGGAGCAGTCAGTCAACCGAACAATGGCAGTCAAACCATTCCAATAGGGCGGTAATATAATTAACATCGCGGGATGGGCAGCAGCGTCCCGCGATAAAACTGCCGCCACTACGATCGCCAATCCACCTGCCAAGCGTGGCGATTATGGCATATTCTTCCCAATGACGCTCAATTGTGGAGTACCGCCACCAAACCAAAGGTTCCTATATAAAGACGCGCCCGTAGGGTAAAAGTAAATAAAAATCAAAAATCGTCATGACCTTATTATACTTTTGAACTGTTTGAATTTTGGATAGGAGCCTTGTTGGGTAAGACAAAACATTGATCAACTCATTTTGCCTTGGGCTAAACGGCTTATTCTCATAAGTTCAATTCATTTGTTCGACCGTCGAACTAATAAAGGGGCGTGATGAGGACCATGGGCGCTCCCGACTTAGCCAGGTTAGGTCAAAGGGTGCCGCACCGTTCTGTGTTAGTTTTTTTTGTTTCTGACAGTAAAATCTTTACAATTCTCACTAGTTTGATGGTCAAATAAATGAGAAAAAAAATCTTACCAGTTCAACGATCGAACTAATGAATCGAACTACTGAGAATAAACCGGCTAAACTACTTTTGTTATACGGAGATTGAAGAGTAATAACGGCACGAAACACTAAACATTAAAATGTCACAATAGAACTTGTCAGCATAAAATATACGTGCACTGTTTACCTAACGAAAACAAAATATCAGACGAAATTGGCAATTCTGCCGGTGTATGATTGATAACTTGATTTGCGAATGTACACACCAAATTTGGGTTTGTTCGACGTTGAAATATGATTTTTCAACTTCACGAGATTAGATTTTTCGTTTTTTGTATTGACACTGACTTACTATCGCTTCACAATGCTGTCATTGTGAATCGATTGTTAGATATACTTTTTTTATGTAATGGAAGTGACAAACAAGCATGCAGTTCACACTGATGTTAAGTGACCAAGACCATCTTGGTCTTCAAAATTCAGATGCGTTATCACTCCTGAGGCCTAAGGTGTTATGCTTCTTTGCCTGAAATCACAGAGCCGTACATTACCACCTGACCGGAACACAATAGTGCTGAACACTACTATAACGGCAAGTATATTAGGTTAATCGGTGGTGTCTACGCCCGCGATCTCCGTCACTGGAGTTTGCCATTTCCTTCCTTCCATTACATAAAAAAAAAATATTCTCCCTCAATGGCCCGCATCACTGTTGTAAGCATTATTGGGGAAGGCTTTGCCCAGCAATAGACATTTTTCGGCAGGAGTGATAACTAGAAGGCAAACAGGTCTCAAATTAAGGGGCACTACATTATTAACTAACTAGCTCTCTCATCGTTAAAATATTAGAAAAATGTCAAAATACTTTTCACTGTTGTTTGCCGAATAGGTAACACATCACACATATATTTGTTCATCCATGATTCACCAGTTTTTTTACTCCCATGTTAACGATAATGACACTGGCAAAAGGGTGGCAAAATTAAACCCGAGACCAATTTTGAAAGCCATACAGATTTAAAAAATATGTCTTAGATCAATTCATTCATCAACGTCATATGCCATTGACTTTGAATTTGTTTGTATCACAAGACAAGCCGAAAGAACTTAATTATGCTAAAAGAGCGAAACAAGCCCATGCCCGCAAAAAGCGGCATGTGAATGAGATCGGCCGACCTCGGTATCTAGGGATTAATTGAATTCCCTTTCTTGCTCTACTTTTATCAGACACCTACTGTTGCAATTAATATGGTTTACATTTGATGTTTTGTGGTACGTAAAGCACTAATGAAATACTTAATAGGGTAGATATCGCGTCCGGAGCTTTCTCATCATCACTTTCATCCTCATCACCTTTATCATCATCATCACCTCAATCATCATCACCTCCATCACCATCATCACCTCCATCATCATCACCTCCATCATCATCACCTCCATCATCATTATCACCTCCACCAACATTATCACCTCCACCATCATAACCTAATCATTACCACCAGCATCACCACTATCATCATCACCATCATCACCTCCGTCCTCATCGCCTCCGTCATCATTATCACCTCCACCAACATTATCACCTCCACCATCATAACCTCCATCATCATCATCATCTCCATCAACACCTCCACCATCATCACCTCCACCACCATCATCACCTCCTGATGTTTTGTGGTACGTAAAGCACAAATGAAATACTTAAAAGGGTAGATAGAGAGTCTGGAGCGCCAGATTTGTCGGTCCTGAAACACCGCACGGGAGGTGTTTCAGGACCGACAAATCTGGCAATTCTTGCCCGTGTTTAAATATCGACAGACAAGCAAACGGGCCACCTGATGGAAAGTAGTCACCGTCGCCTAAATTCATCAATCCCCTTCACACATGCACGCCAATTCCTAAGACTCTTGACCGCACGATAAGACAGTACTCGACCTATTTGGTCAAGCTAGGTCAGTCTTGGTCATCCTGGTCCTCAGTCCTGGTCCTCTGCAACTAAATTAAATTAATTTATTGCTTAAATCGTGATATGTTTAATACAGGTGGTAATAATATATGTAAACGCATCTTTATTATTTTTATAATTCATTCAATAAAGTTATCCCACCTTTAGAATTGAAGTGGCATATCTCAAAAATTTAGAAAATGACTTTTATACATCAAACGACTTAATATATAGTCTATGAAATTGTTAATCATGTCTAGGTGTTAACATGTTTTTAAGTCGTTTAATGTATAAAAGTAATTTTCTTAATTTTTTGAGATATGTTACTTCAATTCTAAAGGTGTGTTATATAAGATTTTATTTTAACCTGTGTGACTCAAAGTCACATCACAAGTGATAATCGAGTGAATGCCAGTCGGAAGAACTTAATTACGCTAACAGGGAGGCACAAGTCTGCGGCCGCAAAAAGCGGAATGTCAACAGGAACGGGCGACCCCGGAATCTAGGGGTTAATTGGATTCCCTTTCTTGCCCCACTTTATCACACACTACTGTTGTAATTTACCTGGTTCACAACGTCGATGTTTTATGATGCGAGAAGTACCTTATTTATGTCATGAAGTGGCAAGAAAACATACAGTTCATATCGATAGCAAGTAATACTGTAGCCTCTAAGCATCTAAGTATATCAAAAAAGAGATTTCTATGAAAGAAAAAATATTTCTAATTCGAGTAAGATTTACAAACGTACCCAATGGTTTTCATTTTACATATAAATATTGTCTATTAATTCATTCCATAACGTCACATTCCATTGAAATTGAACTTGATTGAATCACAAACATAAACAATATCTCCTCGAGTCCAAACCTTTCAGAAGAACTTAATTACCCTGACAGCGCGACACAAGTGTATGCCCGCAAAAAGTGGAATATCAACGGGATCTGGCAACCCCGGAATCTAGGGATTAATTGAATTCCCTTACTTGTCCCACTTTTGTGACACACGCTGTTGTGGTTCATCTGGTTTCGCAACGTTGGGTTATTTCGATGACATATTTTTATGCCCGCAAAAAGTGGAATATCAACGGGATCTGGCAACCCCGGAATCTAGGGATTAATTGAATTCCCTTACTTGTCCCACTTTTGTGACACACGCTGTTGTGGTTCATCTGGTTTCGCAACGTTGGGTTATTTCGATGACATATTTTTGGTCGATTATTTCAATATTGTTCGCTCACCTACTCAATACTCATCGTATCGTTTTGCAGTATTTTTTCAAAGTTATCAACGTGGAAAAGAGGAACTATAAGTATGAACATAGTCATGAATAGGTAAGTTACTGACTGAGTTGCAATAGTTCATTTTAGGTAAATCATAATTTATGTATTGAGTGCATTTTTAACCGACTTCGAAAAAAGGAGGAAGTTCTCAATTCGTCCGGATCTTTTTTTTTTCACAGCGAATACTCAATTAAAGTTTCTCAATTGTGATAAATAAGAGTAGACATCATAATCATCACTTCAGCCGAATGAAGTCCACTGCTGGACAAAGCCTTCCCCATAGACGCCCACACCAGAGCTGTGCGTCATAAGGGGAGAAATAAGTTATTCAAAATTAGAGAGTAGACGTAAGTAGACATATATGTCATTTTAAATTTTCCCTCAAAATAAATGCATTGTTGCATGTTTGTCCTTTGCGTATTTCATTGGAGATGCTCACGTTCACATCTAAATTCTCCAAATCACGAATACACGGCGATGCCACATGATACTTTCACCGATTACCAATTGAAGCGTCTAGCAAGTCTTGTTGACTTATGTGCTTATGTCGCAGTTGCTTTTAATTTGCCTCTGGATATGTACGAGCACTACCTACGTAGTACAACACCGCATATCTGAGGCATACGGCTCTTGCGAGTTTAACTGTTAGTAGGGACGCCGAGGAGGTGGTGCTAAACAAATACTTTATTACTTTATTATTTCATCTTCATTCTACTCGTACCTCCCCATTTCTCTCTTGTAGAAAATTCTAGTTACACCCATACGTGTTTCATTAATAAACGAATTCTAGTCCTTTTCAGATTTCTAGGATACGAAAAGCTATTTTAACACTGTAAATTATTATTCTGTAAATAAAATGTAAACGTGCAATTTACAACTTATACGAGGGCTTTGCGCCTATGTCGATATCTCTTAAACTAAAATCTCATATGTTGTACCCGAGAGTGTTGTGAAGGCTAAGCGTGTAGGCGGAAAGTGTCGGATTCCTAATTAGAAAACCCGTGCATCACAGAGCACACATAATGTAGACACTACACAACGCGAGCCTCTCATACGTGCAATCTTCTATCTAAACTGGCTCAAACCAAATTAAGTTGGTAGGTTAGGCGGAATAACTTGAAGTACGGTCTACAAGGGTCTTACCGCTTTATATTGATGACATTGTTCAGATAGAACGCTTGTATGATGTCTCATCAAAACTAATATTAAAAAAGTGAAAGTAACTCTGTTTGTATGTTAACCTTTTATTACCGAACTTCTGAGCCAATTGTGATGGAACTCAATATGTAGATAGGTAGTTTTTTAACATACAAAAAAAATGAAGAAATATCTTCTGATTGGGCTTTGTCACTGTTTTATTAAGTAGATTTTGTACTTATATATTTATTGACAAAACATTTTACATCATTTGACAAATTGATTCCTTAGATTCCCGAACCAGTATTCACAGTACTGTCTATTTCGGGAATCAGTGGCTTCTCCTTATTGTAGCCAAAATTTGTCAAATAATTTAACATACTTGCTGTAGGTATCTTAGGATCTATTTCTTATTTTACTAAAAAAAAGTGGGTTAACGCCATCACTCACAATAAAATTTACTTTCGCCCTACATTTATAATGTATGCTTACTATATTTTTTATGTAGTGAAGGTGGCAAACAAACATGTAGTTCACATTGTTGCTAAGTGTTGACTGCAGCCTATAGAGTTACATAAAGATCAGAGGTCAAAATGCAGATGCGTTGCCACCCCTGAGAGCTCAGTTGTTACGTCTCCGTGTTAGTTATTACGGAGCCTTATTAACAATATCATTACCAATTAACAATACTATATTAGGAATAACTTAACTAAAAGATAACTTATACTATCGTAAAATGTAATGTGTTTACTGGAGGTAGAGCTCCAGTGAAGGAGCTCGCGGGCGTAGGCACCACCGTATTACCTAATATACTTGCCGCCAAATGATAGTGTTCAGCACTATAGTGTTCCGGTTAGGTGGTAAAGTAATTTCCGGCACAGAGGCATAACACCTTAGGCCTCAGGAGTGGTAACGCATCTGCATTTTGACCTTGGTCTTTGTGTGGGATTCATCAATGTGAACTGCAAGCTTGTTTATCACTTCCATTACATAAAAAAATGTGAAAATGTGCTAGCTGATTGTACAAAAACATTTGTAACTAGCAAAGTTTTGAAATTATATTTGCGCAAAGTTGGGACTAAAGCTGAGTGTATCAATAAATCATTCACTCACACACATACTCAGCTACTCTGTGGATTGTCACAGTATGCTGATGTTGCGGGAAGCTTAACACGTTGCTAATGCAAAACAAAGGGTGTCATAGCGAATGTCACTGAGGTGACGTGAAGCGCTTAGAGCAGCAGAACTACGCAATGAATACTAAAAACGTTGCTTTAGTTAGTAACATAGTTTATCCGCAATAGCAAAAGCTGAATTAATGTAGAAACTGCATAAACTTCAAATTTTGTTCAAACTACAAGGAAATTAACATTCATAAAAAAAAATTCTATACCAAAAAAGACTTGCGGGCATTTTTTGAAAGGTAACCCAGTGGAAGTATATTCTCTTGATTATAAATATGCGTTCAAAATTAGGTTTGCAGCATATCCGAATGAACGAAATGATTCTGCAGTGAGATCCTAACCTATAAGATTTTTGTTTTAAATTATTTCGCATTAACACATGCTTGTGAAATATATTTATTTATTTATTCACAAGCATGTGTTAATGCGAAATAATATAAAACAATTATTAAGGGTAAAAGCGACTTCTTTACGATATTCAATAAACTGCAAAGTCTATTATATCGGTTGCCTAACTAGCATAGTTGGCAATAGGCGCTGCTGCTACCATAAAGCAATGCAATAAATGTGAAGGAAAGATTTGACAAATCGGGCAGGACTTCAGTAGCTCAATTGGAAGAGCGGCTGGACTAGATTCCCAGTAGGCCGCGATTTCGAGTCTCGCCTGAAGTCAAATTTTTCTTTCCATTTTTCTTTAAATAAACTATAAGATTTTGTGGACAAATAAAATGACAACAGATATAATTATTTTTCTTATCTGTTCTGTCCACTAAATCAGACAATCCCATAAACTAGGCATAAGTAATAAAGTACCACGATATGACATAGTGCCCGATAATAATTTTATACGAATGAGTAATTTGGGATCAAATTGTCAGTAAGGGATTACGTAATATAATGTGATAGACATTTACATCATAACAATATGACATGTCTTATTCAGTTCCTATCCATGTTGGAAGAACGTAATTGTGAAAATTCCATAATTTTGTTTTTATTTGTGGTGAAGTAACTAGTTGATTGAAGTGAAAATCCGACTAAAGCCTTATATACCTAATCACATAAAACAATCTCATCAAAACCAATCAATCATTTTTCAACTATCAACATAACTGTAGTCACGAGCAACAACTACTCTACAGACAGCTGTAATGGATGATGTTGACTCAATTAATTGACTTTATTATCTCATATTTTTACATAATGTTTTTTGTATTCGTGAAATAATATAGTCATACTAGCTGTTCCGACGACCTTCGTATCGCCTTAGAGGTATAAAAAAATTGTATGGCTGAAAAATTGGAAAAAAATATTCAAGAAGAATCAGTCTATTTTTTATATCCCTTGTTACTAAGGGACATAAAAATAGACTGCAACCGATTACCATACCTACCGAATATACACAGAAAATTTAATAATGATCGGTCCACCCGTTTTGGAGTAGTATTGTCACAAACACTGTTACACGAGAATTTTATATATTAGACTAGCTGACCCGGCAATCTTCGTATTGCCTCAGAATGAAATAATGTGTCAAAGGTTTGATATATACGGACTATTTGTATGGGAAAATTAAATTGTGATTTTTATTGTTTCCCTTCAATTTCTTCATATTTTTTACCTTTTAAATCTTCCCTGGACTTCCAAAAATCATTCAAAACCAAAATTAGTCAAATCGGTCTAGCCGTTCTCAAGTTTTAGCAAGACTAACGAACAGCAATTGATTTTTATATATATATTTTTTTTCTAAGTCCTAACATATGTTTCTTGGCTCTAATATTTCTTTTAATCAGTTGAACAATTATTTTGCAAAGAATTCTACCCTAGATCAACAAACTAAACTTCAAACGATTCAAAATTTGACTTCCATGCCTGTATTACACTCCTTTTCATTTTCTCCTGTAACTTGTGATGAGGTGAACAAATTATTATCTTCAATTAAATCAAAGGCAGCTGGCTGTGATATGGTGAAACGAGTCATGATTTTTCTTATTTTCAATAGTATACTCCCTTTCATTACTCACATAATCAATTTTTCGTTACTAGCAGGAACTTTTCCCTCAGAATGGCGTAAAGCCTACATTGTCCCTTTACCCAAAGTTGCTAATCCCTGTTTAGAGAACCACTTTCGGCCGATCTTCATTTTACCGTTCCTATCTAAGATTCTTGAATCAGTGGTACATAGACAGCTTGCCAAACACATATCTGAAAATAATCTCCTATCCCCATTTAAATCTGGTTTTCGGCCCAGTCACAGCACTGCCACTGCGCTACTAAAAATTTCTGAAGACGTTAGGTCAGGTATGGAAGATCGGCGGTTAACTATTTTAGTGTTAATTGATTTTTCTAACGCCTTTAATGCCGTGGATTATGATATCCTTATTACTATATTAAAGCAAGCTGGCGCCTCATCACTCGTACAGGATTGGTGCTCGGTTTACCTTCACGATCGCCAGCAGGCGGTTCGCATCGATCGGGATTTGTCTGATTGGTGTAACTTAACCTCTGGTGTTCCGCAAGGCGGTATACTATCACCTCTCTTATTTTCGTTATTAATCAATTCCATCACTACTTCTCTCAACTGCGCCTACCATTTGTACGCCGATGATTTACAACTCTACACACAGGCTGATCCGGACAATTTGGCACTTGGAATATCTAGTATAAACAAAAATCTGGAACAAATTCTATTATGGTCTAAAAAATTTGGTATCACAGTTAATGTCAACAAGTGTCATGCAATAATTTTGGGCAGTATGTCGTTTATTAAGAGAATTGATGTAAAACTTCTATCGCCTGTTGGATTTATTTATTTATTTAAACTTTCTTGCACTTACAAGTACATGAGGCGGACTTAATGCTATGAAGCAATCTCGACCAGTCAACCTTGGGGTTGTGTTGAGAAAGAAAAAAATATGTTGGTGCATTGAGGATTTGATAATATTGTAATTCCTTTTTATCCGTTCGTAAAAAGTTTGGGCTTGTATTTTGATTCTGATCTTAATTGGTTTAAACAAGTTATGACAATCAGTCAGAATGTCACTGCTTCGCTGCGGTCTCTGTACAGATTTAAAAATGTCTTACCTACTAGTACAAAACGATTATTAGTTCAATCTCTTGTATTACCCACCATTGATAATGCTGATTTCTGCTTTCCGGATCTTTCCCAGGAACTTCTGAATAAATTGGATCGTATTTTAAATAATTGTATTCGTTTCATTTTTGGACTCCGAAAATATGATCACATATCGTCTTATCGAAATAAACTGAAGGCTTCCCATCCGGCAACGACGATCTGTCAGGATGCTTTGCTTATTGTTTTCAATCCTTAACGATCCTAATGCTCCCGACTATTTAAAACTCAATTTTTAAATTCTGGGCGACTCTCACACTCTTAGTCTCCGTTCATCGGAATATCTTGGTCTCCGTCTTCCTTCACACAAACCCGGTTTCATGGCCAACTCTTTCACAGTTTCGGCAATAAAACTCTGGAATTCGCTACCCGTGGATATAAGAAAAGCTCCTAGTAAATTCACTTTCAAACGTAAGCTCCGTGACTATTATCTTAAGATGCCTTGAATTCTTTTCTTTACAATATTGAATTCGTCTTTCTTTTACTAAATTATTATTATGCATGTATATTATTTATATACATATAAATAAATATACATATATATATATATATATACGTATTTATATTTATTATGTATTTATACGTGTATTTATATCATAATATATATCCTTAGGCTATTTAGTTTAATGTAAGTTTATTATACTTACTGCCTTATTCTTTTCTTTCGCGAAATTTTCAATTGCACTACCATATTGACTTTTCTACACTACCTTAAGGTTGACTGGTAGAGAATGCTACCTAGCAATCATTCCGCCTCATGTACTTTTATTGTGCTTGGAAGATTAAATAAATAAATAATTATATAGATATATATGATAGATTAACCCTCTTATTCATAAACGTACATTAGATACGTTTTAGTTATAGAATGCTTTGTCTTTGTCAGTTGTATTGTCAAATGTGCAAGATAGAAAAAGACAAGAGATTAGCAACACTATAACTAAAATACGTTTATGAATAAGGGCGATAGAATATATATATATAGATGTCACAATGTAACCTAAGAGCAATAATTGGATAAGTCATTTTTAATTACACAACACAATCAAACTCACTATACAACAATTGCTATGTACGTGTTTAATCTACTTAACGTATAACCCCACATCGCAGATGCCACGAATATGGCAAAAGGGATGGCCAGCGAACAAAACATGGTTTGGGCGGATACTAATACCAGTTAAGCTCGTTTGCGTCTTATCGACTTTCATCGTGGGAATCTATTTAGAGGATGATTACGCAATCCTCTATTCTAGTATTTCTTTTATACTGGTGGTAGATCATTTTTATCTTATTAGATGCTCATTTTTACTGGTGGTAAGGCTCCAGTGACTTAGCTCGCGGGCGTAGGCACCACCGCATTGCTTTATATACTTTCCGCTAAATGGTAGTGTTCAACACTATCGTGTTGCGGTCAGGTGGTAATGTACGGCCCTGTAATTTCCGGCACAGAGGGATAACACCTTAGGCTTCAGGAGTGGTAACGCATCTGCATTTTGACCTTGGTCTTTGTTTGGGTGTCTATAGGCTGCAGTAATTACTTAACATCAATGTGAGCTGCATGCTTGTTTGCCACTTCCATCACATAAAAAAATACATAGTAATACATAGACGTAGACAACGGTGCGGTTACTTTTTCTGCTCATTCGATTTATATAGTGAACTTACCTATAACCTCTTGCCTTTTGCGCGGGTGCAATGTAAGAACCATTACGTATCATTCTGAAGCTATTTAAAATATGACTGGCATTATTCGAATAAATTACAATACAATTATGATGTTTTATATATAAAAAGGCTGTTCGGGCCCCGTCCAGCCGCGCTTTGCCTCTCGGAGACACTCATAGAGCAACACGGGCCACTGGCCCACGCGGCGGACCGAAGGGGAGTAGCCATATGCAGGCTTTCTCCTCTGTTAAAGTACAAGCGCAAATGGTCCTATACCAGTCGCCCAGTTTAAATGTGTGCGTGAAATTGTTTTTTGTATTTTGTTAAAGTCAAGGTGTGAGTTTTGTAGTTAAGACGATTTTTGTAGTGTGTGTATATCACACGTAGTTTCCCCCGCAAAAATGACAGACTTTTTGCATCATTAATCCCTCAGGCCATGAGAAAAATATGACAATTGATTTCTTATTGTTCTCGGACCCAATCGGGTCCATTAATAAACGCTATGGCTACTCCCCACCGGCACACTGCGGACACTCCGCCAAAATTACATACAAACGCTTAATTTGGTCTCTATTACATAGACACCATTCAGTGATGTGTAATAAATTATTGTGAATTTACACGTGCACCTGTGTGCGTAGCACGTAGAGAATACCAAACGTCGCCCATAAGAGGGGAGGAGGTTGGGTGAGGCGGGGAAATCGGGCGGGACGTCGAAGTGTCTATTCTATACGTAGTATTATTACATATTCTCTATTCTGCCGGTGGCTCGTGTTGCTCTATGGAGACACTACACCATTCAGAGCGGCGCGCTTTTTAGCAAAATATATTTTTCTTCTCGTCGTAAGTGTTAAACTATATTGGTCCTGATTACTTTATGAAAAAGTTAAATTTGTGTAGCGTCCACTACATTAAGGCGCCAACACATTTGTACGCATTTGTATAAATAACAATTTATCATCGAAATATTTAAAGCGCAAGAATACCAAACGACTTCCCCAAATTGGATAAATATTTCTTTAATGTGTTCCAAGTCAAGAGAAGATTTGCATTAAAAAATAATAATAACATAGAGCGGTAAACAGGACAATATTAAATGTAAACTCAGTATTCAATTTAAATGCAGACATCGTGAAAATAAAAACACAGTCATACGTGTTTTAAAACTAACAGGTCTGGTTCTCCGTAGAAATTTCGACACAGAACAAAATGTATGGAGCAAATGTTGTTGCAAAATTATGTTTTCTTGCGATATCAGGGTTAGCTTCACAGTGGTTCATGATTATGAGTACAACTAACTTTAAAATTATGCCAATTATTTAAAAACATAGGTGGTAGAGTTACAGTGCATAAGTCGAGGGCGCAGGCACCACCGCATTACCTAATCTATCCACCGTCAAATGGTAGTATTCAGCACTATCGTGTACCGGTTAGATGGCAGAGACATAACAACTTAGCTCTTAGGGGTGGCAACACATTTTGACCTGTGATGATTTTGACCTTTAATGTGAGCTACATGCTTGTTTGCCACCTTCGTTGCATAAAAAAAAACCATGAATATGTTCATAAACAGGTATCCGTCTATATGTGAAATCTTCTTGAAATATTTTCGCAGTGTGGCAAATTCGAGTATGACAAAAAGACAATCGGACCAAACATGGTTTGGGCGGGTACTGATAGCCGTGAAGATAATTTGTTATGAAAGCTAGATATGTGGATTGTTCTCACGTGTATTATACTGTCACTATCATTCAGTTTCTAGACATTTCTCTACGTCCTTCTTACTCTTTAGGGCTACGTAGTCAAATAACAAAAAACGGAACCTCTATAGATACGTCACAGCCAATTTCACCACAGCCACTAGGAAGACCTAGAATTAACCTAATTATTTACTTTCTGCCGCCAAATAGTTTTTCTTATGTAATGGAAGTGGCAAACAAGCATGCAGTTCACATTGATGTTAAGTGATGACTGCAGCCTATGGACCCACCCACACAAAGACCAAAGTCAAAATCAGATGCAGAAGAGAAGCAGATGCGTTACCACTCATGAGGCCTAAGGTGTTATGCCTCTGTGTCGGAAATTACAGGGCCGTACATTACCACCTGACCGGAACACGATAGTGCTGAACACTACCATTTAGCGGCAAGAATATTAGGCACTGCCTACGAGTGGTAGTGTTGTGTTCAGGTCTACCAAGTGGTAGTGTTCAAAACAATGTACACACAAAACAATACGATTATTTTTCGAAGTAATCGATACAATGATTTCCTAGAAAGGGTTTCAGGTCTAGAACGATTTAAATTTCAACCTATATAATCGATCGACCTATGTATTACGATTATTTTTCGAAGTAATCGATACAATGATTTCCTAGAAAGGGTTTCAGGTCTAGAACGATTTAAATTTCAACCTATATAATAATAAAACCCCTTCTATACGGTCGGGATCAACCACCGACCATCACGGCATTGAAATAGAAATAGAAAATATTTTTATTTCGAATAGATCTTTACAGATACTTTCAAAACGTCAAGAAATATATAAAATACCTAGAATGAATAACCATTACATAAAGTAAAAGCAAAATCATATATTAATAGTAATTTAAAAATTAGAATTGGAACTACTTAGACGGCCCGGTTAGTCCAGCGGTGCGAGATGACCGTTTGATTCGAAGGGTCACGGGTTCGATCCCCGCACCGGGACAAGTGTTTGTATGGCCTACAGATATTTGTTTCGGGTCTGGGTGTTTGTGTATGTGTTGTATGTGTACAACGGCACCCACGACACAGGTTTATACCTACTGTGGGGCTGTGAGTGTAAGCGTATTTTATTATAATTTTTTTTTATACTTAGTTAAAACATAATAATCACATAATTTTTAAATTCCTTCAATGATGATAAATGAAGAAAAAGAAAAACTTATTCGTCAAGATCAAAGTTATTCACTTAGCAGAGTTCCAAGTGCAGTCACTACTGAGAAGAACTCCGCTACCCAACAAACTCAGTAAGAGCTCTTTTAAATGAGAGCTTAAATCTAGTACAAATTACCGTAAAAATCAAATAATGTGAACGTCCATAGCATAGATGCAAATAAACTGCTATCTACTAAATGTGATGTAGCTCCTGCAAACCAGAACAGACCAGTCCCCAGCAACAGCACCCGTTCACGAGTATGACGCATGTGACAGCCATTGCCCTCCTCGACCATTTTAGAAGGAAGTGAGCAACCCGCCACACGACGCCGCCAAAGGCAAAGACATTTAAGCGTGCATGACTGTTCCGGTCGGGTCAACCGATATTTGTATTTATTCTACACGGTCGGGCAGTTGAGTCAACTTGTCAGTTTTTTCAGGCATTCAAAGTGAAAGGCAGATTTGTGTCGGCCAACAGCGTTCCAGAAGGTCGGAGTCGACCACGGACGCAGCTTGTCGGGAGGGATGCGCTCACGACCAAGGCCGTTGACATCAAACAAAATTGGTCGGGTCAACCGATTTCTACACTGTCCATCAACCCGACCAAGGACACAACGGTCGGAGGTTGGATCCGACCGTGTAGAATGGGTTTAATGGGACCCATTGTATAATTTCTATCAGTATAACGCTAACCAAAAATAAAAGGAAATCAAAGTGCCTAAGCATTCAAAACATAACAATACATTTTAAATGTGTCACATTTTAATGCAACTTAGCCGCCATTTTCTGTCATATTCTCATTTCATTTCCTCGGCGGCACGGTTCCGGGGAAAAAGAATCCCTCATAACGTATGATGGGCGTAGTTATATTTATTACCTCACATCATGTGGTCGGTGAAATTACTTCGCGTGACGTATGACATGCCTACTGGTCTTTTGTCTGCTCCGTCGTTTTTACCTTAGAACTTCAGTTATTTACACAAAGCCTTAAACATATTGTTATTTACTAAAGGAAAAAATATTTGGAATTGTTATTTATGTTATTAAACTTAAACTTTAAACATAGCCAGTTACATACAACATTAAATTAAATTAACTTTTAGGGCGTTCGTCCACCGCCGCCGTCACCGGACCGTCACCGAGAACGAGATTATTTCGGGCCGAGTTTAATATGACGTAATGGCGATCGTTTGTCCACCGCGACCGACTTTAACACACAACTGCCAAAAAAGACGTTCTACGTTCAACCCGCACAGATTAGATATGTGGGAATGCTTTACAGTCCGATGCTCGGGTTTCTTCTTGGCTAGAACGTGCAAATTTTGAAACGGACTGAACTGACTTGAAACTTCCCTCTGATACGTTCCGCCGGCACTACAATGTAGGATTCTTCAAATCCGCCGTCAAATGAGCTCCTCGAGGCTGTCAGTGTGTTAGCAAATCGCCTGGTGTTTCAAATGTTCATAGGCGACGATAACTGCTTTCCGTTAAATGGCCCGTCTACTCTCTCAATCTTTTCACATAAAAATATATCATAGACTTCATTAGATCGGATCATGAGGACACATATACCATATAACTTACACTGCAGCGTGTCTGCATTTAATTGTCGTAACACACGTCCGGATTTGGTACGGAGCGGACAGCGGATTCTGTACGCTCCGAACCAAATCTGGCCGAGTGTAGAGGAGTCCTGCGGACATAATTATAATTAATCCATGCGGTCGGCTCGCGCGCGTTTACTGGGCGAATTCGGTCCACCGGACCGATTCCGGTCGTGTGTTACTACTATTAGTTTCAGCATTAACATCAATGGGTTATAAAGATATCACTTATTAGTGTAAACTGCACGCCCAATTCTGCTTCATTCGAATAAAAATATCTATTTCATTCCCTTTAATTGATTATCTGAGACCCCTCTCCGTAATGTGTTACTTACCCATTCATGCCCAAAGGGAATACCGCAAGATGGGAATAAACTTTGCAATCATCTAAATAATCATCATAGTCCTTAACAAGATTCGGTGCAAGTGGGTCTGCCCTTAAGTAATTCCTACAAGAGACGTTAATTCTGATCTCAGCGGGTCTTGCTTAATCATTGTACTCGTAAAATCTGGAGGCATTTTTTCTTTAATAAACTCGTAGGCTTATACAAGACAATATTTTCCTGCGGTAAGTCTGTATTCGTGGAGTGATAAGGTTGAAGGTTGCGTGAATGGATATTAATTTCTGTTGTAACGTATCCCGCTCCGAGATTTAATGTGAACATAAATTCGATAGGACTCGCGATGAACGATCTAGACTGTCTATAGTTGGTCGTCTCAGATTCTACCAGATGTTCTGTATGTAGTCAGAAATATATAGAATCACTTTGTTGTCCGTCTATCCATCCGTCCGTCCATCTGTCAAGATCTTTTCACCTCAGGAACGCGTAGAGGTATTTTATCTGAAATTTGTATCAACTACTCAGGTTTACTATTCCTCGGAGTTGTGAAATATTCAAACTTCCAAGCCAACGCCATCAAAAGATACAGCCGTTTATGACGCAAGTTTCCGCAAATTTTCGAAACTCGCAATCAATACTGACTTCCCGTGAACTCAGAATTTTGAAATTTGGTACGATGATGCAACGTCTTATAGCACAGATATATATATATTTATATATATATATATATATAAAGGAAAAATTTCGGAAACCATCCATTTTTAATTATATCAAATAATCCTCGGTGCGCGAGTACGACTTACACTTGGCCGGTTTTTAATATAAAAATGATGGCGAACAAGCATACAGTTCACATGGATAGTAAGTACTACATCCAGAGTAACTACACAAAACCCAGACGTCAAAATGCAGATACGTTGCCACTTCAGCGGCTTAAATTACTTTGCTTGTGCTAATAATAAATTCATACATTCCACTTAAACCGGAGCACGTTAGTGCTGAACATGATAATTTGGTGGGTGATCAATTATGTAAATAATGATATTTCGATCTCAAACACTAAAAGAAAGAAAGAAATTTACCACTAGTGTAATATTGTACAGGTTTTATATGAATAGTGGACGTGCAACTGCCTAAGAGATTAGGTATACTATCAAAATAAGTATTTTCAAGAAACAATTGGCTATATCATTCTTAAAATCAATGTCTTTACTACCAACCATTGCACTTTTAGACAGTTTTATTTGACCCTAAGGTTGACTGGAAAAGAATTACCATTTGGTATTAAGTCCGCCTTCTGTACATCATCCGTGTGCTAAAAGAATAACCCCCTTATTCATAAACGTACTCGTACATTAGATACGTTTTAGTTACAGAATGCTTTGTCTTTGTCAGTTGCATTGTCAAATATGCAGTATAGAAAATGACAAAGGTGAGATTAGCAACACTTCAGCTATAAATATAACTACGTTAAGAAAAACCGACTTCAAAACTGAAAAGTAAAAAATATAAAGATTTAATTGTAATTATATACTACCTATTATTTATCTGTGCTATTTACTAATAGGTTTGAAGTCGGTGCCTATTCTCATCCCTTTAGTCTGAGGTGAAAGTTAGTAAAAAAATGCTCATAAAATAAAAACTAATGGGCCTATCTAAATCATTTTATGGGACCAATTCGAAACTATTCCGCATCAAACAAAAAAAGAATTACGTAAATCGGTCCAGAAATCTCGGCAAAATTCGCGTACATACATAAAATATATATATATATATATATATACCGGCCGAATTGAGAACCTTCTCGTTTTTTGAACTCGGTTAAAAATACGTTTATGAATAAGTGGGTAAATAAATAAAAAATGGAGCAATACCAATTATATTCACTCTGTTATAAACGAGTTCCGAGGCAATACATTTAATGTAATGAAAGGATGCTTAAAACGGCTTACGAGGACAAAATAATATGCTCTTATATCCAGTATGTCTAAAGTGTTATTACACCAGAGTGCTGAGGAGTGAAAACGCGAATTGCGTTCCTCAAACGGCACACATTGAGTACCCACTTGGCATTTAGAATAATTGTCTAAGGTTTGAGGAAAACGCATTTATTTAAAAGAGGAAAAGATTTTACTGTTTGGTATTATCAAGATTTTTCTGTGTTATATTTCTTTTCTGAAATTCTCTTTGCCTTTATAAGATTGTACCTACGTCCAATAATTATAGCGGGTGATCTTTATTATGTCACCATGTTGGCAAACAAGCATGCTATTCGTGTTGTTAGTTAGTAAATACTGCAATAGGCATCTACGGCCCCGTAAAAAATCACAGAGACAAAACATCTTATTTCTTAGGGATGGCAACGCACTGCATTTGACCTCTGGATTTTGTGAATATGTCTATAGGCTGCAGTCTTCACTTAACATCAAGCATGCAGGCTTGTTTGCCACCTTCCTTACATAAAAAAGAACTACACAAAAAGCGATGTTCAAAATACAGATGCGTTGCCACCCCTGAGGCTGAAGGAATTTTGCCTTCTCTTTTAATTACGAGGTCAAAATATCTTTCTTATATAAATGTGTAATATTCGAACTATTAAATAAATACATTATTAATGTATACACGGCTTTAGGGGCGTAGTGGCAACAGGTCACTATTGCTCAGCCTAAGATCTGGGATTCGATCTCATTCGGTTCGCCACATTAATAGGCACGCTACCCGAAATCCGTGATCCCGAATATCCGTGCACGCTGAAATGAATGATTTATAAACGAAAATGTCGTATTGTTAAAAGTTATATTTTAAAGTTTTCTATAGGGGGCACTCAAAATCTCGAAAAATGAATAAAATGAAATTCTAAGACTTTTGCCGTCTTGAACAGATGTGGGAATCATCGAATTCCCTTAATAAGACCTCTGACGAATGACAAGATAAATCGTAACCGAAGTTATCACACAAAATTTGTGAAGATATACTAGTATAGGTATAATTTTATCTAATTTTATGCAGACGAGTATGAACGATGAATGCTCATTACAGTTCACAGGCTTTTTTCGAGGGACGGAGCTCGCGGGCGTAGACTTGGCGCTAAATGGTAATGTTCAGCACTATCATGTTCCGGTCAGGTGATTATGTACGGCCCTGTAATTTCCTGCACAACATGACAACACCTTAGGCCTCAGGAGTGATAACGCATCTGCGTTTTGAGCTTGGTCTTTATGTAAGTGTCTATAGGCTGCAGTTATCACTTAACATCAATGTGAACTGCATGCTTGTTTGCCACTTCCATTACATAAAAAAAAAACTGGTTGCCTGTAAAGTCGGTTTTACGGGCGAAGATTTTACGTGACAACGTCTTTTTCTCGGTAGAAAGGCATTCGCCGGTCCGGCAGGCCTCTCTCTCGTTCGGTGGCTCATCGTTACGTGACCGGGCGTTACACTTTTTCATGAGTGACTCCGAGCCCCAACCTAATTTAAGACGTTGTCACGTCAAAAATAGGCTACTGTATAACTTACCATCCACAGACCAATCAGCCTTCCTTCTTCTGTAGTCGATGTTACCATTAATGTGAACTGTATGCTTGCTTGCCACTTCATGACACAAAAATCTGCTATTACCGTAAACTCTTATCATAAATATTTAAAAAACGACGAAATTAATGGACATGGGGCATTAAATTTACTCGTGTGTAAATGTAAAGTCAGTAAAGTTATCAGCATTAATGAAACCCTGATTGAAATTTACGAAACACCTACCTCCATACAATGATTTATGGACGGATCCGACATACGCGCCCAATTTGGGTCCATCCTGCCCATTCAGGTCGCGATGACACCATTTTATTCGTGATTTATTAACAAATTTCCCACAAAATATACTGAACACGTTTTGCGTAGCCATTACAACGTTTGACGATGTGAACAAAATGTGGGATAACTTCGTACCACATGTGTAGTCAGGTTCTTAAATATTGGGTACGTTATTTTATAGCATACCTAATAGTAGTCGGCGGTTAATGTTAAAATCCTATGTGTTACAGCTGTTTATACTCTACCTGTGTACAAACGGTAGAGTACAAATTTCACCGAAAGCCGGTTTAGCGTGATTGAGCAACAAATAAACAAACATCCATACAGTCACATTTATAATAGTGTTAAGATGGCCTAGTAGATAAAAACGTGATAACTTTGATACGATCACTAAGTTTAAATAAGTGTCAATAGGCGTAGTATCGTTATTTCTAGAAACTGAAAAATAATTTTGTCTCTTTTGTTTTGTTATTAGGGGAAATACATATAAATAGGAGTTGTGTAAAATCTGGCGCTCCATACTCTCTGCCTACCCCGTAAGGGACTCGGCATGAAGATACATATATGCATACAAACATACATATAAATAGGTGTTATTGAAAGTTATGTAGTAATCAATGAAGTTGTAGTTTTAGGCATCATTTAAGATGAAACAGGTGGTGTTTGTGCAAAATGAGGTGGTGTTTGTACCAAATCAGGTGTTGTTTATACCAAAACAGGTGCCTAATTGGAATTAGGTTGTTTACATTTAGAATCACACCTTTTGGCTATTGTAAAGATAATGACTCAAATGTTGTTTACGAAGTCGAGTATTTGGGTTTATAAATGGGCTTGTCAATGGAAAGGGGGGATCAGTTGAATTGTGGTCGTCACCATGGAATGAAGTGCTGTTAGTACTAGTTCAGTTCTTTACAATATTTATAGTTGTAATACTCGCAGTAGACATATCCGTATCTCATAATAAATCTATCACGTACGTTTCCGACTCGCCGCGATCCGTCATAGGACCTGACCGTTTGTTTTAATAAGGGTCATATCCCGGGCACGGATGGGCTTGATGCCTCTCATGTATCTTCTTATTATAGAATATGGCTCCGTAATAACTATCACATAGACATAATAAACTAAGGTCTAAAGGGATGCCAACGCGTCATCGCTTATGCTCTGGGGTGCTACCGCCTATCTGTATTGCTGCTGACATTGTCATTGCTGTCAAATTTTCATGTCGATTAGTAGCTCCTTTAAAAGTAGTATTGATATTCTGATTGATATTCTCGTTTACATAGGTGATAAACAAGCGATAATGGCAGATTATTTCGATTATTGTTATTTAGTTAAAGTAAAAATCGACATGAAAATTTGACAGCAATGTCGATAGGCGGTCGCACCCCTGGTTTTTGTGTAGACGTCTATAGGTTGCAGTCATCACTTAGGTAACTCCCATGTGTTTGCCTTGCCGCCTGCCACATTAAAAAAAATGTTATACACTTCTAATCTCATATCGAACCTATATGCTCAGACGTACGAGTACGTCCATACTAACCGTAAATAAGTAATATAATACCCGTATTATATATATAATAAGTACCCGTATTCTTAAGTATCCAACTAAGCATTCTACGATATGTTTGTTTATAAATATTATAATTATAATATATTAAAACATGAATTAAGAAAAGTCAAATTCCAGCGGGGACTCTTTTCCAGGACCGCGCTACGACATCACTTTCACTTTAGAGTACAACTTTCAATGCTCATTTTGTTTTGTAGACTTATTAAACTCTAATTTTACTTTACTTATTCTTTATCTACACTAATAATATAAAGAGGAAAATTTTGTTTGTTTGTTAGTTCTGATTTGAAAAATTCTTTCACTTTTCTAAAGCTACATTATCCACGGGTAACATAGGCTATATTTTATTTTGGAAAAAATAGGGTTCCGTAAGATATTTGGGTTTTTCAGACACAAGGTGTAAAAAATCAAATCATCAATGCAACATTGCACCGCGCGAAGTCGGGGCGGGCCGCTATAATTTAGCATTAAAACACTTACAATGCTCTTAAAATGGTCAAATGATGCAGGTCTGGTTATTAATACACAAAAAACATATGCATATAATAAAATTAACACCACTACTGATATTGATTTGATTGCACACGATGCTTGCATGAAAATAATTTGTATTGTAAGTGCAAATGCATTGACAAGGTCTCACAAAAAACCTACCTTGGTTTAACTATAGACGCCAGGTTTAATTGGGCTACCCACATTAACACAGTATGCAGTAAACTGCGTGCCATATTAGCAAAATTCAGCATTTTGAAGTACCGAATACCTTTTCCAATATTACTAGATATTCTACTGATATACTTTTACATTAGTTTATTACATTTAGTTTTATCTTAGTGATATTCTTGACTTTATTTATATTTTTTATCTTGTTTGACATGTATATCAATTGTTATTCGCTTTAATTCATTTTTGTTTTTGACGTGTCATAAGAGGTGCCTGTCACCCTAAATGAATAAATGAGTTTCTGATTCTGATTCTGATATGTGTAAGCGTATTTTATTTTAAACCTTGGACACATTATTTCTTTGTAAGGCAATACGAAGTTTGCCGGGATAGCTAGTTAACTATAAATTTGCTGTTCAAAGTAAAAGTTTTGACTTGCAAGTTTATGAAAAATAAATATTGAATGTTAGACTTTTATGCAAAAGTTAAATTATATTACAGTTTTTTAATCTCGCCTGGAATGTGTACACCTAGTTAAGACACCCGCAGTATATATACTCGTATCTCTTAATTAATCTCTTACGTACGTTTCCGACATGGTGCGATACGTCATAGGACCTGACCGTTTGTTTTAACAAGTGTTACATACAGGATACGGATGCGCCTAATGCCTCTCATTAACTTCTTAATATAAGGCCTGGTTTACATTATCTTAGTGTTTAGAAGAGTGCTCTAGGATAGTACTTTAGTTGAAAAATGTAAACGCTGCTGACTTTAGTACGGTTCTACTCATAGAGCAACACGAGCCACCGGCCACCGCGGCGGACCGGAGGGGAGTAGCCATAGCGTTTATTACCGATGCAAAACAGTCTGTCATTTTTTGCGGGGGGAACTACGTGTGATACACACACACTACAAAAATCGTCTATTACTACGAAACTCACACCTTGACTTTATTCACGCACACATTTAAACATCTGGGCGACAGGCGTAGGACTATTTGGGCTTGTACTTTGACAGAGGAAAAAGCCTGCATATGGCTACTTCCCTCCGGTCCGCCGCTGCGGCCGGTGGCCTGTGTTGCTCTATGGTTCTACTTGACTTTTAAGTTGAATCAAAATAGAATCGCGTCCTATTTTTGTTTCAAGTGATCACAAACCCCGGCGCGTCACTCGGCTCTTCCCTGGTTGTGTGTAAACAGCACGTTTAGTAAAATCTTTAGGAGAGTGCCCAAGTGCCGTAAAACTAATAAACTAGAAGGGACGTGGTAGGGCCGCGTAGAGATATAGCCTGATGACGTTTAAGGGTCTAATCTATGTATAATGTGTTGGAACTATAACAATAGAAACTACCACTAACTGTACAACCACCAATAATACGTACTCGTACATGACGTCTTCTTTCGATTCAATTATGGAGCTGCCAAAATGTAGTTTCATTTTGTTTATGTAACAATTTGTATGATAAACGAGATAAAACTTAAAGCGGTTTGGTTTAGGTTCACAATAAAAGGTCATGGTACGCCCGCAGCAGTTAAATACACACTACACACTTGTTTATTTAAATTTACAGAATCAGATAAACAAACGTCACATTCCGCGCCATACAAGGATGATACTTCACCGTAAAGCACCAAGCGTTATTAAATTTTCGTGCTCATTAGACCTCACCGAGTAAAATTATGCTAACAGAGCTAGCAAAAAAGTAATTTATTTTGCTTACAATCCGCTGTGAAAGTAATTAGCAAAAGATTTAAACTGTAAAATATACGGTAGGTAATTTATGTATTAAAGAAGTGGGAGAAATAAATATTTTATTTCTATCAGTAGCCAAACACACACTCACGCTAGCGTTCATATAAATTAACAGGATAAAGTAAACAAACTTCATACATACCGCGCCATATACTCTTAAGGATGGCACTTTACCGTGACGAATGATGATATTAAATTTTCCTGCTCATTAGATCTCGCCGAGTAAAATTATGTTAACAAATCCAGCAAAAAAGTAATTTATTTTGCTTACAATCCACTGTGAAAGTAATTAGCAAAAGAATTAAACTGCAAAATGTACGGCATTTTGATAATTTGTGCATTAAAGAAGTGCAAAAAATAAATCTCTTATCTCTATCAGTAGTGAAACATATACTCACACACGCGTGTTTTTAAATTAACAGGATAAAGTAAACAACCTCCCACATACCGCGCCGTATAACGATAGCACTTTAACGTGAAGCCTGACATTATTAAATTTTCCTGCTCATTAGATCTCACTGAGAGAAATTATGCTAAAGTGGATTGAACAGAAATATAATTTGTTTTGCTTACTGTCCACAGTCAATATAATTAGTGAAGGATTAAAAATAACCTGCAAAATACACGGTATTGTGCAAATAAATTACGTAATGCGGTGGTGCCTACGCCCTCGAGCTCCTACACTGGATCTCTCCCACCAGTAAAATGTACTTAAGCTCTCTTCACATTTACCGCCGGAATTTGTCCCGAATGTGTTACCGGACAGTCGGCGCCGGCAACCCGGCGACCGGTTCATGTGAAAAGGCACTTATCTATACTTATAATAAAACTGTAGAAGTGTAAATTCTGTACATTAAAAATATTGAAAAAATAAATACCAGGGGATTTTACTAGATCGATACTGAACACAAATATGTGATTAGAAATTTTTTTGTCTGTTTGTCTGTCTGTCTGTTTGTTCAAGCATCACATAAAAACCACCGGTCCGATTACAATGAAACTTGGTATGATTATACTTTAACCTTTGGCGCACAACACTGGGTACTTTTTATCCCGAAAAAAATGTCTGTTTGTCTGTGTGTTTGTACACACTAATATCAGAAACGGCTTATTCGATTTGCGGTTTTCACTAATATATTGTGGTAAGTTTCACTTAATATTTAGAGTAAGTTATGTCAATTTAAAGAATCGAATCGAATATTATTAAGCTATTCTGTATCTTAGTTCTATCTTTTAGGTGGTTTCGTATCTAAAAGGTGAAAACGGACCCTACGGATTACTAATCCACCGCTGTCTGTCTGTCTGTCTGTCTGTCTGTCCGTCCGTCCGTCCGTCTGGTCCGTCTGTCTGTCATCAGGCTATATCTCATAAATAGTGATAGCTAGAAAACTAACATTTTCACAAATTATGTATTTCTGTTACCGCTATAAAGGCAAAATAAATCACTAAAAATAAGAAAATGAAAATGTTAAGGCGTCCAAGGGGGCATACAATAAAGGTGTTTTTTCTTTCGTATATTTTTTCTTAATAATAAAGGTAGCAAGTAGACGCTTAAATTTTCACAGAATTTTTAGGTCTTATGTTGTATACGTATTACCTTCCATAATAAATCAATACATCTATACAAATAAATAAAATTGGAGTGTCTATTCGTAATATTAAAATAACCGCTTTTTACTAAATGCATATGTATGTATACACGGGCCGTATACCAAAACCACACAAGTCTGTCTGTCTGTTTGGCGGGGCTAATCTTGGGAACAGCTGGACCGATTTTGACGGGACTTTCACTGGCAGATAGCTGATGTGATAAGGAGTAACTTCGGCTACTTTTATCTCCATACATCCATACATACATAGCTACATACAAATAAGTGGAATTGGAGTGTATCCGACTTTGACAGGACTTCTACGCGTAGGTAGCTGATGTAATAAGGAGTAACTTAGTCTACTTTTATGTCCATACATCCAAACATACATAGATACCTAAATACAAATAAGTAGAATTAGACTGTATCCGACTTTGACGGTACTTCACTGACAGATAGCTGATGTAATAAGGAGTAACTTAGGCTACTTTTATACTAGCTGCGCCCACGTCTTCGTCCGGGTAGATACTGAACAATCATATTTTTTCTCACGTGGACGAAGTCGCGGGCACAGCTAGTTATATAAAAAGTTTGTATATTCCCAGGTTAATTAGGTTCCCAGGTTAATTCCTATTATTTTAAAATTGTTCCCAAGATCAACATTCCGAAAGTTGTCAGAGCAGATTCAGGAAAACATTTCATTCAATGACAAAGAGATAATGTGTATTTATAGCTCTCGTAAAATATCATTACATTCGGAAAATACGACAAAAAAAAACAATTGAACTAGAATACCAGCGCTGTAGTCTCGGCTACAGCATAATGCTGAGATGGGTTCCATTTTTCTGGCTTCACACATTGAGCACATCTGCATAGCTACTATATAACTGTCATTGTAGTTAATGAGTATTCATCTTTATTATTTTATTTATTTATTTTGTTCTTGATGTGTAAGCCAAAGAATAAAGTATTTTTCATTCCATTTTTATTTATATAATGTCAATACAACATTAATAAATATTGTGTATAAATATAAGTGTAATTGTTTTCACGTTGATATACTCGTAAATTGATGAGATAAGCGCAGGCGGAATGTTGAGAAGTGGAGCTACTAGCTTCAAGAGTGCTACACGCTACGAGAATGCTACGTGCTAAGGTTCGGTTGCACCAACATATTTGTTTTTTTTTTTACTCTTACACTCACAGCCCCACATTAGGTATAAACCTGTGTCGTGGATGCCGTTGTACACATACAACTTTTTTACTGGTGGTAGAGCTCCAGTGACGGAGCTCGCGGGCGTAGGCACCACCGCATTACCTAATATACTTGCCGCTAAATGGTAGTGTTTAGCACTGTCGTGTTCCGGTCAGGTGGTAATGTACGGCCCTGTAATTTCCGGCACAGAGGCGTAATACCTTAGGCCTCAGGAGTGGTAACGCATCTGCATTTTGACCTTGGTCTTTGTGTGGGTGTCTATAGGCTGCAGTCATCACTTAACATCAATGTGATCTGCATGCATGTTTGCCACTTCCGTTACATAAAATAAAAAAATAATTAAAAAAAAAAAACACATACACAAACACTTAGACCCGAAACAAATATCTGTAGGCTATACAAATATTTGTCCCAGTGCGGGATCGAACCCGGGACCTTTCGAATCAAACGGTCATCTCACACTGCTAGACTAACCAAGTCGTCAATTCGTTATAGTTTGTGTAAAATTTTACATCATTCTCTAACCTTACAAAATATGTCAAAGTTAGAGAATGATGTCAAATTTTACATTAGAAATTACTATAACAAATATTTTGGTGCAACCGAAACTTAGTGTGGCCCGACGACGGTCATAACAATATTTATACACAGTGTCCATGAAGGAATATCAGACATCGACCTAGGAAAGACATTTCGGATTATTTCGGGTCTGCAAAACGTTATCTCTTTCGCACCTTACCGATGTGACGTTTATCGGCATTTCGATCAAGTTTTATGTAGACAGTGTAGGCACTCTGTATACATAATTAACCGAAAGTAATATAGTACCTTCATATTTCTTTGCTCATTTCATACTGTGGAGTAAATACGATGTGATATAAGCTTATTTATATACTGTAAAGTATGAAATTTGCAATTCTCGTATTCTAAGCCGCAAAAAAGCATGTGGTGCGAACTGTTTAATCTAAACTAATATTATAAAGCTGAAGAGTTTGTTTGTTTGTTTGAACGCGCTAATCTCAGAAACTACTAGTCCGATTTGAAAAATTCTTTCAGTGTTAGACAGTCCATTTATCGAGAAATATATAATCACGCTAAGACTAATAGGAGCGGAGCAATAAAGAAGAATGTTTCAAAATCGGGGGATTTTTTTCCTATTCAGAGCTTCCACTGCGTGCGCTGCGTAAACGGTAAAAGTTTCACAAAAATCATGTACTACAGGCTTTTTCCCTTTAAAAGTTCTAAAAAAAATCCGCGACAGCATATGTCTATCTTTTAACGTTAGCTCACTATAAGGTTTTTTATACAAACCAAAGTTGTTCCAAAATAATGCAGTATTTACGAAGGTGTTTATAAAAACATCATATTATTAATCCTTATAGAAATAAATATGTTATTCATCACAAGTATTTCATTTAAAACGAAATTGCACTTTACTTCATTCGATTCAAATCAATATCTTAGGAGATATCGCTGTTTTAAATAGTCCGTATACATCAAATCTTTGACACATTATTTCATTGTGAGGCAACACGAAGTTTGCGCTTCGTATTGCCTCACAATGAAATCCATGCTTTTTTGTACAAACAAAATGTGGGACAAATGATAAAATGGGACAGCTAGTATGATAATCATGCTTCAAGTACAGTTAGCCCGTCTGTTTAATATACAAAGTTTTAAGACATCTGGAAATTCTGTGGCAGCATACAATTGTTTAGAAGATACGAAGTTGAGAGCACGTCATGTTCCTTGACGTCAGGGCAATCATAAATTTCGAGGCGCGGTCGAGTTTGGGAATAATTTTAAACGAAGCGTATCTGCAATGTCAAAACAATTTTTATTATGACCAAACAAGAAGTTACAAAAGTATATAATCTTTATAAGTAAAAGCGGCCAAGTGGAAATTCGATTTTTTTATGTTACGGAAGTGGCAAACAAGCATGCAGTTCACATTGATATTAAGTGATGACTGCAGCCTATAGACACCCACACAAAGACCGAGGTCAAAATGCAGATGCGTTACCACTCCTGAGGCCTAAGGTGTTATGCCTCTGTGCCGGAAATTACAGGGCCGTACATTACCACCTGACCGGAACACGATAGTGCTGAACACTACCATTTAGCGGCAAGTATATTAGGTAATGCGGTGGTGCCTACGCCCGCGAGCTCCGAAACTGGAGCTCTACCACCAGTAAAATTGGATTTTCCCTAGTCCGTAGTAACAAAGTCTAAAGAACGTATCTATTAATAAAAATTGTGGTAGAAGCGATTAATATTTGACTCAATGTTCACAACTATCATTTATGGAATTCAAACGAAATAAATATAGCATGGCTCGTTCAAATCAATTTGCATTGAAAGTTTTTATTAAAGACTACGTAGAAGATGAATATTTGTTAGATTTCCTACTCTCTTATTTTAAAAGTTAGGGGGGAGGGCTATTTTATCACTTTGCAAAAAAAATGGTTTTAGAAACCTCAATGTATTGAATTTTCAAAGACTTATCTAAATATCTTATATAGGATATAGCCATGAGTCTTTTTTTTAATTTCAAGTCACAAAAAATTTTAATCATTTAAATTATTGTAGAAATTAAACTTGCGGATTTTCTCGCGTATACAACACTCCCAAACTTCTTACACCCGACGTTTCGGTCGCTTTCCAGCTACCGTGCTGCCCGTGACCACGTACTGTTCTGTTGTATACGCGAGAAAATCCGCAAGTTTAATTTCTACAATGTATGAAGCTCGCGAAAACCTACGAATACGTCACTTAAATTAAATAAATATTAAAGAAAAATCTTATACATAAAACATAAATCAAAATTTAAACGCATATTCATATATTTCCTCATTGATGTTCTCGCATCAAAATAATAATATACGTTTTATTTAATTATAAAATACATAGCTGTCTCCCCTGACTTTGTCTGCGTGATATTTGGTAGTACCAAAAAAAGTACATCATAAAAACAACTGCGTTTAGCAAGGATGGTAGGTACACCACTGACATAGAAAGGAGAGTGCTTGCTGGGAATTGCGTGAATGGAGCGTTGGGTAAGCTACTAGAATCTAAACATCTCAGCCAGCGGGCTCGACTAGCCGTACATAATGCTGTACTTACTCCAACGCTTTTATATGGAAGCGAGAGCTGGGTATGCAGGAAAGAGCATGAAAGTAAGTTGAACGCGGTCGAAATGAGATCTTTGCGCAAGATCTGCGGTGTATCACTCACCGATCGCATTCGTAATGAAGATGTAAGAAAGAGACTTTGTGTGAATTATAGTATCGGTGTAAAAATGAAAAAAGGCATGTTCCGATGGTTCGGGCATATAGAAAGAATGTCGAATGAGCGAATGACTAAACAGATATACAATGCGAATGTGGATGGTTGCAGAGGCCCAGGAAGACCAAGGCTGACCTACCATGACCAAATAGGTCGAGTTCTGTCTGAAGGTGGGGTCAAAAGTCTTAGGAATCGGCGTGCATGTATGAAGAGAATGATGAAGGTAGACGAGGCACGAGAGGTTTGTCTGAACCGGGATATCTGGCGCTCTACACTCTCTGCCTACCCCGTTAGGGTCCTGGCGTGAAGATACATACATACATGCTTGTTTACCACTTCCATTACATAAAAAAAAAAAAACAAACAATAAATGCCGTTCAATTAGTCTGATTAATAGCTCAAATCATGTTTCATCGACGTCAATGAAATATTCGTGCCACACATTTCCCACAAAATATAGTGAAACCGAATGACAAACTGATTAGTATTCCAATAGAGTCGTAGTTTAGTGAGAAAAAGCTTAATGGCGACGCTTACTGCCTCAGTGTCGTAGTGGTAGCAGGCCACTACTATTACGCTGGAGGTCCTGGGTTCGATTCCCGGGCCGAGGGCTATCAGAGATAACGGTTTAAAATCCTTTATCTCTGGTTCTATTGGGATTTTTCCATTTTCTTGAAGTTTCCCAGTTTCTCGGAGTTTGGTAATGTGCCCGGAGATGGCAACAGGTTCGCCACCTATTACATGGGCCAAAAACGTAACCGGCGAGTCGTGGGTGTTTGCATGCATGCTTGAATGCATGCATTTACCTCTGCCTATCCCTTCGGGGATTAGAGGCGTGAAGTTACGTTTTTCTAACAACGAAGTGGATTTGAATACGGGCTCTGGAAATGTCTTTAATCAAGTTGTTACTACATCCTATATATTATATTCGGTATTATCAGTTACAGTGCATTTGATAATTTAAGTGGCTTATGAATTTAATTGAATAGTAATCGAGTGTAGTCGGAGTTCTGCGTGAATTTTGCGTGCATATTCAAATGTATATCGTTGTCAGCGCCGGATTTCACGCAGATAATTAATACGATATAATAGTTTTTTTTTTCTTTTTTTTTTTAATGTAATGTATGTGGCAAACAAGCATGCAGTTCACATTGATGTTTAGTGATGACTGCAGCCTATAGACACCCACATGAAGACCAAGGCCAAAATGCAGATGCGTTACCACTCCTGAGGCCTAAGGTGTTATGCCTCTGTGGCGGAAATTACAGGGCCGTACATTACCACCTGACCGGAACACGATACTGCTGAACACTACCATTTAGCGGCAAGTAAATTAGGTAATGCGGTGGTGCCTACGCCCGCGAGCTCCGTCACTGGAGCCCTACCACCAGTAATAATACCACTGATTTAATATTTAATATCCCCGACCCGGGAATCGAACTCAGGACCCCAGCGGAGCAGTAGTGGCCTGCTACCACTAGGCTACTGAGACAGTTAATGTAGTATCTGGGACAGAGGCATGACAACCTATCGTATAGTCTAACTCAAGTAAGCAGGGCACATAACTCGAGGCATCTATTGGGACAAAAAGTTATACAATGACGACCCCGTACAGGAAGGCGATGGCGAAAGGCTATGCGACGGAAGAGAACGCAGCATAACTTGTCTAAAAATAAAAATTATCTAGGTAACTCATTGAGCTAAGAGCTATGAGCGACAAAGGAATTCCAATTTTAGAAAATCGAGGTAGTCAAGTTTCAGATAAGGATTGAAAGTTCGCAGTAACAGATGCCTTTCAATGCAAAATTGTCGGGACTTCATCATACTCGTAGTTATCAATAACAGAGATTCAAGCCGCACTTATCCAGGATTCACTGTATAAGGGTTTTGTATAATAGTTTTTCTTGTCCCGAGGTAAAACATAATAAGAGACCACTTTAAACGCCATACTAACCATGCACCACATTCAATACACCTTAAAATTATTAATAAAATAGATGAAATATTTATTTTTCGCAATAACACGTGCGAGTGAACTTTAGAAATTAAAGAGAAAACGGAAAGAAAAATTTGACTTCCGGCAAGAATCGAACCTGGAACCTCAGGATAACCAGTCCAGCCCCTTTACCACTAACTTCGATAGCTTAATTAATAAAATTGATGTGTATAAATTACTAAAAAAAAATAACAAAAATTGGCACTTTTACAAAAAAAAAAAAAATCGAATACGTCGTCAAAAGTGTTATCAAGTCTAAAAAACCACCATTTGGCTAACAGCCACCTTATCCAAGTTGGTACAAGCAGAAGGAAACTTACTAGGCTGTTGTTGATAATAAAATTTCCATATTAAAAATTCTGTTCTAGTATAAATTTAAATACAATTCCATAGAGTTTATGATAAAAAAACAAAGCGCGCAAAGATAATGTTAAAATATGCGGAAAATACAAGTCTTTTTGAGCCCCGTGGAATTATGGCTTTTGAATAGACACCCGGGAAATGTATGCAATGCCAATCAGACTTACTTGGAAAGTGCAATATATTTATTTTTGAGCGGCTTCCTTATTCAAAAGGTAAGAGAACTCTCCGTGAAAGTTTCATTTTCTCTTGAATATAAATTCCGTATAATATTACGAGAGAGTAAATAAGACGAACTGGCTTCTATTTAATCATGGTTCAATAGTTTTTCAGGTGTATCAGATCAGTTATTAATGTTATTATATAGGTAGGCATAATAAATGTCTACTGGTAGTAGAGCTCCAGTGAAGAAGCTCGCGGGCGTAGTCACCACCGCATTACCTAACATACTTGCCGTAAATGGTAGTGTTCAGCACTATCATGTTCCGGTCAGGTGGTAATGTACGGCCCTGTAATTTCCGGCATAACACCTTAGGCCTCAGAAATGGTAACGCATCTGCATTTTGACCTCTGGTCTTTGTGTGGGTGTCTATAGGCTGCAGTCATCGCATAACATCAATCAATCAAACCAAGGCTATTGTTTAGTGAATATTAGTATGAACAGGATTTTAAAAACATTGCTTTTATCATATTTAGCACTGCCTTATCGTATATATACTTTTTGTTTATGTTTTGAACTTATTAGTCCATCTACATTTCATTGAAGTTATTTTATATTGCACCTCCTACAATATAGTCTAACGTCGTCTGATAGATAATGCCTTATGGCATAAAGCCCGCGTTATATACCTGCTGCATTTTACTAAAATATTTACCCATCTCTTTGTGTGTGATGCTCATAAACATGCTAACCACATTTCATACCGATGTCACGTAACGAGAGACCATTAATCGGGCAATTCGACGGCAGTGAAATATGTAAATATTATGCACTGTATCCCACTATTTTCACTACGTGATACTCGTATGTGCTAATAAAAATATATTATCAATTTATCACATATTTTGATACTCGTATGTTCTAATAAAAATATATCAATTCACACGTAATTTACATATTCTGATAAAATTATTTTAATGTGACGAAGGTGACCAATAATCTTGCAGTTCAGACGTATGTTAAGTGATGCCTACAACCTATAACCAGAGGTCAAAACGCAGGTGCTTTGCCACCCCTGAGACCTTAGTTGTTATGTCTCTATGATAGTTATTACAGGCCCATATATTACCATATCTCCGCCCCGGTTGATAAAGCATAGGGACAGACAGACAGACAATTACAATGATCATTTAACGTAAAAAAAAAAAAAGAATTTCTACAGTTTTATAAATATAGATTTGAAATAAAAAACGCCCGTGGCGTTTAATCATTTGTATTAGCTGAAATCTCTTTCCGGAATGCTTGCCTATAGCAATTATTCGTTCACAAACTGTGGCTTTCAAAAGTTTCTTAGCTGAACAAGTTTTAAGTCATTGTCGGTATGTAAGTACGTTCCATCACAAAGTAATTAACAAACCCAGCCATAATAGCCGCCCAGCCTCGAGTCGTTTAGTGGCCCGCATGCCTGCATGAGGTCTAATTAGACTGCAGAAATTTCCATAACACTTTAATATTGAATAGACGTGCATAAGTTTGATAATTTTTAATATATTTGACATACTAACGAGTTTTTGAATGAACTTTTTGCGTTGTTGTTATACTGATGGTAGGTTTACGTAACTAGCTTTGGCACGCGATATATATATAATAATGGCAACCCATGATACGTCCCATTGCTGGACACGAGTCCCTCCCCTTATTGGGGGAAAGGCCTGGAGCTTACTCCACCACGCTGCTCCAATGCGGATTGCTGGAGATACGGGTTAGTGATTTGAAAACACCCGCTGTCTGATGTTTTCAAACCGCCCATAAGGCCTCCGACAAGGTTTTAACGACTGCTGTCTATCGATAGCAACCGGGACCGACGGCTTAACGTAGAAGTCCTTCCAGAGCACGGCAACGCGCATTTTAATTTGCCTACTGACACGCTCACCCATCACACACCTGACCGCGCCCGTAATGCTTAGCCGAGTAGATCGCTTATGATCTACACCAGCCGCAAGGCCATGCGCGCTTCAATATGTGTATGATGCTCTAGAGAGGAGCCTAGAGTAAAGACTTGATTTGTACCATAAGCTGTACCAGCCCTCCTCTGCCACCCCATGTCAACTTTTTTTTACAGCCCTACACTAGGTATAAACTTATGTTGTGGGTGCCATTATACACACACAACACAAACACCCAGACACGAAACAAATAGGCCAAACAAATATTTGTCCCGGTACGGGGATCGAACCCGTGCGCCTCGGTTTAAACGGTCGTCATACACCGCTGGACCAAACGGCTCGTATTAAATAAAGCCTTCGATAATCTGATTGTTATGAAGTTATTCATCAGGGCAAAGAGCAACTTACACAGAATGGCCATTAGATCGCGACCGATACAAGGTATTATTAGATCGTTATTTATTTAGGTCTGTTTGTCGAAGATGGTTTTGTATGCCAATAACAAGGCCGCTCTAATATTTAGGTCGTAAAACATAATACTGAGGTAAACACGATGTATATATTAGTAAAAAACATTCATAGCGCTCTAGTTGATATTGGCACTTGGTTGCTCTTAAATTATAGACTATTAGTAATATCTAATTGTTATCTTGTGCTAGTTTGTTAACAAATTAAGGGATGGAACTATCATCTGAGATACAGCTTACGCTACTACAGATGATAGGGCAACTACGAATGTGATCTTTTTCTAGTACAATAAACATAATGGTTGGGGAAAAAGTCTTTTCGCATTATAGTATGTATGAACTTGTAATAAAATCTCTTTGGCTGTAGTATTTGTATCTGGCTGGTTTTGGTATCATTGAAAGTTAAAATTTTAAAGAAACTAATTCCAAATTCAAATTAGGCAAATGTGTGATTTTCATTTGTTTTTCGTACTGTCAAGATGATTGAATCTAATGAAGAAATTCGATACATTTTAAAACTTTACTACAAAAAAGGTAAAAATGTAAAGCAAGCAGCGAAAAAAATTTGCGTAGCTTATGGACCTAGTGCAGTGTCTGTGAGAGTAGCACAAATTTGGTTTAAGCGTTTTCAATCCGGAAATTTTGATGTCAAAGATGCACCTCGCTCTGGTCGCCCTATTACGGATAAAATGGATGCCATTTTTGAAAAAGTGGAGCAAGATCGACATGTCAGTAGTTACGACGTAGCTGCAGAACTGAGAATTGATCACAAAATAGTTTTGGCGCATTTGAAAAAAGCTGGGTACAAAAAAAAAGCTCGATATTTGGGTACCTCACGAGCTCACTGAAAGAAACCTAATGAACCGTGTACTCATTTGTGATTCTTTATTACGACGTAATGAAACCGAATCATTTTTGAAGAAGCTGATAACTGGTGATGAAAAGTGGATCACGTACGACAAGAACGTGCGAAAAAGTCGTGGTCAAAGGCCGGTCAGGCTTCACAGACTGTGGCGAAACCCGGGTTAACTCGCAATAAGGTGATGTTGTGTGTGTGGAGGGATTGGAAGGGTATTATTCGTTATGAGCTATTACCACCAGGCAGGACTATCGATTCTGAACTCTACTGCGAACAACTGATGAGATTAAAGCAAGAAGTTGAGAGAAAGCGGCCGGAATTGATCAACAGAAGGGGTGTGGTGTTTCATCATGATAACGCTAGACCTCACACATCTATAGCCACTCAGCAAAAATTAAGAGAGTTTGGCTGGGAGGTGTAAATGCATCCGCCGTATAGTCCTGACCTTGCACCTTCAGATTTCCACCTGTTTCGGTCTCTTCAGAATTCTTTATGCGACGTTAGGTTAACATCACGAGAGGACTGCCAAATCCACTTGTCGCGGTATTTTGATGAGAAGTCCCAAAATTTTTATAGCAATGGGATCATGTCCCTACCTAGAAGATGGCAAAAGGTTATCGAACAAAATGGTACATACATACTTTAGTTAAATTTAAGTAAACTATATTAAAAAATGTTTTGAATTATCTTAAAAAATGCGAAGAAACTTTTTCCCCAACCTAATATTTATCTTATCTAACTTTACTATAGAATTTTTTGAAGCATATTTTGTATTACCACTTTTATGGATTAAAACAATTAATTACTTGTAGCGAAAAACATTGATGATTGGTTTGCGAATAATACATTTAGTTCCTCTTTCGAATCAGAGTTTTAATATTGGATTGGACAATATTGCCTGTCGAGTTCATACAGAGCTTAAAGTTTGCTGAAGTTTTTCATATGAACAAGATGGGTTCAATAGATATTATGCATTCAAGGTTTAGTAGCGAAAAGCAAGGTTTAGTTACAAAGGGAGCATTTCTATATCATTTGGGTGTCGGTTGTTCTAATATTTTTGTAGGCTAGTTACAACTACATCAGTAAAAAATAAAGCCGTTTGCTTCAGAGTCATGCCTGACAGTCCATGTCCAAATGTTTCCCTCCAAAATTATAACAGAAATATTATTCCAAAACTACGCTAATCTATTTATATAAAAATCAATTGCTGTTCGTTAGTCTCGCTAAAACTTTAGAACGGCTGGACCGATTTGGCTAATTTTGGTATTGAACGATTTTTGGAAGCTCAGGGAAGGTTTTAAAGGTAATAAATAATAATGGCAACCCATTATAGGTCCCACTGCTGGGCACGAGTCTCTTCCCTTTTTTGGGGGGAGGCCTGGAGCTTACTCCACCACGCTGCTCCGGATTGATCCATGCGGATTGGTGGAGATACGGGTTAGAGGCCAATCCGCTGTCAGATGTTTTCAAACCGCCCATAAGGCCTCCGACAAGGTTTTACGACTGCCATCTATCGATAGCAACCGGGACCGATAGCTTAACGAGCCCTCCGAAGCACAGAAACGCGCATTTTAATTTGCCACTAGTGGTCACCCATCACACATCCGACCGCGCCCATTATGTTTAACCGAGTAGATCGCTTACGATCTACGCCAGCCGCTGGACCATGCGCGCTTCATTTTGAATATAGAGGTAATAAAATATGAAGAAATTGAAGGGAAATAGTAAAAACCACAATTTCATTTTCCCATAAAAATAGTCCGTATCTATCAAACCTTTGACACATTATTTCATTGTGAGGCAATACGAAGTTCGCCGGGTCAGCTAGTTCACAATAAAGTATTGACGTATACTGAAACAGGCGAATCGTATGTACAGTTGCCAGCAAGAAATATACAAGAGACAGTCGGCTAGTTTACTTCGAAGAGCGTTTTCTCAGCTGCACACTGCCTACGTAAGCACTGATAGCCGGGTATTGGTCAAAACTTAATTAAAATGATCGAAAAACGTCACATAGGTAAGGTGCAAAAGAGATATCGCTCTACAGACCCGAAATAAGCCGAAGTCTCCTTCCTAAGGTCGATGCGCTATACATATTTCTTGTTGGAATATAGTGGGCAGACTACATAAACAAATTAAAAAAAAATCGAATATTCAACTCCAAATTAAATTATATAAATATGAGGAATCTTATTCGTTTTATTTTGTTTCCAAATTCTGTGTATTTTTTGGATAGGTTCTGTCTATAAAGAGACATGGTTCGGCAGATTCGGTAATTAATCTGACTGATCGATCTAGCAGGCACCGTTCTTTCATTGTTCATCCTAATTCCCCACATGACTGAATCAGGGTTGTCACGTAAAATTTTGTAAAAACTTTAAGGATTTGTTGTTGCTAAAAGTCTCCTTTTCTAAGATGTCGTATCAGATAAGGATGTAATATCAATAACCTATTCGCCGGTTAATCCTTTAAGAAGTAGATCAGATAAAATAGCTTGACAAAATTATCTTAGTATGTACTTAAAATAAACTACCGACTAACTACTAATATTACAACCGCGCCATTTGCAAACATTTTGCCAAAAAATAAATGTATCCAACAAATATTTATTTAAGGTGAAACGTTTACACTTTGGGTTTTTGTTGTGTCAATATTTCGTATAAAAATGTATTAAATTTTTGGAGCGTTTGCACTTTGTTGTGTTCAGTCAGTCTGTTTCCGTTCCGATCCGTTTTAAACGCGTAGAAAGCTCTCATGAAACCGTCGTAAATATAGTATATGAATAATTTAAACTGCGATTTCAAAAACGGCCTCACACGTTGAGTTTTACTTTGAACTTGAACTTGAACTTTAGATTTGATTGTTAATGTGTGTAGAACTCTCGTGAAACTGTCGTTATTAACGTATGAATAATTCACCCTTGACTATTAATAAAACAAAAAATCTTACGCCTATTTTGACACAGTCGTAATTGACACTGTTGTATCAATAATAATTTACCCACCCATTTCCTTTAGTATGTTTCGTGACAGCCCTAGCTACCCTGAATAGCCATTATCTACAGTGTTATTGGTCCACAGTATGCGAACAATGGAGGTCGTTGAGGGGATGTTAATTGTATTGGGGATCATAAACTTTTGTGGTCACCGTATACATGTGCGTTAAAATGATTTTTTGATGTTACTAATATCACATATCGTCTCATACCCCATGATTTGTAGATTATTCTGATTCTAATGAAAATTTAAAATTGATTTAAATATAGTTTTATGGTTCCTTAAAAAGTTTTTCCCATTTTTATGTGATTGATAAAGTATGCATTATGTGGTCCACGTTGATTTCCACGAAGATTTAAGTATACTCTATAAATGTAATATAGCCTAAGTCACTCAGTGAAGATGACGAACGACGAATGACGACTAATGGCGAAATAATTTTTGAAATCGGTTTACTGGTGGTAGAGCTCCAGTGACGGAGCTCGCGGGCATAGGCACCACCGCATTACCTAATATACTTGCCGCTAAATGATAGTGTTCAGCACTATCGTGTTCCGGTCAGGTGGTAATGTATGGCCCTGTAATTTCCGGCACAGAGGCATAACACCTTAGGCCTCAAGAGTGGTAACGCATCTGCATTTTGACCTTGGTCTTTGTGTGGGTGTCTATAGGCTGCAGTCATCACTTACCATCAATGTGAACTGCATGCTTGTTTACCACTTCCATTAAATTAAAAAAAAAAAAAAAGTACAGGTGTGAAAGCATTACAAACATACAAAAACACTTATGATTCCTCTTTATACTCGTAATATTAGTATAGACATGCCAGTATTTAAAAAAAATGGCCTCAAGCGGTCGACCTACGACCTAAACGTACACATGATAAAATTATATTTCACACAAGACTGACTACGTTAGTTTGACCACAAATTGACTGAAAATCTCAATGCACCGAAATTTCTAACTATGTCCCTGATCCCATTACACATGTCCATAGTTTCATAACTTCCAACTGGTTCAAATTTAAGTGTGAATATAGTCGCAACTAACTTTGGTCTTGGAATAAGGAACTAGAAGTGGATTATAGTTGGACGACATTTTCAGCGGAGATTCTAGTTTATTTACCAGTATTATACCGGTATTGTTTTATTTTTATGTTGTTACAATGTATTTGTAGTTGAAAGATTTGGTCGCTCGATTTAGTACCTCACGCGCTCTGCCTACCGGATGCGCAACTAAGCGTGAAGGTACGTAATTAAAATATTAACCTAGGCTGTGTCGTACGCCGTGCGATATGAAATGAGCGGCGCGTAGACGGAACCGGTTCTGGTGAACGGGCCCACCGTTCGCCGGAGCGGAGGACAGCGGTATGATATTCGTGCTGGAACATCGGATATGAACAATACTTGCTTCTAATTCTTTACACCATACCTATATCTACTGCCAAATAGTTATTGTGCCGTTAGTGCTTATACTATTTTTGCCTGTATCTACTTCGTGCTATATCTATATACTTGCGGAATATAACCCCGATCTCGGGTAAGTTGTGCATTTATTTGTAACTCATTCTCACTGTAGGTACTAAGTGCTCATATTATCATTGCCTTTGTTTCACTACGACCACATCATTGATTACTAATGGCTATACATATAGCAAACTATCATCTGGCTGCTTTGTGTTTAATCATCTCATCAACCATCAAGGTCGTGTAGGGGACACGTGATGCCATTTGAGCGTGCTCTTATTTTCCACCCCTGGGAATTTCCAGGGTTTTTATTCTGGGTCTAAAACGACCTGGGTTGATGCTGTCCTGTTCGCGTGACGTCAGATTCTTCCCCGCGTCGCGCAACGGTCTACAGAGCGGCACCGGCAGCACCGTCACTGGCTCCTAGTGCAGGATAGTATTGCTGTATTTGTTTCTACCAGTGCAAACAAACGATAGTCGATCCACGACCTATTTTAACTTAGTTTCTCAATTTAATTAAAAATTAAGATTAGGTTTTAATTTTAAATTAGTAAAGTTACCGAGTAGTACCTACCTAAATAGTTTTAATTGTAGTTAGGGAGATTAGGTTATAGGATAATGAGAGTCATAGTATATAAGTATATATTTTATAAATTATTAAAACTGTAGTACCTACATAATATTGGTTGTTTTATTAATAGTCATTTTAATAAACGTAACAATATCATAGAAATCTAAATTAAATTACAATTAAATAATGATTAAATTAAAATTTTAATACAATTATGTATAAAAAAAAAATTATACCTACAGAAAAGAAAGAAAATACAATTATAAAAAAAACAAAATTAAATACCTACCTACAGAAATAAAATTTAAATTAGAATACATAATTAAATGAAAAAGTACCTACAAAAAAAAATAGTTTATAATAAAAAAAAACTTTAGTCAAATAAAACAGCCCTGGATATTCCCGCAGCAAAGAAACCCAAAATACTGGCAGCGTTGCCACTTTGATTTGCAATGGCCAGCCTCTCAATCAGTCGCCGAACTCCCAGCAGTCTCTATAGCAAAAGGCACCTATCTTTATACTAATATTATAAAACTGAAGAGTTTGTTTGCTTAAACGCGCTAATCTCAGGAACTACTGGTCCGATTTGAAAAGTTTTTTCAGTGTTAGATAGCCCATTTATCGAGGAAGGCTACAGGGTATATATCATCACGCTATGACCAATAGGAATGGAGCGGAGAAGCCGGGGCGGGCCGCTAGTTATATATATTCCGGTAAAATTTTTGATTGTTTTAAGTACCAAGTATTGCATTTTCCCTCAAGCAGCACGAAAAATATGACAACTGATTTTTTATTGTTTTTGGATCTTATAGCGTCCATCGGCTGCTTCAGGGATGAAGCAAAGTTTTAAACAATGTTTTATTATGTTTATGTCAAGCTTAAGCGGTATCTAGTGTCCGAGCAAGGTACGATTTTTAGAGAAGACAATTCATCGACGTGATCAATACCTTCACCTGAAGACGAAGCCGAAGGATTAATTACCTTCAGAAATTCAATGCCAGTTTGACTAAATAAGTGTAAATTTACATGAAGTATATTTTAAGCACGGGAGGTGTGTCAGGACCGGGATACCTGGCGGTCCACACTTTTGTGTGGTTAATTCGCCAAGTCTCTTTAATTTATGCTCTGAGGACAGGGTTATGCAAATTGCATTACGTTCGTATTATTACGTTAGCCGAATAACAAGCTTAGCTACACACTTGATGCGAAAAATGGCACTTCCAGTTTACGCAAAACAAAAGCTTTTGAATGTTTGATAAAAAGTCTTTAGTCTCTCACAAACAAAGACTATACGAATAACATAATTAAAGAAATTCTTTTAATAATATTTTTATTTCCATGTTCTTCATTTAAAAAGACTGAACAAAACATATCTGAGTAATTAAAACTAGTTTGTAGTGTATACATCCGATAAAAATATTGAATAAGATAAATTATTTTAAAAATGCACTACTGTTACGCTGGGTTCGAATCCCTAGTCGGAGGCTATCAGAGATAAAGATAAAATCTTTTATCTCTGGTGAGATTTGGGATTATAAGGATTTTGCGTCCAGTTACTTAGGCCCAAATATCGTCTAAACTGACCGATTGGTTCACCAATGCCATCGCATGAAATAAACTGTTAAAGTTGAATATTATTTAGCTAGTAGACTTTGAAGTTAGAAAACATAAAATACATTTCATTTGTGATATCGTTTAAAAGAAACAAGATGACTTCTTTTAGCTACGAGTGTCTTTCAAATTGTAATCTTATACAATTCGAAGGAAATAACGTAATTTTATCAACAAGTCTTCAATTTGATTCCATTAGATGTAGCAAGCCTAAGTAAACACAGATAGAGTATCAGTCGCACAAACACAGTTCCTAATTGGTTTGTGTCTACCCACAGTTTACTGACTGGCTTGGCCGAGAGATCGGTAAATAGTTCAACTCCTGTAGAAATGTCGACCAACCTCCTTCAAGTTGGTCGATGGTTGGGCGTGTCATACTGCAGTAGGTATATACGAACACTGAAATTGTTATTGATTGTAAAGAAACTTCTATTGAACATCGTTGAGAAACTTCAGCTAGATACAACTTCTCAAAATTCAAAATAATATCTAGACAAAAATTAAAAACTCTTGTCATAAACCTTGACTACTAAGTGGAAAATAGAGTCTAGAATATTGATCTGGTGGTCATAAGTTCATTCTTACTCCAAGCTGAATAAAATTATAGGTTCCATTACTCTTTTAATCACTTAGTATCAGAACAGCTAGTATTGCAATAAAGCGAGATATAACTATTCAGAATGGAATGCTTTTAATGAATTTTTGTAATCTTATACGTTCATTTTACGAGAATATTTACTTAAAACGTAACTTCACGCCTGTAATCCCCGAAGGGGTTGGCAGAGGTAAATGGATGCATTCAAGCATACATGCAAACACCCACGATTCGCCGGTAACGTTTTTGGCCCATTTAACAGGTGACGAGCCTGTTGACATCTCCGGGCACATTACCAAACTTCGAGGTACTGGGAAATGTCCAGAAAATGGAAAAATCCCAACAGAACCAGAGCTAAAGGACTTTACACCAATATCTCTGATAACCCTCTACCCGGAAATCGAACCCAGGACCTCAGCGTAGTAGTAATGGCCTGCTACCACGAGGCTACCGAAGCAGTTTATTTATTTACTTAATTTTGTGATATTTGTATTTACCGAGATAACCGTACTCGTATCACGCAGATATTACTGATGCAGGCTTTGTGATGTAACGAAAATTATTATGCGAGGAAACTGGCCGCTGGTTGGTTCTGATAACATAATTTGGAAAAATATGCTACAGTTTCATTTTACACCTCTTTTGGTAGCTATTCATTAACATATTATTCTTTCGATAAAGTGATGCAGTTATCCTTAAACTCAACGCAGTTAAAAATTTTACTCTGCCGTCTATTTTTATTTAACGTTAGTGGCTAGTAGCTATCCTCCGCAATCCCCTCCTTTTGGATAGAATGGATGGAATATCTGCCGGCACTCCTCTCGTACAGATGAAAACAGGTGCACTCATCTTAGTAATATGAGTATGGATCAATGGATGGATGGACGGACGGAAGGGACGGACGGACTGATGGATGGATGGATGGATGGAATGGATGTTTGTTACCCTTATGGGCAGTTTGAAAACATTCGAACAAGTGGCTAACTTCTTGGGTATCTTCACCAATCCGCATTGGAGCAGCGTGGTGGAATAAGCTCCAGGTCTCCCCCCAACAAGAGGAGAGACTCGTGCCCAGTAGTGGGACGTATAATGGGTTGCCATTATTATTATTATTTGTATTTTTTGTGTTTTATTAATACAATGAAAGTTGCAAACAAGCATGCAGCTCACATTGATAGTAAATTGATAATAAATAGCCTACAAAAAATATTGTGTAAAAATCTCAATTACTTTGCCGTCTTTTCGTCTTTTGTATCTACACCTACCAGTAATGACGGAGTCGTACGTACATACATAAGGTACTATCTAATAATTTGGTAGTTATGTTCAAGTTTATCTCTGCTAAATGGTCAGTTTTTAGTGGCTCGTAAAGTAACGGTGCTTAATACAAGGATGCGCAGCGAATGTGCGTAAAAACTAATTGAGATTTTCCTGACTCTTGGTGTGCGCTAAAGGTATAAAAAGAATGGAAATATTTTAAATCTAGCTTATTGAGTCAACTATACATAAATTTAGCTAAAAATGTTTAGAATATTCCACTTTCGATAAAGAAACCGAAGTGTCTTTTACGAAAATATCGGGCCGTGCCACTTGATGGAAAGTGGTCACCGTCGCCTATGGACATTTGCAATATCAGGGGAATCGAAATTCGATGCTTTGTATGGAGAGAGAGGTGAAAGTCGCTGTTTTTTCGTAAATAAGAAAGATACCAAGCTGAAAGTTATGTACGAGATGTATTTTTGTTGCCCCCTCAGGGAAGTATATTTGTAAAAAGTGTAAGTAGACTCATAGTAAGGAAAACACGAATGTACCTAATCTTACTTGTTGAATAAAATTGTCTCTCACGCTTAGAGTAAAGGGGATAGGCAAATACCGTTTGCGGTTTTGAATTGTATTTAGGTTTGGCTAGCGATATATAATCGTGTCATAGGTGATAGAGCGTGACAGAGCCCCTAAAAAATTATGTTTTTCTAATAAGTAAAAACTTTGGTAATGTATCGAATTAGAATTAAGATCTAATAAGTTTGTATAAGAAAATTTGATATAATAAAGAGATATTGCGTATGAATTGTATCAAGGCGAGGGCGGGTCGGCAGAGATGTATGACGGTTGTGGTAAATTAGACCGTATACGTAGTGTTTTAGAGTCCTATCTCTGTTGACCCAGACCTTCGTGACGTTCGTATTTTGGGCGTGTCACGGAATTTTGACATGGAAGGAGACGGTTTGGAAGCGTATATAACTCGGTACATTTCGGTGCTAAATTGTCCTCGTTCGATTCTCAGCAAGAAAAGTGCTTCCAGACCGTGAAGGTATTGCCAGTGAAAGTTTAGAGCAGTACCAGACCCCCTGGTTCGCTAGTTAGTTATAGTATAGTGAAATAAGCTAGTGAATAAGTTAGATTAGAAAGAACCATTGAAGAAACCGAAAATAAAAGATACAGTCCATTCTGATACGTCGATGCAGACTTGTGTTTTCACTTTGGTGTAAAAACCAATTTGTCCCCCACAAGTTGTTGGTCCTTCGAGCCGGATTAGTGGCCACCAGCGGCCATCCGGGAAAGGAATACGAGAGGGTAGTGGTAACGACCGGCAAGGAAGAGCCGGAGTTGGGATACCGGCGCGTTATTAACGGATCGGAACGTGCATTCCAGGTCTCGCAGTCTGAGGGCGAGGCCAGGGAACGACGGGGAACAGGGTCGACGTGCAGCGAGACCAGGGCGCCAAGCAGGCGTCAGCAGCTGCACCTCGGGGTCAACGGGCATCGTGGCTTGGGCGCTATCCAGCGCCAGCGACCACACAAGCTCCAGGTCGACGGGCATCGCAGCTTCGGCGTTTTGAACGCCAGCACCGTCATCGCTCAGGCATTGTAGCCTTGAGCACGGGCGATACTCGGGCTTGACTCACTTTTGTGGAACCAGAACGATTTTGTTGCAGGAAACTGCATGGTAAGGCTTGCAATTTGCAATACCCGTTTAGTGGCGTATATGTTTTAGTACGCACGTTCACACGAGTGTATACTATTGCTGTATCGTTGATCTAGTTTTGTGGGTCTAGCTTATTTTACGGCCTTTCAGCGACGTCCACTTAGTGACATCGGTTTCATGTCATGAAGCCTTCCTTTACGAAGATACCCTAAAAGAAATAGGACACGCACACTGATGCGACAGCAATAGATACTTGTTAGAATATTCGTATGTGTGAATGTGTTACGTGATGACAAAAGGATCACTTTCAGTCTTCTCTTTAACTGAAAAAACTAAGATTTAATAATTTCTTTCAAGACAAATGGTCAATAGAAGTTATGAAACAACTTATCGAAGCCTGTAGTCTGACAAATACTACTACCTTCTCTTGGCCACTAACTTCTTGGGTATCTTCACCAATCCGCATTGGAGCAGCGTGGTGGCATAAGCTCCAGGTCTCCCCCCAACAAGAGGAGAGACTCGTGCCCAGTAGTGGGACGTATAATGGATTGCCATTATTATTATTATTTGTATTTTTTGTGTTTTATTAATACAATGAAAGTTGCAAACAAGCATGCAGCTCACATTGATAGTAAATTGATAATAGCCTACAAAAAATATTGTGTAAAAATCTCAATTACTTTGCCGTCTTTTCGTCTTTTGTATCTACACCTACCAGTAATGACGGAGTCGTACGTACATACATTAGGTACTATCTAAGAATTTGGTAGTTATGTTCAAGTTTATCTCTGCTAAATGGTCAGTTTTTAGTGGCTCGTAAAGTAACGGTGCTTAATACAAGGATGCGCAGCGAATGTGCGTAAAAACTAATTGAAATTTTCCTGACTCTTGGTGTGCGCTAAAGGTATGAAAAGAATGGAAATATTTTAAATCTAGCTTATTGAGTCAACTATACATAAATTAAGCTAAAAATGACTTTCGATAAAGAAACCGAAGTCTCTTTTACGAAAATATCGAGCCGTGCCACTTGATGGAAAGTGGTCACCGTCGCCTATGAACATTTGCAATATCAGGGGAATTGCCAACGCGCTGCCAGTCCTAAATAATCATTCGTTTCCATACAAAAAGAAACAAAAAAAAAATCATTTCACATTGTTCTAAACCATGAATATGAGCAGGTCCGCTTTATCTTGGTTGGTTCACCAAGTTTTAATAATGGAAGGTCGCAGTAGGAGCGGCGATGCGTAGCAAATGTTACAAAAACGTATATTTTCAGTTGTTTATGGTCCCACAAGTTTCGGCTGTGACATGTTGTCTGAGCATTGAATAATAAACAATGAGACAAAACCTGCGGTGCTGCTGATAGCGCTGTGTGACGTGCGTTACATTTGCTGATATACTGCCTAATAAAAAAATCTTTTATATTGTGAAAAAAAGTCGGTCTAGTGTTTTTCTTCCTAATGAAGATTATTTATGGGTTCTTATTATTGAGCATTATTTGGAGTGAACAAAACAAATCTCGACAATTCGTTTTAAGGCATTCCAAGGCAGAGTACTTGGTCGTATAAAGCAGTTTATAAGATATCTGGGAATCAATAGTGAAATCGGACGAACTGTATTTGTTGGTCATAAATATTTACTGTTTTCTTACATTCCTCCCGAATCTAGTAGTATTTGTCAGACTATAGACTTCGATAAGTTGTTTCATAACTTCTATTGACCATTTGTCTTGAAAGAAATTATTAAATCTTAGTTTTTTCAGTTATAAGAGAAGACTGAAAGTGATCCTTTTGTCATCACGTAACACATTCACACTTACGAATATTCTAACAAGTATCTATTGCTGTCGCATCAGTGTGCGTGTCCTATTTCTTTTAGGGTATCTTCGTAAAGGAAGGCTTCATGACATGAAACCGATGTCACTAAGTGGACGTCGCTGAAAGGCCGTAAAATAAGCCAGACCCACAAAACTAGATCAACGATACAGCAATAGTATACACTCGTGTGAACGTGCGTACTAAAACATATACGCCACTAAAAGGGGTTTTGCAAATTGCAAGCCTTACCATGCAGTTTCCTGCAACAAAATCGTTCTGGTTCCACAAAAGTGAATCAGAGCGATTTTTGACGACATGAAAGCGCTTTCAAGGTTCAATAATTCGTAGATTTGTAGTTTTTTACATTTGGCTTACAATTTAAATGCTTTAGAAACATACATTCACATCGCTGGTAAAGTACTCCAGCCTTTTTACACAAAAACTGGAGATCAAAAAGCAGATGCGCTGCTGACGCTTATGTTGCTTTGTCTCTATGATACTTATTGCGATGCCACATATTGATGGGATCACCATTAGCCTATGATGAATAAAGGCGAAAAGAACAATCTATAAATTAAACAGGAATTGACCGACTTTTAACAGCTTGATATCGCAAATGCCTATTTTATATTGAAGTCGTGAAGGAAATCGTTTTACGAGTTGTCTCGCAGTTATACGACTCCTCAATATATTTTTGTTAGGTATTAAACGTGGGATTTATACTGAGAATAAAAAATATATCGTACGTAATAAAATATTGCTCCATTTATCATATTTAAGCTCACATTTCGTTTTATTGGAATATGTTATCTGTACGAAGATCAATGTGAGCTTTGAATTGAAATGAAATAAACTTTGTGAATAAAAAACATCACGCCGGTATCATGTCACCAAAAAGGTAGGCAAAGGTGAGTAAATGTACTTATTCATTTATTTGTGTGGTAACACACAGGATTCGCTAGTTACGCATTAAATCCCATAGAGATACCGAGCCTATTGAGATTCCCCGGCATTTTATGTTATCAAATCCCAATGGTGTCATTTGGAATCTGGTTTCGGCATTTTAATAGAGAAATTGTGAAGAGATAGCAATCACAATCAAATGGACAATATAGAGTAGAGGTTCCCAAACTATTTTTACTTTTAGACCCCTTTCAATTTTAATCTGGTTTCGGTGGACCCCCTTGCTAACATTTATATACACTTTCCCACATATCCCATTTTTATTTACGCATATACGTAGACCCCATCGAGTCTCCCATAGACCCCAGGGGGTCTATATGGACCACTTTGGGAATCACTGATCTAGAGATTGTTCACCACAAACTGTATAAATAGTTTATACTCTGTTAGTTGTTGTTGAGTTGTTGCATAGCAACCATTTATTAATTGTGTTGTTGACTTCAACAAAGAGTATACAAATACTACGTGACTTCAAGTGTAAAATAATTGTAAAACTTATTTTATAATATTATTAAATATATATTCGATCTAGCATCCCATTATCATATCTCTTTTATTAATTTATTCTTTCCTAATAAAAATCCAAATACCACTTACTTGCCCTCTGGCAAGTAAGACGGGTTTGAGATGAGGTTGTCGTAATCTATTTTTTATTTTTAAAGAAATGAAAGAAAAATTTGACTTCAGGCGAGGCTCGAACTCGCGACCCAGTAGGTCGCGAGTTCGAGCCTCGCCTGAAGTCAAATTTTTCTTTCATTTCTTTAAAAATAAAAATATATTTCACAAGCATGTGTTAATGCGAAGTAATATAAAACAATTGTCGTAATCTACCTATAGATTAATAATAAAACTTCAAGCCTATAATTTGGAGTAACAAGAAGTAACACCCACCCACAAAGTATCACGGTTTGCCAGTTTTATAATTTCAATGTGTTCACAAAAGTCACCGTTTACAGCTAGTTCGTTTCCATGCAGACTCCGGTTTAGAGACGTACTTATGTGTTTCTAACCCCTAGTTTGCACTAAAAACATTAAACATGATGATGTTTCGCAACTTGTCGCATAAAGTATGTATTGCGATAAATGTCTTGTTGGTGCTAGCGTTCGCACTGCTGTCAAACCTATCATTTTAACATGAATGTTTCATGTAAGCGCACGTTTTCACGAAAAGTCTTTGAAGATACTGAAAAGCTAAAAATCACGTATTTTTGGAGTGCAATAATACATTCACATTATTATTATCTGCCTTAAATCAAATTTACTGAACACATATCTGAAATTGTATCTTCACACCCCATTACCACTTAGTGTCATTGGAAGTAAGCTTAAACGATATTGTCTGCTCCGGTTACACGCCATTACTCTTGAAATCGTTTCAAATGAAATATTAAATGATAAGAAATAAAAACGTTAACTGAAGGCGAATGCCAGCGAATTTCATTGTTTTATGGATATATGTAAGAGTAACCAACTTGAAAATATGTGTTATCATTAGTAATACATTATTGTTACTGGTGGTAGAGCTCCAGTGATGGAGCTCGGGGGTGTAGGCACCACCGCCTTACCTAATATGCTTGTCGCTAAATGGTAGTGTTCAGCACTATCGTGTTACGGTCTAGTGGTACCTACGGCCCTGTAATTTCCGGCACAGAGGCATAACACCTTAGGCCTAAGGAGTGGTAACGCATCTGCATTCTGACCTTGGTCTTTGTGTGGGTGTCTATGGGCTGCAGTCATCACTTAACAACAATGTGAACTGCATGCTTGTTTGCCACTTCCATTACATAAAAAAAATTGTAACATAGTCATGTTTTATTTAGAAGTATGACTGAATAAACCTGACAAAATGTATTTGAAACTTTGCTATTTAACTCTCAATATTTGATGTGCATACACATGCAAGTGCAGTGCATGAAATGTATGTTCATGTACATGAAATATTGCACATCGAGCTTAGGAAGGCGACTTCGGCTTATTTCGGGTTTGTATAGCGTTATCTCTTTCGCACCGTACCTATTTGACGTTTGTCGACCATTTTGATCAAGTTTTGACCAATACCAGACAGCCAGACAGGCAGTGCACAGCAGAGATAACGCTCTACGAAGTCGAAACGAGCCGATCGTCTCTTTCGTAGGCTCGATGTGCAATATTAATTGTTGAGTACTGTATATTGATATAAGTATGTACTTACGTATGTCCTTCTAAGTGCCGTTCCATTTAAGACAGATAAAAGAAATAAGTAGGTATCTATGTTTCAAAAACATTTATTTAAATAGCGTTTTTTTACCCATAGCCCAAGGATCGTATCCGAGACCTTAGGCCTAGTTACGAATATGTACCATTCACTTCCATTGGGACACAATTTTTACTCTAAGCTACAATCGACCATAAAAGCAATCAAACGAGGCTTAGTCATGAAAGCCTTTGTCCCTACCATTTTAAGCCCACGATATTTTAGCGCTGTACCGGCTGCATCCCACGAAATAAAGCGAAAGCAAAACAAATAGTCGATGAATTTCCGATGACCGATATTTGTTTAACAAAATTAAATGCCAGTCATTTTGTTTTTTTGTTGATCAAATTTATATCTTGTTAAAAGCGCTAACATCGTTGTGAATGGACCTTGTAAATGTGTTTCTCTGTGATAAAGTGGTTGTTTTTATCGAACATACTTTTGTAAATGTGTTTCTCTGTGATAAAGTGGTTGTTTTTATTGTTTTTGATATAACAAACGAATTCAGACAATACATCAAAAGTAAAAGCCATGAAAGGATAGTGGTTAGATACATTTCACGAGTATCCGATTCTGACAGGCAGTGAATCTGAAGTTTTTGTGTACGACCAAGTGTACGGCTTATTCTATCGTACCCAGTGCTCTGTATCGTAAAATTTTAGTTATTAGAACAATTCTCATCACAAAATTAATAAATGAACTATAAATCGACTAAAAAGAATGAAACAAGATTATTGTATTGAATCGATATACATGTATTTTGATGATACATTTGAGGAGATGATATTCAACCGCATGCTACAACAGGTACATGTCAGGTCTTCGGTCCACCGGAGGTATGCCTCGTCTTCCGATCACTCGAGAACTCTTTTTCCCCATCGGCCTTCAGTTCTTAGAGCTATATGCCTTATCCACTGGCACTTGAGTTTCTCTATTCGGTGGGCTATATCGGCTACCTTGATTCTTATGCGGATCTCCTCATAGCTGATTCGATTTTGCCGGGAAACACTAAGCTCTCTAATGACCGCTACGTGAATTTTCTTTTGTCTGTTCCGAATGTCATCACTGATCAAAGACTTTCGCGTTGAGACATTGCGGTAGGTATATCAAGGTATGCGTCCTGCTAAATACGAGTAAGTATCTGGTGCATCGTAGGACTTACTGGTGGTAGAGCTCCAGTCGCGGAGCTCGCGGGCGTAGGCACCACCGCATTACCTAATATACTTGCCGCTAAATGGTAGTGTTCAGCATTATCGTGTTCCGGTTAGTTGGTAATGTACGGCCCTGTAATTGCCGTCACAGAGGCATAACACCTTAGGCCTCAGGAGTGGTAACGCATCTGCATTTTGACCTTGGTCTTTGTGTGGGTGTCTACAGACTGTAGTCGTTACTTAACATCAATGTGAACTGCATGCTTGTTTGCCTCTTCCCTTACATAAAAAACTTCTATTTTTTTAATGTATAGAAGGTGATGTTAAGTGATGACTGCACCCTCACAAAGATCAGAGGTCAAAATGCAAATGCGTTGCCACTCCTGAGACCTATTACGTAATGCGGTGGTGCCTACGCCCTCGACCTCCAACACTGGAACTATACTACCAGTCACACTACCGTTTCACTATCTACCGTTTCTGTGGCAATTTAGGCGTAAAGTTGTTTCTTACCGTCACTTATTTAATTAAATACCTATATATAAGAAATGCAATATGATTTTTTGCAATTTTATGACAGCCACCGACGCTTTTGTTATACGAATTGGTTTGTTAGCATGAGTGTCTGCAGCAAGTTATGTTAATACTGTTTGATCTCAGCATCAGAACGGTTCCCATGCCACTAGAACTCAATATTACTATTTTTGTTGGGTATCGTTACGCGCACATGTTACAGTAGTGGTGATAAATATTTATAAGTCTAAGCTGCCACTCTTCTCTGGTTTATATTGACTTTTATTGGTGAGGAATATATTTGAGGTCTCATATGTCTTTACCTAATCAAGGTTGCGGGGAGCCGTTGGATGCAGACCGCCCAGAATAGGTCATTGTGGAAGTCTCTGGGGGAGGCCTATGTTCAGCAGTGGACGTCTATAGGCTGATGATGATGTTTTTATTGTTGAAGGTACACTAATATTCTTGACTGAACTGCCTCGGTAGCCTAGTGGTAGCAGGCCACTACTACTACGCTGAGGTCCTGGGTTCGATTCCCGGGTAGGGGGTTATCAGAGATAATGGTGTAAAGTCCTTTATCTCTGGATCTATTGAGATTTTTCCATTTTGCGGAAATTTCCCAGTACCTCGAAGTTTGGTAATGTGCCCGGAGATGTCAACAGGCTCGCCACCTGTTACATGGACCAAAACGTAACCGGCGAATCGTGGGTGTTTGCATGTATGCTTGAATGCATGCATTTACCTCTGCCTACCCCTTCGGGGATTACAGGCGTGAAGTTACGTAATATTCTTGATTGGGTACACGTAATGGTTTTACACAAACTATTTATCATGTTACAAATGTGATCCGTGACGAAGTTCTGGCGACATAAATCTAGTGTTTATTTCTGTTGCATGGTCTAAGTTGCCAGTGTTGCGACCCCTGAGGTCTAAGCTGACTAAAGTAGGTGTTCCAGTCAGAAGGTAATATAACTACATTTCAAGCTAAATACCAAACGTATTCCTAAAGATGTTACAACACTTCGATTATACCGAGATAAATTAACCCATTTGCTGTCCCATCTGAAACACGATAACTTAACAATGCACTTGCTCACATGTGATTTATGGGACGAGGGACCTATTAAATAAATTACAGATTGACACTCCGCCAAAATTACATACAAACTCTTTATTTGGTCTCTTTTACACAAACATCAATCAGTGACGTGTATTTACACCTGTACTTGTGTGCGTAGCACGTAGAGAATACCAAACGTCGCCCATAAGAGGGGGTTAGGTGGGCTGGGGAAATTGGGCGGGACGTCAAAGTGTTTGGTGGTGTTGGTGTTTAGTGACGTCATTCTATACGTAGTATTATTACATATTCTCTGAATTTGCGTTATTCACTTTCATCTTATTACTCTAATTTCATGAATAAAACCTGCAGTGAAGTGGCAACCACTCCACCACCCTCGGAGCTTGGTAAAGTATGCGATTAATGCCAGATGGTGCTTACGTGCATGAATGTATCTCTGCCGATCCTTTAAGGAAAACAGGCATGTGGATACGTTTTAGACATAAAAAAAAAACAAACGACATTAATACTTTGCAAATTAACTGTCCTGGATTTGATTCACGGGTTGGAAGAGAAGTTGCCCACTGCCAATTTCTAAGCTTGGTAAAGCTACCGGAGATGTAAATAGGGTTGATAAATCTAAATGGGATAAAAACCTAACAGGGCTTCATGCATTTACCTCGAACTTCCCCTTCGGGGAATAAAGACGTGAAGTTACGTTTAAGCTTAAAAAATTATACTCAAAACCAAGGTTAATAAAAATTGGTAAAACATAAACATTGTTCTCAAACCCATAACCAGTGAAATAAAATATAAACAAGGGAATAATGGGAGCTGGCTTGTCCGGATAAATACAGAACCGGGTCAGGGTTGTCTCTCCGACCTCTAATGGACCATTCCTGTTGACATCCGGTTTTATGTCGGTTAAACAAAATATCGAATAACGACCTATATTTTGGCATTCAAACGTTTGAATTTACTTAACTAATAAAAAGTATAAATTCTAAACCTCATGATGCAACTAAATCGTTTTAAAAAGAATGATAACCGAAAAAATAACGCTTTAATCTATTTTAAATGCAATTTAATGATTCTGAAAATAAGTAATATACTAGTATATGGATACTATTTAATCTATGGAAACCCCCGGGGCGTATAATTGAATGATTACTTTCTATCTTATTTATACAATTTATTTCCTCCACCTGGTTGTCTGGAAGAGATCGCTTTTAGCGATAAGACCGCCAATTGTGCAAAATGTTTTATGTATCGTGAATGTCCTAATTGTTTTGGTGTACAATAAAGAGTTTATTATTATCTGCATAAGCTTTCACAGAAGCACAATCGTGAGTGAAGTTTTTGGACATTCTGATCCTGGGACATTACCAAACTCCAAAAACTGAGCATCTCTTCCGAAACATGGCAAAAACCCAATAGTTACCGGGGTATCGAACCCAGGATCCCAGCGCAGTAGTACAGTATATAGATGATCTATCTACTGTGGCAATAGTGACCAGCTACCACTAGAAGCTAGAAACTTACTATTGAAGCAATGATGAAAGAGGTCTATATGTATTTTTGGTTGATTGGTTAGGATCCCACTGCAGAATTATTTTGTTCGTCCCGATATGCTGCAAACCTAAATTTATATTTATAATCTAAAAAATATATCAGTGTATTATTACGAAATACTACAAAATTGAGTTTTTAACACCATTCAACGTAAAATAATCTGTTTTATATACTCAGTAAAGATCGTATTTCTATAACAACATTTACGGCCGTGGTGCCACCGAGAAACTGTATCCTACTGGCAATTTTGGCCGCCATTTTTTATAGATAGCGTTGTATCGCAAGTTGCAACTTGTCTTTCGAAGTGAACACTCGGTTGGTTTTCTAGAATATGGTCATATTAAAAAATAATACAGATTTTGAGTTCGTATTTATCTAGAACACTACTCGAGATGTGACACTATTTAAAAAAAATCTACATCTACATTTAGACACTTCTCATAAATATCGTAACATTTGGGATTACTACGTTTTTATACAAAAACTAAGTGTGACTGAAATGTATTAAAAGTAGATATAACTATTTATAATAAAAAGTAGGGTCCATAGTGTTTGTACAATTAAAATTAAAACGTTTTTCTAGATAAATTATTTCGTGATTGTTATAGTATTTTTCGTCATAAGACTTTATCTGTTAAACAATCTGTCGTATTACGAGCACTTGAGACAGTATTTCAGATAAAAAGCAACACGAAAACGCATTTATTTTTTCTTAAATGTCAGATACCTACCTAATTAATCGTAATAAATCTTACAGAACCTAATATTTTAGTAGGTATCTAGTATTCTTTATACCTTCGATAGGTATAAATAATACTAGGTACCTCTTTATAAGTAAGTAATCTAGGTAGCTAGTTACTAATTAGCACTGGATATATTTGTGAATACCTACGTTTGCGTACCACGCGACAAACAGTTAAGATTCAGTATTTTTGCCTAATTATAGAAATTAAAAGTTGCGGTCCAGCGTGACAATACTCGCGGTGATGATAATCAACTAACAAATCTGTCAAGTAACCGTTTCAGTGCATAATGTAGCGAGCAATTTTCCGATTGGCTAGCAACACGTAAGATACTGTCATTAGTCATGAAAGGATGTAATTTTCGTAAAGCAGTTGAGCAATTTTTGTTATTTTTTTTATATTTTTAATATTCTCATTAAAAGAATGTTGCTGAACGGCCCTAATTATTGTTAATTCAGCGGTGTTAAGATCATCAGTGGTAATTATGTTATTTCGCGCTAGCTTCCGAATAAATCTCCGTATAAACACGGTATTTTTTTATAATTTATGACACGAAGCGAGATCAAAACAATGTTGCTGAAAGGCCTTAAGAGTCAGAAAAAAAGGCGACTTCAGAGTCAGTAAAACAGATTCTTTTAATAGGGTGCCTTGCTGACAGCTTGTCACACACCCTGCGGAGAAGCTTGGTTACTAGAATCAAAGCATTCAATTTTGGTTTCGGAGATGCTACACGAGACTTGGAGCATACTAAAGAAAAAGGTTCGTCACCATTTTTCACGTGGTAAGTCTATCACACAGCGTTTGCATCGGTAAACCCGAGTATTGAGACTTATGAGTTTTTCTCTATACCCATATGGCGGGGAAATTTAATATACGAAAGAAGCGGTAATTCCGATAAATGATATTTTCCATAAACGGACAATGCGCTATGGCGGTACTTCATCCCAGTCTAACTGGAGAAGCCACATATACGTATTTATTTATTATTTTATTTAATTCTCTACGAGTCCTAAGACGTCATAAAGTCGTGCGGTAGCGGATAAAATTGTGCTATTAGTGATTTCCGCCACAGAGGCATGACACTTTAGGCCTCAGATGTGGTAACGCATCTGCATTTTGACCTTGGTCTTCGTATAAGTGTTTGTAGGCTGCAGTCATCACGTAACATCAATGTGAACTGGATGCTTACTTGCCACTTCCATTACATAAAAAAAAGTTCTGAAAACAGGATTATCACATGCTGGTTTAACCTCATATTTTAAATATATTGACGTCATCTAAACAGACGCTCTCGGGCTGTGTTCGAATAACTCAGGAGAGTTACTCGTCCACTTCACTAAATCGTATCTACCGGCTTTATGAGAACTATAGTGCCTACAGTATAACTTACTGATATTTTTTTTTAGTTGATCCAGACGACTCTCATAATGATACCTTGTACTACAAAACATCATACGAAGAGGAACATTTTAATAAAGTTATTGTTAACAATATAGGGTGAACAAGGCACATACAAAATAATAATATAGTTAAGACACAAGCATACAAAAATTAGAGGGAAGTGTGTGAAAAGAAGAAACGAGGATTGTTCGGTTTACTACAAAAGAATACTATTCTAAAAATGTTACTCATTATCGTATGAGAATCTTTAGGGTTTTAACAGGGGGGTCAGTTATTGTTATGTTCTCGAAAGATACTTATAATTGATATTAACATATACTTACATAGGCCCATAGTAGTCGTATGACACTATACAAGTATTTTTTGATATAAGTAATGTAAAACTTGCGAATTGATAATTATGATCTGAAAGTATTATAAACAGATATTTAGACAGCTTTTTTAAAAGATTGTTCAAAATAGAGACTTATATAAACTGTGTTTTATGTTTGGAAATAAAATTCTTCTAATTTGAAAGTTTCATCAACTTTAACAGCTACGTTGTTCAATTTAAAGTTTATTTTATTTTCTGTTTGGTTTCCAGAATTAATAAGATTCTATGATACCACAACTACTAAATAAGCAGTAGCTATTTTGAAAGATGTTAAACTTTTCTTATTTTTCTAAATTTTTCCAATTTTAGTATGTTTATTACTTGTTGTAAAACCAGTTAATACTTTATTTTTCCATGGAACATGTTATCTACTTTAAGTTTTTTTATAAAAGAAAGACCGAATTGGTACTGTAACACTATTGATTTAAAATAATAATTTTAATATGTCACAACTTAAAATGTATCAGTATCACTGAGAAAAATATAATTAATATTTTGTATTATATCTACCACATATTATATACACCACTGTTATTAAAAATAACCAATTTTTTTCCTAGTATTTTTTGTAATGAGCCCATAATCTTCATAAGTTTGTCTGTGTTATATTGTTATAAGTCTGAGACTTAGTAGTCATTTTCAATATTTAGTACTAAATTAATATTATTTTCTTAAAAACATTTAATATACATAAACAACAATATATTTTTCGTGTTTTTGTTCAAATTTCATCAACATTTGCGCATAAAATAAAAAAATACGACATTTGAAGATTTGAAAATACTTTATAGTGCTCTACTGAAACATTCACTCATTTTGAGTTACGACAGTATTCTTTCAAAGCAGCGATATATCCAATAGGTTGCCCATCAAAATTTGGCCGCAAGTATTTTTTTATATTTTTTTTTCAGAAACAAATTTTTTACTGTTTTTTTCAATGAAATATTGTCAACTGCATGGTTAGGATGACCACCAGGTATGTAAACTCACTTGTGATTAAATATCTACAGTTTTTCATAAGACCCTTAAATTCGCTATGCCCTGTCGCTGGACTGTTTATTGCTCCGCTCCTACGAGTCGTAAAGTGATGTTAGATAGACAATAAGTTTATAACCATTGCCAATAAATAGGCTGTAAAACGCAAAAAGATTTCTTTCACATTTATCTACCAGCTCAGTGATCCGTATTTAGTACATATAAAGTAAACACAACATTTTTATATTATTATTACTTTGCATTAAATATGAAAAACTTTCCGATGACTTTGAAAATCACGAAATTTGGCAAGAGGCAGTGTGCTATGTTACAGTACAAAAATCCGAAATTTCTATTATGTGTCATCATAACACAAGTCGAAAAATGTCTTATATTAATTCCCCTTTTTTTTTCATATAGTGGAAGAGGTAAACAAGCATGCAGTTCACATTGATGTTAAGTGATGACTGCAGCCTATAGACACCCACACAAAGATCAAGGTCAAAATGCAGATGCGTTACCACTCCCGAAGCCTAAGGTGTTATGCCTCTGTGCCGAAAATTACAGGGCCGTACATTACCACCTGACCGGAACACGACAGTGCTGAACACTACCATTTAGCGGCAAGTATATTAGGTAATGCGGTGGTGCCTACGCTCGCGAGCTCCGTCACTGGAGCTCTACTACCAGTAAAACTTCCTACTGTCATTTGCTAGCTGGCTGAACACAGAATTGTGACACATAAGCAGTAAGATAGATAGATAGATAGATAATTAATCAGGATTAATAATCCCATTTCGTGTATATGTTGAGCGGATAGGGGAATTTATTGAGGTCAGTCACAGCATCCATCCAATAATAATGGATTGTCATCTCGTTTTAGTGACGTGAGGGACGTGAGGCGTAAAGTTGATTTACAATACTAGTTGTGCCATGCGGGTTTAGTTATTTTCGTCTTTTCAAAATGGATTGATAGTGCAATTAGGTTTATTTATTTATCTTTCGTAAGTCAGTATATAAAATAAAATTCGAAAAAAATGCGAATTTATTTTCTCTCTCAGGCGAATATTTTGTGTTAAATATTACAAGTTAATTTGCATTATTGTGCGTTTGCGTGCGTATATAAATAACTTTAAAGTTTTAAACCTATATGATAATGGTTTTTTCTTTCTTTCCTTAAAAAAAACGTGATGGCAAAAGTGAAAAATTGAATGTTCACATTGTGTATTTTTGATATTTTCGTGACGTGATCGTGAGGGGTTTAGTTGATATATAATACTAGTTGTAAGTGGTTAGATGGAAGAAACAGTTATTTCGTCAACAGATGTGCAACACGGCTGCTAGAGCTTTATCCCGAACGTGACGATAAATATTGATGACGTCAAATTGACACTTAATATAAGCCTTCCAAACGTCCTTTGCATACGAAAAGCCTGACGAGGTGACATTTATTCTGTAGATCGAGGTCGAGCATTCACAGCTCGCGTAAGCCGATTTTCACACGGAGATAAATTTCATCTTCTTTGTTTTCATGTTTAATTAAATTATACGTTTAATGATTTAAAATGTTGAAGTTTTTATTATTTAGCATTAAGCAACTTATGAAATAAAAAAAGACAACAATTTGGCTTTGATCTTATTTCCTTTATTAAAAATAATAAGACTTGTTTATATAACAAAAATGGTAAATAAGGAAGCAGTGCATGCAATATAAATTCAATATCCTTCTTTTTTTGATAAATAAACATTCATCCTATTAAGTTACGCAAAACACGTTTCATTTTTTTATCTAGTAATTACAAAGGGGATGAAATTATATAATTTGGCAATAAATGAGAGTATTAACGTTCATATTACAATCCAATTAAAATAGACTTATGTATGTATGTATTTTGTGTGTGTAAGTAAGTTCCTTACGGGGTAGGCAGAAAGTCGAATTTCGAATTTTGAAAGCATTTAATGATTTAACATGCTTTACTGGTATGACCTTTGCCTTAAAAAATAAGAATGGAAGTTATTGATAAGAGATAATAAACATCCAACTTCTAATGTATGTAATGTAATGAGCACTCTTTGAATTTTTATAGTAGTTATTGCGCTTTTATTATATTGATTAAGTCTAAGGGGTTGATCTACGGATATTTATTATACTAAAATTATAAATGAACTCCATTCAACGTGATACCGTATTTATGTTAAACTAACGACCCGCCCCGGCTTTGCACTGATAGCATTTATTATATTGTGGGGATGCGCCCGACTTCTTTGACGAAAACCGTGATATCTCAATAAATATAAGTGCGCTATTGATAAATCTTCATCCGAAACCTTCATTCCAACATTTCAAACAGGAACAAAATCCGTTCACAATTTTCAGAGATAAGTGCACACATACTTATTAAATACATATAATTAGACGACCCGGTTGGTCCAGCGGTGTGAGATGACCGTTTGATTCGAAGGGTGGCGGATTCGATCCCAGCACCGGGACAAATATTTGATTGGCCTACAGATATTTGTTTCGGGTTTGGGTGTTTGTGCATGTGTTGTTTGTATACAACGGCACCCACGACACAGGTTTATACCTACTGTGGGGCTGTGAGTGTTAGCGTATTTTATTTTATTTATTTTTTACCTACAGACGAAGAAAATAGGGGACTTTGCTTTATAATATGTAGTGATAGTGATATACTGCATATCATATTTGATAATATATGAAAAGTAATTATTAAAAAGATGGGGGTCCAAAGACTTCAGTATTCAGCGTGTCTGAATGTAGAAGAGACACGGAAGGTGTGTAAGGAAGGAAGGCATGGAGCTCCCCGGTCTCTGTCTACCCTGCATGGAACTTGAAGATACCTAGACAAAATAATTTATTTGTGACCGCAAATAAAATTAAGAGAATCTTAACTTCAGCAAGTTTAATAGGACAAAGTAATCTAGGTATCTAGGGGTCTATCTTCCAAATAGGTATTACTTCTATTTTTGTTTGTTTTTCATATTATTTTAGGTTTTTCGAACAGTAAACGTAAAATCACTGTTCCAATCTAGTGATTCAAGTTATCGACGACAGAAATATGAATAATATTAATATTTCTGTTTTATCAACCATTAAACTAGTTTGTACGATACGAGAGATTCGGAAATTAACTTAAGAATACAAGTAGGTACTACTCAAAAACAAGTATTCGTTAAAACGTATTTCATAGAGTTCTTACTGTAATGTTGGCAAAATTTCCATAACAACATACGCATACCTATCTTCTTATGACTTTTTACTCGTTCTGCGAAGTTTTAATAGTTCGTACAAGACTGAAAACTTGTGTGGGAGCATATTTTATAAGCGAATAAATAATTTGGATCACGATGCTTATAACTTTTCAAGTCACGCTTAACTTTTTTATAGCCGAGGTACAATCTGAGATCTTGAAGTGAAAAGGGAACCAAACTCAGTCGAAGACTGAAAAGTTATGACGGTAAAATTTTATTCCAGCGCTACTTTGTGTAAAAGTTAGATTTTTTATTTTTAACTTACGACATACATTTGAGAGTATTATTAAATTTATACAGAACTAAAACATTTCACCGCGATGTAACTTACGAGTCTGTGACATAAAATAGAATTGTAATTATCAAGATATCGTGATGATATTGGTTGATAAAACTTGAAACTGAGAAAACATAAATCTTGAAAATACTTCGGATGCGATTTTCAGCGGAAATTATTCTCGCAAAGGGGTGTTTGCAGAAGACGTTCAATACCAAAGTTTTTTATAGAATGAATTGCGTTGATTAAACTGTAATATTACAATTAATTCTTTGACATTAAATCAAAAGACCATTAACATTGGGTTAATGGTCTTTAACATTAAGTTAGCATTGGGTCAGCCGACTAGAAAACCACCAGAAAACGTTTATTATTCTGCGTTTAAGTTTTGTACCAAATGAAATAGTGACCTAAAATTGGAACGTCGATATTACATCACTTTTTATAAAATTAAAATAATAAACGCTTTGGCTACTACTCCGGTCCGCCGCGGCCGATGGCCCGTGTTGCTCTTTGTATTTCAGAATTCATCAGTTCAGGTTTTGCACTCGTAAATACGAAAAGTAAATAAAGCTGAATCCGCATGTAGTGCGGCCACAAAACATAACAAAATAGATATCTAGACGAGCCATTCATAGACCGTTCAGTGCCTAAAACAGCGTATTTGAACGCTGGCAGACCCGTTGACATGAAATAACATCGCACAGCATGCATATCACGTGCATTCATTAACCAGCTACGCGTTGAATCGCCACATCTCTATGAATGGACAGTTTTTAAGATTTTCGGTTTTAAAAATCGTTCGAGTTAGAAAAAAATCAAATCATTTTTTGAAATTCGCCTAAAGTTAGAAATATACTACTTACTTTTATTCTGAATAATGAATTATGAAACTGACATGGTTTTTCCCATAATGAATTTTAAAATTATACCTAATATTAATTCGTATTTTCTTTCGAAATACACATGAATATAATAGGGAAATAATGCAAATAACGAATGACTCTTCGGAAGTAGATTGATTTTTATGTTTTGTTTCTGAAGACTTAAGCATGTTAAAATTTGCTTGTTGGAATAAAAAAAAATAATCATCAATTATTGTTTGTCCTTTATTTGTTTTATTTTCGTTTGCTAATCAATAAGTATCCTTAATTTTAAGAAACAATGCGATATTGTTACTATGATAATCATTGAAATGCTTCCGAAGCATTTATTCTATTAATTTCCTTGATTTCTAAAGGAGTGGGGTATAAAAACGAAATGGATGTTGCCAGGCGATTTGTTGGTCACAAATCGCCTCTATACAGCTCTATATAACTCTACACAGCGCCCGGTCTATCCCTACTAATATTATAAATGCGAAAGTAACTCTGTCAGTCTGTCTGTCTGTTACCTATGCACGTCCAAACGACTGAACCGATTTTAATGAAATTTAGTCCAGAGATAGAGTTGACCTTAAGAAAGACATAGGCTACTTTTTAAACGACATCCACGCGAGCAAAGCCGCGGGCAACAGCTGTTATTTAATGAAATCAACCCAACCACGATAAACAGAAAAGTGATGGAAATGTCGGGTTGATTTTAAATAAAATTTTAGTTTAATACACGCGAGCTAAATCCGATAACTAGTTATATTTCAATCGATATTCGTTTTTATTTGCCCTAGAAAATTTTCTGGATAGATAACTTAAATAAGCTCTTTATGAATTGATATTGGATTGAAAGAAATCGGGATATCAGCAGGGGGAATAGTAAAGCTGGTTTCAATAGAGACTTCCCTGAAGCGTAAAATTTCTAATTTACGAGCGGATCTTGTTCAGATGCCATTGTTTTGTTTTACAGATTTATAGAATCCTTGTTAAAGGATGGAGGAGTTTTTCGTTTCCATTCGATGTTTTGACCGGATATTTTTACTCGAAAATGGCTAATTTTGGTTTTCAAAGATTTTTGGAAGTCCAGGAAAGGTTTAAAAGGTAAGAAAATATGAAGAAATTGAAGGGAAATAGTAAAAACCACAATTTCATTTTTCCATACAAATAGTTCGTATCTATCAAACCTTTGACACATTATTTCATTCTGAGCTAGTAATATCTAAATTTACCAAAGTATTATGTCACTTTTTTATGTTCTGAAATGGCAACTCCGAAACGAAAACGGCCAAGCCACACGTTCTAACTAAAATGGAGAGTATGTGAAGTTAGATCTAGTAAAGTTAGGGCGCATATATGTAGGTTCAGAGCGTGTTGTCTTTGAACCTTGGCTTTATACGATATCTGATAACTTTTTCACAGGATAAGCAAATTAGACTCGTCTTGGCAACATTTTTACATAAAAAATTTTTTGGTGGGATTTTTTATTACTTAAGGAAAGTGGCAAACAAGCATACTGTTCACATTGATGTCAAGTGATGATTGCAATCTGTTGACATCTACACAAAAATCAGAGGTTAAAATACAGATGCATTGCCAACCCTGAGACCTAAGTTATGTCCCTGTGATAGATATTACAGGCCTTTACAAGATGTACCTTCGTAGCTACTCTTACTGGTGGTAGAGATTCAGTGACGGAGCTCGCGGGCGTAGGCACTGCATTACCTAAATGGTAGTGTTCAGCACTATCGTGTTCCGGTCAGGTGGTAATGTACGGCCCTGTAATTTCCGGCACAGAGGCATAACACCTTCAGCCTCAGGTAACGCATCTGCATTTTGACCTTGGTCTTTGTGTGTCTATAGGCTGCAGTCATCACTTAACATCAATGTGAACTACATGCTTTGCATTGTTTGCGACTTATATTACATAAAAAAAATACTCAGTTGTAATTATTGTTGAATTGTATTACATTGGTAACTATCCCGCAACAATCTGAACAGCCTACGGGTCCCAATAGTAACAAAGTACAATAGAACTGAAAGGATAACAATACTCATCCCGTTTAGCACTGTGCAAAACACTGTATTGCAAAAGTTTTTTGCGTAATCTTATTGGATGGATGTAAGCGGCTTTGGTTTGCTGGCACAATATAACATCGCCTCCGTCGCTTTTTTTATCGTCGTTTCAGTAACAAACGTTTTCATATTTTATTTTTTCAATTATGGATAAGACAATACGATAGTAAAGGAAAAACCGGTCAAGTGCGTGTCGGGCCACGCGCAGTGTAGGGTTCCGTAGATACAGAGTAAGAGACGTAATGAAAAAAAAAATGTTTTCTATGGAGTCGTTCGAAATTTTCGAGTAAAATACATTTGGTCGATTATTACTCGCAAACTTGTAAAACCAACTTAAGTGTGATAGTTTTCCTTTTAATTAACCGACTTCCAAAAAAAGGAGGAGGTTCTCAATTCGTCCGGATCTTTTTTCGTTTTATTTAGCTACTGTTGCCGCAACATTTGAATTTCTAACAACAACCGTTTAGGACACTTAACTCTAACGAAAATTCGCACTTTAAAACATAATAAGTCATGAACAGTTAACTAAATCGACAAATACATCCGTAACATTTTTTAAAGATCTGTCCAACGATATCCCACACTTCATTATAGATGAGCAGATAGCGAAAAAAAAAAAATCCGTGCGTTACATATAGCGGAGGTACCCTAAATATTTTTTTCATGTTTTTATTCTACCACTTTGTCGGCGAGATTAAGGTGTATACTTGTGCCAAATTTAAAATCTCTAGTAGGTACCAATAGTTTTTGCGCTAAACTGCGGACGGATAGACAGACAAACAGACGGAGATGGCGAAACTATAAGGGTTCCTAGCTTACTACGTCACCCTAAAAATAACTTAAAGCACACAATACAAAATATGTACAATAAATACATTTAACAAGTATATAGTTACCTTCGTCTGTAATTACATTAGTTAGATGTCAGACGCTACAGTATAACTTACCCGTTTAACCTATAATGAAGCTGTTCTCCTTTAATAAGCCGCGGACCCACCGAAGCGCACGCTGTGCACGCGACGCATGGGTTAATTTGTTTCACAACGTGGGTCCCTGTCTCTACTGCAGCACACGCTACACACGAAACTCACGTGTCACGACTCTGACAAGTGTCGCATCCTCGCCTCTCTCACCCACCACCCGGCCCCCCTTTCGTGGACCATGTGGTCCGCGTGTATAGCGTATCTGACGTTGCCAGCGTTAAGCAACATGCTCTCATAAATGCGTAGCGTGTCCGTGGGTTGCAGTGGACACAATCTCATATATTTTCTTGCAAGGCGAAGCTTAACCTACGTGCGTATCCTCTCCGTGCGCTGCGGTGGGTCCGCGGCTTAAAGCTCATTACATCAGACACGCTGTAATCGACGGACACCACACCAGTATAGTCGCCAAGTAATGACCAACTATAGTAAACTGGAACTATGTAGATAATGATAATACTTGGTATACTGTCCATTTTCATAATTATATTAAGAGCAACTGAGACGGTTATTTATTCGTTTCGAGCTCGTAGAGTGTTATTTCTGCTGCACACTGCCTAAGTAAGCACTAATAGTGCGGTATTGGTCAAAACTTGATCAAAATGGTCGACAAACGTCACATAGGTGGTGCGCGAAAAAGAGAACTCTCTACAGAGCCGAAATTATCCGAAGTCTCTCTAACCTCCGAAGGTGCAATATATCTTAAGGTACGATTCCGAACTTGGCAGCACGTAGCAGTGCTGCCGCAGCACTACTGGCCTCCATATATTATCTATGAGTTTATATGAGATTACCTTTTTTTATGTTATGGATGTGGCAAACAAGCATGTTGTTCACATTGATGTTAAGTGATGACTGCAGCCTGAAGCCTGCAGATGAATGCAGACACCCACACAAAGACCAAGGTCAAACTGCAGATGCGTCACCACTCCTGAGGCCTAAGGTGTTATGGCTCTGTGTCGGAAATTACTGGGCCATACATTACCACCTGACCGGAACACGATAGTGCTGAACACTACCATTTAGCGGCAAGTATATTAGGTAATGCGGTGGTGCCTACGCCAGCGAGCTCCGTCACTGGAGCTCTACCACCAGTAAGTACCTACCTTCCGAGCGCGACACTGTCGCAACAGCAATACAATAGATAATAGAGAAATATGGTGATGCGACAGCCTACAGCGCAGCACTGCTGCGGCTGCCGAGTTCGGTATCGTAGCTTTACTGTGTACTGTAGTTGTGTAATGAATCACATAAACGATTCAAATGTCGAATTCGCTCAGAGGTAAACTATAATTGGTTGGCGTAAACAAAAATATTTATTGGCAAGAAGTCCGTTGACCCATGGATGTAGGTCAAACTGGATGGCACAAAGCCAACTCTCCCCTCGGAGAAATGTCGGCAGATAAATTTGTGCACATGTTTTTGTTACAAACTATCTGTAGATTCAGTTGCAGAAAGGCTTGAAGATTTAATCAGATTATAATTACAATGGAAATTCTATTAAAATTGCTAGGTCTGTCGCGTGTATTAAGTATTTTACTTATGAGGGTTTATAGGAAAAAACAGTGTTCGAAAATATTTAGTGCCTGTTCAAAAAAAACTTCAAGCTTGTATTCCCCAAAGTAGAAGGCAGAGGTAATGCATTCAAGTAGTCAAGCAATGCCCACACCCACGATTCGACATGGGACTCAAAAAGCGTAGAAATAGACGAAATATTGCATATCGACTTTAGGAAGGAGACTTCGGTTTATTCTGTAGAGCGTTATCTATTTCGAACACAACTTATGTGATGGTTGTCCAACATTTTGATAAAGTTTTGACCAATACCGGACTATCTTTGCGTCAGTGCTTACGTAGATAGCGTGGAGCAGAGATAACGCTCTACGAAGTCAAAACTAGCCGAATGTCTCTTTCGTAGGCTCGATGTTCAATATTTCTTATGGAGCAGTGTAATTCGTTTTTATTTTTTCCGTATTCCTAAGTTACAATTTAATAACTGTTAAGCGGCGTTATGTCGTCGATGCTGTTCGACATGGTGCCACCGTCTCTTTTCCTACACCGTACTACCCGCCGAAGAGAGAAGTTCCACCCTCACCGACTGGACACCTGGCAATGTTCAACGGTGCGGTTCTCACGTTCGTTTTTGTCCAGAACGTGTAAATTGTGGAACGAACTTCCCTCTGAGGTGTTCCCTCAGTGCTAAAATATGGGGTTCTTCAAAAATGGCGTCAAAAGAGTCCTTCAGGGCTGGCAGCACGTTGGCAACTTCCCTGGTATTGCAAATGTTCATAGGCGACGGTGACTACTTTCGATCAGGTGGCCCGTCTGCTTGTCTGTCAATCCTTTGACATAAAAAAAACACACACCCAAAGGAATTGCAAATCAATTCCTTTTGTGTAAAATTCTTGGGTGAGATAATAAGAATGCTTCTCCATTTTATATGTTAACGAATATAGTTATAAACTTGTGACGACTCATTATTAAGTATACTATACAAATGCTGACGGCGCAAACCTAACGTTTGCTCGTCAGTTGTCCCATCGCCTCAATGCGCACTTACACCTCAACCCGCCTTTTACCTAATATAATTTCTGCTAAATGGTAGTGTTCAGCACTATCGTGTTCCGGTCAGGTGGTAATGTACGGCTCTGTAATTTCCGGCACAGAGGCATTCATTCCTCCAAGATGCTTTACATCTCATAAAAAAATACGTAACTTTCTGACAGAAGGGTCAGCCCGCAGTTGAATAGTCAATTTTTCGTCAAAACGCAATTATAGAAAAGGTAAGAGATCCCCGAGTGTACATCAATTTCACTATAAACTACACAGATACGTAACAATCAGATGTACCTAACCTTTAACAAAATATATTTATGACAATCATGTTATCATGAAACAATAATCAAGACCAGCATTTATCAGCAAACGATTCGTTTTTACGACCATTTCCATATCATAACTTATTCGACAGAATCTGACTAATTAATTAAGTGAATCTATTTGGGCAGCCGTTGGAAATATTCGTCGTTAAGTGGCCACTGGTATTAGAATAAATTAAGTCTAGGTATATCGCCGACTTATATTATAATAGAAGAGAACAAAATTAAATACTGATATGAAGCTTTAGTATAGATAGGCAATCAAATAATATTTTATTTAAAGAAAAATGGAAAGAAAAATTTGACTTCAGGCGAGACTCGAACTCGCGGCCTACTGGGAATCTAGTCCAGCCGCTCTTCCAATTGAGCTACTGAAGTCCTGCCCGATTTGTCAAATCTTTAATTCACATTTATTGCATTGCTTAATGGTAGCAGCAGCGCCATCTATTGCCAACTATGCTATTCTTTCCATTTTTCTTTAAATAAAATATATTTCACAAGCATGTGTTAATGCGAAATAATATAAAACAACAATCAAATAATGTTTACAATGAGTCGTATTCAGAATTAGAATCAGAATCTCATTTATTAATTTAGGGTGACAGCAGGTGACAGGCACCTCTTATGACACGTCAAAAACAAACAAAATAAATTAAAGTGAACAACAATTGATATACATGTCAAACAAGATAAAAAATATATGTAAAGTCAAGGATATCACTAAGATAAAACCAAATGTAATAAACTAATGTAAAAAAAATTATCAGTAGAATGTCTCATTTCCCCTTTACAAACTGATAACAAAGAGTAAAAAGAAAAGAAAAAGAGTCATTCTTTGTCATTCACCGGCAGAGTTAGTTAGATATATTCCAGTTATTCTGTTAGACAGGCTTCTCTCAAAAAGGAAATAATGAAATTACACCTTTAATTACCTAGAACAAGCATATGGTACGCAGGCGCACACACACTGGCTATAGAGTGTCATAACAGCTATGACTACGCATCTACATTGAAATCTCGGGTTTTGGTGACGGTTAGGTATATGCTAATTATTCTAGCGAAGTATTATCCGCTATATTTAAATACTAAATTGTCTCGTAGTTTTTTTATTTTTAAAGAAAAATGGAAAGAAAAATTTGGCTTCAGGCGAGGCTCGAACTCGCGACCTACTGGGAATCTAGTCCAGCCGCTCTTCCAATTGAGCTACTGAAGCCCTGCCCGATTTGTCAAATCTTTCCTTCACATCTATTGCATTGCTTTATGGTAGCAGTAGCGCCATCTATTACCAACTATGCTAGTTAGGCAACCGATATAATAGACTTTTCAGTTTATTGAATATCGTAAAGAAGTCGCTTTTACCCTTAATAATTGTTTGATATTATTTCGCATTAACACATGCTTGTGAAATATATTTTATTTTTAAAGAAAAATGGAAAGAAAAATTTGGCTTCAGGCGAGGCTCGAACTCGCGACCTACTGGGAATCTAGTCCAGCCGCTCTTCCAATTGAGCTACTGAAGCCCTGCCCGATTTGTCAAATCTTTCCTTCACATCTATTGCATTGCTTTATGGTAGCAGTAGCGCCATCTATTACCAACTATGCTAGTTAGGCAACCGATATAATAGACTTTTCAGTTTATTGAATATCGTAAAGAAGTCGCTTTTACCCTTAATAATTGTTTGATATTATTTCGCATTAACACATGCTTGTGAAATATATTTTATTTTTAAAGAAAAATGGAAAGAAAAATTTGGCTTCAGGCGAGGCTCGAACTCGCGACCTACTGGGAATCTAGTCCAGCCGCTCTTCCAATTGAGCTACTGAAGCCCTGCCCGATTTGTCAAATCTTTCCTTCACATCTATTGCATTGCTTTATGGTAGCAGTAGCGCCATCTATTACCAACTATGCTAGTTAGGCAACCGATATAATAGACTTTTCAGTTTATTGAATATCGTAAAGAAGTCGCTTTTACCCTTAATAATTGTTTGATATTATTTCGCATTAACACATGCTTGTGAAATATATTTTATTTTTAAAGAAAAATGGAAAGAAAAATTTGGCTTCAGGCGAGGCTCGAACTCGCGACCTACTGGGAATCTAGTCCAGCCGCTCTTCCAATTGAGCTACTGAAGCCCTGCCCGATTTGTCAAATCTTTCCTTCACATCTATTGCATTGCTTTATGGTAGCAGTAGCGCCATCTATTACCAACTATGCTAGTTAGGCAACCGATATAATAGACTTTTCAGTTTATTGAATATCGTAAAGAAGTCGCTTTTACCCTTAATAATTGTTTGATATTATTTCGCATTAACACATGCTTGTGAAATATATTTTATTTTTAAAGAAAAATGGAAAGAAAAATTTGGCTTCAGGCGAGGCTCGAACTCGCGACCTACTGGGAATCTAGTCCAGCCGCTCTTCCAATTGAGCTACTGAAGCCCTGCCCGATTTGTCAAATCTTTCCTTCACATCTATTGCATTGCTTTATGGTAGCAGTAGCGCCATCTATTACCAACTATGCTAGTTAGGCAACCGATATAATAGACTTTTCAGTTTATTGAATATCGTAAAGAAGTCGCTTTTACCCTTAATAATTGTTTGATATTATTTCGCATTAACACATGCTTGTGAAATATATTTTATTTTTAAAGAAAAATGGAAAGAAAAATTTGGCTTCAGGCGAGGCTCGAACTCGCGACCTACTGGGAATCTAGTCCAGCCGCTCTTCCAATTGAGCTACTGAAGCCCTGCCCGATTTGTCAAATCTTTCCTTCACATCTATTGCATTGCTTTATGGTAGCAGTAGCGCCATCTATTACCAACTATGCTAGTTAGGCAACCGATATAATAGACTTTTCAGTTTATTGAATATCGTAAAGAAGTCGCTTTTACCCTTAATAATTGTTTGATATTATTTCGCATTAACACATGCTTGTGAAATATATTTTATTTTTAAAGAAAAATGGAAAGAAAAATTTGGCTTCAGGCGAGGCTCGAACTCGCGACCTACTGGGAATCTAGTCCAGCCGCTCTTCCAATTGAGCTACTGAAGCCCTGCCCGATTTGTCAAATCTTTCCTTCACATCTATTGCATTGCTTTATGGTAGCAGTAGTATTATATCGGTTGCCTAACTAGCATAGTTGGTAATAGATGGCGCTACTGCTACCATAAAGCAATGCAATAGATGTGAAGGAAAGATTTGACAAATCGGGCAGGGCTTCAGTAGCTCAATTGGAAGAGCGGCTGGACTAGATTCCCAGTAGGTCGCGAGTTCGAGCCTCGCCTGAAGCCAAATTTTTCTTTCCATTTTTCTTTAAAAATAAAATATATTTCACAAGCATGTGTTAATGCGAAATAATATCAAACAATTATTAAGGGTAAAAGCGACTTCTTTACGATATTCAATAAACTGAAAAGTCTATTATATCGGTTGCCTAACTAGCATAGTTGGTAATAGATGGCGCTACTGCTACCATAAAGCAATGCAATAGATGTGAAGGAAAGATTTGACAAATCGGGCAGGGCTTCAGTAGCTCAATTGGAAGAGCGGCTGGACTAGATTCCCAGTAGGTCGCGAGTTCGAGCCTCGCCTGAAGCCAAATTTTTCTTTCCATTTTTCTTTAAAAATAAAATATATTTCACAAGCATGTGTTAATGCGAAATAATATCAAACAATTATTAAGGGTAAAAGCGACTTCTTTACGATATTCAATAAACTGAAAAGTCTATTATATCGGTTGCCTAACTAGCATAGTTGGTAATAGATGGCGCTACTGCTACCATAAAGCAATGCAATAGATGTGAAGGAAAGATTTGACAAATCGGGCAGGGCTTCAGTAGCTCAATTGGAAGAGCGGCTGGACTAGATTCCCAGTAGGTCGCGAGTTCGAGCCTCGCCTGAAGCCAAATTTTTCTTTCCATTTTTCTTTAAAAATAAAATATATTTCACAAGCATGTGTTAATGCGAAATAATATCAAACAATTATTAAGGGTAAAAGCGACTTCTTTACGATATTCAATAAACTGAAAAGTCTATTATATCGGTTGCCTAACTAGCATAGTTGGTAATAGATGGCGCTACTGCTACCATAAAGCAATGCAATAGATGTGAAGGAAAGATTTGACAAATCGGGCAGGGCTTCAGTAGCTCAATTGGAAGAGCGGCTGGACTAGATTCCCAGTAGGTCGCGAGTTCGAGCCTCGCCTGAAGCCAAATTTTTCTTTCCATTTTTCTTTAAAAATAAAATATATTTCACAAGCATGTGTTAATGCGAAATAATATCAAACAATTATTAAGGGTAAAAGCGACTTCTTTACGATATTCAATAAACTGAAAAGTCTATTATATCGGTTGCCTAACTAGCATAGTTGGTAATAGATGGCGCTACTGCTACCATAAAGCAATGCAATAGATGTGAAGGAAAGATTTGACAAATCGGGCAGGGCTTCAGTAGCTCAATTGGAAGAGCGGCTGGACTAGATTCCCAGTAGGTCGCGAGTTCGAGCCTCGCCTGAAGCCAAATTTTTCTTTCCATTTTTCTTTAAAAATAAAATATATTTCACAAGCATGTGTTAATGCGAAATAATATCAAACAATTATTAAGGGTAAAAGCGACTTCTTTACGATATTCAATAAACTGAAAAGTCTATTATATCGGTTGCCTAACTAGCATAGTTGGTAATAGATGGCGCTACTGCTACCATAAAGCAATGCAATAGATGTGAAGGAAAGATTTGACAAATCGGGCAGGGCTTCAGTAGCTCAATTGGAAGAGCGGCTGGACTAGATTCCCAGTAGGTCGCGAGTTCGAGCCTCGCCTGAAGCCAAATTTTTCTTTCCATTTTTCTTTAAAAATAAAATATATTTCACAAGCATGTGTTAATGCGAAATAATATCAAACAATTATTAAGGGTAAAAGCGACTTCTTTACGATATTCAATAAACTGAAAAGTCTATTATATCGGTTGCCTAACTAGCATAGTTGGTAATAGATGGCGCTACTGCTACCATAAAGCAATGCAATAGATGTGAAGGAAAGATTTGACAAATCGGGCAGGGCTTCAGTAGCTCAATTGGAAGAGCGGCTGGACTAGATTCCCAGTAGGTCGCGAGTTCGAGCCTCGCCTGAAGCCAAATTTTTCTTTCCATTTTTCTTTAAAAATAAAATATATTTCACAAGCATGTGTTAATGCGAAATAATATCAAACAATTATTAAGGGTAAAAGCGACTTCTTTACGATATTCAATAAACTGAAAAGTCTATTATATCGGTTGCCTAACTAGCATAGTTGGTAATAGATGGCGCTACTGCTACCATAAAGCAATGCAATAGATGTGAAGGAAAGATTTGACAAATCGGGCAGGGCTTCAGTAGCTCAATTGGAAGAGCGGCTGGACTAGATTCCCAGTAGGTCGCGAGTTCGAGCCTCGCCTGAAGCCAAATTTTTCTTTCCATTTTTCTTTAAAAATAAAATATATTTCACAAGCATGTGTTAATGCGAAATAATATCAAACAATTATTAAGGGTAAAAGCGACTTCTTTACGATATTCAATAAACTGAAAAGTCTATTATATCGGTTGCCTAACTAGCATAGTTGGTAATAGATGGCGCTACTGCTACCATAAAGCAATGCAATAGATGTGAAGGAAAGATTTGACAAATCGGGCAGGGCTTCAGTAGCTCAATTGGAAGAGCGGCTGGACTAGATTCCCAGTAGGTCGCGAGTTCGAGCCTCGCCTGAAGCCAAATTTATCTTTCCATTTTTCTTTAAAAATAAAATATATTTCACAAGCATGTGTTAATGCGAAATAATATCAAACAATTGTCTCGTAGTTCTTGCATATCTGCATATTTTTCTATAATAGGTCATAACATAATTGATCTTATGTCTTATATCCAGTTTCTAGAAATAAAACCGTGGAATTTTTTCTTAAGCGTAAATTCCGCTTGCTCTTTGGTTACAGCATACATAATAACGTTTCTTAAGATTCATTAATATTACCTAAGTAACTACGTATGTAAAATTTGATCTCAATCGGCTCAGCAGTTTAGACGTGAAAGCATAACAGACAGACTTCCGGACTTCCTTTCACAATGATAAGGTGGTCTATCACAACTCTAGAATATTTCGTACAAATTACTGTCTTTCTAAATAGGTACGGCAGAATAGTAAAGATAAAATATACGTCGTGTGCGGATGGAAATACGCCCTCTAAGACTATCCTAGCAAATTCATTATCTATGTATGAAATAGCATTGCGTAAATATAACTCAGAACAAGCCATAACTTGTAGCTTCCAGTGTGGTCAGATTGTACCTACAGAAGATAGGGAATGCCTAAAGGAGCGCTGTATATTTCAACGAAACCATCCAATTCATCCTAGTCCAGCGGAATAGAAAACAAAATTCTCTTCAAGCGAGAATGTCGTGTGGTGCAAACGATACGCAAAAGCGATTTACATATTTATTAAGTACTTGTGGATCGCCCCGGCTTACCGCACGGGTACAATAAATGTTATTTACCTATTTCACTCATTGAACATGCAGCTTTCTTATGGTGGAAGAATTTTTGAAATCGATTCAGTAGTTATTGTGTGAAACGTTACAAATATACATACAAAAACAAATGTTTTGTCTTTATAATATTATAGTAATAGTTATACATATTATATAACATTTTTTAAAGGAAATATGAACAGAGTTGGCATATACAAATTATAGATTATATCGCTAGTTAAGTAAGTCCCTCATAATTTAAGATTTATTGAATTCAGTTAAAATAGTTTAATATTAAAGACCGATTTACCGCATAGGTGGCATCACAGTCGCTCTATTAGATATTCAACCAAAAACTTAAATTTTCGTTTCTCTACTTATAAATAATTCTAAGTTTGTAATTTTCGGCCATATAAGTGACTATTTTTTTGTCATTTGTTGTCTGAAATCAATTAAGAATATTTTTTTATAAATGTCTTTTTACTTGTGATTTTTATAGGCACTACAGTTGTAAATCCTCGCGATTATGACGGAACAAGTGAAAGGGCATTATCTGACAACGCATTATGATTCCTTATACTAAAAAAAACTTAATCAGATGTATAAAAGGAAATAAAAGGATAAAAGAACAAAAACGCTTTGCTCTTAGACTTAAACCATGTCGTAAAACATTATCACGTCTAGTTAGTGCAACCGTGACATGTTTAACTGTTGTTTATGCTGACTGAACATTTATGAGAGTAGGCCCCATCTGCTTTGTCTGATAAATAAGACTTCTAGAAAATCCTACTAATATTATAAATGCGAAAGTTTATGAGTATGGATCGATGGATGGATGTTTGTTACTCTTTAACGAAAAAACTACTTCACGGATTTGGATGAAACTTTACAGTAATATAGGTTATACATTGGAATAACATATAGGCTACAACTTGCAATGATTAAAAGTACTCGCGGACGAAGTCGCGGGCAAAAACTAGAATTCTTTTTTTTTTATATTTCCCACTACATTGATTATGAACAAACAGGACTATACAATATTGGTGATAGAGCTTCATAAAGGGTCGATATCTACAGGATTCTGCATGGGACCGATACGGTATGTTTTTTTGATGCCACGAAATGGAAAACAAGGATACAGGATATCGATGGTAAATTAATACTGTAGCGTTAATATCTGAGCGACCGAGTCCTACTCGGCTGAAGGTCAAAATATAATCGTCATCCGATTTTGAACGAATGATTTATTGAACAAAACAAAATAACAAATAAGCGTAACCTCAAAGTAAGGACAAAAAACTGACAAAATGAAAAAACAATACATACATTTTTATTGGTGGTAGAGCTCCAGAGACGGAGCTCGCGGGCGAAGGCACCACCGCATTATCTAATATATTTGCCGCTAAATGGTAGTGTTCAGCACTATCGTGTTCCGGTCAGGTGGTAATGGCCCTGTAATTTTCGGCACAGAGGCATAACACCTTATTCCTCAGGAGTGGTAACGCATCTGCAACCTTGGTCTGTGTGTGTCTATAGGCTGCAGTCATCACTTAACATCAATGTGAACTGCATGCTTGTTTGCCACTTCCATTACATAAAAAAAAACTGGGATTCGATCCCGAACCGGCGATCTTTAGGTTAGCAGGCCTTTATCCAACTATTCACATGACAGTAATGACAGTTATTTCAAAATCTAGGACCTTAACCGGTTAATATTTTGCAAAATTTTGCGCGAAAGCGACGTTATAATATATATCCACTCGAAATTTCGAGTGGATATTTTATTATAAATAGACGATATTTATCAACGTACCGGTACGCTACGAACATTTTAAGCTCCTGTTCGCGTTATTGCTAATGAATAACTTATTAATTACCCTCCGACGCCCTTCCGAAAATATTTTAATTGGATTACTGAGATGTCTCCTTTTCGTTAAGCTCCTTGACTTACGTAGACTCCATTGGAATTACTGTGAAACATGTTTCTATTACGTTGAAACTCGATTAAAGATATTCTTGAAAAATATTATAATGAAATGCAGGATTATCTATACATATAATAAAACAGTAAAATCCGCGTGTCTGTACATTGTATATATTTACGAAAAACCAATTGGGGGCGATTTTAAAATAGTATTAGAATACATTTCAATGATTTTTAAATTTTTTGTCTGTCTGTTTGTCCCTTTGTCCAGGCTAATCTCCGAAGATACTGGACGGATTCGAATGAAACTTTTTGTGGTGTATAGATACTAAGCCTGGCCAACATTTAGGCTACTTTTTACTGCGGGAAAATCACTCATTCCCACGGGAATCTCTACATTTAATTTAATTTTCCTATACAAATAGTACGTATCTATCAAACCTTTGACATATTATTTCATTGTGAGGCAATACGAAGTTTGCCGGGTCAGCTAGTGTTAAATAAAACCACAATTACAATTAGTACTAAAAATATATATGTACATTCCAATTTTTGAATTAATGACATTCTAACGTCAAACAAATCTTTCTTAAAAATAACTCTCCTCCAAAGAGTAGGAATACTCCAAAGAGGACTTTATCTCTTTGCTCTCCTCTCCTCTCCTCACCGCACCACATCACACCACACCTCACCAAGCCACGCCTCCCCTCTCCTCGCCTCTAACCTTGCTTCTCCTCTCTTAATACAATAATCGTACCAGTTCCTCTATATTTCCGTTACAGTCTGTTTGAATAATGCCTTGTAGATGCATAAGTAATTTTTCCCTCTTTTTATTCCATTCCATTTTCCCTGAAAGAGTAATTATATCGGATAATGAAATATCGTTTACTAGCTGCCCCACCCGGCTTCGCACGGTCCAATGATATCTTTATTATTACTAATAATACGGCACTTTCATCTATAGGGTTGCGAGTGGTTATTTTTCTTTAAACCAACCCTGCTGTATATATTTCATACATCCTATCAACCCAAAACACACCCTTAGGCAATGAGGTCAATATATTATATAGAGTACCTACACACCGGGAACAAACAGCCGGTTCCGTTTTTAAATCGATTTTTTTTATGTTATGGAGGTGGCAAGCAAGCATGCAGTTCACATTGATGTTAAGTGATGACTGCAGCCTATAGACACCCACAAAAAAGACCAAGGTCGAAATGCAGATGCGTTACCACTCCTGAGGCCTAAGATACCTCTCTGTCGGAAATTACAGGGCCGTATATTACCACCTGACCGGAACACGATAGTGCTGAACACTACCATTTAGCGGCAAGTATATTAGGTAATGCGGTGGTACCTACGCCCGCGAGTTCCGTCTCTGGAGCTCTACCACCAGTGATCTACCCAATTGATTTGACAGATATTTTGTATGAAGTTTTCACGTCAGCTGTCATGTTACTATGGGAGAGTGCAGGTAATTGAATGCAAAAAACTGGAACCATGCTATCAAGGGGAATGTCCAGTCTAGAACTTTAATACATATAGGTGCCCGTAGGACTAGAATTTCGAAAAAAACCTCGTCTTGGGTAATACCTACGTCCATAAAGGAATCTCTATGCAAAATTTGAGAATCCTAGCACTTGTAGTAAGTTTCATACAAATTATCAACCATAAGAACACCCCTATCCGGTATTAAAATCCGGTCGTAGGAAATACCTACGTTCTAAATAGAATCACCATGCCAAAACCTTAGGCTTCAGGTAGGAGTGGGAACGCATCTATATTGAAATATTTGATTTCATGTAGATGTTTATAGGGTCGTAGTACTACTGTAGTATTACTTATCATCAATGTGAACTACGCTTGTTTGCCACTTCATGACATAAAAAAATACAAATCCTCACTGGTCTTCGCGCGCACCATTCGCGCGACGCGGATGCAGCACCGGGGCATCCCCCTCTGCTGCAGCTTCTTCTGCCCTGCGGCTGCAGGACGGCGTTTGACACCCCCTTGGGGGCTGTGGTGGAGGAGGTGGGCACCATGGACTCATGTCACCATGGTATTGGCATCCAGCTCCTGCTGCGCTACGCTTTCATCCTCATCTCTTTTCCCGATGTTTGTAGCGGGCTTCTTCGGTAAATCCACAAATCATTCGGTAATCCAAATGAAGAGTAAATATTTTATCGACTCAGTATCAACTTAAACTCATCAAAAAAAGCTTTATGACCATGCTATTAAAACGGGAAAAACCACCGGCCTCGGACGTGGCGATTTGACGTTCGTTTTCCGAATTTCCGACTATATTTTTTCATGTCATGAAAACGGCAAACAAGTTTACAGTTCACGTTGATGGTGAATGAATTTTACAGCTCAATAGATCTACATAGGTACCTATCTAATACTCTTTTGTGTCCTGGAATATATTCCGGCATTTTTATCTCTATTTCATCACTCATTTTCCACTTGCTTCACAAGTTTACTTATAAAGCTAAAGCGACACTGGCATCTTAGGTATGTTTGGTGCTGTAGAGCGTTCACGCAGACGACATCGCGGGCAGCAGCCAGTATCCAATATATAAAATTCTCGTGTCACAGTGTATGTAACAATACTCCTCCGAAACGCCTTGACCGATCATTAGGAAATTTTGTGTGTATATTTGGTAATTCTTACCGAAATAAATATACAACATTTTGATTTTACGTACTTAGTATGAGAATCAGTCTTTAGTATATTTTTATATCCCTAAATGATAAGGGTGATTCTCCACAATTTTTATTTTTCGTTTTAGGACATTTAATTTTTTTATACCTATAAGTCGATACGAAGTTCGTCGGGGCAGCTAGTATCTATATAGAAAAAAGTGGTATTCATATAGATTTATTGTAGTGTTACCGTGACTAAGCTCATGACGTATTCACTGGTGGTGGTAGAGTTCTAGTGCCGGAGCTTGAGGTTTAGGCACCACCGCATTATCTAATCTATCTACCGCTAAATGGTAGTGTTGAGCACTATTGTGTTTCGGTTAGATGGGCATATAAATATGGTCTCATAGTAACTATCACAGAGGCAAAACAACTAAGCCTTCATGGGTGGTAATGAATTTACATTTTCACCAATGTTTTTTTATGTAGATATCTATAGGCTGCAGTATTCACTAACCATCAATGTGACTTGCATGCTCATCACCATAACATTAACAGCACCAGCGCAGATTACCCAGATTAGGTACCCAATAAAAACAAACAAAATATAGCAAACATAGCTCTATCTGTGTTAAAGTTATCTTTTAATCTTACCATACATTAGAAAGAGAAAGTGGGACCACAATAGTTCATTTGTCTTCAAATAGGTATTAAGAGTGTTGTCTCCATATTGATCTACAGCTTCATGCACAGGACCGTACCTACTTAAATCTTTAGCTTTTTCTTGTAACCTATATTAAATCATATTTCAAAATGACCCTTTAAACCCATAAACCTTGTTTTTGCGAGTTTGAGCATTAAATTCAAAGTCGTATAAACTTGAATAAACAAAACTACGAAACAAGGAAACATGAACTCGAAATGAGCGAACGCAATAAGCATGGAACGAGCTCTACTTTAATTCGGGCGGCCATTATGCCAAGTTTACACGTGCTTAGTACTTGTCATTTGTACTAATCGCTAATTACAAACCTGCTTAGTGACACGACGGAAGTTTAATGTCTCCTTAACTGTCTGTAAGCTACTTAACTATATAGCTTCAGTTAACTTTGTGCAGTTTTTTTTGTAATCGTTTCAGTTCATCATCACCATTAAAGTAGGAAGACGTCCAGTTCTTACAAAAGCCAAAGATTTCCACCACAAACTAACTGTCCTCATCATATTGGCCTAAAGATGTCCACAGCTGGACCAAAGCCAAAATAATGGGCATATACCATAATCGCCAAGTTTGGCATGCGGACTGACTACAGTAATGGAAGTGGGCGGTGGGGTCATCACGTCCCGACTGCAGTAGACTGTCCTAGACTGCTCTTATTCAGCGATTGCGCGAGAACTTTAAGTCGTCGGTCCATGGCCCACTTCGTGGGGGTCTGCCTCTTTTCAATATTTGTGATATTCTGACTGCTTGATGCTTGATCTATGCACAAACCAAAAATTAAGTTTACCACCACTACCACCAAACCACTGCCATATTTATTGAAAACCAATCACTAAGCATGTTCATAAGCAATGTTTTCGTGTAAGAGATAAGTACCAAGCACACTAATTGCAAATAAACTAAGCATTACTGTCGTGATGCCATATAAATAATTATGTGTTCACATTTTACATCACTTTAATCGCAGACTGAATAAAACAAATATACGCAGCGTGACTGTGATAGGCGAGCAAATTAAACAGGAATTGCCCTCATGCGTATAAAGGCACGTTGCACATTTTAATTAAAAAAGTTTTAATCGGTGATAGATCTCCATTACTAGGTACGTGGTGCGACAGCGGGCGTTATTAAGATTGAAATTCTCTGAGAGTCTATTCATGTATCGTTTACGATTGTACTAATCAAAAGAACCAGATCTTCGAATCTGCGTGATTAGTCAATTATCTGTTATCTGTCTCTTTATCTGTTCAATTAAATTGACGAAACATTGCGAGTCGTAGAGGTCCGAGTGATAAAAACGAACGAGTGATTGAGCGTGAGCCCAAAGTTTATCGATTCAACTAATGGCCTTATTACACAACACGATATTCAGGGTCCGGTGGCTAGGGTCAGGGTAGTGAAATAACATTTCGAGAGTTAGGGTCCCTAATTAGGGCGACCGAAGCGGCCCGGTCAACCTAACCGCCCTAACTCCCTTACTACCAGGCAGTGTAATAGCATTCAGGGGGCGCTTAGTCGCCGGCACGCGAGTAGAGTGAACGGACGTCCGTGTCGTATGCAACAAACTGTTCATGATGTCGCTTAGTAAAAAAAAGGAAATTCTGAATAACGTTATAGAATTGTAATGTATTCATTTTTCGCAATTACACATGCGAGTTAACTCAGAATTAAAAAAAAAACATGGATATAAAATTTTGACTTCAGGTAGGAATCGAATAAATAAAAATATTACAATTATTAAAGGTATGATATACTTATTTCAATATAAATTTATTGGGGGAAACTCCCACAACTGTGAGGTTTAAATCGTTACTTATGTCATTTAATCTGCATAATTTGTTCTCAGAACCTACTAGAATTACACAGAACTCAGCGACATGCATAGACAATATTTTTATCGATTTTGAACCTACACATAAAAATATTTTGACTGAATTAAGCTCCGACCATTGTGGTCAGTTAGTTTCCTTCCGTGGTCAATTACATAATGATAACAATAAACGAGCAATAGTATTTGTTCCTACCAATGCGAAGCGAATTAAGAAATTCAGAGAAAATATTGTCCCAAAACTTGCAAACATGCAATACCATAACAATCCTAACATATTATACAATGACCTTTTGCCACAATTTTAACAGAATATAATTAAGTTTTTACTAATAAGACAATAAATGTAAGAAGTCATAAGTCGTTCAATGAATGGGCGACGGTTGGAATATATAAGAGAAAAGTCATATAATCACACAAATTCGTTTAAAAATCATGTTAAATTATATTCGAAAATATTCAAGAAAGTGTGTTTTGCAGCCAAGGCACTTCACATTAAAAATAAAATTAAAAATTCAAATAACAAAATCAAAGCGACTTGGAATGTAATTAATAGTGAAACTGGGAAACAAGCTGAACGCAACTCTGATTTTAAATTAATAATTGACAATAATCATGTTACTACTGACGAACAAGTTGCTTTAGCATTTGAAACATTCTTTGCTAACATTCCAGTGTCTTTGACTGGAGACCTGATTTCATCGCCTACCGTTGCCGAATCATTATTGAAAAAAAATGTATATCAAACTAAAACTATATTTAATTTTAAGTTAGTTAATACTGCGGGTGTTATACATGCCTTTAAGTCTATTAATATTAAGAACACAACTGATTTATGGGGCTTATCTGTAAAAGTTGCATATGAAATAATGGATGTGATTGCACCTTACCTAGCGGCTATGTTTAATAATAGTATTGTAAGTGGTATATTTCCTGATCTAATGAAACATAGTAAAGTTATTCCATTTTATCTGTAAAAGTTGCATATGAAATAATGGATGTGACCTTACCTAGCGGCTATGTTTAATAATAGTATTGTAAGTGGTATATTTCCTGATCTAATGAAACATAGTAAAGTTATTCCATTATTTAAATCCGGTAGTACAAGTGACCCCACAAACTTAAGACCAATTTCTGTACTACATGTCTTAAGTAAAATTATTGAAAAACTCATTTTAATTCAACTACTTGCACACTTAAACCATCATAAACTTTTACAATGTCGACAGTTTGGATTTACTAGGGGTCGTTCAACTACCGATGCGGGTGTTGAACTTGTCAAACACATTTTTGACGGGACTTCAATGGATATGGAGGTCCCACAGGGCTCTATTTTAGGGCCATTTCTTTTCTTAGTCTATATTAATGACTTACCCTACATTATCAATGATGGCCAAGAGATGGTATTGTTTGCTGATGATACTTCTTTAGTGTTCAAAATTAAAAGACAGGAGGTAGATTTTGACGGTGTAAACAATACTTTCTCTAATATAGTAAATTGGTTTAGCGAAAATAACCTTTCGTTAAATAGCAGTAAGACAAAACTAACTAACTCCTAACGTAAAACAGGTTGAAACCAATGTTAAGATAAATGAGGAAGTATTGGAGATCGTAGAGTCCACGGTATTTCTTGGCATTACCGTGGATGCTAAATTGCAATGGGGTCCCCATATTGCCAAATTAGCTAGTAGACTTAGCTCGGCAGCATTTGCTGTGAAAAAGATTAGACTATTAACAGACGTCGAGACGGCTCGCCTTGTTTATTTTAGTTATTTTCACAGTATAATGTCCTATGGCATTTTGCTATGGGGAAATTCCGCCGACGTCAACACTATTTTTGTACTGCAAAAGAGAGCTGTCCGGGCTATCTACGGGCTGAGTCCGAGGGTATCTCTTAGAGATTAATTTAAAGAAATAAATATTCTGACTGTAGCTTCGCAATATATTTATGAAAATGTATTATATGTCCGTAAAAACATTAATGAGTTTCCTACAATAGGTAACAATCACAGTATAAATACTAGGAACAAATACAAATTGTCCATGCATGCAACGCGGCTGAATAGGGTCAGTAATTCTTTTAGAGGTCTATGTATACGGTTCTTTAATCAAATCCCCAAAAACGTTCAAAGTCTATCGATCAATAAATTTAAGAAAGTAATGAAAGAACGTTTATATAAATGTAATTACTATAAGACCTGTGAATATCTTAATGATAATACGTCTTGGGATTATAGCGATCGCTGCCAGGCTATTTCGTGATACTGTGATTTCGTGTATTCAGTAATTAGTATCTACTATTGTTAAGGGTTGAATAATGTGAATACCCTGGCTGAAAATGAATTCCATCTTTTATTTTGCCGTATGCATATCCGGAACAGTCATGCACGCTTAAATGTATTTGCCTTTGGCGGCGTCGTGTGGCGGGTTGCTCTCTTCCCTCTAAAATGGTCGAGGAGGGCAATGACTGTCACATGCGTCATACTCGTGAACGGGTGCTGTTGGTGGGGACTGGTCTATTTTGGTTTGCAGGGACTACATCACATTTAGTAGATAGCAGTTTATTTGCATCTATGCTATGGACGTTCACATTATTTGATTTAAAAGAGCTCTTACTGAGTTTGTTGGGTAGCGGAGTTCTTCTCAGTAGTGACTGCACTTGAAACTCTGCTAAGTGAATAACATTGATCTTGACGAATAAGGTTTTCTTTTTCTTCATTTATTATCATTGAAGGAATAGAACATTTTTATGATAATTATGTTTTAACCAAGTAGTTTAAATTCTAATTTTTATTTTCTATTAATATATGATTTTGATTTTACTATATGTAATGAAGGTAGTTTATGATTTATTGACGTTTTGAAAGTATCTGTAAAGATCTATTCGAAATAAAAATATTTTCTATTTCTATTTCTATTTCTATAATAATAGGTATATAGCTATTTATTAGTTATCAATGGATGTCGTTCACCGACCCTCAATGAGAAAGGGAAAGAAAAATTGGACTTCAGGTTAAGGACTTTGGTAACTTAGTGGTAAAGCAGCTGGACTGGTTATCCTGAGGTCGCAGGTTCGATTCCTGCCTGGAGCCAAATTTTTCTTTCCATTTTTGACTATCTAGGTGCCATTACAGTAAGTGTGCAAGACGTGTTAGTCGTGTGACCGCCGCTGTTCAACTGAGTTAGGCCCGGCCCTGTCGACCGGATAGTGTAATAAGCGGCAACCCGGTGTGAAGCCACGCCCACCCTTGCTACCCTGAATACCGTGTCGTGTAATAACCGGATAAACTATAATGAACTGCTGTGTTATTATGAGGCATGAGTCAGCTTCATTAAGGTTAACTGAGTTTAATGAACAACTATGTCCAAAACCTTGAAATCGATTCTTCACAAGTTAGGAATGATACGATTCTTTGCAATCGAACGAACAATAGAGATCTAATGAACAAAGACTTCACTTCAAATGAAACTCCAACTCGTTTGGACTTTTTGACACATATTTGAAATTAAATTAGCAACACTAATTTAATTTCAAATATGTTTCAAAAAGTCCAAACGAGGTAGGATCAAAGGTGCCCCTCGTATCAAGCAGTTGTCACATTCCGCTAAACCAATTGGTGCATAACGCGGTGATGGCTTCAACACTGGAACTCATTCTCACTCCTCACTCTATTATATATCTACTAGCGGCTCGCCCCAGCTTCGCACGGTTGCAATTTTACCTATCCTATTCATCTTAGCGTGATGTTATATAGCCTAAAGCCTTCCTCGATAAATGGGCTATCTAACACTGAAATCATTTTTCAAATCGGTCCGATTTCTTTCCAGTAGTTCGTAATCCGTAGTTCCTGAGATTAGCGCGTTCAAACAAACTATTCAGTTTTATAATATTCAAAAAGTATAGATACGGGCTCTTATACTAGTCTTTGTTTAACAAGTGCACTGCACATGTATTGCTATTCTAAAGGTGAACCAATTATGCGGCCAATCGACGTTACCTTCACACCTCAAAGCAATTTCGGAGGTCGGGACCTAAGAGCAACACGTACATACCAATTTAGTCTACCGAGTCCTATATGGCGTTGAAAATGTTATTGAACACTAGGCGGCTGCAACCTCAAAAACTATTCATAAATTTATAAATTATCTAACCCTGATGTGTATTTTAAGAATTTTTATTGGTTATGAGAAAATTGGATGCTGATATTTAATACAGAAAACGAATACTATTCCTGTATATGGACATGTACATTGTAAATGCATACCAATGCAATCATCAAGTTAATGCATAATCAAGAGTTGTTGCTCTTGATAGCATTAAATGCCACAGTAGCAATAATTACTATTTTAAATAAGTGTCTTCTCAGTATGTAAAATCTTTGGCATTATTAGTATGATATAACTATTTGACAGTATGACGATACACTGGAGCTCTTCCATGTTTTGTAGTTTATAAAAATTAAACTATAGAAAAAGAATAAAAGGGTTTAACACAACAATTATTTATTTCATTAGTTAAGAATTAAAATCCGCTCGTAGCGCAGAGGGTAGAAGTGCGCAAACAGGCAATTGGACGGAACGCTGCTAATGTTTATAAGAACACATTTCGTTCACACTTAATTATTACTTTCGAAAAAATAACACTTTTCATTGTTAAAATATGCTCTACAATCTAAATTGACTCTAGAAAAAATAATTATTAAACCCTTATTACACACAACACCTCATTACGTTTCACCCTTGTCGTAGGGAGTGCCTTTGTACTTGTAAACACAACCATATAGACACAATTACCCAAGCCTTAATTAAACAAACTGAATAAACTTATGAGCTAGATTTTAAATCGTCGTAGCCCAGTCTATGTGCTGAGAATGTACAAAACTAACATAACACAAAATAAATGTACATGTGTTTTTGTAGATGTAATTAATGAGAACACGGTTGTAGACAATTTAGAAGTTGTCGGCTAGAATAATAGGACTTTATTTAGTAATGAACAAGCTAAAAGCCTAATTAAACGTACGTAGGGTCAGTGGAAGAAAACTATTGCTGGGTGAAAATAAAAACAATGCTACAAAAACTATGATGTCGGCTAGTCAATAAAAAACTTAATGAAGAAAGATTTAAAAACTTAGAAATATCTTTTAAAAACTGCAGCACGTCCGTCACGCGTATTTACCAACAAATTAAAAAAAAAAACATTAAAAAAAAACCCAATGCCGGTAAATTTCATGTATGAGTAATTAATTATCCTTAATTTTGTACAAATATTCGAAAAAAAAACCATTTGTTAATTTTTCATTTTTAAGGTTCCGTACTTAAGTGATAAAATCGGTACCCTATTACTAAGCCTCCGCTGTCTGTCTATCTATCTGTCGTCGCCACGCTGTATCTCATGAATAGTTAGAATAATACTAACACAATATAAATAATATTAAGGGGAGTCCCCATACAATGAACGTGTTTTTTTCGTATACGCTTAAAATTTTGACAGAATATTTTGTTGTATAGAACTTTTTAAAATAAATAATAAAATAAAAATTAAGGTTCGTAATATTAAAGCAATTTTTACTCTATGTTAATTAAAGGTAGAAACTTAAATGTAACAAACGTGATTTACGTTTGTTATATTCAAGTTTCTACCTTTAATTGTTGTATGTCTGTTATAGATGCTGGTACGGAACCATTCGTGCGCGGGTCCGACTCGCATTTGGCCGCTTTCTCTACTAATTGTGATACATATTTGCATTATGTAGGTATCTACATTAGGTATTATTACCAATGTTTGCATAGTTATGTTTGAATGAAATCAAAAAGTGCCTAGTTTATTAATAGATGTACTTTCACTTTGATATTCCACTTTCAAAGGTCGGCACAACATGGCGGACTTATAAAACTTTTCGCTGTAATGTTAAGGAAATGACCGTAAAACGGTTAAGGGGCTTTAACATAAAATGGCTTTGAATAACTCTGGGCTTTTCTCTGTTATATAAGCGAGGCAGCACTATCAACTTCAAAAGATAATTATTTTGTATGCTAAGTTGCAGGTAAAGTTATTTGTATTAAGGTAATTACTTGATGGATGGTGAGTGAATACTGAAGCCTACAAAAAAACAGAGATCAAATTTACTGTAGAAAGGACTATTTCCAGTGACAACATTAAGTAGTTAATCTATCGGCTAAGTGTAAATTTTCAATGCCGGATTTTTTTCGCTCTTGTAAAGAACCGAACTAGCACTAACAGCGCTTCATTCCACGGTGACGACCACAATTCAACTGATCCCCTCTTACCATTGACAAGCCCATTTAAACCCCCAATTACTCGACTTCATAAACAACATTCGAGTCTTTATCTTTACAATAGCCAACAGGTGTGATTCAAAATGTAAACAACCTAATTTTAATTAGGCACTTGTTTTGGCATAAACACCACCTGATTTGGTACAAGCATCACCTGTATCAGCTTAAATGATGCCTACTATTTTAGGCACTTTCTTTATTCAAGTGTTTTCGTATGATCCAAAATTAACCAAATTTAATCCAAAAAATACTGCCTTAAGCCACTATTCCACGCGAACGAAGTCGCGGACACAGCTAGTATTAACATAATAATGTCCAGACTTCCCATATTAATACAAAATACGATACGTATCAGGCTTTTATGAGCTAATACATATAATCCGATAGTCAACATCGTCACAATAGTCCCATGAAACCCATAATGCATTTCCATGATTATACACTTTATGGCTCGTAAATTAGACATATTATGTCAATGGTGTAATGTTTAAATACAAACAGCTAGAAAAAATACGAATCGAGTGTTTTCATGTATGCTTGAATGCATGAATTTATTGCTACCTACGCTTTCGGGGATTACAGGCGTGAAGTTTCGTAAAAATTATAATTTTCTCATATTTAAGATAACAATAATTATTATATTAAAATATGTTAGATTTATGTATCAATCCCTACTCCTTACTAATATTATAAATGCGAAAGTAACTCTGTCTGTCTGTCTGTTACCTTTTCACGTCCAAACGACTGAACCGATTTTAATGAAATTTGGTACGGAGATAGAGCTGACTTTGAGAAAGGACACACCTTAGTTATTTATAAAACGACATCCACGCGGGCGAAGCCGTGGGCAATAGCTAGTATTATATAATAGGTAGGTAAGTAAGAACCTAAATACTTCAAAAATGTAAGTACCAAATGAATTAAACGTCCTGGTTAATATTTAATTGCACGTTTGCTTGCTTGCAACATGCATGGCGATTGTTTTTTTACCATGATTGCTTTACTGCTTGGTGACTTCTCGATTGCTTGCTTGCATGACTGCATGCTAGCTTTCTTGCTGGCTTGCTTGCTTTATTGCTAGCCTAGATAGCTTGCCAGCTTGCTAGTTTGCAACATTGCTAACTTGCTAGTTTACTGTCTTGCAAACTTGCTAGCTTGCTTTCTTGCTGGCTTCCTATAATGCTAACTTGCAATCTTGCTAGTTTGCTATCTTTCTAACTTGCTATTATGCTAGCCTGCTATTTTGCTAGTTTGCTAGCTTTCTAGATTGCTTTTCATCTATAATGCTATCTATGCACTGGTAATCATAACAGTCGTGCTCACTTTAATGTCTTTGCCTTCGGCGGCGTCATGTGACGAGTTGCTCACTTCCCTTGCTATCTTGCTAGCTTGCTATCTTGTATACTTACTATTTCGCTAGCTTGCTATCTTGAAAGCTTGCTATCTTCCTATCTTGCTAACTTGCTATTTCTCTAGGTTGCTATCTTGCTGACTTGCTATTCTGCTATTTTGCTAGCTTTCTAAATCGCTATCTTGCTAAGTTGCAGGGAAGCAAGCAATGCAAATATGCAAGTTCTGGCTTTCTTGCTCGATTGCTTGCTACCTTGCTAAATTGCTATTATGCTAGCTTTGCTATCTTGCCAGCGTGCTATATTGCTATTTTGCTGGATTGTTATCTTGCTAGCTTGCTGTCTTGCTAGCTTGCTATCTTGCTAGCATGCTAGCTGTCCTGCTAGCTTGCTATTATGCTAGCTTGCTAACGTGATAACTCGCTATTAATAGACCTTGCTAGTTTGCTGTCTTGCTGGCTTGCAAGTTTGCTTTCTTGCTAGCTTGCTTTCTTGCTGGCTTACTATCTTGCTAGCTTGCTAGCTATCTTGCTATCTTGCTAGCTTGCTATTATGCTACGTTGCTATTATGCTAGCTTGCTGGCTTGCTATTCTGCTAGCCTTCTATCTTGCTATCTTGCTATTAAGATTCCTTGCCAGTTTGCTTTCTTGCTAGCTTGCTATTAAACTAGCTCGCTAGCTTGCTTTCTTGCTGGCTTGCTATCTTGCTAGCTTGCTATATTGCTAGTTTGCTGGATTGTTATCTTGCTAGCTTGCTGTCTTGCTAGCTTGCTATCTTGCTAGCATGCTAGCTGTCCTGCTAGCTTGCCAGCTTGCCATCTTGCTAGCTCATTATTTTCCTAGCTTGCTGGCTTGCTATCTTGCTAGCTTGCTATCTTACTAGCTTGCTATTATGCTAGCTTGCTTACTTGAAAGCTTGCTATTATAAGACCTTGCTAGTTTGCTGTCTTGCTAGCTTGCAAGTTTACTTTGTTGCTAGTATGCTTTCTTGGAAGCTTGCTGGCTTGCTTTCATGCTAGCTTGCTATCTTGCTAGCTATCCTGCCAGCTTGCTATTTTGCTAGCTTGCCGGCTTGCTATCTTGCTAGCCTTCTATCTTGCTATCATGCTATTGTGCTAGCTTGCTATCTTGCTATTATACTAGCTTGCCAGCTTGCTAAAGCATGCACCGATGGTTCGGGCATATAGAAAGAATGTCGAATGAGCGAATGACTAAACATATATACAATCCCGTTGTGGATGGTTGGAGAGGCCCAGGAAGACCAAGACTGACTTACCATGACCAAATAGGTCGAGGTCTGTCGGATGGTGCGGTCAAAAGTCTTAGGAATCGGCGTGCATGTATGAAGAGAATGGTGAAAGTAGTTGAGGCACGAGAGGTATGTCTGGACCGGGATATCTGGCGCTCCACACTCTCTGCCTACCCCGTTAGGGACCTGGCGTGAAGATACATACATAGTAATAACGACTTTGGGGTTTTCACAATTTTTAAAAGTTTCCCAGTGTCCCTCGGAGTTAGGCAATGTGCCCGGTGATATCAATAGACTCGTCACTGTGGGGCACTGGAAAAAATGTTCCATACTTGTATGCGTCTATTCTTGTGTTCTGCATGTGATGCATGTGAAGGCATGCTTGTTCGCCACCTTCTTTATAAGTTTTGGAAGTAATGTATGGCAACCTATACCCTTTTCGGGTAACAAAGGCGCAGAAGTAACGTAATCAATAGATATTATAAAAATAATTATTCATCCTTAGCCTACGTCTATATAAATGACTGCCTCGTTGGCTCAGTGGTCGCAATCGCGATGTTGAAACCTAAGGTCCCGGATTCGATTCTCAGGTCGGGAACATTTGTTATTGACTTGTAAGGAAATTCCTTGTAATAGCCCGGAGTCTGGTACCGGTGCCACGAAGAGCACGTAAAGCTATCGGTCCTGCGCTCGATCTCTCTCCAGTCGTGTCGGATTGCCGTCCCATCGGACTATGAGAGTGAGGGAATAGAAAGTGCACACCTGTGTTTGCGCATACACTTGTGGACTAAAATATTTCCCGCGCAGTAAAAAAAAATACGCTTACACTCACAGCCCCACAGTAGGTATAAACAGATAGTATTATATATATAATATATCGATAATTATTGTTCAAATTCCGTATTATTATGTAGTGTGGAAAAACCATTGCATGTACATAGACACTACAACATTACACGAAAACTACATAGACGTCTTAAGACATAGCAATAAGTCCTATCATCATCATCATATCAGCCAAAAGACGACTGCTGGACTAAAGCCCATATAGGGATATGGGCCATAAACGCCTCCCTTGGCATGTGGATTAGCGATCGCAGTGGCGATAGTTTTATCGCAGGACGTTACTGCCCATTTAGCGTTATTGCACATAGGGCGGACACACAAAACTGCGGTGCGATGCGACGCCGCATAGCAGCAGATGTATTCGTATGAGCTCGCAGATATTTGCGATACGATGCGAATTCGCAGTTATGTGGGAGCCCTACTCCCGCTCCATAATGGTTTGACTGCAGTTGTTTAGTAGATCAGCTGCACTAGTGGCAGAATTAAATAAATACGCTTACACTCACAGCCCCACAATAGGTAGAAACCTGTGTCGTGGGTGCCGTTGTACACATACAACACATACACAAACACCCAGACCCGAAACAAATATCTGTAGGCCATACAAACATTTGTCCCAGTGCGGGGATCGAACCCGCTACCCTCCGAATCAAACGGTTATCTCACACCGCTGGACTAACCGGGTCGTCAAATTATCTTCCAGTAGAAGAAAATTCTTCCTCTAGTAGGGGTTGTCACATCCCGACGCCAGCAATCTTAAATACATATATATGGAACCCAAAAATAATATAAAGGACGGATAGCAAAGAAAATGATATCACAAAAAATAATTTTATATGTTCTTAAGGATAAGTAGAGGAAGATATAAAAAGCCGCAATAGTTCAAGTTCAGTAGAAATATCTACAAGGTCGTACGTGATCGTAATACATAGGGTACGTAAGCACGTAAACATTTCACGGATGGGTCTTTTAAATGACGATGTAAGACGTTTGGTCCAAATATGTAGATAATTTATTGAAGAATCATAAATCTACTGGTAGAGCTCCAGTGACGGAGCTCGCGGGCGTAGGCACCCCCGCATTACCTAATATACTACCCGCTAAATGGTAGTGTTCAGCACTATCGTGTTCAGAAAGAAAGAAAGAAACATTTGTTTGACACACAGCGAGACATAAAAAACAGACATAAAACGTACATAACAATAAACGAAGAAATAACAACACAATTTCCAAAATTAATACATATCTACACGTAATATGTGTCTCACGGCTGCCAAAAAGGTGTCCTGTTCAGCAAATGTCAGGTAACTTCATATACAAGGTACCTGAGACGCTTGATTTCACCAGGAACCTAAGCGTGACTGAACCACGGATGTCAAATTTATATTTAATATATGTTCCGGTCAGGTGGTAATGTACGGCCCTGTAATTACCGGCACAGAGGCATAACACCTTAGGCCTCAGGAGTGGTAACGCATCTGCATTTTGACCTTAGTCTTTGTGTGGATGTCTATAGGCTGCAGTCATCACTTAACATCACAACTCATGTGAACTGCATGCTTGTTTGCCACTTTCACTACATAAAAAAAAGATTTAGAGTAAATTGCTAAAATTGATATGATATGTAAAACGAATTAATAAAAAAAACTTGTTTCACGGACTTCTGCAAGTTTATAAAGGCGGGTCTACGCTAGACGAACCAAGCACGAGCGAAGCACAAGCGGAGCCGTTCTCGGCTTCGTCGTTCGCGGCGTCAAGTGTGGACGTAAACTAAACACGTCCACGAGCGCACTGCGAGCACGAAGCAAATCCCTTTGTGTTCGTCAAAAAACCGACAACAGGCGGAACGCAGCCGAGCACGAACGAAACGAAACGAACGAGGCTTGTAAGTTGATCCACACTAGACGGCTCAGCTTCGGCTCGTGCTCCGCTCGTGCTCGGCTCTCCTAGCGTAGACGCACCTTTACGAACATACGGAATGAATTTCGGAACTACGGATCCAATTCTAATCAAATTTTGTAACTATTTGTAGTACCACACTTTTCGGCGCAATGCTCCATGGCCTAAATAGGGCTTCCCAACAAGTGGGTCTCAAAACGAGCACGAACAAGTCGTATGGACCCTAATGAAATGTACATAACACCCATATTAGCAATTCAAAACGAAAAAACATGTCAGACGTCTAATCTGAACTTTAGTTCAACTTACTGTAATATTCATGTACCCTGAGTAAATCAGCAAACATTAATTAGTAATCAGCAGTAGGTATTCGAAAAGCAAATTAAACTCATTACGCACCGAAACAGCAAAAAAACCGTCCCACGAAATAAACTCATTAAGTACGTTACTTAACTTTCAGTGACATTTTAAATGGGTTAATGTGAATGTCAATCTTTTTTTGGCGTGTTCGTATTAATTCTCTTCAAAGTAGCTTTTATTCAAGCTTTTTTCCAGCTTAATTCAAGCTTTTACATTGTAAATAGGAAGTAATGTGTAAGAATTGCGAAACAAGGGGCAATTGTAGTAAAGATATCTGTAATACCAATAACCAAATTTCACTATACGATACCATACATTACTGAATGAAACATTTTCTGCACTAGCTCATGTCCGTAGTGTAATAAATTCCGTCAATCCGTAAATATTTTGTTTTTTTTTATTTTTTGTTAGGATTTTTCTATTAAGCGTTAAATTAACTGGGGTGTACTATTCCATGACACTTGAGTAGTGCGTTCACTCCACTACACACCTATGAATCTTGACGAAGGACACCCTAAATAGGAAGTGGAACTATCGCACAGAATTTCGCATTTGTACACATTTGTTAAATACATACATGCAAATAAATACACATATGCACTTTATATGTATTTATTCTTTTGTATAAACGTGATAACTTTTTATTGTACGCTTATTATTATTATTTCTTTTCTTTTTTTTTTGAATGCTCTGCACCATTTATGTTTTCTTTACAACCCAAAGGTTGACTGGCAGAGAATGCTATATAGCATTAAGTCTGCCTCATGTAACAATTTTTTGTGCACATGAAAGAATAAATAAATAAATAAATTCCAACACAACTACCTATATTCAGCTATAGAGCCGCGGTCCTTCATGTAGTCGGGTAAACGACTTTATCATATTGATCTTTATCTAAATAGGAAGTGGAACTATCACACAGAATTCCAACACAACAACCTATAGTCAGCTGTAGAGCCGCGGTCCTTCATGTAGTCGGGTAAACGACTTTACCATATTGATCTTTATCTAAATAGGAAGTGGAACTATCACACAGAATTCCAACACAACTACCTTAGAGTCAGCTGTAGAGCCGCGGTCCTTCATGTAGTCGGGTAAACGACTTTATCATATTGATCTTTATCTAAATAGGAAGTGGAACTATCACACAGAATTCCAACACAACTACCTATAGTCAGCTGTAGAGCCGCGGTCCTTCATGTAGTCGGGTAAACGACTTTATCATATTGATCTTTATCTAAATAGGAAGTGGAACTATCACACAGAATTCCAACACAACAACCTATAGTCAGCTGTAGAGCCGCGGTCCTTCATGTAGTCGAGTAAACGACTTTACCATATTGATCTTTATCTAAATAGGAAGTGGAACTATCACACAGAATTCCAACACAACAACCTATAGTCAGCTGTAGAGCCGCGGTCCTTCATGTAGTCGGGTAAACGACTTTACCATATTGATCTTAATCTAAATAGAAAGTGGAACTATCACACAGAATTCCAACACAACTACCTATAGTCAGCTGTAGAGCCGCGGTCCTTCATGTGGTCGGGTAAACGACTTTACCACATTGATCTTTATCTAAATAGGAAGTGGAACTATCACACAGAATTCCAACATAACTACGTATAGTCAGCTGTAGAGCCGCGGTCCTTCATCTAGTCGGGTAAACGACTTTACCATATTGATCTTTATCTAAATAGGAAGTGGAACTATCACACAGAATTCCAACATAACTACGTATAGTCTATCTAGTCGGGTTAAAGTCTTTACCATAAGATCAATAGTGACTCTCCAAAAGTTACTAGACTAAAACTCAAATAAATTAATAGAGCTTGTCCATATACTAAAATATTCTGTCATCAATTTCAATCTATACGTAGGCCATAGGTTGCATCTCTCCGTAAATTGGCGCTCCATTACACTCTGCGCTGATAATAGACTGCTCCGAAAGCCCGGCCCTGAATAATGCGCCAACTCAAACTGATCAACCATCCGCCTCACCCATTTGTTCCGAGTACTTAAAAAGTTCTTTTACACTAAAAGTCAGAATTATAAGCGTGAATCATTGATATTTACGCTGTTTTTTTTCTAGTATTATAATGCTGTTACATGGGACAAAACGTAACCGGTGAATAGTGGGTGTTTGCATGTATGCTTGAATGTATGCATTTACCTCTGCCTACCCCTTCGCAAATTACACGCAAATTACGTTTTCATAATGCCGTGATTATAATAATATTTTTACGTGAATTTTTGATAAAGACCGTAACTCAAAATAAAACATATTACATTTTTTTTTTGTGTACATAAAGAGAAAGCAAAGTTGATTATTTTTTTTTGTCTTGCGGTCTTCTGAATGACCTGGGGGTTATCGCACAGAATTTCACTATAATTTGATACACACTTCCCAACGCTAACTAGTGGGTTGCGATCCAAAGTCTCCCTTACATTAAACGCCATAGTTTCATAACTTGCATCCCTAAATTGGCGCCCTATTTAACTCTTCGCTGATAATAGACTACTCCGAAAGTCCGACCCTGAATAATTCGCTTACTCAAACTGTATCTACCATCCGGCCTATCCATTTACTCCGAGTAACTGCAAAGTAATTGCCTATTCTTTTAGACCAAAGGTCAGAATAAAGGAGCGTGAGACATTGATACGATGTTCTCTTTTGTTTGGACAATGAAGTGATTTACTATTATTACCTATCATTTTACTCAACTTTTGCACAGATTTTCTACTATGAAAGTATCTTTTATTTAAAGAAAAATGGAAAGAAAAATTTGACTTCAGGCGAGACTCGAACTCGCGGCCTACTGGGAATTTAGTCCAGCCGCTCTTCCAACTAGGGGTGGACGATATACATCGATGTTTTATAAACACTCGATGTATTTTATCAATACATCGATACAATCCGATGTATATTTAATTATTCAACATCGAGTATAAATCGATGTTTTTTTTTACTATACATCGAATCGAAGAAGCAGCTTAAAAAACATGTATAAACCGTGAACTGAGTGATTCTATTAACTAAAAACCTTTCAGTAATAATGAATACCTAGCTAATAAAAATTGGTTAGCTAGGTATTCATTATTGCATTATTTTTTTATTCTGCTTCTTGGATTCTATGTATCAAATAAAAACATCGATAATACATACTCGATATTAAACGACTAAAAATACATACACTATTGATTAGCTATATAGTTAGTCATTGTTATTGAAATGTTTTTTAATAAACTCAGTTCACGGTTTATTAATGTTTTTTTTTTCTTTTACTAAGTCTTCACGCTTCTCTCATCAACTGGCACACGGGCGGACAAAACGAATGGGTACCACAGAACATGTTACTGCTCTGGCGAATGCAAACATTTCAGACCCTCGATTTAAAAAAATGCACTCTTTGAGTGACCTTGAGCCTTCTTATGAGCCCAAAGTGAGCGACCACGTAAGGTAAAGTAAGGTTTGGTTGCATCAAAACATTTGTTAAAGTTATTGTTAATGCAATTTTTACATCCTTTTCTACGTTTAACAAATTTGTTAAGGTTAGAGAAAGACGTAAAATTTTATTTTCTTATTTACAAAAAAAAAAACATTGACAATTATTTTGGGGCAACCGAACCTTAGTGTATTAAAGCCTTTTTTTTTAATAAAGTGCCTGTTTTTTTATTTTGAAATTAAATACCTATATTTAGTATATCATACTAATTAAAAAAAACAATCGATGTATAAAAAAAATCGATGTTTTTTTTTTTTTTTTTTTATGTTATGGAAGTGGCAAACAAGCATGTAGTTCATATTGATGGTAAGTGATGACTGCAGCCTATAGACATCCACACAAAGACCGAGGTCAAAATGCAGATGCGTTACCACTCCTGAGGCCTAAGGTGTTATGCCTCTGTGCCGGAAATTACAGGGCCGTACATTACCACCTGACCGGAACACGATAGTGCTGTACACTACCATTTAGCGGCAAGTATATTAGGTAATGCGGTGGTGCCTACGCCCGCGAGCTCCGTCACTGGTGCTCTACCACCAGTATTTTCTGAAATATCGATATTACATCGATGCAACTTTGCGATGCATTATATCGAAACAAACATCGATGTATTTTTATCATTTTCCTTCCAAATTATAACATAGTTGGCAATAGATGGCGCTGCTGCTACCATAAAGCAATGCAATAAATGTGAAGGAAAGATTCGACAAATCGGGCAGGACTTCAGTAGCGGCTGGACTAGATTCCCTGTAGGCCGCGAGTTCGAGTCTCGCCTGAAGTCAAATTTTTCTTTCCATTTTTTTTAAATAAAATATATTTCACAAGCATGTGTTAATGCGAAATAATATAAAACAAATTTAGTATCGTTTAGTCATCGGATCCACCTTTTAGACGTATAATTTGGAAGGAAAATGATTAATAAAAAATGTTATCACCATATAATCAAGTATTAATTTGAATTAAAAGACTCATGATTTAAAATACGTATTTAATAGGTAACCCATTCGGTAAACGAACAGCTGCATTGGAAAATGAGATGAAATAAATGGAGAATTAGAATAGAAGGAATAAGTCTTGTGGATGCAGGAAGTGAGAGTAAGAGAGGCCACAGTAGTGGAAATATTCCTTGAGATATAGAGGATAGTGAAGTAATGTTCTACAAAATAGAGAAGTGAAAAAATGAAAGTTTTCTTGCGAAAGCGAAATGGCAACCTTGATGTTAACGAATTTTGGAAATATGGCCATATTTACGTAAAACAAATAGATACATAGATTTTGGAGACGGTCAAGCTTATTTAAGTTTCTCTCCTAAATCTATGTTCTTGAGTTAAATCAAGGTACATGTCAGCATAATCTAAGCTATACATAGTAAGCCTATACACAGTATACATATAGCCAACACACATACCAAGGTCAAAATGCAGATGCGCTACCACTCCTGAGGCTTAAGGTGTTATGCCTCTGTGCCGGAAATTACAGAGCCGTACATTACCACCTGACCGGAACACAATAGTGCTGAACACTACCATTTAGTGGCAAGTATATAAGGTAATGCGGTGGTGCCTACGCCCGCGAGCTCCGTCAATGGAGCTCTACCACCAGTAGTTCTTGCCTGCCTCACTGACTTGTAGGTCCCAAGTCATACAGCTATCCATAATATCGCCTAGATTTATACAGTTTAAAAATGTTCTAACAGTTTAACAATTTAAATTGCTACATATATAGGTACGAGACCATCTAGAATAACTCCTTTTAAAAACCTTCGCTATTGTTGACGTTAACACTCTGTAATATCAGATCAACCAGTATCAGAATTTATGAAACCAATAAAGCCGAAATAACCGAAGATCCCATGAAGCATTCATATTTCTATACATATTAATAAAGCTGTTACATTGCGGCCAGTTATTGGGTATTGGTTTCCTAACACGAAATACTGATATTGATTGGAAAACTACTCGCAAAGTAAATTATTCGCGATGAAGAAATTTGCATGTGTAACTATTTTTCTTGCTCTAACTGTGCCTCGAAGTTTCATGTGCCCTTTAAAACTGCTTCGATAAGCTCATCACAATGCTCATTGTAAATGTGTCCGATAGCAATCAATATTTCGCTAATATTTATGTTGATTGGTCTGTATCCAATTATTGTTACGTTTTGCTGGTGGTAAGATTCCAAAGAAAAATCTCGATGTTGTAGGCACCACCGTATTATCTAATTTATCTGCAACCAAATGGTAGTATTCAGCATTATTGTGTACAGGTTAGGTTTGAAAAAGTATGGCCAAGTATTTTATTTCACAGGCAAAACAACTTAAGCCTGATAGGTGGCAACACATCAGACTTAAGTTATTTTTACATTTTTAACTTAAGTTTTTTCACATTCTTAATTATAAGATATTGATAACTTACAATGCGGTAATCGGAAAGCTATTTACACCAATACAGAACACAGTATTAATCCTTATTCAAGTTATTTTCCCGTGCGCTATTTTGTGCGACAACTTCTATCTTAAAAACCAATTTTAATCAAAAGCTAGCTAAAGCATAAAAAATTACGTCTTTGAAATTTGCGTGCATCATACATGAAATGCACGTAAATCAGGTATCAGGTTTAATAATAAACTAGGTAAGTCCCGGCGCTGCAATTATCGTTAATTAACGCATAACAAAAACAAATATGACAAATATAAATTCTGTATAATCCAACATTCTCATAAATTATGACGTCGCTAATAGCTTACCTAGTCACCGGCGCATGCTTTATGAGAGCTATAAATTGTTCACGTCGCAAAGTAATTATGTTACTCTCCTACCGTCATAGAGTAGGGGGCACCAGCCGCGGCGGACCGGAGGGGAGTAGCCATAGCGTTTATTACCGATGCAAAACAGTCTGTTATTTTTTGCGGGGAAAATACATGCGACACACACGTAAACAACAAAAATCGTCTATTACTACGGAACTCTCATCTTGACTTTAACAAAATAGAGAAATAATTTCACGCACACATTTAAACATCTAGGTGACAGGTATAGGCCCATTTGAGCTTGTACTTTGACAGAGGGGAAAGCCTGCATATGGCTACTCCTATCCGGTGTTGCTCTATGCCTACCGTCATAGATAATGCATAACGTTTACTAAAAATTGTTCTTATTACATTAGAAACCACACAATGAGAACGCAGAAATAATCATTGTTACGTACTGCCTACATTTATCAGAAAGCCTTAAGAGAAAATATTTTTTGTCATTGACCACAGATGTCCTCCAAATAAACGAAGTTTCGTATCATCGTGAAAAGAAATGTTAAAACACGAAAGAACACCGAAGAAAAATACGTTAGGCGCAAGTGTTTCAAACCTTTTGTCTCTCAGGACCTCACACCACTCATTAATCTTTCATTCAGTCCTTGTCTCTTCGGAAACGCCGTATCAAGGAAAAGAAATCGTGCCTACTAAAATGTCGTCTTTATCGAAATCAAACAGTAGGAGTTCATGTTGATGTTAAGTGATGACTGCAGCCTATAGACAAAAACCAGAGAGCAAAATGCAGATGCGTTGCCACCCCTGAGAACTTAGTTGTTATGTTATGAGTCTACTCGTGACCACGGCCGTCGCATTACGGCCGAAACGTCGAGTGTCGAGGTAAATACTTCGATTAAAATAGTACGCGATTAAGTCCCGTTTACAATATAAAAATATGAATACAAATCGTGAAAGTTTAAAACAATTAGTTGTTATGTCTCTGAGATAGTTATTACGGTGCCATACATTACCATCTTACCGGAACACGACAGTGCTGAACACCACCATTTGGCGGTAGATAGATTGGGTAATGCGGTAGTGCCTACGCCCTCGAGATCCTTTTTTTATGTAATAAAAGTGGCAAACAAACATGCAGTTCACATTGATGTGATGATTTGACGACCCGGTTAGTCCAGCGGTGCGAAACCACCGTTTGATTCGAAGGGTCGCGGGTTCGATCCCCGCACAGGAACAAATATTTGTATGGCCTACAGATATTTGTTTCGGGTCTGGGTGTTTGTGTATGTGTTTTATGTGTACAACGGCACCCACGACACAGGTTTATACCTACTGTGGGGCTGTGAGTGTAAGCGTATTTTATTTTATTTATTTATTTATGTTAAGTGATGACTGCAGCCTATAGACAAAAACCAGAGAGCAAAATGCAGATGCGTTGCCACCCCTGAGAACTTAGTTGTTATGTTATGAGTCTACTCGTGACCACGGCCGTCGCATTACGGCCGAAACGTCGAGTGTCGAGGTAAATACTTCGATTAAAATAGTACGCGATTAAGTCCCGTTTACAATATAAAAATATGAATACAAATCGTGAAAGTTTAAAACAATTAGTTGTTATGTCTCTGAGATAGTTATTACGGTGCCATACATTACCATCTTACCGGAACACGACAGTGCTGAACACCACCATTTGGCGGTAGATAGATTGGGTAATGCGGTAGTGCCTACGCCCTCGAGATCCTTTTTTTATGTAATAAAAGTGGCAAACAAACATGCAGTTCACATTGATGTGATGATTTGACGACCCGGTTAGTCCAGCGGTGCGAAACCACCGTTTGATTCGAAGGGTCGCGGGTTCGATCCCCGCACAGGAACAAATATTTGTATGGCCTACAGATATTTGTTTCGGGTCTGGGTGTTTGTGTATGTGTTTTATGTGTACAACGGCACCCACGACACAGGTTTATACCTACTGTGGGGCTGTGAGTGTAAGCGTATTTTATTTTATTTATTTATTTATGTTAAGTGATGACTGCAGCCTATAGACAAAAACCAGAGAGCAAAATGCAGATGCGTTGCCACCCCTGAGAACTTAGTTGTTATGTTATGAGTCTACTCATGACCACGGCCGTCGCATTACGGCCGAAACGTCGAGTGTCGAGGTAAATACTTCGATTAAAATAGTACGCGATTAAGTCCCGTTTACAATATAAAAATATGAATACAAATCGTGAAAGTTTAAAACAATTAGTTGTTATGTCTCTGAGATAGTTATTACGGTGCCATACATTACCATCTTACCGGAACACGACAGTGCTGAACACCACCATTTGGCGGTAGATAGATTGGGTAATGCGGTAGTGCCTACGCCCTCGAGATCCTTTTTTTATGTAATAAAAGTGGCAAACAAACATGCAGTTCACATTGATGTGATGATTTGACGACCCGGTTAGTCCAGCGGTGCGAAACCACCGTTTGATTCGAAGGGTCGCGGGTTCGATCCCCGCACAGGAACAAATATTTGTATGGCCTACAGATATTTGTTTCGGGTCTGGGTGTTTGTGTATGTGTTTTATGTGTACAACGGCACCCACGACACAGGTTTATACCTACTGTGGGGCTGTGAGTGTAAGCGTATTTTATTTTATTTATTTATTTATGTTAAGTGATGACTGCAGCCTATAAACAAAAACCAGAGGGCAAAATGCAGATGCGTTGCCACCGCTGAGACCTTAGTTGTTATGTCTCTGTGATAGTTATTACGGGGCCATACATTACCACCTGACCGGAACATGATTGTGCTGAACACTACCATTTAGCGGCAAATATATTAAGTAATGCGGCACCACCGCATTACTAAAAAAAGATATAAATATATCCACGATAAAATGTCAAGTTATTATACAGATATGATTTAATTTACATAACAAGGGATTAGCTATTTTGAGAAACAGCCGCTACTCCACTTTTTAAGCCGTATACATACTCGTTAGTGTGTAGTGTGTAGTGCAATATAGGAGTCAGTGAATAACAAAAAGTCTTTCGATTAAACTGAACGCCCTTTTTTGTTTACGGACAATCTAATTTAAAGTCAAATAAGAGCCTAAGTAAAAAATGGCTACCGAAAGAACATTATGCAAATACACGAACATCTATACATCTATACAATCTATACATCTAAAATTGGAGTGTCTTTAGTAAGGCAATCGCCCGACGCCCGATCCTGCTGACTACGCATCGGACATCCGGCACGTGTTGTGTGGACAGTGCCCACAGTGCTTATTCGGCAACCTAGTTTTAAGTTGTTATTTTAGTTTACTTTATAGATATCTTTTCAATTATAATTTAGTCTTGTAGAATTATTTAAGCAATAAACTTGTACTTCAGTTAATGAATATATTTTTTTATACAAATCCTTCCGCCGTAACATAACTCTTTTTGTAATATAAAAACAATCGCTTTTTACTAAATGCATATGTATGTATGTCTATACGGTACATAAATATACCAAAACAACATTTTACACAATTTTTGTCTGTCTGTCAGTCTGTTTGTTGGGACACGGGCACGATTGGACCGATTTCGACGGAACTTTCACTAGCAGATAGCTTATGTAATAAGGAGTTGTCCGAGTAGATACTGAACAATCATAAATTATCACGCGGACGAAGTAGCGGGCACAGCTAGTCTAAAGGTGAGATTCACAGACCGCACTACGACGTTACTTTCGAGCAAAGCACGCTTCGGACTGTCAAGACCCATACATTTCTGACAGTTCTAAGCATACTTTGCTCAAAGTAAAGTCGTAGTGCGTTCTGTGTATCTCACACTTAAATATTACTATTCGTCCATACTGTTGTATATCGCTAAACGAATCGATTACACTTGAACAGTATTTCATTCTCCGAGGAAGTATTTAATTAAACTTCAACACGACTCAAGTTAAGCTGTTGTAAGAGCTACAATACAGCATTATTAAAATACGATGCTGTATAATGTTTCCTTAAACTTCAGCGAGCTTGAAATTTAAATAAATGTAGTTCTGAAAGAGTTTCAAATGTTTATATTTACAATGAAATAACCTTTTGGATTTTTTACTTTAAACTGCAACCGAGTAGATCGCAAACTATCCACTCGGTTAAGCGATACGGGCGCGGTTGGGTGTGTGATGGGTGACCGCTAGTGGCAAATTAAAATGCGGGTTTCCGTGCTTCGGAGGGTACGTTAAAACGTCGCGTCGGTCCCGGTTGCTATCGATAGACGGCAGTCGTTAAACCTTGTAAGTGGCCTTATAAGCGGTTTGAAAACATCCGACAGCAGGTTGGCCACTAACCCGGATCTCCACCAACCCGCATTGGAGTAGCGTGGTAAAGTTAGCTCCAGGCATCCTCCAAGAAGGGGATAGACTCGTGCCTAGCCGTGGGATGTATCGAGGGTTGCCATTATTAAGTGTAATACAAATCTGGATAATTATACTCACACGTATGTGCGTGTGTGTACACACGTTGTACGTGTGCACGCTCACACAAACACGCAACGTGCACACACGACATTCACGTTCATAAAAAAGTCTATATTTCGCATTTAATAGGTATCAAAACTAATTGCTAATTATAATAAAAAAGTGAGTGTAAACGTATAAAAAATATTACATTACATTCAATTCTATAACACTGGCGCAGTGTGAGTTTAAAATTCAAAATTGTGTAATATTATTTCGTTTAGTAACAAATACCGTTCGCCATGACAGTTTTACTTTTCATAACCACAATTCCACATTTTCCACAGCGTCGCGTCGCTTCCAATGCGGTTTCACACAGTCATTGTATTTTTACAGAATAAAAGTCTGATATTTCGCTCTTTTACTAAAAACTTTTGATAAAAGCTAGGTTTGTCCTTCCAAGGACATAAAAATTTAAATCCGTAGAAATAGCGTCAAGAAAATAAAACCAAACCAACTGCTATTCACAAAATATGCACCCTAATGCTTCGGAGGGCACGTTAAGCCGTCGGTCCCGGTTGCTATCGATGGATAGCAGTCGTTAAACCTTGTCGGAGGCCTTATGGGTTTGAAAACATCCGACAGTGGGTTGGCCACTAACCCACCCACCTCCACCAATCCGCATTGGAGCAGCGTGGTGGAATAAGCTCCAGGCCTCCCCCCAAAAAGGGGAGAGACTCGTGCCCAGCAGTGGGACGTATAATGGGCTGCCATTATTATTATTATTATAATGCTCGCTAAAGAAATAAAATAGAAACTTGTTTTTCTTTCGTTTAATTTGACCACGGCGTTTTAATACGATTTTCTTCTATATGTACCTACACCATGTAAAGATTTTATTTCCACTCTTTCAAAATATAGAAAAAAAAACAAAATATTGAATTCTGTCACTAAGGACAATTTAGGCACACAGAAAAGAAACACTTATTAAACGACCCGCATCTATAGTTCAAATTCCAGCGCTCTCCTGAGATATCGTGTTTCCTCTTCACCTCGATTAGGTATAGACGTTATTAGTCTTTGCATACGAGTTCTATATCAGAAAGCGCTGATTGTTGAACTGCCCATTTTTCTTCAGGTTCCATTTTTAGAAGAATTACGTGGTGCGTGCAGATACTTAAATCGGTAGAATAATGTATAACGCGCGCTAATATTTTTTATACTGGACTGATGGAATGGTGGATGAAACGAATGGAATAGAGAGAAGACAGTATTAACATTAACATTTCTGATCGATATGACTGTTTGTCGTAGTGTGCTGGCCATCATACTAGACCAGAAGCTCTAGATATTTGGGTAAGGGATAAGTAATATGACAAAGGAGATGGTCCAAAAATGTATGGAGTTGTTCCCACTTAATGTATTGTTCGTAAAATAATAGTAAATGCTATTCTAAACAATTTTCGACTATCAATTTTAGTTAATGTTGTGTAGTTATTTCGTTATAAAATAATTAAGTTTACACAAAATGGCAATACAAAAATAAGGCGATGGCGATTGACAATTCTCTTGGCAAGTTTGTCATCTCATGTCTCTAGGTTCTTGAGTGTACAAATTAACCAATTTCATCTTTGTTTTCATCAAATTAACTTTATTTTTCCTTAAATCTTTGAAATATTAGCTTTCTTTTGATGTACTGTACATCCACTGGGAACACCACGTTACAACTTCTTTATTCAATAATTGTTCTAAAATCAAGATGGCCATGTGCCCGTTGAAGGTCAATGTTTTAATATCTCAGTAATTATAGTACAATACAATTGAACCCATTTAAAAAATGTATTTATCAATAACGTCTATTTTTCTTGGTAGAAGCCACGCGATCATTTGCTAGTTGGTCATAAAATTATTAAACTTTGAGCAAACTACACATTATTAAATACTTCTAGGCCCAAAAAAGAAAGATTACGTTGAATAAGTTTTATATAGATCTATCATAAAGTCTTGACAGCTCGGTAAGTCGCATATTTTTTTTAAATAATTTCTCTGGTTATGTAAGGATGGAAAGATGGATAACTTTACTACAACTTTGATTTTTTTTGGGTTCAGTCTGCATGATATTAATGTTTAATACTCAGTCCACAGTGTTGTTCTAACGCGTTAATTTACGTGATATTCAGTGCGTTAAACAGATGTGACCAGCACTTCAACACAACACTTGTAGGCACCACCGCATTACCTAATATACTTCCCGCTAAATGGTAGTGTTCAGCACTATCGTGTTCCGGTCAGGTGGTAATGTAAGGCCCTGTAATTTCTGGCACAGAAGCATAACACCTTAGGTCTCAGGAGTGGTAACGCATCTGCATTTTGACCTTGGTCTTTGTGTGGGTGTCTATAGGCTGCAGTCATCACTTAACATCAATGTGAACTGCATGCTTATTTACCACTTCCATTACATAAAAAAAACATCATTAGACGTTAGGTAGTAGCTCGGGTCTTAACGCGTTGTGTAACGCGTTATAATGTAGCTGCTCAATCATCCCCATTGGCATTTCCCACTCTCTGCCTACCCCGTAAAGAACTTGGCTTGAAGATACATACATACATACATTTTATTGACTAGACCAGTGGTTCTCAAACTTTTTAAATGACGGAACCCTTTTGAGAATCAGAATACTTGATGGATCCCTACAATAAAACAATTGTTTTTATAAGTGTATTTTTTATTAATCAGCATAATAAAAGTACAATGTAACAGTTACTAATTATTATTTACTTCACCACTTGGCAAGGACAATAATAGAAAACATTAAAAAATAAAAAATCTAACTAGTGGGAGGTATGAAACTGTTTTTTATTTTTCATCAATTGGTTGATATCAGGTTTGATGGAAGAAAGTTGGAGTCTCATATCAGCTTCGGCGTCCAGTCTATTGCGATATTTTGTTTTCGTGGCTGCGTAGGTAGAGAATCCTGTTTTGCACAAATATGTAATTGGGAACGGGAGAAGAATATCTAGAGCCATTTGGCCAAGCATTGCGTATTCATCTTGGATTCTGCTCCAAAAATCATTGACAGGCGTCGTTTTGAACAGTGACTCCATACTTGTGTCTGATGACATTTCTAAAAGAGATTCATATATCTCGTTTGACATGTTTTCAGGCTTTTCCAAGTTGGGTAAAAAAGGATTATGAATCCATGAATTCACTTTAATTTTTGTATTGTGTTCTTCGGGAAAATACTTTTCAAAAGATGCGCGTATCTGCTGAAAGAAACATTTGTAACTCGGCTCTAAGTTCAAATAGCCTTATTAAAGTTTTACCCCGAGACAGCCATCGCACTTCTGTATGGAGCAGCAGTGTTTTATGTGTGCTGCCATAATCCTCACACAATAATGAGAACAATCGGGATTGTAGTGGTCGTGATTTGATAAAATTAATTATTTTTACCGCTTCATCCATAACTAATTTTAGATTTGACGGCATTTGCTTCATCGCAAGTGCTTGTCTATGCAGAATACAATGACTGGAACTACAATTAGGCGCTTTACTTTTTATTCGTGACACTGCTCCTGCTGTTTTACCTATCACCTTGGCCCTATCCGTACAAATGTCAATGCAATTGTTCCAACTGAGATTATTTTCTTCAAAAAATATATTTATTTTATTAAAAAATTCTTCCCCGGAAGTGTTTGTAAGCAGCGATGAACACATAAGCATGTCTTCTTCAAAATAACTTTTATATGGATATCTCACATAATAATAATAATTAATATTAGGACAGGACTATTGTTGCCAATAAGACTGATATAGTGGTGATAGATCGCTCGGAGCGACGCGTAATGATGATCGACATCACCGTCCCGCATGATGAGAATCTCGTGAAAGCCGAAAAAGACAAGGAAATTAAATATCTTGATCTGGCTCACGAGGTTGTCGCCATGTGGGATGTGGATTCGGCCATCATTGTGCCGATAGTCGTATCGGTGAACGGATTGATAGCGAAGAGCCTCGACCAACATCTCAAGAGGCTCTCGCTAGGTGCATGGATCAAGGGTCTGATACAGAAAGCAGTACTCCTCGGCACGGCACGCATAGTGAGGAGGTTCGTGTCTCTGTGTCCCTAACCACTGGCAGCTTGGACCCTGCTCCCGCTGCCGGCGGCACACTATTTTTTAATTTTTTATATATATTTGTTGTTTTTTTTATATACATATATATATGTAAAAAAATATAAAATAAGTTTTATCAATAAATAAGTGGAATAATAAATAAAAACAGAAATTTAAAAATTGCTTTGTAAAGAATATCGACCTTATCCTTGACGTTAGAGTCGAAAGTCGCTTGTTGACAACTATAGCGTCTACTTCAGAGGCGGCTTTTATCAAAGAGACTGCGCGCTCACAAGTATACTACCCGCTCGTTTTAAGTTTGCCGCTGGCGATAGGTATGACGTTCGAAAAGTAGCGTAAGCAAAACATAATATAAAATATTTTTTATTTAATTGTTACAATCAAAATTGTGTACGTACATATTTGGGTGAAACTATGACACATTGTAAGTTTTGTAGTCACGTTGGGGAGAGTACGCGCATTCCACAGACCGGCAAACTTAGAGCGAACGGATTGCACAAGTATAAAATTGTTGATACCAAACTTATAAGATATTATACCAGCTATTGTAACACATGTTTCTACAATTACTAATAAATAAATAAATAACGTTCATATCTTTTATTTTTAAAGAAAAATGGAAAGAAAAATTTGACTTCAGGCGAGACATATTTCACAAGCATGTGTTAATGCGAAATAATATAAAAACAACGTTCATATCGTTTTGTGCGGCCGCGGAGCGACCAGGGAGAGGTGTTTTGATTTTTTTTTCTAAATTCTTGCGGAACCCCGACAGAGGTATCACGGAACCCTAGGGTTCCGCGGAACACACTTAGAGTATAGCTGGACTAGACTAACGTTTTGTATACTTCACGACTAAGAGATTTATGAGACATGAGAACGTATTTTGTAATTTGAAAGCCAATTTGCAGTACCAATATTACTGTTATACGTCAAAACAGGTAGGGAATTAAGAGGGGATTTTTGTATTTACTCGACCATGTCAGATTAAAATATGGAGGATACGTTGCAGCCTGTTGAGTATCATTGCCAAATCTGAGCTGTCTATATTTATAAGGTCACGCATTTAAGCCAGGTGTTTTCGATTTTTTCATAAAGTCGCTACTTACGCACCTCACTTTCGTATGGTTAGACTTTTGTATAACCCCTAGTTTGCATTAATCCTTCAAGGATCGTACGGCCACCGGCGGCGAGACACAATTGAATTTCAATTGTCATATTTTTCTCGTGTCTGGAGAGATTAAAAACATTAAACATGATGATGTTTCGCAACTCGTTGCATAAAGGATGTATTGCGATAAATGTCTTGTTGGTGCTAGCTTTCGCACTGCTGTCAAACCTATTATTTTAACATGTTTTTATGTGAATGTTTCATCAATTCAAAGTCACGGTAAGAGCTTGGGTACATTTAACATCCTAATGCGTCCTTGACCTCCAACGTAGATGCTGTAACCTTTTCAAACAAATCAAAAAAATGGAGGTGAAATAAGTAGTATTCAAGCATTTCAGATACTCAGAGAGCGTGTTAAATGAACGCAATCGAAGCTCTCATCCAAAATTCTGACAATTTGGATTTAATTGAGGAAGACTAGGGGTGATTTTTTGAAACAGAATTTTTGAACAGACGCGACTCTATATGAATGTAAAAACAGCTCAAATTGGTTAGAGATACTCAAAAGGTATCTCCTTATTCAAAAATTCTTGGGCTCTCCTACCAGAGTGATTTTCAAATTGATGCCAGTTGCATAATACGCCAAGAATTTTATATTATAACTAGCTGTGCCTGTGACTTCGCCCGCGTGAGAATTTATGATTGTTCAGTATCTACCCGGACGAAGTCGTGGGCGCAGCTAGTATAAAAGTAGCCAAAGTTACTCCTTATTACATCAGCTATCTGTCAGTGAAAGTCCCGTCATAATCGGTAAAGCCGTTCCCAAGATTAGCCCTGCTAAACAGACAGACAAAAATTGTAAAAAATGTTGTTTTGGTATATGTACCGTGTATATATTCATATGCATTTAGCAAAAAACGGTTATTTTTATATTACAAACAGACACTCCAATTTTATTTATTTGTAGAGGTATTAATTTGATCCCTCAATTTAATTTTAACAAAAAGAGCTATTCTTGACAGACAGATCCAACAACAACTATCATTTTAGAGATAGTTATGCCAAGTCTAAAGACAAATATTTTTCCGAATTCTGCCTAGAAAACGCTAAAAATGTATTCTTACAACCAAAATAGAATAACATTCCTCAAGGTGATCGCACCAATGACATTGGAACGTCTTGGAATATAATCCAATGTAATTTATCCCCCTCAAAAAAACACAAAAGAGCCTCAACCTTTGGCAAAAATACGTCATTAAGCATTTCTAAAGGTTTTCGCGCCTTTTTCTTGTTGATGGATTACGCTCAAATCTATACCCACTTACTTATCAATGAAACTCTGATATTTCGAGTGTGAGACTAACTAAAATCCATAAAAATTTATTTATTGGATATTCCGTTATGTACTTTTTATCGGAATAGTAACCAGTAATAATACGGTTTTAAAATGTTATCTAGTTCTTATTATTCATTTCTTTGTTATCAGTTTGTAGAGGAAAAAGACATTCTACTGATATACGAGCACTCGTAAATAAGTACTTACATATTTCTTGATTATTAATTTTTGTAACTTGTGACTTTTTAGCGTAACATGTGTGTCTAGTTATTCACCATGGTAAAATAGTAATCATTGCCGTAACTTAATTAATAAGCAATTTCATGTAATCCCAAATGATAAATAAACTTTTTGATTTGATTCGATAAGAACTAGACAAAATTTCTAACAATACAAAACTGTACATTGTAGATAAAAGTATTTCGGTACCTACCTAAGTATTCGTACAAAATAAGGTTCCGTGTTCCAGACTTGAATCGGAAAAGGGTTTATGTTTTAGCTACCTGTGCTTTTGCGGCAGTACAAACGTCAAGTTGTTTTGAAGACCAGACGCTTTTTCAGCTCATATTCCGATAAGGGTTAAGCGGCGTGGAGAGGCCGCCAATATAATATTGAATTTATGCATTTACTTCCAGTTTGCTTTCCTCGTTGCTTTCCTTGAAGTTGACTTAAGGCTGATTCACACATATCAGTGAAGTCACAATTCCAGCACAGTACCATCACCGTTAATTATTATTTCATACATTTTCTATGAACGTCACTGACACTAGTCAGAGTTCTGCGTCGTCACTGACACTGACCGGTGTGGATATTAATTGTTTTCCAAACTTATGTAGCTGTATTTAAATTATTATTAAGATGGGTTACAATAATAAAATGACTAAGTCTTTATTACACGACACGGTATTCAGGGTCCGGCAGAAAGGGTAGGCGTGGCCCCGTATCGGGCTGCCGCTTATTACACTATCCGGTCGACAGAGCCCTAACTCAGTCACAGTACAGATATGAACAGTATGGAAACTACGTACAAAACGTTGAAACGGCACAATCACACAAACATCCGCATCAACGAGGTCCCTAAGCGAGTGTGCCGTTTTGAACGTTTTGTACGTAGTTTCCATACTGTTCATATTTGTACTGAGTGTACTTAGGGCATTAGGCAGACCGGGCCGCTCCGGTCGCCCTAACTAGGGACCCTAACTTTTTAAATGTTATTACACTAGCCTGACCCTTGCTATCGGACCCTGAATACCGTGTCGTGTAATAAGGCCATTAGCACTGCCTCCAGCCGCAAAAAAGGATTCGCATAAATAGCATATTTCATAATCAAGTATTCTCTTATATCAATAGAACCTCGGTTGCAAGTGCTAGTGGAACTATTCTCGAAACTCTAACGCCACCACAGTAGGATCGTAATAAAGTTTATTAGTTCATAACGAAGCCGGAGCTCTTAGCGGCCGAACGTGCTGCTTTCCTGTGGTGAGACATGAAGAGTGAGCTCCGGTAATTGGTAGTATTGGTACGCTAGTTGATTTAGATATGGATGCCTTACAATATTGGAAGAGCGTGCTCTATTAATTTTTCAGTTAGAATGGCGTTCCTACGAGGTAATTTACAATAAGGCAATTGGAATGCAATTTAGACTAATACATTGTTAATCCGTATCAAATTATATACTTTAGTGACCTTAAGTATTTCACGCAGATTATTGTTATATATTACACACCATTAAAATGAATATCTTGTCACAATAAATAGCGCGCATGGAAACACATCTAATTCAAACGACTTGCTCACACCGATGATGGAACTCGCTTGAGGGTTTTCTTAATTTTTGTAAGGCTTTAACACTTATTGTATGGCAGAACAACGATTGCCCGGTTAGCTAGTAACTTAGAAAATAAATAATTAGAAAGCTAAATTGACAATGTAGAATGTAAACAAATAAACCAAAACAATGGCGCACCCTTAAAAGACGATCGTTTTGTAGAACGAGGCCAAGTATCTAGCCAAACATTCGCATCCCAAAATTGGTTTAGCAAACATTAAGAACAGGGATAAAATGACTCTCGATATCCTAAACCAACATCTGAGAGGAGCACTGAACTGAAAATAAATATTAGTTATTATTGGCGGCCCCTCCACGCCTATATGTTCCACATACTACCCTTATCAGAATATGATTAATGTGTTCTGTGAAAGCGTCTAACTTGACGTCTGTACTTCCGCAAAAGTGCAGGTACACACGTCCATATTTAGTTTTTTGTGGACCATGTGCAGAGAATCCTTCCGAGAAATAATAATGGCAACCCATTATACGTCCCACTGCTGGGCACGAGTCTCTCTTCTTTTTGGGGGGGGCCTGGAGCTTACTCCACCACGCTACTCCAATGCGGATTGGTGGAGGTGGGTGGTTTAGTGGCCAACCCGCTGTCGGATGTTTTCAAACCACCCATAAGGCCTCCGACAAGGTTTAACGACTGCTATCTATCGATAGCAACCGGGACCGACGGCTTAACGTGCCCTCCGAAGCTTCCGAGACAACGTAACATAATTTCCTCTTGTAAACTCCAAAGGGATAGGCAGAGGTAATTGGATGCATTCAAGCATATCTACATGCATACACCCACGATTCGGTTACGTTTTTGGGCCATGCAACTGGTGGCGAGTCTGTTGATATCTCCGGGCACATTACCAAACTCCGGATTACTAGGCAACTTCTAGAAAATAGGAAAATCCCAATAGAACCAGAGAATAAGGATTTTACACCGTTAACTCTGATAGCACCCGACCTGAGAATCTAACCCAGGACCATACCGTAGTAGTAGTGACTTGCTACCACTAAGCTACCGAGGCAGTTCCTTCCAAGAATCTCCCAAATTTAAAGAGAGGTCTACCTACCTGAATCAAATAATTTTAATATTATTCAATAAAATGGGGTTAAATTATTTATTTTTTGCAAGAATAAATAAGTACGTGAAACAGGTGTAAGAGAAGCTCGTATTGAACCTTTTCGCAAATAATACAAGATCAAAACCAAAGTGGTGAAAACGTTTTTGTTCTTTCTCTTAATGTGTTTCCTTTTTTTTTCTTGTTTTTGTTTTACTTTGTTCTGTTGTGATTAGTACAACCCTGTTACTGTTCGATTTATGTATTCCTAAAAATTGGTCGTCATTTGTGTTTTTCGCTAAACATTGTACTTTATTTTAACCTACTCTCTGGTGTACAATAAAGAGTATTGATATGTTATGTTAAAAAGTTCAAAATGGTGATAAGGTGACTCTCAAGGCCTTTATATCCTCAGTCAATACCTGAGAAAACACTGAACTGTTTTCAGAAATTGAACTTAAGGTTCATATCATTGAGGGCTCTCCACGCCTTATGTTTCACATCGTACCCTTATCAAAATATGATAAATGCGTTCTGCAAAAGCGACGGGCCTTCAAAATAACTTGACGCTTGTAGGTATTTTCGCGAAAGCGGAAAGCATGTTAATTTATCATACGTGCATTCGAGCATAATAATATAACATATCCCTAAGCACTCGAACTTCAAACCAGTCATAGCTATAAATATTATCACTGGTGGTAGTGTTCTAATGACGGAGCTCGTAGTGACTAACGCATAACTTAACCGGTTGCAGCCCCTATATAGTAAGTTTATACAGAAACTTCTTTACGATATTCAATAAACTGCAAAGTCTATTATATCGGTTGCCTAACTAGCATAGTTGGTAATAGATGGCGCTGCTGCTACCATAAAGCAATGCAATAAATGTGAAGGAAAGATTTGACAAATCGGGCAGAACTTCAGTAGCTCAATTGGAAGAGCGGCTGGACTAGATTCCCAGTAGGCCGCGAGTTCGAGTCTCGCCTGAAGTCAAATTTTTCTTTCCATTTTTCTTTAAAATAAAATATATTTCTCAAGCATGTGTTAATGCGAAATAATATAAAACAATTAAACAATCTAGTTCCAATTAGGCACCTGTTTTGGCATAAACACCACCTGCTTTTGCACAAACACCACCTGATTTGGCACAAACACCACCTGTTTCACCTTAAATGATGCCTACTATTTTAGGCCCTAACACTACATAAAAAATGAATGTATAGTATCCAACAAGAAATTATGCACATCGACCTCAGGAAGAGACGTCGGCTTATTTCGGATCAGTAGAGCGTTATCTCTTTTGCACCTTACCTATTTGCCGTTTGTCAACCATTTTGATCAAGTTTTGACCAATACCGGACTACGGATGCTTACGTAGACAATGTGCAGCAGAGACAATGCTCTATGAAGCCGAAACTAGCTGATTGTCCCTTTTATAGGCTCGATGTGTATTATTTCTTGATGAGCACAGTACCCTGTAGCTGTGCGTACTCCAATATTGGTTACTCTATGAACATTAACACGCCACAAACTACAAACTTGTTATCATAGATCATAAACACTCCACACAATGACATGTCATTATGATCACTTCTTGACAGAACATTGAAGCCCCAACTTACGAGCACTTTACTGCGGAACATAAATGCATGGAGTGATTAGTTCGTGATGGCACACTGAAGCCCCATATTACGAGACCTAGCTACGACTTTATTGTGGAGATATACTCTTCAAGATACCTGCAGTTTTATGTGTCACATAGAAGCCCCATAAAATTAGTCCTATTTTCGACTCAATAATATTAAAGCTTAATATACCACGAGCAGTTTTTTGCAGGATATATAAGTCATACGCTTTATACGCTATTACACCTTCGGATGAAACATTGAAGTCTCACATTACGAATCCTAGTTACGATATTGCAGTTATGTACAATATGGACAATGTGAACACTTTATTTTACAACATTAACACTCCAAACATAATAAACACTTCTTATTGAAACATGAATGCCCCATATGCCCCAACGGCAGTTTGAAACTCCAAAATACCGAACCCTCATTATAACAAGCTCTCCATTAGCTCAGCAAAATGACGGAATGAAGAAGAAAGAGAAAATGAACAAAAAAACAAAATTAATATAAAATGGTAAGAATGTATCCAAAACGCCTACATATCATGTGTTATTTGCGTGGTCATTGAAAACGTAAATTGTTTGTGATAGATGAATTTGCTGTACGTTTTCAGAACAAATAGTAATTAAATTAGAACAACACAAGAGAAAATAAAGAACTTAACTTTATAGAAAAAGTAAAGTTTTTATAAAATGAAAGTTACTGAGTTTTTCCACCTTTTTGTTTTTTATTTTGTTACTTTTCCGTTAGAAAGTATTTAAACACTCAAAATGTAATTTATTCCCAAAACCCCGTTTCCACGGCGAAGTCAATTTCGATTCATATTAACACAAACTCAAAGTTCAAAGTTATATCCGCAACTATTCCTAACAACCAGGAAGTGTATTCTAATTCACTGAAATATTGAGAAGATTTCTTATTTTAATAAAAATAAACCTTTAAAACATTAAATATGACTATCGAATATTAATAGTATACGCGTACACTTAGGTACAACCCCACTTTAGGTAGGTATAACCTGTGTCGTGAGTGCCGTTGTTCACACACAAGTCATAAAAAACACTCCGACTCGAAACATATATCTAAATTTTTACATAGGCTAGCAATAGAAATATTTCGTCGCGGGGGGGATCTTTGCACGAAGACATAAACTTGTATGATCTTCAGATATTTGTATTAGGGCAGTGTACGAGTAAGTATGCATTTTGTGAGTACAAAGGCACTCATGATACAGGTTTTACATATATCTAGCATGGGTTGTGAGTGTACGAGTTTTTTATTTATATTTTTATACTTAAACTTGTTAAATATTAAGACAAAATATCGAACAGCTTACTCGAACTCAAAATTTCACACGTGTGGTTTCATAATAGCACACCAAAATCTATCGATGTACCCAATGTCATGAATAATATGGCTCTTGGATTAGCAATCGGGGACTCCAGAGATTATGAACAAACATGTTTGAAGTGATGCTATCTTATTCATGATCTAAGGGTCAAGTGTAAAGGATGAGCTACTTGAAATTCTAATGCATGTAATCAATGCTGGGCGCCCTTCCTGTTCACTGACTTTGGTGTGCTTTGGTTGAAGGATTATTATGGTGATGGCGAATCTGGTATAGGCTGAAATATTTTAACGTATTTAAACTTATATGTATATTATATACTTATCTAAGTCGTAGTGATTTTGTACATGTTATAAAATCACTACAATAAAAGAAGTTTAATAATGAACAGTGCTCTACTATACATTAAAAGTAATATGTAATTTTTTGTGTTGTCTATTCTCTAAGTGTCTGAAATTCTCTTCGACATAAATTAAAATTGTTTGGTGGTAGTGCAAATTTGTTAATGATCCCAAAAATAATATTTCTGTGCACTCTTAAGAAAAATCGTTTAATCCTCCATTATAGCACATAGGCATAAAAGTTTTAGCATCGCATTACCTGATGATAGAGCTGCAAGCTCCAGTGATGGATCTCGCAGACGTATGCACCACTGCATTATCTTAGGTATCTACTTGCCGCTTAATGGTAGTGTTCAGCTATCGTGTTCCAGTCAGGTGATGTTGCCAGGAATGCCAACGCATCTACGAGTACATTAAAATGTCTGATTTGATGAAGACGTTTATAGGTTACCGCTTACAGTATCACTTACCACCATACTGTACGTGCGTTTACCACTTCATGACACAAGAAAAAATCGCAACGCATCTTCGTTGATGTCTCTGGCTAATTGAACGCTTAATGAGCAATAAAATTCTTATAATAAATATTGATTATCAAATTATTATTTTCAATGCAAATTAAAGGTTGAGTGATTGATAATACTCTGTAGTTGCTTTAAGCCCACATTATGTGCCTTTATAATTTTTATATTTTATATTGAAATACGAAATGCCTAAGCTTGATATAACAAAATACATAGGCATAAGAGATCATTAACATTAAAATAAAACACTATTGTTGATTAAAACAAAAGAAAAAATTACCCTCGCATAAAAATGACACGATGACAATTTTTTATAAATGACTAAAAAACTGCTTAAGATCATGAAACATTTTGATGGTGCTAGAGTTCCAAGTGCAGGAGCTCGAGGGCGTAGGTACCACCGCCTTACCTAACCTATCTGCCGCGAAATGGTAGTGTTCAGCACTATCATGTTCCGGTTAGATGGTAATGTATGGCCCCGTAATAACTATCACAAGGACATGACACTTTAGGTCTCAGGGGTGGCAACCATCTGCATTTTGACCTCTGGTTTTTAAGTAGATGTCTATAGGCTTCACTCATCACTTAACATCAATGTAAGCTGCATGCTTGTTTTCCACCTTCCTCACATAAAAATGTACATTCTGTACCAGAGAAAAAGTAAAGAAATAACTTTGTTCCTAACTATTGCTATTATTTCAATAGGATCTTTTTACAGACATGTAGAAAGACATTCTAGGCTCAATAGCGAATTCCTGTAGACCCTTTTCTGTATGAAACTCCACAAATATTTCCAACACGATTAATGACTTGAAGCCTGAAGACCCACAATGTAAAATAGGCCTTCAATGTCTACTTGCGGCAACCGGCCAATTTATCAAGTAAGCCGGGGCGTATCGCTTAATTGTAATGATTAGCGATTTGAATAATTCTAACTGTTAAGGCCCACAAATCTATTTTCAATATTGCAGTAAAAAGTTTTGGGCATTAACATTTTTAAACGATTTCAAAAAGGGCGTATTTATGAGTTTATGAGAGCTACCTTTCTTTCTTATATACAGTTCTTTGATCTTGGCAGCTGCATTACGGCTACAATGCGAAACCACTCACAAGTATACCTAGTTTACTTTACAGAAAAGTTAAATCCTCTTACAAAAAATTATCATGACTAATGGTGTAAGCATGGTAAAATTTTCACACATTCCACTACTGCAGCATACATACATCTACACAAAAACTAGAGGTATAAATGCAAATGTACAACCCAAACACCTAAGGTGTTATGCCTTTGTTACATAGGAATATATTATATTTAATGAAAACCGTGCGTTAATTTTGCAAACCGCAAATGGGCTCGAATTTCAGTGAAATGTTTTGTGAATGTATCTAATATTATGTTCTACTGGACCCCGTATGTGAAGGAAGCTACGATCGAGTTGGACAACGTCCGCTAGTTTAAAATAATTTTACTATTGCAATAAGTAGTACATAATATTTTTATTTCTCACAACAGCACATGCGAGTTAATTGTATTAAAATATTTTCTATATTGTGAATTGTATTTATTACGCATTCTCTTTTTTGGAATGAATGTATAGAATAAAACATTTAGTTCCTACATACAAAAAATCAAGCGATATTTCCCCAAAAGATATCTTTCTGATTTAACAATTTTAAAAGTAATATCCGGTAATATTTCTTTATGTCTTTAAAACGACCCGATAAAAGTCAAATACTTAACATAGACTGAGAAAACAAATAAATATGTCTAAATGAGTACGTAGATGGCCGCTTGCCACGAAAGTTTTCAAGCGAACACAATATCGGTAGAGTTTTCGTGTAATAAACACTATTGTCAAGTTCGATATAACGATGGTCCAAGGTTAAAAAGTCAAATAATTCGTTTTTTCTCTCTGACAATAAAGGCTTTACGTACAAACATTGATAAATGATTGGTTTTTACTCGCTTTTCGCGGAAGGTATGCGCAAAAAGTAACTGACTCAGCCTTCAACGCCGTGGCCCTGGCTTCGAGGCTATCAAAAATAACTATCCTTTATCTCTGGTTCTTAGTAGAGCTCCAGTGACTGAGCTCGCGGGCGTAGGCACCACCGCATTACCTAATTTACTTGCCGCTAAATGGTAGTGTTCAGCACTATCGTCTTCCGGTCAAGTGGTAATGTACGGCCCTGTAATTTCCGGCATAGAGGCATAATACCTTAGGCCTCAGGAGTGGTAACGCATTTGCATTTTGACCTTGGTCTTTGTGTGGGTGTCTATAGGCTGCAGTCATCACTTAATATCAATGTGAACTGCATGCTAGTTTGCCACTTCCATTACAAAAAAAGAATTGAATTAAATAATACAAATCTGGGAAGTTTCAGAAGCGATTGCTTGTCTTTCATCCGATAACCTACGTTATAGGTACAACATACAACATACAACAACGATTATTGAACCAATCGCTTCAGTTGTAGATTTAATTAATTGGCAACATTTTAATTAAACTATATCCTGCTAACCTGTCCACATCGGCCGGACAGTTGGGATCGATACACAATATTCGCAATATTCTTTTTCGCTTATCACTCACACCACACCGAAGCAAACCAGACTATTACGTCACAGGAGCAATGACGTCTCCACTATTTAGCCGCCATCAATAGAACTAATTTCGATATTTTATCTTATTCTTTTTTATGTCATGAAAGTGCCTAACAAGCATGTATACATGTATACTTGTTTGAACTGTTGTTCACATTGGTGCTTAGTAAATACTGTAAGCCTATAACATTTACAGGACACTGTGGACAGAGGACAGGTGTCGGAGGACTTATGGGCGGTTTGAAAACAATCCGACAGCGGGTTGGCCACTGACTCGTTTCTCCACCAACCCGCATTAGAGCAGCGTGGTGGAGTAAGCTCTAGGCCTAACCCAAAAAGGGGTGAGACTCGTGCCCAGCAGTGGGACGTATAATCGGTTGCCATTATTATAATACCATAATATAAAGCTATCACCTTGTTTGTTATCAAATTCTATTTATTACGAGAATATAATACCAATGGATAAATAGTTAAATTCATTGTTTCGTCTTGAATATTCTTATAACCAACTTAACAAACATGAGATGTAATTACTGAAAGCTGACTGTGTCTGTAACTAAACTCTATTTTTAAATAAAACTTTTAGAATTTATACAAGTAGGTTTCATCATGAAATACGTACAAATAGGTTGGTAAGTAATAAACAGAAGTGCCGCTCTCTATATTTGCCACATTACAGAAATTGATACTTGAGCTCGGTTGTAAATAAAGCTCTTAATATTGACCTCAATCAGTGGTCGTAAAATGTTACCTATTTATGTCGTCCTCGACATAATTAGACGTAGACCTCTACCAACTAGTCCAGATTACGTAAACTTATTGGCTGGATAGATCCTTTATTAGAAAGGAAAATGTTACGTCTGCTAAGAATACTAATGTTTCTCTGCAATTATAAATAAATAATGTACAAGACTTTAGTGTTGTATTGTAACAATGATGGTAATTCATTTCTTTTTTGTCTGCATAATAATAATACAAACGACCTATCATATAATATGTCAGAACAATTGAGTGAGCAACGATTTCCATGCGTCCGCCTTCTTGCCATACTTCTCATTCACCTATTATTCATGATTCACACGAGTAAGTAATATGGGGTTAATTATTATTTATGAACACAAACATCCCACGTGCATGATATATGGTATGAATAGGTAAGTTTCTCTTAGAATATATTTTAATTGACCTAAATAAATTCATTAAAATCATCTTCACTGGTTTTAGAACTTTAGTGACGGAGCTCACGGACGTGGGCCCCATCATATTATACCTAATCTACTAGCCGCTAAATGGTAGTTTTCACTAGCCAGTGCCACCAGCCTGTGCCAGTTTACAGGCGTATTCTGTAACTTGGTGACCAACAATTAGAAAAACACTTTGTGGTCATTGCTGTTTTTCTAAAAATATCGTAATTGTAACGTTACGTCAAAGCAGTAATGGACTAAACAGTGGCTATCGAAATTATGCCAATCGAGATACATAATACGCCTTCAGGTGGACGTGACGCGTCTTCATTGAAGTCACTGGTTTTTATGCAGAAATGTATAAGCTGCAGTATTCATTAACTGTATATTTGTTTGCCAGTTAGTGCTATGGCACTTCTGATATAACAAATTCTTAACCTCTGAAGAAAGATAGTATCAGGGTAAAGGCATGAATTTAAGACACTACCTATAGACTGTAGTTATGCCTATAGGCCTATGCCTACATGACTTACAGTGCGGGCATACGTCATGTTGCCAATATGAATAGTACATCAGCAGGCTGCTTTACAACAAAAGAATAAGAGCACCCAAAACATGGCTAAGACATGACTTAAACAAAACAAATTGGGCTGTTTTGTGTCAAGAACTCGCTTGACGCAAACACACCAATTTGCGTGACACAAAAAAACGACACGTACTCGTGTACACGTACGTTTCCATTGTGTATGTTTTTGTTTCTTACTTTTTACAACCACGCCTGATGCTAAAATCCTAAATGTAAGTATTCTGTATTTTAAATATTACAATACTTTGTTCAGATAGAAGCGAATGGTAGGAGTGGATGTGAATGCTGCCTAAACTTGAAAAATTCTGCCCATTTTTAGGATTTGAAGCCTACAAGGACCTTTACAGTTTTGCCATGTCCGTCCATTCGTCCAACCGTCTATCCACAGCTGGGCTTAGATGCTTTAAGTTCTAGGAAGCGGTAATTTACATAAATATAATTTATATTATAAGTCATGCCAACGAAGTGGTAAAATTAAATTTTTGAATCGTTATTTAGACAGTACGAGTATGTAAGTTACTTTTCGACATTTACCTTAACTTAAAATGTAGAATAAAAACTTCTAACAAAAAGTATTCTATACTTTGATTTATTTGTACGAAAAAAAAGAAGTGCATAGTAAAAAGCTTTCAAATACTATGTAAAGAACCTAATGGCACATTTTTTGTTATTTATAATGTGCCTTGTGCCTCACCAGAATATAAATTGCTTTTCCTACCAGCAGCAGAAGTCCTCCGTAGTAAATTTTAATGTATAACTTTTTATTCCAGAGAATTGAAAATATTTTAAATACCAGGCCCATTACATTTTTACTGGTGGTAGAGCTCCAGTGACGGAGCTCGCGGGCGTAGGCACCACCGCATTACCTAATATACTTGCCGTTAAATGGTAGTGTTCAGCACTATCGTGTTCCGGTCAGGTGGTAATGTACGGCTCTGTAATTTCCGGCACAGAGGCATAACACCTAATGCCTCAGGAGTGGCAGCGCATTTGCATTTTGACCTCTGGTCATTGTGTGGGTGTCTATAGGCTGCAGTCATCACTTAACATCAATGTGAACTGCACGCTTGTTTGCCACTTTTATAACATAAAAAAAAAAAAACGGAAATGTTACTTAAATTCTCTAGATTACATATTATTTCTTAACTCTCTTATTTGGCGATTGGCACCTATACTGTTCCAATGATTTTGAAGCAAATTGCCTATAACAGACAAACAGGCAAACACACGAGTGACCCTTATAGATATTTGTTTTTGGATTTAAGATACAGAACCCTAATAAAACTAAGAAGGATCCAAAGAAACATGGCGAAAGTTACTGATCAAAGTGTCAAATTCAAATGAAATGGATAAGTCAAGTAACTCACAAGATCATTATGTAACTTTCTCTACTTAGCGCCTCAGTAGCGTAGTAGCAGGCCACTACTACTACGCTGGGGGTCCTGGGTTCGATTCCCGGGTCGGGGACTATCAGAGACAACGGTTTAAAATCCTTTATCTCTGGTTCTATTGGGATTTTTCCATTTACTGGAAGTTTTCCAGTACCTCGGAGTTTGGTAATGTGCCCGGAGATGGCAACAGGTTCGCCACCTGTTACATGGGCCAAAACGTGACCGGCGAGTCGTGGGTGTTTGTATGTATGCTTGAATGCATGCATTTACCTCTGCCTACCCCTTCAGGGTTTACAGGCGTGAAGTAACGTTACGTTTTTCTCTATAAACCGTTAAATTGTCATTCATCTCTCTCGAAATAAAATAATACTCACTTAAGGCCTTTTCAGCAGAAAACTGACATAATCTTATTTTCTTCGCTAACACCATCGTAAAACCGAAGTTATAAGATACTTGAAGCTTGATATTTTTAAAGCGATCCTAAAATGTCGTTACAAACTTTGTAATAGAGTAAAACCAGTTTTCTGCTCTCTGATGGCCAAATACTGAAACGTCACTTAAGTCTAAGTGGGACTTAAAAGTCTCCTGTCTCGTACAAAGACAGAGATGGCTTATATTTGAGGGTTCCCTAAAATTAAGTGACGTTTGAGTATTCGGCCATATAACTTGTGTCTTCATACTTCGGCCCTGAAATGTAAATATGTAAAAGTACGTTCTTAAATAAATAATAATAATAATGGCAACCCATTGTACTTCCCACTGCTGGTCACGAGTCTCTCCCCTTTTTGGGGGAAGGCCTGGAGTTTACTCCTGCACGCTGCTCCAATGCGGGTTGGTGGAGATACGGGTTAGTGGCCAACCCGTTGTCGGATGTTTTTCAAACCGCCCATTACGCCTCTGACAGGTTTAACGACTGCTATCTATCGATAGCAACCGGGACCGACCACTAGTGATCACCCATCACACACCCGACTGCGCCCGTATCGCTTAACTGAGTAGATCGCTTCCGATCTACAGCAGCCGAGGGCGCTTCACGTTGTTATTGCTATTAATTGTTTAAGTATGGCAATCTACACCACGTTTAAAAGAACTGACTAATTCCCTGCTTTCGTAGGCGATATACAAGCGATAACGATAGTTAGATTATCGTTATTTCTTTTAAACGAGGTACGAATTGACATGAAAAAAATATAGCAATACCAATGTCGACAATTATTATTATTTAGATTGGTCGCTCCCACTCTTGAATATCCTTCGTGGAAGCATACCGCGAGATGCGTAGCGTAGTAATCGCGCTACGTGGTGTACGTGCTACGAGTCGAAGTGAGATGATTCAACCCAGCCTTTATATAACATAATCACAGAAATTTGAATTTATTCATATTTTCATAAGCATGATGAACTACATAATAATATGAACTGTATAGATAAAAAAAAATCACAAAACCATTATTAATAGGTGAAAAAAAACATGCGAAATAAAGTTATCGCTATTATTTTAACTCAAGAAAAATCCATGTTATCATGTACCCATCAAAACACGCCCAATAATCCACAAAGCTTTATTTCTCGTTCTTCACAATAAAACCTTTGTGAAACAATCCGACAGAGTTTCCCGCATCATTTTATCTACCTGAGCTCTCATTGTAAAGAACTCTCACACCCTTCTAATCTGATGCGTAAAAGAACTTAAGACACTGATCCTTGGATTTTACCTAAAAGCCAAATTAGGTGATGCGGAGATCTCCGGGGCGCAGTAAACATTCCTTGAAAGTTGTGCCTTATATATATTTAAAGCTCCTACAAGTTGTTTGGGCATTTTAGTACGTGGCGTAAAGAGCCTTCTAAAATTTGTATAAAACAGAATGTGTTTTCGATGTATTATTAATGCGGTAAAAATATTAAACAGACGCCTCGAGTATTGCATTATATATCGACTTTAAAAAATCGTATGAATATTCCGTGGTATTCGTAGTCTCTCACTATGGGTCTCGTAAGAAAGCTCCAAGTCATTCAGCGGTCAATAGTAAGGGCTATGTGGGGCGTTTTACTACTGGATCGAATCAGAAATGAAGAAATCCGTAGGCAAACGAAAGTCGCTGACATAGCCAATCTGATCTCCAAGCTAAAGTGGCAATGGGTAGCACATAACTCGGAGAACCGATAGCCGCTGGGGCAGAAAAGTTCTCGAGTGGAGACCACATATCGGCAAGCGCAGCGTGGGACGTTCACCTGCAAGATGGACCGACGACCTAGTCAAGGCAGGTACCCGCTGGCTGTACGTCGCATCCGATCGGTCGGCATGAAGGTCATTGGGGGAGGCCTATGTTCAGCAGTGGATGTCTTATGGCTGATATAATGATGGGTTTTCCATTATTTATGCAAAATATTTGGTTAGACTTTCAGTTCAAACAAATTGGCATGAATGCAAATTTTACTAGTGGTAGACCTATAATGCAGAGCTCGCGGGTGTTAGCACCACCGCATTACCTTATCTACTTGCCGCTTAAGATTGTGTTCAGCGCTTTCGTGTTCCGGTAAGGTGGTAATGTACGGCCCTGTTATTTGTGGAACAGAGGTATAACAACTTAGACCTCAATTGTTACAATGCATTTAAATTGAAATATCTGATGTGACCTGTATGTTTGTTTGCCACTTCATGACATCAAAATAATATGTTTGTAATTTTGAAGCCGTACATTTCTAAGCGAGCGAAGGGTCAGAGAATATGTAATAACACTACGTAGAGAATGGACACTTCGAAGTCCCGCCTGATTTCCCCTCTTGCAGCCCGCACCTCCCCTTGAGTACCATGCCGGCAGCCTCTTGCACTGAGGTTGCAAGCAACTATGTGTGTGCGTGTAAAAACACGTCCTGATTGATGTCTGTGTAGTAGGTAACCAGAACATAGAACAACACGAGCCACCGGCCGCCGCGGCGGACCGGAGGGGACTTGCCATAGCGCTTATTACCAATGCAAAATATTCCGTCATTTTTTGTGGGAGGGCATTACGTATGATACACACACACACTACAAAAATCGTCTATTACTACGAAACTCACACCTTGACTTTAACAAAATACATAAACAATTTCACGCACACATTTAAACATATGGGCGACAGGCGTAGGAACACTTGTACTTGTACTTTGACATAGGGGAAAGCCTGCAACATGGCTACTCCCCTCCGGTCCGCCGCGGCTGGTGGCTCGTGTTGCTCTATAAACCAGAATAAGCGTTTGTATGGAATTTTATCCGCGTGTCCGCGGTGTGCTATGGTATCAAAAAGCATTATATTTACGTCACATTCTTGCCAGTATATTTTATATGGATCTGAAAGCGATTTAAATTTTAACAAAATCTTCCTCATTTTGCGGAATGCGGAAAGTCTCTTCGTCTCAAAGTCTCTTGGAGAACTGTTAGCAACGATCAACTAATAAAACTACGAAAGTACTAATATATTATTATTATGACACTACTTTTTGTTTGTCGTAAACGACGTTCTCTAAGAATTGAACTTTGAAATGATACTTACCGTCGGGCATAATTCAGGAAAAGTGAGGAAGCGGGGTTAAGAACCTACTCGGAAGTTATTTTGTTTATACCCATAGTCATTTAAACTTAGGGATGTCAACAGCACTCGGAGAGAAATATTAAAAGCGTCATTTGTGAAGAAAGAGCTTTGTATTAGCAGCGAATTGTTTTCTTAATTTATGTATAGGAATAATCCTCTTGTAAGTGAGTATCGTCATGCAGATTTTTACCTTAGTTTTGCCTACATGCCTACATATATTTCTTGAAATTAAATCTGCCGAGTGAATTCTGCTCGAAATAAAGCCGTTACTTGAGAGGAATCCACTTTGTATTACAAAGGCACCATACTTTACAGTTTAAAATGATTATATTTATTTAAATTATTCCCATTTTCAAGATCAATCACAAATAAGTACTCGTGAGCTACTATAAAACTGCATGAATAATTGTGCAATAATGTAGTTTTATTCTTGGTAGGTACAAGTCTTTTTTCTATGAGCTATATAAATATTTTAAACATAGGTTAATTAAAGAAAAATGGAAAGAAAAATTAGACTTCAGCATGTGTTAATGCGAAATAATATAAAATAATTAATAGGTTAATGTGTATTATATTCTCAAGATAATATTTCAAAGCAGATTTAAGTACCTTGGACCTTTTTTCTGTATATAATTCAATGTAACGGCTATCTTTTATGGATCCGATTCGAAGTTATTCTCGATAATTCAGCTATGTTCTTGAATTTAAAATTTAGTACAATTTTTTTTTAAATGATAAGCCGCAGATATCTCTTTTTAAAATTGGCAACTATATAATTTTAGAATCTAAATCCCAGAGCTCCATAATAATAGCTCTATTACTGACAATGTATTTGAGAAATGGTATTCATGACAGTAATACTTTCATGTTTTAAATCAAATGAGCATAAAAGTTTTTTTTTTTTTTTTTTATGTAATAAAAGTGGCAAACAAGCATGCAGTTCACATTGATGTTAAGTGATGACTGTAGCCTATAGACACCCACACAATGGCCAGAGGTCAAAATGCAGATGCGCTGCCACTCCTGAGGCATTAGGTGATATGCCTCTGTGCCTGAAATTACAGGGCCGTACATTACCACCTGACCGGAACACGATAGTGCTGAACACTACCATTTAGCGGCAAGTATATTAGGTAATGCGGTGGTGCCTACGCCCGCGAGCTCCGTCACTGGAACTCTACCACCAGTTAATTTCGTCATTACCAACATATTTCTGCCTTTGAATAAATTATTATGCAAAAAAATAACTGCCTCAGTAGCCTAGTGGTAGCAGGTCACTGCTACTACGCTGGGATCCTGGGTTCGATTCCCGGGTCGGGGATATTAGAGATAACGGTGTAGAATCTCTGGTTCTATTGGGATTTTTCCATTTTCTGGAAGTTTCCCAGTACCTCGAAGTTTGGTAATGTGCCCGGAGATGTCAATAGTCTCGCCACCTGTTACATGGGCCAAAACGTAACCGGCGAGTCGTGGGTGTTTGCATGTATGCTTGAATGCATGCATTTACCTCTGCCTACCCCTTCGGGGATTACAGGCGTGAAGTTACGTATTTTTTTATTATTCTCCATTCTCCTCAGGAAATATTTTTTATTGTCCTGTAGATTTTGTATTCTTTCTCGAACGAAATACAGCTCTTGCGTTATAAGATCAGATTTGCAGCGTTTGCTTTTCTTGGCGAGGGTTTCACAAAACAAATCTAATAAAGTGACAACACACAAAAGAAGTGCATTTTCCTTGGTAACGTTTTGTTGAAAGAATTTTTATTTAGTTTGCTGCAACGCGAACGTTTCGATTTGTTGTGGAATTCCATCAGGTAATACTGTTAGCGACTCAGGTGATATCAAGCAGCTTTTTGGTATTTTTATGTCTTTTTCCGTGCTTGTGCTATTTGTAACATCGCATGTGGGCATGACAATTTGAAATGCGAAGCGCCTTTTTTTATGTCATGCAGGAGGATGTCAAGTAATGACTGCAGCCTATAGACATCCACACAAAAACCAGTGGTCAAAATGCAGATGCGTTGCCACTTTTGATACCTTAGCTTTTATTTCTCTGTGATAGTTATTATGGGGCCATACATCACCATCTAACCGGTACACGATAGTGTTGAATACTACTATTTGGCGGCAGATACGAGTAGGTAATGATGTGGTGCCTACGCCCTCGACCTCCTGCACAGGAACTCTACCACCAATAAAAAAGAATAAATAAATTAAACAATTCAGAACAACTTGTTTCTATAACCTATATGTATACAACGTGTAAGGATTAAATGTACAAACCGAAACTAGTTTGTTCAGAATCGATGACCGAATCGATTTCAGGCATTTGTAGGTTGTTTAGGTTGTACTTTGTCCCAAAATTAATTACTATTAAGGATATTATGTTTACCCATTTGGAGAACAGTCATTACAAACACTAACGTCTATCCATAATAAAATGCTTGTCTCAACAACTTTATTAGAAATCGTTAAGACGTACTTTTATAATAAAATAGAATTTAAGAAATAAAATAGCGGTAATTAATTTTACTAGCGAGTGTTAAATGAGGGTACGCAGGTTAGGCTAGATCACATTGCAACAGTGTGCGTGTGTGAGTAGGTTCGAGTTTTATGTGCGGCCGTAGGGTAGGGTAAGTATGCATAGGGCGTTCATACTGTTCGTACAAATAGAGGACAACTTATTTCATAAATTAAAAATAAAAAATACATAAACATGTAATTTCAGTGCATGTGTTATGATTATAACTAGATTTTCTAATTGGGGTGTTAGAGAGTGTGCATTATGCCCATTACATGTTGTATATCCTTTAATAATATAATAATTAAACTATAGATACAATTTTAATAATAAGCCCATGATAATTAATAACTAGTAAATGAAAGCTATGTTTATTCATGTTTTATAAAAATTAACATCAAATTTACATTCGTTTACTAACTGAAGTACAAATATCTACGTATCTTATTTTACTGCCAACTGCTTACACGTTTTACAAAAACTTGTGAAAAACTACACGCTATAAAACTAATTCAAAGCCCATATCGTTCCTCGAATTTGTCCCAAACGAGATTACCTTTGACATAAACACTAAAAAAGTCTCAGAGCGGACCTCGGGGTCTATCCGTTATGAGCCGCAATCCAACCGTAGCTTTTACTACATTTAGCAGCCTAACTTATGTTATGAGGCTCCGAATATGAATAGAAAACTAAAGCGATTGCTATGTTAATAATAATAATAATCCTCCAAGCCGTTTTCGGCTCCGGCGACCGCTTCATCTCTCACTGGCGTCTCTCATGCGCTCTCATGTGACTACAATTACCACCTTTGTTGACGAAGGATCTCGAACAAAGGGGGCAAGTGAGAGCACCGTTTATGTAATTGTAACTGATTGCCGCTGGTGGTCGGGCTTTCAGTTCATCACGCTTTGCATCTAATTCAGTACGCTGACGGATCTCAAAGTTAAACACTTTGTTCTTTACTAATGACCTCCAATCACTGCGACGGATCTAGGTCACAGCGCTTCATATGTCGCTTAAGCACATCCTTATATCTAAGGAGTTGTCCGCCATGCTTACGCTTGCCCTCCTGGAGTTCTGAGTAAAGGATGCGCTTAGCCAATCTTCCGTCCGACATTCTATATATATGGCCACACCATCGAAGCTGCCTTCTCATGAGGTACGACTCAATACCACCCATATTAGCTCGCCTCAAGACCTCGGTATTACGTACGCGATCAGACCAAGTTTAGAATTTTCCGTAGGCATTTGAGGTGGAACTGGTCTAATTGCCTAATGTGGCGTCGGTACGGTGCCCACGTCTCTGCAGAGTATAAGAGATTTGGTAGCACAATGGCCATATAAATAGATATTTTAGTGGCTAGCTTTAAATCATGCGAACAGAAGACCTTGCTATTCAATTTCCCAAAAGTTGCAGCAGCAGCACCAATTCTGCTGTTGATTTCGGGGTCAAGATCGCACTTCGATGTTACTGTGCTCCCCAGATACCGAAATTTGTCTACTTGCTTCAGTATATCTTCACCCAGCTTAACGGTCAATGTTTCATGACCATGACCATGACTGTCTAGAGACATGACCTCCATCTTCTTGACGCTGATCTTTAGGCCAAATTTGCAACACTGCTGGTGAAGATTAGTAACAAGCTGTTGTAGACCTTCTGGGGATTCTGCCACAAAACATAAGTCATCTGCATACATAATGTCTAATGTTTGGAGGTCGGTAGTTGCAAATATCTAAAACACATGTGTTTAATGTATTTATTGAAATTTTAATTATTTAATAACTTAATTTTACCTTTTACAAAGTGTTATTCCTCATAATTCCTTTTAAATTATCACATAGTGTGTGGGCACATCATTCTTTTATGCCCTAGTGTGTAATAAACCACAACCCTGCCGGTCGCCTAACCTCACTGCACTGATTCACTACTCACTGGCACTATTTTTTATCATTGATCATAATGACCACCATTTCTCAAGTTGCGGAGCTTCAGAAGACAACAATGGCTGCTCTTAATCAACGGATGGCTGATTTCGAGGCCCATCTTAAGGCATCAACACCTGGATCTGACCTGTCTTCCTTGAGCAAAGACTTTAGTGCGTTCAAAGACCATGTGTGGTCTGTGCTCAATCTGCTCCAGTCGCATCTAGTTGACTTGAGGAAAAGTGTTGACATCATTGAGACGCGCCACCGGAGAAAATTCCTCCTCCTTGGGGGTGTTCCTGAAAGCGCCGGTGAGATTTCTACTGACACTGTTTTATCCATCCTGCATAGTAAGCTTGGGCTTTCGCAACTGGACGCCTCATGTCTTCAAGTTTGTCATCGTCTAGGTAGAAGTAATGATGGACGCACTAGACCCTTTTTGTTGCGATTTTGCAATCCTGCGACGAGAAGCCTGGTGTGGACTAAGAAGACTTCTTTAAAGGGTTCCAAGCTGGTGTTGTCCGAATTCCTGACTCGCCAACGGCAGACTGATTTTTCACTTGCGCGCAGACTATTCGGGATTCGCAATGTATGGACATCCGATGGGAATATTATGATAAAGCTGCCCGAGGGTAAACGTCATCGTGTTCAAGACCATGAAGATTTGTGTAAGCTGGCAGCTGATTTCAATAAATCACTAGATGATTCGCCAGCACCTCCACAAGTCCCAGTCACAGCTGATGTGCCTACGCGTTCAAGAAGAGTTATCAAAAATAAGCAGTGACTGTTGTAGTTAATATTTGGTTTATCTCCGTAGTTCTTCTGAAACTCTTGCATCACTTAACCTGTTTATCTTGTTGCCCTTTTGTGTACGATTTTATTTTAATTTTTAAATTGTATTGGTATTGTAATACATAGTAGGCCACAGACTAATAGATTTTAATATAAGTTGTCAATGTCTTAGAATGTTTAGAATGTCAGTGTCTTTTTTTTTGTCTCTGGTCGTAGCTCTTTTCTTAGGGGTACACATACATTTATACATGACGGAATTAACGGATGTTGGCGTCGTGTTGTATTTTTTTTTTTCTGAAGGATTTTTTTATTTTTTTATTTTTTTTTGCTTTCTAATAATTTAGTTGGTATTTTTTTTTTTACATCTGGTGTTTTTAATATCTTATGTCTTCTACCAGGCAGTATCTCTAATTGTGATTTTTCATAGTACGTTTTTTTTTTTTTTTTTTCTACTGATGCAAGTGTTCTTCGGTTAAACTGTGCTGCTTCTTACTTTTTTTTTGTGTTAAGTAGGTAGGTTTTAAGCTGTGCTTTTTAGCTTTTTATGTTATTATCTACATACTATTGTGAGCAGTCGACCGGCAGGTTGTGCAATATTTTTTTACCTAAATTTTTCTAGATTCTAAAAAGTATTTATATATTATATCTGTATATTATTTTATATTTATCTATTTATTAATTTTGTAAATGTCCGATGATGATTCTTATTATTCAGCCAATGAAAGTTCATCTCTTTCCTTTTCTTCTATTAACGACTCTCCCTCACTAAATCAGTGCCTAATTGAGAAAACATGTTCACACTATTTTAATATATGTCACATAAATGCGCAAAGTATACCGCAACATCACTCGGAGCTTTTAAATATTTTCTCTGACGTCCCAGTTCACGCTATCCTTATCTCTGAAACCTGGCTCAAGCCTGATCTTCTCTCCACATCCTTCAGCTTACCTGACTTTGTACTCATACGAAATGATCGCACAGGGAAGCGAGCCGGGGGTGTCGCCATTTATCTTAGAAGCAACATTCCTTTTAAAATCCTTTTGTCATCTCCTTCCTTATATATGGGCAATCCCGAATATTTATTTATTGAGATATGTGTCAAAGGGGTGAAAGCGGCTCTTGGAGTTATATATTGCCCTCCTACCATTAATTATTTTTCCACTTTGGAACCTATCTTCATGTCACTGTCCTCTGAGTACAAACATCTGTTGATAATGGGGGACTTTAATACGGACTTATTAAAAAATAACCACAGGTCTTGTATGCTGAGATCAACTCTGGAATCTTCTAATTTAACTATTCTTGATTTGTCTCCCACTCACCATAACATCGATTTTGAGGATTCCTGGCTTGATCTCATTATCACAAATTATCCGGAAAATGTAGTTGATCATGGACAGTTCTCTGTCCCTGGTGTGTCGCGGCATGACCTGTTAGTTCTCTCATACAACATTAGGCCGCTCAAGATCCGTCCAGTAATTAAATTCATTCGTAATTTTGCTAAATTGGATGAAGAGGCACTTAAACAACATGCTCAGAGAGTTGACTGGTCTGAAATTGATAGATTGAGTTCAGTTGACGATAAAGTTAAAAAGTTGAATGAAAACATTTTGAAATTATTCGATAATTTTGCTCCTCTTCATTCCGTTCGTATTAAGCGCGCGCCTGCACCTTGGATTTCTAGGGGTGTCCGGATGGCTATGAGGCGCCGTGACAAAGCCTTTCGTGTTTATAAAAGGGACCGCAGTGAGGTGAACTGGACACTTTATAAACGGGCCAGAAACTGCTGCAATCAAATGGTAAGAGCCGCCAAACGCCGCTTCATTTTCGATAATGTTAAGAACTCTTCACCGGCAGTTGTTTGGAAGTTTCTAAAATCTCTTGGTTTTGCTAAGCCTTCTCTCAGTTTTTCCGCTCTTAACTTCACTATCAATGATTTAAATCAACATTTTGCTTCAGCTCCATTACTTGACCAAAACGTTAAAAACAATACCATTCGCTACCTTGCTTCCTTGCCATCTTGTACAAATAATGTGTTTTCTTTTTCTCCAGTAACTGGTGACGAGGTTCTTAAAATTTTTAATGTTCTAAAGTCTAACGCCATAGGATGTGATGGAGTTAGCCGAAAAATGCTACATCTCTTATTGGAATCTGTCCTACCTGTGCTTATTCATATTATTAATTTCTCTCTACAGAACGGAGCCTTCCCATCCTGTTGGTGCAAAGCCTTTATTACTCCCCTCCCGAAAATTTCCTCTCCATGCCATGTCAGCCAGTTCAGACCTATCTCCATCCTTCCCTTTGTGTCCAAATTGTTAGAAGCTGTAGTTCACTCTCAGTTATCTAAGTTCATCCTCAAGAACAACATCCTTTCTCCCTTTCAATCCGGATTCCGATGTGGCCACAGTACATCTACAGCATTGCTCAATGTTGTTGAGGACGTGAGACTGGGCATGGAGCAGTCTCAGCTCACAGTTCTTGTTCTAATAGACTTTTCGAACGCCTTCAATACTGTGAATCACGATATACTCATTTCCATTTTATCAAATATTAGTGCCTCGTCCCTAGTCCTGGACTGGTTTTCTTCATATCTTCGCGGCCGTCAGCAGGCTGTGCGCGTTGACCAGGATCTGTCCAACTGGTGCGATTTGTCTGCTGGTGTGCCGCAAGGCGGCATTCTCTCTCCTCTATTATTTTCTCTTTTTATTAACTATGTCACTCGCGAACTTGGCTGCTCTTATCATTTGTACGCTGATGACCTGCAGCTTTACTGTCAAGCTAGTCCTGATAATATAAATCTTGCCATTTCTGCCCTTAATGACGATCTTTTGGCTTTAACAAATTGGTCTGATAAATTTGGAATTGTAGTTAATCCGTCTAAAAGCCAAGCAATTATTTTAGGTAGCTCTGTCTACATCAACAATTTAAATGTACTTAACCTGTCTCCTTTGATTTTGAACAACTCGACTATTCCTATTAATAAAACTGTCAAAGATTTAGGCTTGCACATTGATTCGTCTCTCAATTGGGATCACCAAATAGTTAATATCTGTAAAAGCTCCACGGCCACGCTGCGGTCTCTTTATAGATTTAAAAATTTTTTACCTTCCTCTACTAAAACCCTTTTAGTCCAGTCGCTCATACTTCCAACTTTGGATTACGCAGATGTTTGCTACTCCGATTTATCCCAAGAACATCTTAACAAAATGGATCGTATCCTCAATAATTGTATTCGTTACATTTTCGGGCTTCGTAAATTCGACCACATTTCTAATTACAGGTCCAAACTCAACTGGCTTCCTATTCGTCAAAGAAGATCTCTTAGAATTCTCAGTTTACTTTTCTCGATACTTAACGATCCTTGTTCTCCCAACTACCTTAAGCAAAAATTCAATTTCTTGGGTGATTCCCACAATCTAAACCTTCGCTCGTCTGATCGACTCATTCTTGATATACCACTTCACCGCACTAACTTTGTGTCAAAGTCCTTTGCTGTTTCTGCTATTAAACTTTGGAACTCGCTACCCCTTGACATAAAAAAGGCTCCGAGTAAGGTATCTTTCAAATTCAAGCTTCGTCGTTATTATTTGAATTCACTGGCTGTTGACACTGGTTAATATAGGAATGTCATCATATTTAAGCTTTCCTATTTATTATTATTATATTTATGATTATTTATGTTATTTATATATTGATTCATATATAGCTATATGTTTATGTATATTGATACATATGTATGTTTTGGATTGTGTATTTATTCTAATATATCTTTAGTTATTTACGTAAGTAATTATCTGCTTCGTGTTTTAGTCATTGTAGTTTTTTTTATTTCATAGTTCTTTTATTTTTCTGCAACATCTCGTGGTTTTTCTTGTACAACCTTAAGGTTGACTGGCAGATAATGCCTAAAGGCATTAAGTCCACCTTATGTACTTCATTTTTATAATGTGTGCATTAAAGTTTAAATAAATAAATAAATAAATAAATAATGTCTTCAATATGTGCGAGTGACACTTTAGTGCTAGCTTTTAGTCGGGATAAGTTAAAAAGACTGCCGTCCGGCCAATAACGAAGCCGGATCTCAATAGAAGATGACGTTATGACTTCACGAACTACGATTGCAAAATATAACGCGAATAGAGTTGGTGCTAAGACGAAACCCTGCTTCACTCCGCAATCAACGGAGAAGAACTGCGATTGTTCGTCTTCTGCTGCAATACAACACTCCATGCCGTCGTGCAGGAGTCGCAAAAGTGTCACGAACTTCTCCGTACATCCCAGTTTTTGCAGCACCATCCAGAGGGCTCTACGGGGAATATCTATCAAAAGCCTTTTCGAGGTCAACGAAGCAAAGATACAGGCGCCTACCTTGCTCTCTGCTCTTTTCCTGGAAGAAATGCCACGGTAAGAGTTACAGTCCGTTCTATCACCCTTATTCTTGTAGAGGGGCCTAATACGCGACAGTTTAAATGTCTCAGGAATTTGTTTCTCCTCCCACATACGAGAAAACAATTTCCAGACCAAAGTGTGTAACTCATCACCACCACACTTTAACAGTTCACCCGGTAGAAGATCCAAGCCAACCGCGCGTTTGTTCTGCTGTTCTTTTATGGCAGAGACGACTTCGTCTCGAGACAAGGGCAGATCAAGATCGACTGCATATTCTAGCTGGGGTAAAGCAGTAATGCAACTTAAAACAACTGCACGATCTACGTTGAGCAAATTGTTGAAATACTCTGCCCAACGATTGAGTATTTCTTCTCTGCTTTTAAGAAGACAGCTGCCATCAAGTGACTTCAGGGGCACCTTTACAAACTCAGTGTTACCCACGAGTTTGCGAACCTCACTATAAAATTCGCCAAGTTGATTACTGTCCGCAAGCCATTGCATGTTCTGCGCCTTGTCTTGCCACCAGTTATTTTTTGCTTCTCTCGTGAATTTGCGCAATTCTCGACCACTTGCTTGAATCACCACACTACTTGTGTTGTTCCTCAAAAGCGTTCGGTGCTTGGCGATGGCTTCTGTAAGAACAATGTCGTTGCTCTCAAACCAATCTTCACGCTTTTGAGTTTTCAAGCCTATCATCGAAACTGCAGTATCAAGAATAGACGATGACAGAGACGACCAAATATTTCCTACATCACCAGTTTCAGCAGTATTTGGTGCTATTTTAGTAGATAAGGCTTCCGCGTAAACCTTACGTGTCACGGAGTTTGCCAACTTACTCACATCTTATCGCGTGACTCTGTTTCTACTCCCTCGACTGGGACGTCGGAGGCTCAAACGCAATCTAGTGACGACAAGCCGGTGGTCCGTCCAACAGGGTGCACCTCGCATAACACGGGTGACTAGGACCTGAGAGATATCTCGTTGTCAAACGATGGCATAATCGAGTAGGTGCCAGTGCTTTGACCGCGGATGCATCCACGTCGTTTTATGTTTGGCAGGAAGACGGAACATGGTATTTGTGACTGCAAGTTGGAACTGTGCACATAAGTTTAGAAGTAACTGGCTATTGGAGTTCATACTACCAACTCCATGCCTACCCAAAACTTTAGGCCATGCTTCATGGTCACGACCCACCCTGGCATTGAAATCTCCTAGGATCAGGATGCTCTCTCTAGGATGAATTTTTTGAAGGCACTGTGTTCGCTCTTCATAAAATTTGTTCTGAATGTCATCAGTACTATCTAGTGTTGGAGCATAGACACTAATGACATTAAGGAAATTCGTGTCGTTCAGATGAAGGCGCAAAGGAGTAATACGGTCTGAAATGTGACCTGGATGTTCTTGGAGACTCTTTGCTATTGTATTTTTAACCGCAAATCCAACACCTGACCGCCTCGGTTCAGATGCAGCTGTTCCCTTCCAGTAAAAGGTATAACCGCCACCGTGCTCGACCAGTTTACCTTCGCCAGCAAGATGTGTTTCGCTAATAGCAGCTACATCAACGTTATAACGACGAAGTTCTCTAGCTACGATAGCAGTTTTCCGTTCTGGGCAAATGTTTGTATCACGGTCAAGGAGAGTCCGCAGTGGTCCGCACATTCCACGCGCCGAATGTGAAATTAAATGGTAGTTGGTGTTTTAGAATTGTTTTTATTGATTTGTCGACCACGATTTTCAAAATGCTGTAGCAGCCGCGGTTACTGCTATCTATTTTTTTTAGGGAGAGTATATTAATAATAATATGTATATAAACTAGCGGTTTGCCTCGGATTGACTTGAGTTAAACACGATCCAGTGAAAATATAACATTGACCTATGTACATACTATGTACATACTAGACTGGACATTCCTCTTGATAGCATGGTTCCAGTTTTTTGTATACAATTACCTGCACTTTACCACAGCAACATAACAGCTGACGTAAAAAAAAAGTTCCCGGTGTCTACTCTATTGTAATATAATTTAAAATTAGGAGTTTTGGCCGGAATCTTGAAAGAGGCGTGTGGCGCTCCTATTTTATTTCGTTTTATTGTTGTATTTTTGAGTTATCTATACTTAGTATAATATATACGTACGTAAAGCATATACGTGATATTTAGTTTTTTTAAGGCATGTTACAAGATCTGCACAGTTTAGTGCAAAGAGCGTTGAGCCTAGAATTGAACCCTGAGGAACACCTCTATTAACTGATGCCGTGGCTGAAGTTACACTTGTTCCGTCACTTAATTTTAGTTTTACAAATTTTTTTCTATTAGCTAAATAACTGTGAAACCATAGTACCATCCTCTGGTCAAACCCGTAATAAGTAAGCTTCGAAAGTAGTAAATCTAAATTTAATGTGTCAAAAGCTCGGGAATAATCAAGCAGAACGAGCAGCGTACACATGCCCTTATCCTGTGCTGACAGGATATTATCGGTATCGTTTATCAAGGCAGTGGAGGTACTACGCTTCTTCCTAAACCCTGACTGTAACACTGGTAGGATGTCGTTCCGCTCTAAGCACTCTGATAGTTGATAGAGAACAACCTTCTCCATAACCTTGGAGAGGCACGGTAAGATGCTGATCGGACGAAGATCACTAACCACTGCGGCATTCGTCTTTTTAGGCAGCGGCAAGACTACAGCCATTTTCCATGAGTCGGGAAAAGTTGATGTGTGAAAAGACTTGTTAATCAGTTCTGTAATAAAGTGTAATGTATTAGGTAGGGTCAGCAGTAACATATTCAATGATATACCATCAATCCCCTCTGCGTTAGATTGTAAGCTACTTATGTGTCGCGCAATAATATCCTGATTAATGGGTGCTAATGTAAACAAGGAATCTGAAAATCTATGAGTATCAAAATATGATTTGTATGAAACACTAGTGGTAGTGTTGTCTGGTATATCCAAAAAATGATCATTTATCAGATTAGGGTCAGTAAAATGAGTTGGCAATTCTAGATTATGTTTGGGAGGTAGTAAAGTGCGTTTTAGATTGTTCCATAATATTTTAGGTTGTTTTATTTTGTTGTTAATATTGAAACGGAAGTAAGCTGTTTCTCTCTGCATTTTAAATTTTACAACAGAAGTTTAGCTTTACGTATGTCTGCACTTCGTCCGTAGATATTTATAACGGGGCCGTACATCACCATCTAAGCGGAACACGATAGTGCTGAACTGTACTGGTGGTAGGGCTCTAGTGACGGAGCTTGCGGCGTAGGCACCACCGCATTACCTAATATACTTGCCGATAAATGGTAGTGTTCAGCACTATCGTGTTCCAGTCAGGTGGTAATGTACGGCCCTCTGTGGCCCTAGGCCTCAGGAGTGGTAACGCATCTGCATTTTGACCTTGGTCTTTGTGTAAGTGTCTATAGGCTGCAGTCATCACTTAACATCAATGTGAACTGCATGCTTGTTTACCACTTCCATTACATAAAAAAAAAACACTACCATTGGGCGGCAGGTAGATTGTTAAAGTGAAGATGCCTACGCCTTCGAACTCCTACAATTGCAAATTTATGGCCAGTAAAAATGCAATTATATGCATTTTTCCTTTTCTTTTACTACTATTTAAAACGAATAGGTAATCGTATATTATACTGATGGATAAAAGTAAGTAAATTCGACTTATCATCTACGATTTGCCATTTTTTAGTTTCATGTAATAAGTAGTGAGCCTAACATCCAGTGGAAATGTTACAGAACTCGGAGGGATCCGAAAGTTTTCCCAAAACAACAGTTTATTCTACGAGACATAACCGTAAAAAGTCTAGGACGGACCTGAGGGTCAGCCCGTGGCGCTATAAAACCGCAATCCGGCGGTAGCTTCTGTTAAATTCTGCAACTTTGTCTTCCCTATTTCTTTTAAATGTTTCACTCCCACGTATCATTATGAAAAGGCCAACAAAATAAAATAATGTGTTATAAACTGAAAAGTTTTTTATATCGGTTGCTAGCATTGTTGGCAATAGATCATAATAGATGTGATATTTTGAATGATTACAGATTACAGCAATATTGCATTCTATTTAAAGAAAAATGGAAAGAAAAATTTGACTTCAGACGAGACTCGAACTCGCGGCCTACTGGGAATCTAGTCCAGCCGCTCTTCCAATTGAGCTACTGAAGTCCTTTTTCTTTGAATAAAATATATTTCACAAGCATGTGTTAATGCGAAATAATATAAAACAATATTGCATTCCTTACAATAATATACAAATTTAATGTGTTTTGTGACTAAACTAAGCAGTATTCAATACAGAAATAATAAGACAGTAAAAATGGAGTGTCTGTACATTATTTTTGTTTCAAAAAACTGATAGGGGTCGATTGAAGAAGAGTAAAAGAAATCCAAAAAATTTTGGAATTGTACTATTTATTTTTTCGCAAAAACACATGCGAGTGAAATTTAGAAAATAAAGAAAAAACGGAAAGAAAATATTGACTTCGGGCAGGAATCGAACCTGCGACCTCAGGATAACCAGTCCAGCCGCTTTACCACTAAGCTACAGAAATCCCACACCTGACTGGTTATCCTGAGGTCGCAGGTTCGATTCCTGCCCGAAGTCAAATTTTTCTTTCCGTTTTTCTTTCGGATTTTTTGTAAGTCTGTTTGTCTGTCTGATATAACTTCGAACTACTAAACGGATTTGAACACGGTTTTCACACATGGATTGCATATAATTAGGAGCGTTGTCAAATCTGTTAAGGGAAAAAGACGTTATGACCAATTGAAAATTTTCTTCAAGCACTACTTCATAACTTTTAAACAGCGTTGAATGCGGTTTACGTAAACGTATTTAATTTAGACTAGCCGTGCCCGCGATTCCGTCCGCGAGTTTCTCCACCTTTCACAGCCAATATCACTTTTGGAGTGGCCTTTAGGTCTAAATGACCCTGTGCTAAGAGATATGAAGTTTGAACATCCATATTTTTATAGACAATACATGCAAGACGTGTAGGTATGTTTATGTCTAAAATTTGATAAAAACAATGTTTAATTCGGTAAACAGATGGGTGAAGGTCGACCTAGGTTTGGATACCCTACTAAATGGTTTGACCGCCATTGTTCGATTTACATACTTAGGATATATTTTTTTAGAAGAGTCAGACAAATGTAGGCATTTTATAAATATAAAAAAAAATCAAAAAAATAAAATAAGGTAACCTTATTTTAACGGCTTTGTAATTTCCGGCACAGAGGCATTACACCTTAGACCTCAGGAGTGGCAACGTATCTGCATTTTAACCTCTGATCTAAGTGTGGGTGTCTATAGAACTGCAGTAATCACTCAACATCAATATGAACTGCACGCTTATTTTAACTTTTTGAAGTCAGTTAAAAGTTTTAAAACCCAAACCTTCGTATAGGTAGAGGGTTCCATAACCGTTATTTTATAAAGTAAACAATCGTGACTCCTATTAAATTATGCACCGTAACTATGATACGGCGAATATCCAATGAAGAGGCAAAAAAACAGGTCGGCGAAACGATACCGCTGTCACTGTCAATAAGTATGGGGCTTTAATGGGAGTAACTTTATTACGGCGATTTTTATTCCTCTGCATTGTGAAGTTCAAATTGATTTATCGCCATGTGGGTTTTTAGTTGATTGATGTGTTGGAAGTTAGGATGTTTCAACGCCATCTTAAAATTGAAACTAATATTACAAAATGTAAGAGTTTGTAACACCCACGATTCGCCGGTTACGTTTTTGGCCCATGTAACAGGTGGAGAGCCTGTTGACATCTCCGGGCACATTACCAAACATACTAACTTAAGGTACTGGGAAATTTCCAGAAAATGGAAAAATCCCAATAGAACCAGAGATAATGGACTTTACACCATCATCTCTGATAACCCCCTACCCGGGAATCGAACCCAGGACCTCAGCGTAGTAGTAGTGGCCTGCTACCACTAGGCTACCGAGGCAGTTGTGGGTGTTTGCATGTATGCTTGAATGCATGCATTTACCTCTGCCTACCCCTTCGGGGATTACAGGCGTGAAGTTACGTTAAGAGTTTGTTTGTTTGGTTGAACGCTCTAATGACAGGGAGTGCTTTTTCGTATAGAAAGCATATTTTTCTGTTAGTCAGTCTATTATAGGCTTTATAACATCACGCTAAAACCAACCCGAGCGGAGCATCAATGAGAAATGTTACAAGAACTACGCGGATGACATCACAGCCACAGCTAGTATTCTATACAGATACAGTGACAACTCTAGAATTTGTTTTTTTCATCGATAACACAACACACCTCTTGTTTTTTTTGTATATCATGCAGTATCCACTTGAACCATCGACGACTCAACGCAGCTTCTCACTTGAATACTGCAGTTTGTTGATACACAAACCCAAATTTCTTGAATGCAAATAAGTCACCACATCTGAGGTCTAAAATAGTGAATAATTTTGCAAAAAAAAAACGTTGAAACATGTTTAGTTACAATTGTACTATTTATTTTTCGCAATAACACATTCGAGTAAACTTTAGAAATTGAAGAAAAACAAAAAAAAATTAGACTTCGGGCATTAATCAAACCTGCGACCTCAGGATAACCAGTCCAGCCGCTTTACCACTAAGCTACCGAAGTCTGCTGGACTGGTTATCCTGAGGTCGCAGGTTCAATTCCTGCCCGAAGTCAAATTTTTCTTTCCGTTTTTTCTTTAATTTCTAAATAGTCTATTTACAAGTTTAATAGATTTTTCGGATTCAAAACCCCAACTATTAAAACGAATATACTGCCGCCTTAGTACTCGTCATTCAAGCGAAAACATAATAATATATAATAGCCATTTGCACCAATTACAGATCAATCACCTACAACCCATACGAATGAACATTGTAGAAATCATACTTACCGTGACCACAGTAGTTGGAAAGCGATCGAAACGTCAGGTAAGAGAAGAAGTTGAGAGTAGTAGTATACGCTAGAAAATCTGCAAATATGATTTCTACAATGTATGAAGCTCGTGAAAACCTGCGAAAACGAATGAATATTGTTTATCGTACAAAATATCTTGCTACAATCTCGCACAGAGTTACGGCCGAATCGATTTTGCTATTTTGCGATTCGGGAGCCCTAGAGATCTCATTTTACTTGTAGTCTAAGATCCTGCTGCAGAATCAATAAAGGTACTTATCGTATAATTAATAGCAACCTATTTTAATGCATTATTAAATGGTTTGTATAATCAAACGAGCGTGCTTATAAAAGGAAAGTATCACATGTCATCATCAGTATCACGTCATTTAGTCGTGATGTTAACAAGGTAACAACAAAAATATTTTTTTATTTTTTGAAATAAAATAACTGCATTAAAAAATTCCTTAGAGTCTCTTAACGGATTCAGGTTTAAAACCCAAAAAATATGTGTGTTCATAATTTAAAAAATAGCTCTTCTTACACTTCACGAATGTGATCGACGCTTGATTATGTTAAGACGTAAAAATATGTGTACCTACACACAAATGGTGTGTCAATGTGTCCATGCCTTATGGAGTGGCCTGTTATGCGCACCAACTCTCTGTATACATATTTATAAGCGTACAGACACGTATTGAGCACATCAACAACCATACCGCACTACAGAAGCAAATCCGAAAACAAAAGGAATGTAGGTATGTTAAAACTAGAGAAACTTTTTTATGGAACCTAGCCAACCCTGTTTGTTCTCCTGTTTATAAGTATGCATAAAAATTTATTGTTTTTAACTATGCGATAAACATAGTGAACTTGCAGCCGGATCTCGTACTTTTGTTATTCAGCTGTCTTTTGTTGAATTGGGCAGCGTGATACGCCATTTTATTTTTGGCACAATCATTTATCTCAGCACTTTGTTGCCAGTTTTGTTTTTAGATTTTTTTGTTGAGACATCTTGTTCAATTCGTATGTCATGAAATTGAAAAAAAGTTCTTACACACTTTATCAACATACTTAAAATTGATGGTAATGTTGATTTTTTTTTTCATAAAATTGACGAGGATATAGATCAACACGGGCCACAGGCCGCGGCGGACCGGAAGGAAATATCCATATGCAGGCTTTCCCCTCTGTCAAAGTACAAGTCCATGTGGGCCTATACTTGTCACCGAGATTTTTATATAAACCACCACATTTGTGTGTGTGAAATTGTTTATGTATTTTGTTAAAGTCAAGATGTGATTTTCGTAGTAATTTCTCTATTCTATCTAAAAGTTTCAATTCAATATAATTCAAAAATCAATGGACAAAACTCGATCGACACTATTGTAGCATTCATTAAAACGACAGCCAAATGTATAAACGCGATGCAAATTCTTGCACTGTTTGAACGCCCCACCACACTGCACGGTATAATTAATGCAATTATAGTCTGAGTGCGCTGCGATTTTAACTTTAATGCACTATAACTAGAGATATTGACTTACGAGTTAGTTGGGAAATTGGTATTGCCGAACCGATTTGTTTCTTTCACAGGTCAAGTTTTAAAGAAGCGTCAAGTATTCAAATATTTGCCTTCCGTATGAAACAGCAATTAATTTGTCATACAAGTAACATTTTCAGTACCCAAATCAAATCGTAAAATTGAAGACAGGAATGGGGTCTAAGTTTTTTACAGTCTTGGAACTTTAAAACCCTCAAAAAAAATAATATCTGTATTTTGAGTATTTAATAATATAAATTATGTATATGTTGATTGTCATTTATTATATGAATAATAACACCAGCACATATAAATAAAAAAGCTTTAAAAATTGCATGTGTTAATAAATGAAAAAAGGCAATTTAATTTAAATATTTATGTGTCTATGTAAGACAAATAAATATTTAAATTAATTTTTTTTTGGGATTCTGGGGAATAGAAAATATATAATCTTTTCTTTAATAAATCATCTTCATAAGATCTGAACAGACGTATTCTGAAAATTATCTATATAAATAAAAATCAATTGCTGTTCGTTAGTCTCGCTAAAACTCGAGAACGGCTGGACCGATTTGGCTAATTTTGGTTTTGAATTATTTTTGGAAGTCCGGGAAAGAAAATATGAAGAAATTGAAGGGAAATAGTAAAAACCACAATTTTATTTTAACAAATAGTCTGTAGCTATCAAACCTTTGACACATTATTTAATTCTGAGACAATACGAAGTTTGCCGGGTCAGCTAGTCTTAAATAAAATGAGTCATTAATTTGAACTATGCCGTAGTATTATACTCATATAATACTCATTCGTTTTCACTTCTATAAAAATATTTCATACCTGTATAGTCCGAATGAGTAAACAAAGAATTCGCCAGTTAAGTTTTTAAGTTACTTTAGCAACACATTGCAAGTTTATTTGAATTCATGTAACAGGTTACCATATTCAACAAAGACAAGCCTAAAAGCAATTTTCACCACAAAAAAGGCCATTTTCACCTAACGATGTACAACTGGGACCCATATCAACGTAATATTGAATTTGTCAATATTACGAATGAGAAAAATAATCTAGCCCGAAACGGTAGCCAATATTTTTACGTATTGACATAAAAACGGGCTAATCATTGATGGTGTTGACACACTCTCGACCACTGAATCCAATTAGCGACGATTTAATTGCTGATGTAGTAAACCAATGTTTATACAAACGAGCCAAAAACTATATATTTAATGATATTAGTATTGACGATTTTGTATTCCTTTCAGTATTAACAATGGAAGCTATTTAATTTTCTCAATTGCATCGATAAAAACTGTTCCTAGGTAAAGGGGCCTAATTTTTTAGGTAGAGCATAATAACTAAAAAAACAGTAAAAATTTTACCAAATTTTGATGTAAACTAAGGTTTTAAAGTATTATTTTTTACAACATTTTATCAAATTGGGTTTTAACTGATAGCAAATGTAATTATCATTAAATTAAAGTGCCTTTCGAATATTTCGAAAACATAACATTATAAATAAAAAATAAATTCAATGAACTCGTAAAAATATGAGGAAAGAAATTAAAAAAAAATCGGACGAAGTGAGAATTTCCTCTTTTTTTAAGTTGTTTAAAAATAGCTCCCATTCAAACTGTTTGGGTTGGTTAGCGATCCCGGATCCCCGGTTTTGTGTTGATAAAATTTGAAGTACAAATATGTAGGTAAAATATCTGAAAGTTCAATCCCTAACACCCTGTATACAGAATGTTACGGATTACTGCAGTTTTGAAAATTCAACTTTCATAAGCATTTCAAAATACAAAATATGGACCTACGACTGTAACATGCAAATATAATTTTTATTAGAACATACGCCGAAATTAATTGCATGGATAACACGACGAAGTTGCAAACAACCGAGAACATTCAGCCATTGTCTCGAAAGTTCCTAAACTTAGAGTGGCGGTATCTGGTTATAGATTTGGATAACGACTTTGTTACATTATCGTAAAAACAATCAATGAGCACGTACCTTCGTATTGAATTGTAAACAGCTTGCACTTTGTTAGTTATATTTACAGGTACTGACATAGAGAAAGATAAACTGCAATTCTGAACTTTTTAAAACTGTGTTTTTAAAGAAAAATGGAAAAATAAATTGACTTCAGGCGAGACTCGAACTCACGGCCACTGGTAATCTAGTCCCGCCGCTCTTCCGACTGAGCTTCTGAAGTCCTGCCCGATTTGTCAAATCTTTCCTTCACATTTATTGCATTGCCTTATGGTGGCAGTAGCGACATCTATTGCCAACAATGCTAGTTTGCTAGTTAGGCAATCGATATTATAAACTTTGCAGTTTATTAAATATCGTAAAGTAGTCGCTTTTACCCTTAATTATTGTTTTTATATTATTTCGCATTAACACATGATAGTGAAACCAATTTTTAAAAGAAAAATGGAAAGGAAGATTTGACTTTTTTAATAACTAAAAATTTTTCTTTTCATTTTTTCTCTAGTCGCATGATTTTCTAGACTTCATGATTTGTCATCATTGGGTAATTGGTAAGCGCAGAAGGCACTCAGCCTAACAAATTTTACACAACAGTAACTGACTAAGGGAAATCGCTACTACATACTATATAACACATTATGTAACTTTTCTTTCTTTCTTTCTTCTTCTTCTTCTTCTAACTATTAACCGCATCTTCTGGGTTCAACTTGCCCATTAGCCATGTGTTGGCCAATCCAGAACTGAAATCTTGATTAATATATATTTTCCCTGCCAAGGTAACTTTAAGCTTTCGACTTTCTTTGCAGTTAATAAATAATAAGCAAAAGTTACTGATGCTTAACTTTTGTTAGTTATGTTGAGAAAATTCGTTGATTAGATTAGTGTAATCTCTCTTGTGTTAATCCGGAGAATAGAGAGTAAATGTTCGTATTTCGGTTAAGTACCTTTTATTGTATTCACTCTTTTCACATACGCCGTATTGTAAAGCAAATTCTCGGAAAGCGTCTAGGATATAGAGAATGCTTTAAATGCTGCACATGAGTACAAAAGGCGCATTTTACGACACGCCTATAGTAGTGAGAAGCTCCGTATAGCGGGCTTCTACGTGGCCTATTAAAATTTTACACCGTCTCTCCGCATCGCCGTAAACTGGGGCCGCGCACATTTGCAGCGAATGGGTGTGCTAATCAGGGTTGCCAAGTGACAGAATTCTTCTGCAAATAATACTGGAATAAAACAGTATACATATTTGCTTTATCTCCATCATCAATGGTCAAAGTGTTTTGAAAGTATATTCCTAATTCACAGATTCACCACCTTAATATTCTGATGAGGTAACAAATAATTAGTAAACATTCATCATATCAGCCATAAGACGTCCACTGCTGAACATAGGCCTCCCCCAAGGACCTCCATGCCGACCGATCGGAAGCGACGTGCATCCAGCGGGTACCTGCAGCCTTGATCAGGTCGTCGGTCCATCTTGCAGGTGGACGTCCTACGCTGCGTTTGCCGATACGTGGTCTCCACTCGAGAACCTTTCTGCCCCAGCGGCTATCGGTTCTCCGAGCTATGTGCCCTGCCCATTGCCACTTCAGCTTGGAAATCTGCTTGGCTATGTCAGCGACTTTCGTTCGCCTACGGATCTCCTCATTTCTGATTCGATCCAGTAGGGAAACGCCGAGCATAGCCCTTTCCATTGACCGCTGAGTGACTTGGAGCTTTCGTACGAGACCCATAGTGAGAGACCACGTCTCGGCACCGTAGGTCATCACCGGTAAAACGCACTGGTTAAAGACTTTCGTCTTCAAGGACTGCGGGATGTTTGACGAGAAAACGCTCCTTAACTTCCCGAACGCTGCCCAGCCGAGTTGGATTCGGCGAATGACCTCTTTCTCGAAGTTCGACCTGCCTAGTTGTATGGTTTGTCCTAGATAGACGTAGTCGTCGACAACTTCGAGCATCGAGTTCCCAACGGACACTGGAGTGGGCGATACAAGGTTATTGAACATGACCTTGGTCTTATCCATGTTCATTTTAAGGCCCACTCTTTGGGACACTCGATTGAGGTCTTCGAGCATTGTGCTGAGATCTTCCAGCGACTCTGCCATGACTATAATATCGTCGGCAAACCGAAGGTGAGTGATGTATTCGCCGTTGATATTGATGCCTAGTCCTTGCCATTCCAGGAGCTTGAAGGCGTCTTCCATTGCATTGGTAAAGAGCAGAGGTGAGATGACATCTCCCTGTCTTACTCCCCTCTGCAAAGGAATCGCCTTCGTGCATTGGTCCTGTACTCGGACTGACATGGTGGCGTTTTTATACAGACACTTCAACACTTCGATATACCGATAGTCAATGTGGCAACGCTGTAAAGACTGCAGCACAGCCCATGTTTCAACCGAATCAAAGGCTTTCTCATAGTCCACGAACGCTAAGCATAATGGCCGGTTATACTCCTCGGACTTCTGTATAACCTGCCGCAGCGTGTGTATGTGGTCTATGGTACTATAGCCTTTTCGGAAACCGGCTTGTTCGGGAGGCTGGAAGTCATCAAACCTGCGAGCGAGACGGTTCGTGATCACCCTCGAAAACAGCTTGTAGACATGGCTCAGAAGCGAGATGGGTCTATAGTTCTTCAATAGGGCTTTATCACCTTTTTTGAAGAAAAGCACCACCACGCCTCTGTTCCATGCTTCTGGCGTAGTACCTTCGAATAGGACGGAATTAAAGAGCTTCTGTAGGACTTTCAGTAACGGTGATCCACCCGCTTGCAGAAGCTCTGTAGTGATTCCGTCCTCTCCAGGCGCCTTGTTGTTCTTAAGCTGTTTGAGGGCCATCCTAATCTCGTACAGGCTGATGTCCGGGATATCTTCGGTATAGTGTCGGGTTAATTTGGCTCTCGGGTCTCTAACCAAATCAGAGGCAGGTTGTGCGACCGAGGTATATAACTGCCCGTAGAACCTCTCGATCTCCCGCAATACCTCAGGCTTAGTCGACGCTAAACTGCCGTCCTCTGTCTTCAGCTGCATCAGCCGGCTCTGTCCAATAGACAGATCCCTTGCAAACACTTTGGAGCCCTTGTTTCTCTCTATCGTTTCCTCAACACATTTTGTGTTGAAGGATCTGATATCGTGCCGCAAGGACTGTTGGATCTGTCTATTAAGTTGCCGGTATTTTTCAGCTTCATCAGAGGTCTGCAGTGTCATTGAGCGTCGTTCTGCCATAAGGTTGAGGGTTTGATCGGTTAGTTTGTGAGGTCTATTTCGTCGGCGAGTTTTAAAGTATTTATACCCCACCGACTGGACAGTTTCTACCAACCTGTCATTCATATCGTCCACTGAGATGCAATCCTCCAGGCAAGCAAAGCTATTTTTCAATTCGAGCTGAAAGCTCTCGGGGTTTTGTATGTGAGAAATAGTAGGTCGGAGCGTAGACTTCATTAGACGAGATCTTTCGATCTTGATGTTTAAATTCAATGTGCCCCTAACCATTCGGTGATCACTTCCGGTTTTCACCCTGTGAATCACGGAGACATCATTGAATATGTGTTTCTTGTTGGTCATAATGAAGTCTATCTCATTTTTTGTGGAACCGTCTGGGCTCATCCAGGTCCATTTCCTATGAGGCGGCTTCTTGAAAAAGGAGTTCATCATAAAAAGTTCCTCCTTCTCCAGAAAATTGGCCAGCCTCTGGCCCCTAGGGTTCCGATTCCCACATCCAAATTGCCCCACTCTCAGCTCATTATCGCATCCCTTGCCCAGCTTTGCGTTGAAGTCTCCCATTACAACAGTGAAATACGTTTTGGAAGTATGTATGGCCCTACTTATGTCCTCATACATAGCTTCCACCTCGTCGTCCGGGTGTGCCGAGGTCGGTGCGTAGACCTGGATGACCTTCAAGGAATATCTCTTGGATATTCTGAGTATCAGGTACGCGACCCTACTCGACACACTCGTGATGCATTCAATGTTGTTAACGAGAGACTTGTGGACGATAAACCCGACACCACCTTGGGACTGCTGGTCGCCCTCCCGGTAGTAGAACAAGTTGCCAGACTTCAGGGTTATCGTGTCCTCTCCCTCTCTACGGACTTCAGATAGACCTAAGATGTCCCAGTGCAACTTGTTCAATTCTTCTTCCAGCTCAGCAATTTTCTCGTCTGTCCTTAACGTGCGTGTATTGTATGTGACCAGTGATAACCTACGTCGGTTTTCCGTTGTGCATGCCGAAGTCGTTTGACGGAAGCGACTCACCCGGAGATTCTTAGCACCCCTGGCTCCAGAGCTCGACCAGCGCCCGTCTACGCCGGTTTTGCTCCTGGAGCCGCCGGGCACTTGGGGCCTTTTCCTCGTCTGCATTTCCATCTTGGGGGGGTTTAGACCATAACCCGCCACGCTGGTCCAGTGCGTGTTGGCAGGTCGCCAGAGCCTCGTTTGTTATGTAGCAGGGTGCACCACGTGCAGGTGAGGTTGGCTTGGGTCTCGATGGTGTTGGTTGAGACCCCTTACACCCCAAAAGTAAACATTACTAAATAATAAAAAAAATATTAAACTTTGTAACACATCCTTACAAAAAAATATCTATACATCTTCTATAAAAAAAATAAAAAATGTAGGTGATTTCGCCAAAATTACTTTTTTTACTATTTTTGTCTGTTTCTATGTTGAACGTTTTAGCAGACATTTTTGTCTGTATGGCTGTTTGTTCCGGCTAATTTCTGGCATGGCTTTACCGATTTTGACGGAACTTTCACTAGCAAATATCTGATGTAGCAAGGAGTAACTTAGACTACTTTTATTTTTTAATGAAATTCTACGCAGAGGAAGTCGCGGACACGTCTTGCTTTTTTTTTAATTGATAAAAAATCTTCTTACCCAAATATCTCCATCCGAACCTCAATCAGCCAACCCTAGTGTCAATGCCTGTAAAACTTGGCTTAACACAAAACGAACATACGATTTAAAAAGATGCGTTATAACTTTATATGGATCCATTTGCTAGCCGGTCACAGACGCAGTTAATGGCACCATTTGTTCTCCGATGATAAATGCGATGTTTTGTTTGTTTTTAGCTTCTGCTTTCCGTTATTTTATGTGAAAACTGGACATTAAACCATGTTCGAAAGTTTCAGTGACTGTATATTATGATAATTTACTTAGCTACCTTCGACTACCTTTCTTTTCAGATTGTTCCATCGAATTGGTATGGATAACCTTGTACCTTGTATGACTTAAGTACTGGCGGTAGTGTTTCAGTGTAGAACATCGAGGGCGTAGGCATTACTTAATCTAACTGCTGCTAAATGGTAGTATCAGGTCTCAGAAGTGGCAACGTATTTGGATTATGGTGATTTAGTGATGTTGTCTATATAAAGGCTGCAATCATCACTTAACATCCATGTGAACTGAATGCTTGTTTGCCACTCCTAACATAAAAAAATCATTAGTGACCACTAGTCACGAAGAAAAAAAAAAACATTATAATATATATAAACATTATTATAACTATCTTTTTCCCGCGACTTCCTCCGCGTGTACTTCAGTTATCAGAGCATAATTTTATTGTGTCATATGTATCTGTGTGTATTACAAAGTACTGCCACAGTATAGATTCTGGGGTACTGCCGTAAACGATAGGTACCTAATAGTGTCCCACAGTACTTCACTATAAACATTTTTTTAACAGTTTTGAAGCTGGTTCTAGAATAACCTAGCTATTTGTGTACTCACCTACGAGCAAGTCACATAAAGCTGACCTTAATTAAAACAGTCTCCTTCTCTTAAATCAACTCCGAAGATTTTTTTTAATATTTAAAAATTTCCTTCCTCACTGAAGTCGCCGACTTCGCCATACAGATCATTAAATTGTGACCAGTCATACATTACATACGTATATGAGCGATTATGCATAAGTCAGTGAGTCAGGTTTGCTTTTCATTACAAATAGATAACTGAGTTAATCTGAAACTTCTATTTCTGTTTAGGTTACGGTCATGGATCGACAAATATTTTGGATAATCGTTTTTTTTTTTCGGTTTCTGTTACAACGCTCCATAACATCCCTAAAACACGCCTGTTCTACAACAAACAATCTATCTCTGTAATCCTGACGATTAAATGTAAAAAATACACAGCTTTATAATTTAATTTTGGAACAAACAATTTGACATTACCTAAAATATTACTTTCGGTGGCAAACCCATTTGGAATCTTGCCATCCGTAATCTAATGAGTCTTGAGACATTGATCATGGCAATGTCATTTATTTCCCGAGCTGTATACTTAAGCAGGCATAATTTTAGTCACGCAATTTCAAGCCTCCTCCCAAAAAGTTGGGAAGACTCGTGCCCAGCAGTGGGACGTATTACTCGTACTATTACGGTTGCCATTACTACGAGTATTTATATTATTACGCAAGCATTAAAACTTCCATGATTCGCCAATTCGAAAAAAAATCAAAATCTTTAGGCTTTCATAATTTAATTTTAATAAGTTTGGCGTAACCCTGACTTTTGTTTTCTTATTTCCTTTACATATTATTAACAACAAGAAATATTGCACATCGAGCCTATGAAAGTGACAATAACTAGTTTCAACTTCGTAGAGCGTTATCTCTGCTGTACACTGCCTACGTAATCATCCGTAGACTGGAATTGCTCAAAACTAGATCAAAATGGTCGACAAACATCAGATAGGTAAGGTGCGAAAGAGATAACGCTCTACAGACCCGAAATAAGCCGAAGTCTCCTTCTTAAGGTCAATGTGCAATATTCCTTGTGGTAACTGTATGTTGATTTAACTAGTACATAATATCTACACTTGCGAGCTTTAAACTGGAATCACATAAACTGGGGTAACAATATATATAAAACAATAATAACCCAAGTGTATTTTTTACTGGTGGTAGAGCTCCAGTGACGGAGCTCGCGGGCGTAGGCACCACATTACCTAATATACTTGCCGCTAAATGGTAGTGTTCAGCACTATCGTGTTCCAGTCAGGTGGTAATGAAAGGCTCTGTAATTTCCGGCACAGAGGCATAACACCTAATGCCTCAGGAGTGGCAGCGCATCTGCATTTTGACCTCTGGTCATAGACACCCTCTATAGGCTGCAGTCATCACTTAACATCAATGTGAACTGCAAGCTTGTTTGCCACTTTTATTACACAAAAAAAAAAAGATTTAATAATACACTTTATAATCGGACAAGAGAGCAAGAACAGCTAAGTAACGTTTTGAGGAAAAGTGGCTGTAAGACCTATCTCCAATAGCAATGGTTAAGTGTTGTTTAGGTCGCTTAACGTTATTTACTTGTTTCACCAAAAGATCGTGGCAGTTAATGTTTGTTGAAACCATAGATACTTTATAGCAATATTTTAGCGTATGAATGGATCTAATTTAGTAAGGGTATCCACACAGTTTTTGCTCTTAAGCCCTTTTCTGTACATATTTTTCGTTGCTAATTGTCTCTCAGATCTATGTTCATTAAATTTATGTATGTCGTTTGCATATATTATACAAAATTTTTGGTCCCACAGATACGTCTCTTTCTGTTCATGGCTTTACATGAATTTTTATGAACTTGTTAACAACATTAATGCTAATGGCCTTCTTTTTCCTTTTTATTTTGAATTATGAACTGAATTTCATGCAACAGCAGAAAAATAAATATGATTAGATTTTTCATTTAATGAAAGTGGCAAACAAGTATGCAGCTCATTTGGATGCATGTCAGCTGCATCTACTATTTATAGGCTGCAGTCATCACTTGTTGACACACGATGTTAAGTGATGACTGCAGGCTATAGATATATACACAAAATCGCGAGGTCAAAATGCAGATGCGTTGCCACCCCTGAAACCTAAGTTGTTATGTCTCTTATTTAAAGAAAAATGGAAAGAAAAATTTGACTTCAGGCGAGACTCGAACTCGCGGCCTATTGGGAATCTAGTCCAGCCGCTCTTCCAATTGAGCTACTGATGTCCTGCCCGATTTGTCAAATCTTTCCTTCACATTTATTGCATTGCTTTATGGTAGCAGTAGCGCCATCTATTGCCAACTATGCTAGTTAGGCAACCGATATAATAGACTTTGCAATTTATTGAATATCGTAAAGAAGTCGCTCTTACCCTTAATAATTGTTTTATATTATTTCGCATTAACACATGCTTGTGAAATATATTGGAAAATAAGAATATAAGAAAAATGGAAATAAAAAATTGACTTCAGACGAGACTCGAACTTTTTTCTTTCCAATTTTCTTTAAAATAAAATATATTTCACAAGCATGTGTTAATGCGAAATAATATAAAACAATTGTTATGTCTCTGTTATAGTTATCGCGGTGCCATACATTAAAATCTAACCGGAACACGGCAGTGCTGTACATGTACACTACCATTTGGCGGCAGATAGATTAGGTAAAGTAGTGGTGTCTAAACCCTTGAGCTCCTTCACTGGAACTCTACCACAGGGCAATGTTTTCAAACTCAATTATTTTCCAAACGTAACAAATATGATATTTGACCAAGACAACCTGGTGGTAGAGCTCCAGTGACGGAGCTCGCGGGTGTAGGCACCTCTGCATTACCTAATATACTTGCCGCTAAATGGTAGTGTTTAGCACTATCGTGTTTCGGTCAGGTGGCAATGTACGACCCTGTAATTTCCAGCACAGAGGCATAACACCTTAGGCCTCAGGATTGGTAACGCATCTGCATTTTGACCTTGGTCTTTGTGTGGGTGTCTATAGGCTGCAGTCATCACTTAACAGCAATGTGAACTGCATGCTTGTTTGCCACTTCCATTATAGAAAAAAAATCGGTAAAAAGTTAAAGCCTTCATTTTTAATTCACATTCCCTCGAGAAACCGGCAAATAAATATTTGAGGATTAATCTTGCTTAACCTTTTCGCATTTATCATTTCTTTTACGGTGTATTTCAAATAATAAGTCGACTTAAATAGCAGTTTGAATACTGCTTGAATTCACTGCGTAATATTTTGTGCAATGGTAATGATGCACATATTGTGGTTGTTTAAAGGGGCCGGAAGAACTCAAAACTAACTAACCAAGTCTAGTATTGTTCGAAAGTTGAGTCGAGAGTATATTGACAGTCGAATACAAATTTTAATGATCAACGGTTTCACTGGTGGTAGAACTCGACCTAGCCGCTAAATAGAAGTGTTATCGTGTTCCGGTCAGGTGGTTAGGTGGTCCTGTGTGTAGCCCTATGTATGGCACAGAGGCATAACAGCTTCGACCTCAGAAGTAGCAAAATGAAGTGAAAATCTCAGGTTTTATGTAGATGTTAATTTATGCATTAACTGCCTCAGTAGCGTAATGGTAGCAGGCCACTACTATTACGCTGGCGGACCTGGGTTCGATTCCCGGGTCGGGGACTATCAGGGATAACGGTTTAAAAATCCTTTATCTCTACTTCTATTGGGATTTTTCCATTTTCTGGAAGTTTCCCAGTACCCCGGAGTTTGGTAATGTGCCCGGAGATGGCAACAGGTTCGCCACCTATTACATGGGCCAAAACGTAACCGGCGAGTCGTGGGTGCTTGCATCTATGATTGAATGCATGCATTTACCTCTGCCTACCCCTTCGGGAATTACAGGCGTGAAGTTACGTTTTTTTTTAAGTTACCATACTATCGGCCTGTTTGCACAGGTGCCATGACATCTACATCACTAATGTCATAATAAAATATATCCTATAGCACAGGACACCTTAATAGTGTATCTTTCTGATTGTGAAAGAATTTTCATGAATGGTTCAGTATTTTAAATTAGCCCCTACAAACAAACAAACAAACAAACAATCAAAGTTACAAACTTCATCTCTTTATAATCTTAATATATATAAATCTCGTGTCACAATGTTTGTCCTCAATGGACTCCTAAACCACTTAACCGTTTATAATAAAATTCGCACACCATGTGCAGTTCGATCCAACTTGAGAGATAGGATAGCTTACATTACGCTATGACTAATAGGAGCAGAGCAGCGCGGGCGAAGCCGGGGCGGGCCGCTAGTATTAGTATAAATAAAGCAGCTGTTGCACGGATACGCTCACTTAACTTGACACTATTGCCATTCAGCTTTGTACTTTCAACACTTTTTTGCAGAACCTTTGTTTCGTCTACTTCACTTCCCACTGAATTAATGAAGACATTGCTCTGAAGTTTCAAGTTGTTTTGCCTTAATCCAAGAAACGAAGAAAAATAGTCCGTTCTGAAAAAGTTTTTTTTTATGTTATGTTTTGACGACCCGGTTAGTCCAGCGGTGTGAGATGACCGTTTGATTCGAAGGGTCGCGGGTTCGATCCCCGCACCGGGACAAATATTTGTGTAACCTGCAGATGTTTGTTTCGGGTCTGGGTGTTTGGGTGTATGTGTTGTATGTGTGCAGCGGCACCCACGACACCGGTTTATACCTACTGTGGGGCTGTGAGTGTAAGCGTATTATTATTATTTATTTATTTATGTTTTGTAGGTGGCAAACAAGCATGCAGTCCACATTGATGTTAAGTGATGACTGCAGCCTATAGACACTTACACAAAAGACCAGAGGTCAAAATGCAGATGCGTTTTTTTTTTTGTATGTTATGGAAGTGGCAAACAAACATGCTGTCCACATTGATGTCAAGTGATGACTGCAGCCTATAGACACCCACACAAAGATCAAGGTCAAAATGCAGATGCGTTGCCACTCCTGAGGCCTAAGGTGTTATGCCTCTGTGCCGGATATTACAGGGCCGTACATTACCACCTGACCGAAACACGATAGTGCTGAACACTACCATTTAGCGGCAGATAAATTAGGTAATGCGGTAGTGCCTACGCCCGTGAGCTCCTACACTGGAACTCTACCACCAGTAACGAATTGTTGCTGTGAATGTTGGACGAAGAATTTTTAAAACCGCCGTCGTTTCTTACTTTGCATAGTTGACAATTGTTCAACTATGGTTCAACTCATTTACATGTTATGCGCAAAGTTACATTGAACTTCTTGACCCAGTATTGACTATCGAGAGCTAAAACTTTGTTAGATATTTCTCAAGAATTCCTTTGAAATTTTCTTGATTTGTTTCCTTATAAGAAATATTTTTTTTCTTATTTTGTCTCATGTCTCAGTGTTCAATTTTGAATTTCTTTTTCTTTTTATATAATGGAAGTGGCAAACAAGCATGCAGTTCACATTGATGTTAAGTGATGACTGCAGCCTATAGACACCCACACAAAGACTAAGGTTAAAATGCAGATGCGCTACCACTCCTGAGGCCTAAGGTCTTATGGCTCTGTGCCGGAAATTACAGAGCCGTAAATTACCACCTGACCTGAACACGACAGTGCTGAACACTACCATTTAGCGGCAAGTATATTGGGTAATGCGGTGGTGCCTACGCCCGCGAGCTCCGTCACTGGAGCTCTACCACCAGTATTTCTACTTTAGTGTTAATAAAACTACCATTAGATGCCTGTTTTGTAAGGCTCTTGTCAAGTATATTTAAATTTAGACGTTGGTATTGAAGTTTAATAGAACTATTAAGATAGTTTATACATCTTCTATACATCTATACGTAAAATAAAATACAAATAAATAAAATTGGAGAGTCTGTTTGTAATATAAAAAAAAACAGCTTTTTACTACATATATTTCTGTATGTATGCACGGCATATACACCAAAACAACATTTTTACAATTTTTGTCTGTCAGTCTGTCTGTTTGTTCCGGCTAATCTCGAGAACGGCTGAACCGATTTTGACGGGACTTTCACTGGCAGATAGCTTTTATTTAGGAATTATCTTATACTAGCTGTACCCACGACCTCGTCCACGTAGATACTGAATAATAGTTTTGTCAAATTCTACGCGGACGAAGTCACGGGCATAGCTAGTATTAAATAAATGTAAACGATGTGATTGAGTCAAGTTACTGCCGTTGCTTTTGGCACCGACATCTCGAACCAGCTACTACTCGTATATCAATGTAAATTTGCCTAAAACTTAACGTAGCACCGGCGTCGCGCGCACGTAGATCTTTAATGCCATCGTAGATATCTCGTAGAGTGTAAACACGTATCGAATACGTGCGTAGTTGCATAGTTATTATTACTAGCGGGTTTACATGGCATGTACGTTTTATATAGATAGCTTATATAGATAACTTCCAGCTACCAGTTTACACTATAACATACTCGTTAACTCGTTAACACTATCGGTATAAATACGCATTATATATGAAAAAAATATTTAGTGTAAGTATATAATGGGGAAAAAGTCTTTTCGCATTATAGTATGTATGAATTTGTAATAAGATCTCTTTGACTGTAGTATTTGTATCTGGCTGGTTTTGGTATCATTGAAAGTTAAAATTTTGAAAAAACATAATTCCAAATTCAAATTAGGCAAATGTGTTATTTTCATTTGTTTTTCGTACTGTCAAGATGAGTGAATCCAATGAAGAAATTCGATACATTTTAAAATTTTACTACAAAAAAGGTAAAAATGGAACGCAAGCCGCGAAAAAAATTTGCGATGTTTATGGACCTAGTGCAGTGTCTGTGAGAGTAGCACAAATTTGGTTTAAGCGTTTTCAATCCGGAATTTTTGATGTCAAAGATGCACCTCGCTCTGGTCGCCCTATTACGGATAAAATGGATGCCATTTTTGAAAAAGTGGAGCAAGAACGACATATCAGTAGTTACGACGTAGCTGAAGAACTGAGAATTGATCACAAAACAGTTTTGGCGCATTTGAAAAAAGCTGGATACAAAAAAAAACTCGATATTTGGGTAACTCACGAGCTCACTGAAAGAAACCTAATGAACCGTGTACTCATTTGTGATTCTTTGTTACGACGTAATGAAACCGAATCATTTTTGAAGAAGCTGATAACTGGTGATGAAAAGTGGATCACGTACGTACGACAAGAACGTGCGAAAAAGGTCGTGGTCAAAGGCCGGTCAGGCTTCACAGACTGTGGCGAAACCCGGGTTAACTCGCAATAAGGTGATGTTGTGTGTGTGGTGGGATTGGAAGGGCATTATTCATTATGAGCTATTACCACCAGGCAGGACTATCGATTCTGAACTCTACTGCGAACAACTGATGAGATTAAAGCAAGAAGTTGAGAGAAAGCGGCCGGAATTGATCAACAGAAGGGGTGTGGTGTTTCATCATGATAACGCTAGACCTCACACATCTATAGCCACTCAGCAAAAATTAAGAGAGTTTGGCTGGGAGGTGTTAATGCATCCGCCGTATAGTCCTGACCTTGCACCTTCAGATTTCCACCTGTTTCGGTCTCTTCAGAATTCTTTATGCAATGTTAGGTTAACAGCACGAGAGGACTGCCAAATCCACTTGTCGCGGTATTTTGATGAGAAGTCCCAAAATTTTTATAGCAATGGGATCATGTCCCTACCTACAATATGGCAAAAGGTTATCGAACAAAATGGTACATACATACTTTAGTTAAATTTAAATAAACTGTATTAAAAAAATGTTTTGAATTATCTTAAAAAATGCGAAGAAACTTTTTCCCCAACCTAACATTTATTATCATTGTATAACCAAAGAATATATTTTTATTTTTTGTCTAAAATCTGCTTGACATCCGTGGAACACAGGGTCCCAGATGCAAATCAGCTTCAAGCCGTTTAATGTTTTCGACTTGACATGAAGCTGATCTGGTCTCCCATTTGGACCAGCCGTGAGACTTAATCTTTTTTTGTTAACTATTGTTGTTTTTTCTTGTCCAATTCTATAATTTTTTGTAATCTTCTTCTAATAATTTCGCTTTTTGTTTTCTTTGTTTTTTGTTTAATGTTTTCTTTCATTCGACAACGTTAATCACGTCTAAGATGAACAGAAAATAGGCTAAAAGTAATCATCACTCCAGCAGAATGACGTCCACTGCTGGACAAAGCCTTCCCCAAAGACGGCCACGACAGTGTCGTGAGTCATTAGAGGAGAATATGCCATAATCGCCACGCTTGGCAGGCGGATTGGTGATCGCAGTGATGGTAGTTTTATCGCGGGATACTTCTGCCCATCCCGCGTTGTTATATTTACTACCGTCCTATTGCAATGGTTCGACCGCCATTGTTCGGTTGACTGACTGCACTATATGCAGGAGTGGGCAATCTAAGTGCTAGTAAAATTATACTTTATAAAAATGTCATATCACGTTAAGGACATCTGAAAATGCCAGAATAATGTGTTTAAGTTTAATTTAGTCTAACTTTGAATTGAATTTCCTTTTAAACACACGACTAAACTTTTCGTGTCTTTGGATTTTTTTTTCATCAGTAAACTTTAATTTTTGTCATCGATACGTTCTTCATATGCTTTGGAATGGGATACTTTATTTAGTTAAATAAGTCCTGTTCTATCCAATGAGATCTCAAGATATTATTATCTTACGAAATCGATAGGGGTAGGTAATATAATATGTATAGAGTATTTAATAATTTTGAAACTGCTGTAAGACGAACGTCACCTCAGTTTGCCCGAGACATCTGCGTGTTCCTCCACACTTATTATCACATGAGACAAATTTCCTAAGTAAAATAAATGTCAAAAAAATCTACAAAACTCGGATGTGTGTCGGTTGTAAGCACGGAATAGATAAATAAGGATGGAAAGGCCTTTGCTTCAATAAAGTATTAGAACCAGTGTCGCCGCTTTTCTCCCACCATGCAGTTTCTTACACAAATGTAACACCATCTCGACAATCACCCACACATTAATCTCAGAGCAGCTATTCGTTTGCGTAATTTTTTTGCATATTATTTTTTGCATTTTTGCATACTAAGATGTAACGCCCGTAGACAATAAACACTCGCACGCACACAACAATATACTCACCAATAAACTAGTCTAAGTGTAGCGAACGCATTACATGCTGTACATTGCCAGCGGAGACAGTAATAGCGTTAATTGAGCGAGTGCTTAACGAGCAATGTATTCGCTAGCAGTAACGTTTAAATAATGCAGTTTAAGTTCGAATATTCACTTTGCATATTTATATGTTTTTTACAAGTATTATAACAATAAATGTTATTTTATACCCGAGGTCTGACATTCCATATTACATGTTAAAATTGGCCCTACATGGTATTTTACCAAGATATTCGTAATCGATTAAATAGCTATATAGGTATTCAACCTATCTGTGAATAAGCTAAGTTCATTTTTGGAATCCCTCATCAACTTCTTTTCGCAATGAAAATAAAAAAACAATCCGTCCACGGCTGATCTCCAATCTCATAAATTATTGTCTAATAATTATTTAGGGCCGCAAGGGGACTTTTGCTATCAACCCACTCTTTGGTACTTAAGTCTACAATCTACAATAGAAAGTAGGATTAAGTCAGCAACGCGTACTAAAAAATACATTACTTTGGTTTGTAATGGCTGAGTTTAGAACTTTTCGTGCTCTTGGGAAATGAGCGAAATAAAAGGAAAAACGTTCAAAGAATTTGCATACAAATTACGTAGAAATATTGTAATGAAGGAAATGAATAAGAACTTTATTTGAATGTACAATGGCATATAAATCGACATTATAATTAAGGAAAAGAAAGCCCTCAGCGCCCATAAATTCCTCATTATCGAATCCATTTTACTTTTAAACGGTACCAAGTAGACACATAAAAAGGTGTTATATACACACGAAACGGTGCTAAGATCGAGACTGTATCGCGCGCTGTTCTTTTCGTATTAAATTATATTTTTTTCTATGTAACAATAAATAATTAAGTAAATGAATCAATCTTTCAGATTGTTAAAATGGGATTAGTTTGTTCAGTAGTCTGGTGGCAGCAGGTCCAGTGGTAGTTTGGTAATGTACCTGTAGATGTCATTAGGCTCTCCAACTGTTACATGAGCCAAAACGTATCCGGCGAATCGTGAGTGTTTACACGTTTGCTTGAATTCATGCATTTATCTCTACCTCGGGGAACATAGACGTAAAGTAACGTAGGACATATTTATACAGAAAAAGTGTGTAAATCTTATATATATAAAAATAAATAAAATTGGAGTGTCTGTAATATAAAAATAACCGCTTTTTACTAAATGCATATGTATATGTACACGGTACATATACCAAAACAACATTTTTTACAGTTTTTGTCTGTCTGTCTGTTTGGCGGGGCTAATCTTCGGAGCGACTGGACCGATTTTGACGGGACTTTTCACTGGTAGATAGCTGATGTAATAAGGAGTAACTTGGGCTACTTTAATACTAACTTCGCATACGACTTCGTCCGGGTAGATACTGAACAAACATAAATTCTCACGCGGACGAAGTCGCGGGGAGAGCTAGTATAATATATAACACAACGTAATGTTATTAATTAAATCAACGGTTACGAAAATCACCAAACATTTATGACACAAATTACAAAAATATTCACCAAATTGTTAACGGAAATACGCGACAACCGTCGCTTGGCACGTGTGACTGGTATGACGGAAACGCGTTAATTAGAGAGTGATTAAGTTATTCAGCAGCTTACGGTGGCATTATACGCCAAGCGTTTAACATTAAGAGGTTGATTTTACGCATTAAATAACTCGTTGACTCATAAATTTGAAGCTAAAAGCAATAATTAATTTTTATTTATTTGTATAGATTCTAATAATTATATGTACAAATTTTATGTATTTAAGCACATGTGACTGACTGATATCCGTGTAGCAAGGGACGAAGGCGAAGCGTAGGCAGGCCCGCACGAGGTGGACCGATGATCTAATCAGAAGGTTTTGGTCTATCCGCGGTCAGGACCGTTCGTTGCACATATCTTTCTGCTTTTGTCCAGCACTGGACGTCTTTCGGCTGAAATTATGATCATAATAATAAATTGATTTCTGATATTATAGAAAAATATAAAAAATACACACTGCAAAATTAAAAAAGGGAAGAAAACATCAGATAGTAGCGAATGCGATGCTGCTAAGTACGTAAAAAACCATGTCTTACTGCAATTAAATTTTCAATGAAAATTGACCTTTTACTGAATATTTATAGCGGCGTAGTATTAACTACCTCCAATTGATAATTGATCCAGTTGAATCCTATCTCCTTCACATCAGACGACACATCAACGCTCACCTACACTAGGTGTTCGTTATTCGTTGGTCAAATTTTTAGAGTATCGTACTCAACAAAATTTAATAAACGATAATTTTTTTAAGTAATGGAAGTGGTAGTTCACATTGATGTTAAGTAATTACTGCAGCCTATAGACACTTACACAAAGACCAGAGGTCAAAATGCAGATGCGTTACCCGTTCTGAGGCCTAAGGTGTTATGCCTCTGTGCCGAAAATTACAGGTACATTACCACCAGACCGGAACACGATAGTGCTGAACAGTACCATTTAGCGGCAAGTATATTAGGTAATGCGGTGGTGCCTATGCCCGCGAGCTCCGTCACTGCAGCTCTACCACCAAAGAGAAGTCATTATCCCTCAGGTTGAAAGTACGTCTTTTTGCTAAATTGAATCCTAAAAAATCTAATCAAATACCTACATCTCATTTCTTTGTATCATCTCACGAGACCCTTTTTATCTACATATTAAGGATCCTCGCAATACAAAACCTTAATATTTTTTGTGCATGCCATACAAAACTTTCATATTTCGCAAAGTATATTGAAAACGGAGATATTTTTTTACAGAAAGGGAAAATAAATTATGGAATTATAATGGTACCTACGGAAATATAAAATGGTTATCATGGTTATGAGCAAACTTTTTGCTTTCGAGTTCATACATAGAAGCGAAGGGTGAATATAAATATAAATGTATGTCTTTGGAACTAACTTATGTATTGTTGTTATTTTTTTTTGTAACTTTGGGGCGTTCCAGGAAGCTGTCACAATTATTTGTAACTAGAAAAACAGACCGAACCGAACAAATATATATATAGTTATATTTTTAGATCACTCTAGAAGAGAATAGAAAAAACCCATAACTGAAATTAAAACAAAAACGTACATGCTAAAGGTGTCTTGGTTTTCCAAGACAACACATTTGAACTAATTTCTCGAACATATTTTTTTAAAGTTACGAGGTTGGATCCAAAAGTTCGTGGCCCAAACTACAAGGAGACATGACATCTTTTTAAATTTACCGTCATTTGTTAGTATGTCTTCTATTGATTTATTGTGCGCAGTTTCATTCCGATACTGCACAATATAAATTTTCTGTGATTATTAGTTTGAAGCATTCTGACGCGATTTTCAATAATGGAGAAAATTGAACATCGTGCAGTCATTAAGTACCTCAATAAAAAAGGCCTGTCACCAAAAGACATCCATCAAGATATGGTGGGCACTTTGGGGGAGTCTGCTCCATCGTATTCCAGTGTCAAGAAGTGGGTAGCTGAGTTTAAGCGCGGTCGTGAGAGCATTGAAGATGATCCTAGGAGTGGACGGCCTACAACCTCTACCAGGAAAGAAAACATCGATAAAATTTGTGATCTCGTACTGGGTGATCGACGTTTGACCATCGGTAAGATAGCTGAGACAACAGACATTAGTTATGGCCGGGTGCAACACATAATAACGAAAGAATTGCATAAGGTTTCTGCTCGCTGGGTCCCGAGGTTGCTTTCAGCTGAACAAAAACGAGTTCGATTCACAATTTCGCGAGACTGTTTGGAACTTTTTGAGACTGATCCCGAGGACTTTTTGTCTAGATTTGTTACCATGGGTGAAAGCTGGGTTCACCACCATATTTCTGAATCAAATCAACAATCCAAACCGTGGAAAAGATCTGACTACACCGAAAAAGGCTAAAGTCGTTTTGTCGACTAACAAAGTCATGGCTTCTGTTTTTTGGGATGCGAAGGGCATTATTTTTGTAGATTATTTACCGAAAGGTCAAACTATTAATTCTAGTTATTATTGTAACCTTTTACGAAGACTACGAGAAGAAATAAAAGAAAAAAGGCCGGGAATGTTGCGTAAGAAAGTTTTGTTCCATCAAGACAATGCACGTGTTCACACTTCGGTTGAAACAATGTCTGTAATCCATGATTGTGGCTACGAATTGCTGCTCCACCCACCTTATTCGCCGGATTTAGCCCCCTCAGATTATCATTTATTTCCAAATTTAAAAAATATTTGGGTGGCTCGAAATTTTCGACCAAAGATGAGGTGATAGTCGCAGTAAACGAGTATTTCGCCGACCTTGCGGAATATTTTTTTTTCGAGGGGATAAACAAGTTGCAGTTGTGGTGGAAGAAGTGTGTTGAGCTAGATGGAGACTATGTCGAAAAATAAAAATAAAATTAGACCCACTTTTCTTTCATTTTCTTGGTCGGGCTTCGAACTTTTGGATCCACCCTCGTATAAAGGTGGCAAAAAAACATGCATTTCACACGGATGTTAAGTGACAAATGCAGCGTAAAACTACCTACACAAAAACCAGACATCAAAATGCAGATACGTTGCCATCGCTGAGGTCCAAGTTGTTGCGCCTCTGTTATAGAAATTACGGGTCCATACAACCATTTCAACTGTTTTATAAAGTGGCTTTATAGTAGATTATAAATCTATGAACCTAACATGAAAGTCAACATTAGGTTGCCCAATCGGTATACAAAGATAGAAAAGATATTTTCAGATCCCCTTTGTAATGGATTTTATTTTTGCTCGAGCCTTATTCAAATATCCGGAAACACTATCCGAGATGATGTAACAAAACAAAAGAAAAGGAAAACAGAAATGGAAACATTACGATCTCTATGGTGACCCCCAACTTTGTGCAGAACAAAAGAAGATTGAAATGCGATCTTCCAATACCCTGTCACAAGCACTGAGTAAAAGCATTGGTACAATGGGTTACTAGATCTTAAAAATGTATTTTTACCTTTTGTTTATGGTGTTCACGAGTGCTGCTAATTGTTTGCCTTTAGTCTTATCCAGGATCCAATTCGAAAAATAATATTTATGTTTATAATTTCTTTGTGGTCCACGTTACGAATACGTACACGGTGATTGTCTATATATAGGCCAACCTATTTTTTTTGTAACAATATTAGCAAACAATTCTACAGTTCAGATTGGTGGTAGGTGCAGTTTACCAATAAGACAATAAATGTAAGAAGTCATAAGTCGTTCAATGAATGGGCGACGGTTGGAATACATAAGAGTAGACAGAGATTGTATGACCTGTATGGAGAAAAGTCACATAATCACACAAATTCGTTTAAAAATCATGTTAAATTATATTCGAAAATATTCAAGAAAGTGTGTTTTGCAGCCAAGGCACTTCACATTAAAAATAAAATTAAAAATTCAAATAACAAAATTAAAGCGACTTGGAATGTAATTAATAGTGAAACTGGGAAACAAGCTGAACGCAACTCTGATTTTAAATTAATAATTGACAATAAACATGTTACTACTGACGAAGAAGTTGCTTTAGCATTTGAAACATTCTTTGCTAATATTCCAGTTTCTTTGACTGGAGACCTCATTTCATCGCCTACCGTCGCCGAATCATTATTGAAAAAAAATGTACATCAAAGTAAAACTATATTTAATTTTAAGTTAGTTAATACTGCGGATGTTATACATGCCTTTAAGTCTATTAATATTAAGAACACAACTGATTTATGGGGCTTATCTGTAAAAGTTGCATATGAAATAATGGATGTGATTGCACCTTACCTAGCGGCAATGTTTAATAATAGTATTGTAAGGGGTATATTTCCTGACTTAATGAAACATAGTAAAGTGATTCCTCTTTTTAAATCTGGTAGTACAAGTGACCCCACAAATTTTAGACCAATTTCTGTACTACCTATCTTAAGTAAAATTTTTGAAAAACTTATTTTAATTCAACTACTTGCACACTTTAACCATCATAAACTTTTACATTGTCGACAGTTTGGATTTACTAGGGGTCGTTCAACTACCGATGCAGGTGTTGAACTTGTCAAACACATTTTTGAAGCTTGGGAAAAATCACATAATGCACTAGGGGTATTCTGTGACTTATCTAAAGCATTTGATTGCGTTCAGCATGAAACATTGGTCAGAAAGTTATATCACTACGGCCTTCGAGATACCGCTCTCGAGCTTATGACTTCATATTTAAACAATAGAAATATGTGTGTTGATGTAAATGGGACAAGATCTCCCGGGACTTCAATGGATATGGGGGTCCCACAGGGCTCTATTTTAGGGCCATTTCTTTTCTTAGTCTATATTAATGACTTACCCTACATTATCAATGATGGCCAAGAGATGGTATTGTTTGCTGATGATACTTCTTTAGTGTTCAAAATTAAAAGACAGGAGGTAGATTTTGACTGTGTAAACAATACTCTCTCTAATATAGTACATTGGTTTAGCGCCAATAACCTTTCGTTAAATAGCAGTAAGACAAAATGTATTAAATTTACTACTCCTAACGTAAAACAGGTTGAAACCAATGTTAAGATAAATGAGGAAGTATTGGAGATCGTAGAGTCCACGGTATTTCTGGGCATTACCGTGGATGCTAAATTGCAATGGGGTCCCCATATTGCCAAATTAGCTAATAGACTTAGCTCGGCAGCATTTGCTGTGAAAAAGATTAGACTATTAACAGACGTCGAGACGGCTCGCCTTGTTTATTTTAGTTATTTTCACAGTATAATGTCCTATGGCATTTTGCTATGGGGAAATTCCGCCGACGTCAACACTATTTTTGTACTGCAAAAGAGAGCTGTCCGGGCTATCTACGGGTTGAGTCCGAGGGTATCTCTTAGAGATAAATTTAAAGAAATAAATATTCTGACTGTAGCTTCGCAATACATTTATGAAAATGTATTATATGTCCGTAAAAACATTAATGAGTTTCCTACAATAGGTAACAATCACAGTATAAATACTAGGAACAAATACAAGTTGTCCATGCATGCAACGCGGCTGAATAGGGTCAGTAATTCTTTTAGAGGTCAATGTATACGGTTCTTTAATCAAATCCCCAAAAACGTTCAAAGTCTATCGATCAATAAATTTAAGAAAGTAATGATAGAACGTTTATATAAATGTAATTACTATAAGACCAGTGATTATCTTACTGATAATACGTCTTGGGATTATAGCGATCGCTGCCAGGCTATTTCATGATCCTGTGATTTCGTGTATTCAGTAATTAGTATCTACTATTGTTAAGGGTTGAATAATGTGAATACCCTGGCTGAAAATGAATTCCATCTTTTATTTTGCCGTATGCATATCCGGAACAGTCATGCACGCTTAAATGTCTTTGCCTTTGGCGGCGTCGTGTGGCGGGTTGCTCACTTCCCTCTAAAATGGTCGAGGAGGGCAATGGCTGTCACATGCGTCATACTCGTGAACGGGTGCTGTTGGTGGGGACTGGTCTGTTCTGGTTTGCAGGGGCTACATCACATTTAATAGATAGCAGTTTATTTGCATCTATGCTATGGACGTTGACATTATTTGATTTTTCACGATAATCTGTACTAGATTTAAGCTTTCATTTAAAAGAGCTCTTACTGAGTTTGTTGGGTAGCGGAGTTCTTCTCAGTAGTGACTGCACTTGGAACTCTGCTAAGTGAATAACATTGATCTTGACGAATAAGTTTTTCTTTTTCTTCATTTATTATCATTGAAGGAATCGAAAAATTTTATGATTATTATGTTTTAACCAAATAGTTTAAATTTTAATTTTTAATTTACTATTAATATATGATTTTTCTTTACGATATGTAATGGTTATTCGCTCTAGGTAGTTTATGATTTATTGACGTTTTGAAAGTATCTGTAAAGATCTATTCGAAATAAAAATATTTTCTATTTCTATTTCTATTTCTATTTCAAAAGAGTGAAATTCTGCAAAAGCTTCTGACGACCATTCAGTCAGAAGTAGTATGCAAAGCGTATGCGAATGTAAAGAATAAGGCCTCCATTAATTCCTTGTAAATCCTTACTAATATTATGGGTACTTCTCTTGGTACTAAAATCAAATAGCACGTGGGTAAGACCCGAGGAACAGCTCATATTGGTTGCAAGTTTGAAGTATACCCAGATGTTATTTTTAAGTTGCACTTATTGTGTCTCAAACTTTACCCGCCCAGTTGTTTGGCAAAGTGAAGATAAATAGGCTCTGAGTACAAAATAAGATAGGATCTGTGCCAAGTGAACTCAGAAAACATAAAACAAAAGTTTGAACTGTCTGATAAGCTAAGAATGCAACTAAGATAATCTGGTCATTAAAATAAAAATTACACTTTTCATCACATTTATAAACGTATGTTTAGAAATCAAGATCCCGTATCTTAGAAGAACCGAATAAACGGATCCTTATAGTATTACTTTGTTGTCTGTCTATCAAGACTCTCTTTCTACTTCAATTCCATGATAAACATTTCGATATAAAGAACAAAACACCCTGAACCCGACAATTCAAGCAAGTGTAATATCGCAGTCGAAAGCACTTATCGAGATTGAACCAAAAAAGTTTGTCGCTGTGCACAAACAAATAGTGCTCGTCAAAAGTGTCGAAACATGAATTTCGTCTTGTCACTGAATAGCGAGCAAATGCAATCTTAAATATTACCATAACAAATTTTCGCCGTCATCCATGTATCGCAAAATATAAGCAATCGTCGTAATGGAATGTTAAGTGTTTTTGTTGCCCCAAAAAATGACAAATATTCAGCTTTCATCATTACATACACACAGGTAGGGAATGTAGCCTACAAACTTGTAAATTAAAACTAGAGTTCCAATTATATCTCTAATGAGGCAGTAATTTGTTTCTATGGTATACTTTAATCATCTTACTAACCGGCAGAGCAAACTCTAACCATGATAACCATTTTATATTTCCGTAGGTACCTACATACCTATTATAATTCCATAATTTATTTTCCCTTTCTGTAAAAAAATATCTCCTTTTTCAATATACTTTGCGAAATACGAAAGTTTTGTATGGAATGCACAAAAAATATTAAGGTTTTGTATTGTGAGGATCCTTAATATGTAGATAAAATTCACCTTCAAGCGGAAAATTAGAGAACACTATTTGAATTTACTTTCTTAGAAGTCACAAGTTTGGCATTCATCGTTGGATTTTCCTTAAAATATTTGATTTGAATTGTATGTATGTGTTTGTATATATATATATATATATATATATATATATAATCTATATTATATATACCATATGTATAGTTGCTGTATATATGTAATTTTTAGCTACAGATAATTCTACGCTCTTAGAGTTAGGTGACATCGCCCTATCCATCCATCTGTTTTTCCGCAGCTCAGCTTTGAAAATATTTTGTACTACAAAGCTGCAATTGGCCATGATGATACAAATTTGCCATGTAGACAATGTGTTAAATAAAATCTTGAAAACTATTGACAAAAAAAAATAACCGCGGGTAAGAGAAACTGAGAGAGATATGAAAATATATAGTATACGGCTGTTTTGCTTTTTTTATCTCTTCCGATAAAAAAAAGCAAAACAGCCGTATACTATATATTTTCATATCCATGATATCAATCGCTAGATCTTTAGTGACCTCGGCTATTTTTTATGTAGTTGTGGAGGAAAACTGTGGAGGAATATTGCATCTGTGGCTTACTGGTATGACTTGGGTTCGGTTGCACCAAAATATTTGTTAAAGTTAATGTAAAATTTTACAAAAACTTTGACAAATATTATTACAAGTAAGTGATATTGAGTTATTTTTTCATTATAGACTAGCTGACCCGACACACTTCGTATTGCCTCACAATGAAATAATGTTTTAAAGGTTTGATAGATACAGACTATTTTATGGAAAATTAAAACTGTGGTTTTCACTATTTCCCTTCAATTTATTCATATTTTTTTACCTTTTAAACCTTCCCTGGACTTCCAAAAATCATTCAAAACTAAAATTAGCTAAATCGGTCTAGCCGTTCTCGAGTTAAGCGAGACTAACGAACAGCAATTAATTTTTATGTATAGAAAGATAATTCCCAAAAGCAACTTGCGAGTCTGGTGATGTGCCGACAAAATAAAAAATCCTTCTCTTTTAATTAAATTATAATCTTGATACGAATCAAATCGTTTACCATCCATTGAGAATTTAATAAAGAAACATAAAACAACCAAAACAATTAGATCGCCGTCGTAGATAAGGTAAAAGGGGAAAACAGTGATAGGTTGACAGCCACAAAACGTTGACGAAGGTTCAGGTTTATCTATTTGCGTGTCAAAGTGTCTAGATCGTGTACAAATTAACTATACAAACCATTTAACTATCATTTTATCTAGGTAATTATGATAGAAAAATAAGATAGAGGCGGAACGTAAAGTTTTTTTAATATTTAATGTAAGTGGCAAACAAGCAAGCAGTTCACATTGACGTTAAGTGATGACGGCAGCCTATAGTCACTTACACAAAGACTAAGCAAAATGCAGATGCGTTACCGTTCCTGAGGCCTAAGGTGGTATGCCTCTGTGCCGGAAATTACAGGGCCATACATTACCATGTGAACGTAACACGATAGTACTGAACACTACCATTGAGCGGCAAGTTTATTAGGTAATGCGTTGGTGCCTACGCCTGCGAGCTCCGTCACTGAAGTTCTACCACCAGTAAATAAACTGGATTGGGCAACAGCATCCTGCGAATCGCAGGCTGCTATAAAACTACCGCCACTGCGATCGCCAATCCCTCTGCCAAGCGTGGCAATGATGGCATAATAAATAATAATAATGGCAACCTATTATACGTCCCACTTCTGGTCACGAGTCTCTCCCCTTTTTGGAGGGAGGCCGGGAGCTAACTCCACCACGCTGCTCCAATGCAGATTGGTGGAGAAATTCATGGGGAAATTACGACGCTCCCCTAACACTGTTCTGAGGAAGGCTTTGCCCAGCAGTGGACGTCTTTCAGCTGAATGATGGTAGCTGCACATGATAGTTAGTTAATTTTGTTGCTTTTACTCGTCTACTTACAATAAAAATTAAAAAATGTCACATGTAGGATTTTAGTTGAATTTTCATATCTTGTGTACGTATTTGTATCTAAATATCATCCTTTCGCGCTTCTGAGTTCAAGTCGGCAGCCACAGCACTGTTTAACCTTCAGGAGTTACGAGACAATGCTGCGATATGTTGACAGTTATACTTAGCAATGCCTGAATAGCCAAATACGTGTAAACTTATTGAAAAAAAACACTAACCTCAAAACTTCAAAAAATAATACGAAAATCGTAATATTTTAATTAAAGTTTTGAGGTTAGTGTTTTTAGTTTTTAGGTAATATTTTAGTTATATCTTATAACAAAAATATTATAACTATTATACGGATTGATTGATTTTGTACGGAACTCTCGGTGCGCAAGTCCTACTCGCACTTGAACTGTTCTTTTTCGCATAATTCTTTCAAGAGTACCTTATACTCTATAGCAAAAGATAGAGAAAATACATAGAATCATGAAAAAATACTCAAAAAATAATTTGAATCGTTGCTTTTCTGTCGGAAATATTTATTTCATGTAATTTTTGTATGACAACAATATGTCGCCATGTTGCTACTATGACATTCTTGTTTTCAAAATATACTTACGACAATTAATTGGAGGTATGATATACGATTTGAATAGCTAAAAATGATTAAGTGTTTTATGCTTCTTCTCTCAATATAGTGGACAAGGTGCATGCCCAAGCTTTTTGGAAAGTCTCCTTTTAACTTAATAGAAATATGTTTCAAAGTAATTGGGGTCTACTTATCACAAGTCAAGGAGCTAAACTAGAACGTGATATCTCAGTAATCCAATTAAAATATTTTTCGAGGGGGCGTCGAAGGGTAATTAATAAGTTATTCATTAATGATAACGCCAACGGAAGCTTAAGATGTTCGTTAGCGTACCGGCACGTTGATGAGTATCGTTCTATTTATAACGTATTTATTATATTCATAAGCAGAGGTAACATGTATTCAAGCATACATGCAAACACCCATGGTTCCCCGGTTACGTTTTGGGCCAAATGTGGCGAGCCTGTTAACATCGCCGGGCACATTACCAATTCGTATCATATATCAATACTCCGCGATACTGGGAAACTTCCAGAAAATCGAATAACCCCAATAGAACCAGAGATAAAAAACTTTACACCTTTATCTCTGGTAGCTCTCGATCCGGGAATCGAACCTAAAAACCTGCTCCCATAACTGTTGAGTTAGTATTAATTATATCGGAAACAGCTCAACGTTGTCACGGTTGCACTAATTAGATGTGATAATGTTTCACGGTGTGGTTTAAGTTCAGAAGCAAAGCGTTTTTGTCATTTGTGTCATTTTATTGCCTGATAGGTATGTAAGGATTTACATAATTATTATTATGATTTAGTGTTACGGTATAAGGAATCAGTAATGTATTGCTGGGTAATGCAGATATTACGCTATCGTCACGTTTTACAAGTATGGTATAGCACTCGCAGATAAAGCTCAAACTAATCATAGCTGTCTATGTTATTTTTATTTGAGTAATCATCAAAATTGTCAAAAAAATAATAAATTTATGTATTCATGAGTATGAATAACGAAAATCCTTACTATTTAGAAGTTTAATTGAACATCTTATAGATCGATGTTGACACATGTGATTTTTATACGTAGGTACAGATTACCAATGTTTAAAAACATTTTTTTTATTATTAACAAAATTAATTAAACTCGTAATAATATATAAAATGACTAGGACACTGACTAGTTTCAGAAAAGGGCCAACTAGATTGCCAAAAATATTGATATCATGTATATATAAAATAGTCAAGAGCTGTTCGTTAGTCTGAAAACGGCTTTACTGATTTGCCTAATTTTGGTTTTGAATTATTTTTGGCTGTCCACGGAAGATTTAAAAGTTGAGAAAATGTGAAAACATTGTAAGGAAAATAGTTGAAACTACAATTTCATTTTCTCATACAAATAGTTTGTACCTGTCAAATCTTTCACTGATGATTTAATACTAAGAGGGTACGAAGCCGGGTCAGCTAGTACTTATTAAATATCTAAATCGCTTTAACGTATCCTTTGCACCACACGACATTCCCGCTTGTAGAGAATTTTGTTTTCTGTTCCCCTGGACTAGGATAAATTGGATGGTTCCGTTGAAATATACAGCGCTCCTTTAGGTGTTCCCTATATCTTCTGTTCAAACTGAGCCGCAATGTATCCGACCACACTGCAAGCTACAAGTTATGGCTTGTTCCAATTTATATTTATGCGATGCTATATTCTATTATATAAAAATAAGTCGGGTTTTCCTTCCTGACGTTATAACACCAGAACGCACGAACCGATTGCCACGGTTTTGCATTCGTTGGAAAGGTCTCGGGCTCCGTAAGGTTTATAGCAGATATAGAAGAAAATTGATAAAAAAATTCAACACGGGCGAAGCCGCGGGCATCAGCTAGTTGTACATAAATTATGAATCGCTGAGATAGGCTTCTAGGATCTAAGTTATAGGTTATTTTCTACCCCAGACAACGTTTATTCGTAACCAATTTCAAAAAGGAGAAAGTTCCATTTTCGACTGTATGTATATTTTTTTATTCGTGTGTCATTTTGTACACAACAGCCACAGTGGCACCAAGTTGAGATTTGATGATAACATCATGGGGAAATCGAGGGCAAACCTTCAAAAATTATATGTACATGTAAGGTTTTAGTTGTTTTCTTTATATATGTACGTATTTGCATCTGAATATCAACTTTCATGCTACTGAGCTCACCCTGAACTCCTTAACGGTGAGGAATTAAGAGTTTGTGTGTTTGGGTAGACGTGTAAGTTACTTCGACCTCGACATTTACACTAAAAACGAAAAAAAAATAACGATTTCAAAAGTCTACCACTAAAAACAGAATACAAATTTAATCCCAAAAGGCAATGCTAAAGACCAGGAACAAAGGTCTTTAATGGACGTATAATTGGCGGCCCTACAATATTATAATAAAATTATTTAAAGACCTGCCATAAAGATTTGCAGCTTTATTCGTTCTACTTTATTAGAATCTAAGTCGGTGATAGAGACTTAATTTATGCTTATAACAAATGTTTGATTCGAACGGCCTCCCAAATAGATTCACTTAATTAGTTAGTCAGCTTGTAACGAATCAGCTAATATTAGTCGTAGAACTAAATCGAATTATTTACTAAATGCTAAACTTGTTTATTGCCGCATAATAATATATATATACGCATATGACTGTGATTATTATGGACTTGAAAATAAAGCTCTTCAACTTGTTCAATCATACCTTAAGGATCGGGAACAAGTAGTTCAAGTGAATGGAGTAAAATCTCAAGGTGCAAAGACAGGAATGGGTGTCCCACAGGGCTCAATATTAGGACCATTTCTGTTTTTAGTCTACGTTAATGATTTACTTCATTTGATGCCTAATAGTATGCCCAAAACAATTTTATTTGCAGACGATACTTCAATAGTTTTTAAAATGAACAGACGGAATCCAGATTACGATACTGTAAATAAGGTCATAGGAGAAGTACATAAATGGTTTACTGTCAATAATCTTGCACTGAATAGTAAAAAAACCAAATGTATCCGTTTTACCCTCCCTAATGTAAAAAGTAAAGAAGGAGACATTTTTATAAACAATGACAAAATTCAATTTGTTGATGACGCTACCTTCTTGGGAATAACGCTTGACTCGAAGTTACAATGGGGACCACATATTAGGCAGTTAGCGAAACGTCTGAGTGCCGCAGCTTATGCTGTTCGAAAAATTAGGCAATTAACTGATATAGACACTGCAAGACTTGTTTATTTTAGCTATTTTCACAGTGTCATGTCCTATGGTATTTTATTGTGGGGTCGAGCGGCTGACATACAATCAATTTTTGTATTACAAAAGAGGGCCATTAGAGCGATGTATAACTTACGTAGTCGTGATTCTTTGAAAGAACTATTTAAAGAAATAAATATAATGACAGTCCCTTGCCATTACATCTATGAAAATATACTTTTCGCGAGGAAAAATCTACATCTGTTTGATAAAATCTCCGATAGGCATAGTTATAATACGAGGAATAAGAACAAGTTGTCTCTGCCAAGTTTTCGACTGACGAAAACTAATACATCTTTCCTAAAATATAGTGTAGAATTTTATAACAAGATCCCAGCCGGGATTGCTGAACTCACCGATGGTAAATTCAAAGCATTAATTAAACGCACTCTATGTAAAAAGGCTTACTATAAACTCGAGGACTATCTCAAGGATAGAAATGTTTGGCTAAATGCTGATCTAGCTCCACAAAGGTGTTAAATATAATAATCAAAGTGTAATGTTGATATTGTATTGTTAATTTTAAGCTTGTTTAAATTATGAAAAATTGTAAAAATATGCCTAAGAGATATTTTTAAAAGAGCCGACTGAGTTTTTTCCGGCAAGTTTTTCTCAGATCATATTGGCCTTTGGAACTTTGCCGGTGAATGACAAAGAATGACTCTTTTTCTTTTCTTTTTACTCTTTGTTATCAGTTTGTAAAGGGGAAAAGAGACATTTTACTGATATACTTTTTACATTAGTTTATGACATTTAGTTTTATCTTAATGATATTCTTGACTTTACATATATTTTTTATCTTGTTTGACATGTATATCAATTGTTATTCGCTTTAATTTATTTTGTTTGTTTTTGACGTGTCATAAGAGGTGCCTGTCACCCTAAATGAATAAATGAGTTTCTGATTCTGATTCTGATTCTGATTAATATTTTTGGTGAAAGGTTAATTTTGATTGGTAGGTATCTTTTATCTCTCTAATTTCTGTTTTGATAAAATAAAAAAAATATCCAAATTGGTACAGGCGTTTTCGAATAATCGGTAAACATACATAAATAAGAACCGGTCAAGTGCGTGTCGGACCACCCGCAGTGTAGGGTTCCGTAGTGCGTAGGTTTGAATAATATTATAATGAAAAAAATAAATCAATATTTTTTATGGAGTTGTTCAAATTTTTCGAGTAAAATACATTTGGTCGACTATTACTCGCATACTTGAGCCAATGAGCCAACTTAAGTGTGATAGTTTTCCTTGTAATTTCGTTATATGTAGCTTCTATTGCCATTACGTCTGAATTTCTAACAACAACCGTTTAGTTGGTAGAGGGACACATGACTAACGAAAATTGGCACTTTAAGGCTTAATAAGCCACGAACAGTTAACTAAACCGAAAAATGATATTTGTGCACCACTTACATTTTTGAAAGACCTTTCCAGCGATATCCAACAGTAAATTGAAAACTAAAAATAAAAAAAATATCCGCGCGTTACATGTAGTGGACATGTAGTGGACATGTAGTGGACATGTAGTGGACCCCCACTACATGTAACGCGCGGATATTTTTTTTTCATGTTTTTGTCCTATTACTTTGTTGGCGTGATTAAGGTGTATACTTGTGCCAAATTTCAAATCTAGTACCAATGGTTTTTGCGCTAAGCCGCCAGGCGACGGGCAGACAGACGAACATGGCGAAACTATAAGGGTTCCTTGTTTAGTACGAAACCCTAAAAAGATTCCGATGAAATAAGAACCCCCTCCGTTTTTTTTTTAATTTGCTAAAAAACTGTTTGTAAAAACCGGTTTTTAGCCTAAATTATTTTTATGGGACCAAATGGCCACTGTTTTTCATCGAACAAAACACAAATCACGTAATTCGCATCAGAAATTACGATGAAAAAACATACTAAAGGAAATTGAGTTACTTCTCTTTTTTGAATTAGGTTAAAAATAATAAATTATCATCAAATTGGGCCCTTTAATTTCCGGCACAGAGGCACAATACCGTAGGCCTCAGAAGTGGTAACGCATCTGCATTTTGACTTCTGGTCTTTGTGTGGGTGTTAATAGGCTGCAGTTATCACTTAACATCAATGTGAACTGCACGCTCGCTTGCCACTTTCATTACATTAAAAAAATATATCTAAATATTACCTGTCCGTGACCTCTAGTTCATAATTTTAGAATTAAAACCAGTGAGTATCAGAGTGTTCCATAATTAATCAAACTCCATACAATTTATCAATGCAACTTTGAGCAATTTTCTACTCCAAAGTTATGTTATACCGATAATCAATCAAAAACTTTCGAGGCAAGTTAGCAAGATGATCAATTTTAAATATATTTTACACGGATTTAACGCTGGTATCACATCAGCAAGTAACTTTTCTGATCATTATTAATGTTATGCTACTTTTAAAAGAGCTACTTTACCGTAATATATATCGACAACGGCCTCCTTACTAATAAATATTTTTTTTTACACCAACTTATTATATAGTTTACTTTTGTGTGATTTCGATATTTGAATCGTTTATGTGTACTGTGATTCATTATAAAATTTCTTCTTTCTCTTTAAAACGTAACTTCACGCCTGTAATCTAATCTCCGAAGGGGGTAGGCGTAGGTAAAAATGCATGCATTCAAGTATGCATGCAAACATCCACGATTCGCCGGTTTCGTTTATTGTTATATTATTTCTGGTTTTCTCAATAACACATGCGAGTGTAATATTTTTGTAATGGAAAGAAAAAAATGACTTCAGGCGGGAATTAAACCCGTGACAGCTAGAATCTTGCGAAAATGTGTATGTTTGTCTGTATGTACGTTCCACTTTAGTTCGCGACTCTAAGAAGTACATAGGCTACTTTTTTCAAGGTATAAACAATAGATGAGGGCGTATGGACGTCTGTAATTTTTGTTTCAATTTTCATGCCGACAAAGTCGCGACCAAAAGCTAGTTTTATATAAAAAATAACGCGTAACTTTTTTTATTATGAAAATACGTCAAATAAAACATTTTCATTATTATAATTGAATAATAACCACTGGCTATTAAAATGTCAGTACAGAGAAACAATATATTTTAGTCGGCCACTTTATCATGGCCAGCGCTCGAAATAATTTTGTTAAGTGCTTTCATGTTTTTATAAGCCACTAGTTTAGTGTAGGTAACATGTGATGTCAATTTATTATTCAATATAAACGTTTGAAACCAAAAATATCTTAAATCAATAACTCTCGTCGGTAACTTACCTACTTTTTGGCTAACGGTGCGGTTGAACTTCGTTGAAAATGAAAAAAGTTTTGCGCTTTTGATCAAAGATTTTCCGATCAACACGCCAACGCTTAGTTCAAGTGATCATAAATATTGGCATTTCGAAGTGGTAACACATCCAATGCCAACTTTTATATAAACGCTAACTTCTAAGAGTTTTCAGTATTGGGGGAAGATAGGACAATCTTCTTTATTTGTGGTACAGCTCTAGTGACGGAGCTCGCGGGCGTAGGCATTACCTAATATTCTCGTACTTGCCGCTAAATGGTAGTGTTCAGCATTATCGTGTTCCAGTCAGGTGGTAATGTACGGCCCTGTAATTTCCGGCACACATAACACCTTAGGCCTCAGGAGTGGTAACGCATCTGCGTTTTTACCCTTGGTCTTTTTGTGGGTGTCTATAGGCTGAAGTCATCACTTAACATCAATATGAACTGAATGCTTGTTTTCCACTTGTATAACATAAAAAATACACCTACACATGTATCCTCGAACTAACAGTCAGTGATGATTCATAGACCGTACATGGTACGGTCGTCATCACTTTGACTTCGAGTCGATCTTTCAATGTATATTTTGTTTCGTAGACGAGTCAAACTCTTATTTTACTTTACTCTACTCTTTATCTCATTAGAAAAAATGTGCTTTTTGACACCTCAGTGAAACAATATAACACACAAATAAACCCCGTTACCACTCATAATTAAACAAACACCTAAATTGTCCTCGAACAAGTGAAGAGCCGAAAAACCGAAGAGAGGAAACCATACATTCTTTAGATATTTTGTACACCCGATAGAACTTTTCGCAGAGCCATAAATATTCGTAACACTACGACTATCAACAAGCGCCGAGCGCATCTTGCACTTTGAGCTTTAAAAATAAAATATGCTCTGATAGATTTTAATATTTCGCTCAGCTCCATTCTCTATGCTGTATTATAGCGGCTTTAGTGATTACCTTGCCACAGGTGGAGTGAAACTAAAATGTTGTGTTTTTTCATGCCGGGTAATTGTTTTTTTTTTTTTTCAGTGCGTGAAGAATTAAATAACAACAACAACAAATACTCTTTATTGCACACCAAAAGAACATATATAAAAAAAACACTTAAAAGTGTGATATAAAAGAGCGATTTCTTCCAGGCAACCCAAAAATCGAAAGAAATACTTAAAATTAAACTGGCAGGGTGTGCTACACTAAGTACTGACACTAAGATAAAAAAAATAAAAAAGAATTTGGAAACGACAGCGAACAATAGCAACTAAAATACATAATAAAGAAAGAAATATATACACATAACATTTAAAGAGAAGAAAGATATGCCTGGAACACTACTTCAGAACTACTCTATGTACGGTATCCATTAATTCCGATTGATAACATTGATGAAAATAGGACAAATTTTGTTAAATTATCAATAGATTTGCTATGACTAATCCTGCATTTTTGTTCCTTCATTATATTTGATTTTGATTGTATTATTCTTCATAAGCATACACTGAGAATTCTTTGCAGATAAAACTAGAAGAAAAACCTTTTAGAACCATTACTGTTTCTGAAGTAGTGTTCCAGGCATGCCACGGTAATATATTACTAATAAAGGGTAGATTTTTTATGAACGAAAAGAAGAAACATGAAACACACATAAATATGCTGATAAAACATTACCTTGAGGTAAGTGCAAGGGACATGTCGCCATGAAAATGGAATATTTAATTCGGTTTTTTGAGGCACACCAATTCCATGTCTAAAAATCTACGTGGTTTCATCGAATACGTGTTATTTTTATTTTTTGAAAAAGATACTAGTGGTCATGCCGATCACATTAATGGTAAGTTCCTTAATTATGTATTATTATAACTTTAAAGCATTCGGGTTAGGTGGTCGCCCCTAGATCCAAGCATTTTTTAAAGCTGGAACTTCAATTATAATAGGAACAGCTTACAACTAAAAAAACCTCTATTAGCAATAAACTTATTCTTATGTAACGTTTACTGACTCCCGAGACAAATAAACAACTTAAGACCTAGCCTTATCTTTCGTTTATTGCATGACTATAAGATGGCTAAAGTGGGTAATAACAGTATTGTTTGCTCTTAATATATTTACAAAAAGGGACAGTATCATACCAAGACTAAAAGGTCTTTCTAAACATACATAGTTAGATGTATTATCTACATAGTTCTAGCTTACTGGAGTAGGTCATTACTTGCTAACTATATGTAGGTATATATGCTTAATGTTGGAGTGTAGGCTTTCAATTACAGCGTAGGTATCTGATGTAATGACCTTAATAAAGGAGAATAGCTTAATTATATTAGACTAAACGGGTAATTCTGTTGTAACGTGTGATATCTCGGCTCTCATCTAACTCGGCTGTAATTACAGAAGCTAACTATATTATGTTAATAGGGATTGTGTTTTGTGTAAGAAAGAAAAGAAAGAAAGAAAAAAAAACATTTATTGGCGCAGCCGATCAAGTACTGAATAGAAAAACAATAAAAAAAATATATACATTTAAAATACAAGTAGATTGGTACGACAAAAAAAAAACAACATTTATGAAAGCATTGACATTATAACACAAAGAAAAAGAAAGAACACTGTTAATATAGAAAAAAAATAGGTACCTTGTAACAGTAGAAAAAAAACAAGATCTCACGGCTGCACCAAATAGTTCCCAGTTCAGCATAATGTCAAGCCGGAGCCTGACGCTGGTTTTCAACTGGAAACTACTCGGTGGGACACGGATATCAGTCCTAAAAGTCTATATCAATATAATAAATACTTACTAGGAATAAACCGATACATAAGTGCAAATAAATATTAAATTATTATTATATTACATATTATTATATTATATTTATTATATAAGTAGATAAAACAGGTTAAACTAAACAAAAACAAAAAAAAATTATTCGTACTTGAATACCAACAAATTACATAAAATATTACTTAATATAAAATAAAACGTACAAAAATGTTTAAATATATAGGTATATATACTTATACGAGCGCATACAAGTGCGCCGAGATGTCATCTATCTCCATCTCTGTTTGGTAGGTACCTATATCTGTTCACCACACGACCTCCCCCGACTTCATCCGAGCGCTGCCGACGGCGACGCTCAGCCGCCGTTTCCCAATCGAACTTTTCCGAACGAAAGGTGGGAACCAATTATTTATTATTAGGTCGCGTGGTGAGCTGTGCTGTGGTAAGCCGATGCGCAAACGTAAAAGAATAAAAAAAAAAGAGAGTTTAAGTTTAGTTATGTGTCGTAAATTCCTAGCGACTCGACGTGATAAACTACGGAGCGTAGTTAATCGTTCTATCTAAAGAATTAATATAGGCCAACTAAGTAGATTTTGGGCAATCGATTTCGTATTCTTTTTTTTTTTATTAAAAAAAGGTAACAAGTAAGGATTCAGTTCACATTCATTCAGACGTTAAGTGATGACTGCAGCCTATAGACACCAAAAATATATCTACATAAAAGTAATAAATGCAGATGCGTTGTCACGCCCTCGAGCTGCTACACTTGGAACTCTACCACCAGTGAATGTCTAGTCGAAGTTCTAGCTTTTTTATTAAAAAACGTTATCTCAATCTTAAAGAAGGGTCGGTGCCACCGTCACTTTTTACGTATCATACGCGGTGATGCGAAAGTTTCATCCAATATGACTGTAGACCATATGACGCAAAGGCGAGACTTGCGCAATGAAATATTAAAAAGGTTTAAGGTGACACAAGCGTGAAATATTATGATATGAGGCGAAAGAACATTTTCCAACGCTTAAGATATTTTCACCTTATCCTATTAAAGTTTAATATGGATGACCACTACGGTTGGTTAGCTTACATTAACATTTCTGTTCCAATGAGATAAGAATATGTTTAATATATTATTATATGTTAAATATCATCCACTTCACGGCAATATGTATAAAGACTCGCAATTGGCCGCCCCTACATACCTATATATGTTCCGATCCGATAACTTTTTACGTTCTTATCGTACATTTATTATTGATATATCATATTAAAGCTATTTTTTTACTCATTATTATGATGTACAGGAGCCAAATTATATCGGCCGCAAATAAGGATTGCGGGCTGTTAATAAAATAATTTAATTAAAAAGGTATACTAGCGGCCATATTTTGATAGGCAACCTAGTAGATATATACAGGGTTACAGGTTAAGTCGACCTATTCCCGTTAAGGGCGTGTAGTTTACATTGTTTCTGACTGATTTGTCTATGAAACACCTTATCCCAAATATAACCGTTTTCGAGACATTTAAATTTAATTGTTTTTAATTAAAAATGCGCGATTTTCGGCTATCTCCTTAGTTATTTAGAAATTTATAAGTCTTATTATTACTGTTAGTCGATTTTTGCATGTAAAATAAGATGCTTTATAACCTCAATAACCAAAATTTTACATAAAACGAATAAATAATTCGTTGCAGACGTTCTAAACTTATAAAAAGGAACATAAAATTCGAAAGTTATTTTTTCTTTCAGGGATATTAAAAAAAAATATGGCGCCTGTCTTGCAGATGTGCTTAATAATATGCACGTTTTATCAGCTATCCAACGAGGTATAAAAGAGATAAATCATCCTAGAAAAAAGTAGAAAAACGTCGTTTTCGTAAGCTACAGGAGAGGCAAAAAAATTAAATAAAACAATACAGGTGAGAACAAAACACAAAATTTATTAAACTTTCAAGTTCCGACAAAACATCTTAAAATATAAAGTTCATGCTCAAGCTTAGCGTCCTTCTCATTTCATTCGCCGCATTAATTATTCGTTCTCTCAACATTTCAACTGAGGAAATAGGGTTAGGAGCACTGTAAACAAGGCTCTTCATGTGCACATATATGGTAAGGTCCGGACTTCAAGCTGGCCAGGGCAAAGGCCCACCTCGTCCAATCCATTGGTTTGGGTAATTTGTGTCCAGCCATTCTCTGACACTTCTCCTGAAATGTGCAGGGCAGCCATCATGCTGAAACCACATGTCTCGAATAAGATTGAGTGGGAAATCATCTAGAAGGTTGCTTTGTTCTTCTCGGAGGAAATTTTCGTAGTGTTCTCCATTTAAATTGTCGGGGAGAAAGTAAGGCCCAATCAAATGGTCTGAAATAATACCCATCCACACATTCATGCTAAATCTTCGTTGTGAGCCCTTTACTCTCTTCTTGTTGGGGTTTCGCTGTTCTTTCGGGGCCCAATAATGAGCGTTATGATAATTGGTAATCCCATCTTTATCAAATTTCGACTCATCTGTCCACAATATTTTTTTAAAGAAAGTCGCGTCTTCGATATCAGCATTCAACATGAATCTGCAGAAATCTAATCTTCTTACGGGATCTCCCTCTTCGATAACCTGTACCGGCGTATAATGATATGGGTACAAGCCCGCTGTATGAATGGTAAACCACACTTTCCTTTGCGTGAGTCCCAGATCACGGACAACAATATTAGTAGAAGTAGTTGGATCCAATCGAAATCGTTCCACTATTTCATTATTTTGCTCTTCGTCATCATCAATGACACGTGGTCTTCCCAAGTCTGTACGTCGTCTTAAAACGGAGCCAGTTTCTCGAAGTCGTCGATAAATTCCGTAAAAAACGCTTATATCCGGCACTCGACGATCGGGATAGCGAGTTGTGTACTCATTACGAGCATGTGCGGACACACAATTGCAGTATCCGTCAAATTAACATGTTAGCATATTTCTCATTCCTGTAGGTCGTCATTTTTCACAGTTCCGTATCACAAGCACAAATCGGTGTCCAGTTTACAAGCACAGCAGTCAGGAATTAGAAGAAACAGTCCAGAAACACAGCCAAGTTGAGTAAGAAACAGAGAACAAAATAATATCGCATCTACTACGGATGAATCACATAAGCAGACTAACTTATGGTGAGATTCACAGACCGCACTACGACTTTACTTTGAGCAAAGTATGCTTAGAACTGTCAGAAATGTAAGGGTTTTGACAGTTCGAAGCGGACTTTGACAGTTCGAAGCGGACTTGACTCGAAAGTAAAGTCGTAGTGCGGTCTGTGAAACTCACCATTAGTCTAGTAACATGTTTTGTTTTGCGCAAAACATGTTGCATTCCCAAAGTGCAGTACCTGCACATTATTTTACTCACTCACATCTGCATAAATCGTAAAATGTCTCGCTCGCACACACCGCATTAACCCTAAAGGACAATTGGCGAGAGCGTTAGGAATGCTACCTGAGGGCACGCAATATAGTTGGATAGCTGACAAAACGTGCATATTAGTAAGCACATCTGCAAGACAGGCGCCATATTATTATTATTTAATATCCTTGAAAGAAAAATTAACTTTCGAATTTTATGTTCCTTTTTATAAGTTTAGAAAGTCTGCAACGAATTATTTATTTGTTTTATGTAACATTTTGGTTATTGAGGTTATATAGATCGCATCTTATTTTACATGCAAAAATCGACTAACAGTAATAATAAGACTTATAAATTTCTAAATAACTAAGGAGATAGCCGAAAATCGCGCATTTTTAATTAAAAACAATTAAATTTAAATATCTCGAAAACGGTTAGATTTGGGATAGGGTGTTTCATAGACAAATCAGTCAGTAACAATGTAAACTACACGCCCTTAACGGGAATAGGTCGACTTAACCTGTAACCCTATATGCTCTCGATCATAAATATACGTAAAAAAAGATCCGGACGAATTGAGAAGCCTGATTTTTAAACGACTTCAAAAAAGGAGGAGGTCCTTTTTTGAAGTCGTTTAAAAATCAGGCTAATATAATTGTTAAGTAGTCAAGTGTACGCGTTGTTTCATTTTAATAAACATGCTGCAAAGCATATCTGGATATACGAAATAGTTCTGCAGTGAGATCCTAACCTTTTATAAAGTGTGTGCAGCTGACAATTACCTCTACCTCGTGACGGACCTCTGTACATGCTTTGACTTCTGGTATGTGCAGAAACGGTGCAGTTTCAATTGAATTTTCAACCTACTTTTGTAATCGAAAGATATTGTATTGTATTACTAGCTGTACCTGTAACTAATACCGCTATTAAGAAAGGCGACTTTGTAGTAGAAACCAGAAATTAGGGATAATACATATTTCTTAATGTTATATAAAAAAATAAATTAAAAATTTATGTCCAAAAGCAGAAACAAATATTTGGGGAGAATAACTTACTCTTTACGAATTTATCATGTTTTAAATTTAATTAATCTGCTAAGATACAACACATTGGTTTTACATTTTATCAGAAAAGTAGCTTCCTATTACGTTAGACATACCGAGGTCAATTTGCGGTAAGCGGTTAAGTCTTGGATTGTCTGAGATATACTGGCCGGGTTTCACTAAATACGGTGCAATTGCTGGCTATTATAGGAACAGATTGCAGATTTTATTTCAAAGTGCTCCTGTATACATATTATAAAATTAATTTAACTGAATCCAATCTATAAATACTGATGTGTTTAAGCATATAGGTACATATATATGTAAAGGTTCAAACCTCAAAAGGAAGAATACAGAATCCTTATATTGTGTCTCTTTTTTTTGTTTATCACAGCAGATTATAAAATCATTATTTTTTTTTTTTTATTAGGACAATGCACTTATCCAAAAACTTATTGTGTCATACGTGATTCAAGACTAAAGACAAATAAAATAAGGATTCTATTTTTTATAGCATGTAGCTTAAAAACTGAATCTTAGTATTCTTATCTTGTGATAATTTGAACTATCCGGTCCAAACATCGAATGGAAATGAAAGCACCTTCACTATTAGAGGAACTACAAATCTGTAAAACAAAGATGGCGCCTGAGCAAAATCTGTCGTAAATTAAAAATTTTATCCTTCAATTCTAGTCTAGTCTAGGGAGTCTATTGAAACGAGCTTCACCATTCCCGCTACTAGTACCTCGATTTCTTTCAATCCAATTTTATTTTACTAGTTTTACTACACTAACAATTTATTTGAGTTTTCAAAACGGGTCAATTTCGGCGATCGATGTAGCGATTCAACGCGCAGTCAGATTATGAATGTGTTATGCATGCTAACCGCTGTTAGTTCATGTCAACAGCCCTGTCAGTGTCCAAATACGCTCTATCGGGCACTGCATCGGTCAATGAATGGCTCGTTTACATACCTATGTTGTTGTGTTTTGTGGACGCGCTTCATACGGATTGAACTTTGTTTAGTTTTCGTATTTACAAGTGCAAAATCGATACTAATTCTGGAAAAGACTCCTCATATGGGTTCATGCAAATAGTAATGTAATGTACATGAAGGCTGCCCATTATACTACAGATCCCATTGAAGCTAAAAAAGAAAAAGATGCTCGAAATCTTGTATCAATTAAAACCGAAATATCTTATTTTCATTCATATAAAACTAAACCAACTATATTTCAAAGTTTTAAAAACGGCTTAATCATGTCGATGTTACAACTCAACGCGCAACTAGATTATGAATGTATGATATGCATGCTTTGCGATGTTAGTTTATAGTAGTAACACACGACCGGATTCGGTCTGACGGACTGACTCCGTCGACCGAACTCGCGCGAGCGGATTGTACCGGCCCAAATCCGCTGTCGCTACACACGACCAGATTTGATTCGGAGCGTACCGAATCCGCTGTCCGCTCTGTACCAAATCAAGACGTGTGTTACGACTATTACGTCAAAGAGCCTGTCAACGTCAAAATACGCTGCGTTGGGCGCTGATTCGGTCAATGAATGGCTCCATCATACCTATGTTGTTATGAGTTTTGTTGCCGAGCTTGATACGAATTGAGCTTTGTTTAGTTTTTGTATAGTTATACAAATAATTAAAAAAGTTATGTAGGTACAGTCAATACCTACTCAAATTGCTACAAAATATAAATCCTATATAATCAACGTTTCCATTTGACCTTAATTCAATTCAAATTCTCGGCTCAACATTAATGATCTTTTGATTTGATTGAAAATCAATAATAATGTTACAGTTTAAGTGCGCAATTAATTTTAAAATTCCATAAAAAGCTTTGGAAATTAAAGTCTTCTCGAAACACCCCTTAGGGGGAATAATTTCCGCCCACAAACTTATTCAAAGTTATTCCAAGACTTTGGTATTATCGATCAAAATCATCCTGACCTTTAAACATTTCTCTGTGTCCAATTTTCTACTGTATGTCACAGATCCGTAAGCTACATCGCGATGGAATATTAATTTTTGTATAAATTTTAAAAAAAAACTAAACTTTGTAAAATACGTTTTGTAAGAGTTTTTTCTTGTATTCTGATAAAAGTCGAATCTCTCGTGTCATACAAGCTTAATGCTTGATGACACGGAAAACTAAATATTAAAGAAAGAAAGAAGAAAGATAAGATATGGGTGGGTGCCTCCACCAAATTTAAAGTTCATAGCAAACAGGACCGCGCCAGCAGGGCAGCCATTAAATATGTTCAAATTGTCTCCACAAATGTTACTTGACTTCCGAATCGTCTAAATTTTGGATAGGAACTTTTTTGGACACATTTTACACCCCCTCAGAAAATCTGGGACGTCTTTCAACCATGATGCCGTGGCCTTTTCGAAAAAATTTTTTCTTTAATAAATGGAGATGCAAAAGTAATAATCAGATACACAAAAAGGATGTTAAGGGGATTTGACCCATCAAAAACCCCTGGGTGTTTTGGCTCGTCCGCCATTAGTGGCGGGGTCACTGGAACACATTCACGACTCCGCCGACAGACGAATCTCTCAAATAGGTACTCTTAAAATGTCTCTCTAATATCAATTAGAATTATCCGATGTTATTCTTGTTCAGCTAAAACGCATTGAACTAGTTTTACCGCAAAAACTTTTCTATATAAAACTCGTATATTACGCTCGCGTATGGAATTGTATGAGAATTTGTTTACGCGAACTCTGCGAGTCCATTCAACACATTTCAATAGGATATTCAACAATGCAATTTTCAACGCTTGTGCGAATTTCCTTCTGGTATTAAGTATTCATGGTCTATAATGGTCCATAAAATAAGTTAGCGATCGTTTCGTGCTTCGATTGTGGTTCTTGTGACAGTTTTGATTAATTTTGCACTAAAGTTAAACGATTTTTACAAACATGTTAAGATTAAAACATTCCTCAGTAGCCTAGTGGTAGCAGGCCACTTCTACTACGCTGGAGTTCCCGTGGGTTCGATTCCTAAATAGGGGGGCTATCAGAGATAATGGTGTAGACGTTTATCTCTGGTTCTAATGGAATTTTTCCATTTTCTGGAAATTTCCTAGTACCTCGAAGTTTGGTACTTTGCCCGGAGATGTCAACAGGCTCGCCACCTGTTACATGGGCCATTTATACTTGAATGCATGCATTTACCTCAGCCAACCCCTTCGGGGATTATCTAAAGGCGTGAAGTTACGTTTTACGTTGTTATTTTATGATTAACTCCAATGTTAGGAGAAGGAAGAGGACCATTTTTGGAGGTTACGTACGTCAGAAGGAGAAAGGGATCACCCTTATAAAATCACTCGTGCCTCTCTGTATTTCCGTCTGTCATAGCAATTTGTTCCGAAAGTAGTGAACCTATTGGGTTGTAATTAGGTATACAATGATCCAAATATAACGTACTAGCGGCCCGACCCGGCTTCGCGCGGGTGCAATGTTACCCACCCTCTCCTATTCGTCTTAGCGAGATGATTATAGATATAGCCTAATGCCTTCCTCGATATCTTTTATAGTTTAGGCAGCGTACGCAAAATAAGTAAATTTTTCTAATTGATTTTTTACACCTTGTGTCCGAAAAACCCAAATATCTTACGGAACCCAATTTTTTCCAAAATTAAATATAGCCTATATTACCCGTGGATAATGTAGCTTACGAATAGTGAAAGAATTTTTAAAATCGGTTTAGTAGTTTATGAGCCTATTCAATACAACCAAACAAACAAAGTTTTCCTCTTTATAATATTAAGTATAGATATAAACTAATTTTAAATGCAAAGGCCTCTTTTAGAGGAAAAGAAATGTTTTATTTTAAAGTCTTGCATTTTACGTTTTGTGCTCAAGAGAGCTCCGGCACAGAGGCATTACACCTTAGGCCTGAGGAGTAGTAACGCATCTGCATTTTGACCTTGGTGTCTTCGTGTAAGTGTCTATAGGCTGCAATCATCACTTAACATCAATGTGAACTGCATGCTTGTTTGCCACTTCCACTATATAAAAAAAATGACGAGTCGTATTTTCATGAGTGATAGTCGTGACGTAGGAGAAGAGATATTGAGGTAGTCGTTACTGACTGAATCATTACCATAGTATGAAATAAACTATAAAAGTTAAATAATAATTCGAAGTTAAGATCGGAAAAGATTGAACAAATGTGATATATACGTGAGATATCATCTTGATGGAAACAAGATGAACCAAACTCGAGCGTTTTCCATTCGTAATCTTATAGAATTCGAATGCAAGAACGTATTACATTTTATCAACAAGTCTTCGTCTTGATTCCATTAGTTGTCGCAAGCCTAAGTAAACACAGATAGAGTAGGTATCAGTGGCACAAATATAGGTCCTAATTGGTTTGTGTCTATCCACAGTTTACTGACTCTGACTTGGCCGAGTGATTGGTAAATAGTTCATCTCCTGTGGTATGCTGAGACGAAATGTTGACTAACTTAGATAAGACGATGGTTGGACGTGATGTTATTACGATGAGTTGTGAACGTATTCACTCCTTATTTTCCAGGGGCAAATGCGTAACACATACCCTCCCTTGGGGAGAGGGGTGGATTATGTGGGACTCCGGAAAAGGACAGCGGCAAAACAACCAGTTTTTCCAAAAAAAGCAAGATACAGTGTAGAGCGGGTTGGCCACTAACCCGTATCTCCACCAATCCGCATTGGAGCAGCGTGGTGGAGTAAGCTCCAGGCCTCCCCCCAAAAAGGGGAGAGACTCGTGCCCAGCAGTGGGACGTATAATGGGTTGCCATTATTATTATTATTGTTACAGTGTAAACTCTTTATTACGAAACTCAAGGGACTGAGCAGTTTTTATCGTTACAGAGAGTTATCATTATATGGAGTGGTGTAATATGTGGGTTCACATTCAGCGCCAAGCACACGGATCCGTGTAATGAGTTGGTGGCCGTCGCACACGGATCCGTGTTTTTGCCCGAACAAATTTCAAAGATCTAATGCACAGTCGGCTCTCGGCATACAGACACAGTTTTTAGCTGGCCACTCGGGTAATCCATGAATACGTTAAATTTGCAGTGGTTTTAGAATTAGGTTTTTGGTTAATTTTTTATTGATTTTATAGCTACGACCACTTGAAACCTGACCTTTTTTATGTTTATGGACATGTTTATTAATATTTTTCTTACCAAGATGTATGTTTTATCAATAAAAACAATAAGAGTCTATTAAAATAGCAACAATAGTTCCGATTTACACTTTTTTTTTTTGAAATAAACAAATACACGGATCCGTGTACCACGGCCACCGGCGCTGGTACAGGGGGCCGTGTATTTTTTATTTTTGTTGTAAATCTATTATATTGTATTTTAAATTGATAAATTACTTTCAATGATTTATTACATCTAAAACTTTATATTTCCGCTGGAAAAAAAAACCGGTCCCCCTGAATAAACAAATACACGGATCCGTGTATCCCGCCACCGGCACTGTTGGTGGCCGGCTACACGGATCCGTGTATTTATTAGTATTATATTTTAAGTTAGTAAATATTATTATCAATGAGTTATAACATCTAAAATTTAACATTTCCGCTGGAAAAAACAATCACGCCACCCAGGGCGGGACTATGAAAATGGTTGGCAGTGAATGTGTCGCAAACCAACCAAGTTGTGTTCACTTCTACTTTATATTGAGTTTATCGTTATAAAGGATAACGTTATAAAGAGTTAACACTGTAAATTCAATATTCAGAATTGAATGCTTTTGATTATATTTTATCATATTTAAACATACAAACATTTATAATTACATTTGTTTAACTGCCTGCCTGAAGCGCGCATGGCCCAGCGGCTGGTGTAGATGGTAAACGATCTACTCGGTTAAGCACTACGGGCGCGGTCGGGTAGTATGATGGGTGACCGCTAGTGGCAAATTAAATGCGCGTTTCCGTGCTTCGGAGGGCACGTTAAGCCGTCGGTCCCGGTTGCTATCGATGGATAGCAGTCGTTAAACCTTGTCGGAGGCCTTATGGACGGTTTGAAAACATTCGACAGCGGGTTGGCGGGACGCTGGGCGTCGGCACGCTGGGTGTCGGGACGCTGGGCCTCGGGAGGCTGGGCGTCGAGACGCTCGACGTCGGGACGCTGGGCGTCGGGACGCTGGGCGTCGGGACGCTGGGCGTCGGGACGCTGGGCGTCGGGACGCTGGGCGTCGGGACGCTGGGCGTCGGGACGCTGGGCGTCGAGACGCTGGGCGTCGAACGCTGGGCGTCGGGACCCTGGGCGTCGGGACGCTGGGCGTCGGGACGCTGGGCGTCGGGACGCTGGGCTTCGGGACTCTGGGCGTCGGGACGCAGGGCGTCGGGACCGTGGGCGTCGGGACGCTGGGCGTCGGGACCCTGGGCGTCGGGACGCTGGGCGTCGGGACGCTGGGCGTCGGGACGCTGGGCGTCGGGACGCTGGGCGTCGGGACGCTGGGCGTCGGGACGCTGGGCGTCGGGACGCTGGGCGTCGAGACGCTGGGCGTCGAGACGCTGGGCGTCGAACGCTGGGCGTCGGCACCCTGGGCGTCGGGACGCTGGGCGTCGGGACGCTGGGCGTCGGGACGCTGGGCGTCGGGACGCTGGGCGTCGGGACGCTGGGCTTCGGGACTCTGGGCGTCGGGACGCAGGGCGTCGGGACGCTGGGCGTCGGGACGCTGGGCGTCGGGACGCTGGGCGTCGGGACGCTGGGCGTCGGGACGCTGAGCGTCAGGACGATGGGCGTCGAGACGCTCGACGTCAGGACGCTGGGTGCCGGGACGCTGGGTGTCGGGACGCTGGGCGTCGGTATGCTGGGCGTCGAGACGCGGGGGGTCGGGACGCTGGGCGTCGGGACGCTGGGCGTCGGGACGCTGGGCGTCGGGACGCGGGGCGTCGGGACGGTGGGCGTCGGGACGCTGGGCGTCGGGACGATAGGCATCGGGACGCTGGGCGTCGGAACGCTGGGGGTCGGGACGCTGTGCATCGGGACGCTGAGCGTCAGGACGATGGGCGTCGAGACGCTCGACGTCAGGACGCTGAGCGTCGGTATGCTGGGCGTCGAGACGCGGGGGGTCGGGACGCTGGGCGTTGGGACGCTGGGCGTCGAGACGCTGGGCGTCGAACGCTGGGCGTCGGGACCCTGGGCGTCGGGACGCTGGGCGTCGGGACGCTGGGCGTCGGGACGCTGGGCTTCGGGACTCTGGGCGTCGGGACGCAGGGCGTCGGGACGCTGGGCGTCGGGACGCTGGGCGTCGGGACGCTGAGCGTCGGGACGCTGGGCGTCGGGACGCTGGGCGTCGGGACGCGGGGCGTCGGGACGCTGGGCGTCGGGACGCTGGGCGTCGGGACGATAGGCATCGGGACGCTGGGCGTCGGACCGCTGGGGGTCGGGACGCTGTGCATCGGGACGCTGAGCGTCAGGACGATGGGCGTCGAGACGCTCGACGTCAGGACGCTGGGTGCCGGGACGCTGGGTGTCGGGACGCTGGGCGTCGGTATGCTGGGCGTCGAGACGCGGGGGGTCGGGACGCTGGGCGTCGGGACGCTGGGCGTCGGGACGCTGGGTGTCGGGACGATGGGCGTCGGGACGCTGGGCGTCGGGACGCTGGGCGTCGGGACGCTGGGCGTTGGTACGCTGGGCGTCGAGACGCTGTGCGTCGGGACGCTGGGCGTAAGGACGCTGGGCGTCGGGACGCTGGGCGTCGGGACGCTGGGCGTCGGGACGCTGGGCGTCGGGACACTGGGCGTCGGGACGCTGGGCGTCGAGACGCTCGACGTCGGGATGCTGGGCGTCGGGACGCTGGGCCTCGGGAGGGTGGGCGTCGGGACGCTGGGCGTCGGGACCCTGGGCGTCGGGACGATGGGCGTCGAGACCCTTGGCGTCGGGACGATGGGCGTCGAGACGCTCGACGTCGGGACGCTGGGCGTTGGGACGCTGGGCGTCGGGACGCTGGGCGTTGGTACGCTGGGCGTCGAGACGCTCGACGTCGGAACGCTGGGCGTCGGGACGCTGGGCGTCGGGACGCTGGGCGTCGGGACGCTGGGCGTCGAGACGCTGGTCGTCGGGACGCTGGGCGTCGGGACGCTGGGCGTCGGGACGCTGGGCGTCGGGACGCTGGGCATCGAGACGCTGGGCGTCGGGACGCTGGGCGTCGGGACGCTAGGCGTCCGGTCGCTGGGCGTCGGGACGCTGTGCGTCGGGACGCTGTGCGTCGGGACGCTGTGCGTCGGGACGCTGGGCGTCGGGACGATGGGCGTCGAGACGCTGGGCGTCGGGACGCCGGGCGTCGGGACGCTGGGCGTCGGTACGCTGGGCGTCGGTACGCTGGGCGTCGGTACGCTGGGCGTCGGTACGCTGGGCGTCGGGACGCTGGGCGTCGGGACGCTGGGCGTCGGGACGCTGGGCGTCGGGACCCTGGGCGTCGGGACGATGGGCGTCGAGACCCTTGGCGTCGGGACGATGGGCGTCGAGACGCTCGACGTCGGGACGCTGGGCGTTGGGACGCTGGGCGTCGGGACGCTGGGCGTTGGTACGCTGGGCGTCGAGACGCTCGACGTCGGAACGCTGGGCTATGGGACGCTGGGCGTCGGGACGCTGGGCGTCGGGACGCTGGGCGTCGGGACGCTGGGCGTCGAGACGCTGGTCGTCGGGACGCTGGGCGTCGGGACGCTGGGCGTCGGGACGCTGGGCGTCGGGACGCTGGGCGTCGGGACGCTGGGCATCGAGACGCTGGGCAACGGGACGCTGGGCGTCGGGACGCTGGGCGTCCGGTCGCTGGGCGTCGGGACGCTGTGCGTCGGGACGCTGTGCGTCGGGACGCTGGGCGTCGGGACGATGGGCGTCGAGACGCTCAACGTCGGGACGCCGGGCGTCGGGACGCTGGGCGTCGGTACGCTGGGCGTCGGTACGCTGGGCGTTGGTACGCTGGGCGTCGGGACGCTGGCTGTCGGGACGCTGGGCGTCGGGACGCTGGGCGTCTGGACGCTGGGCGTCGGGACGCTGGGCGTCGGGACGCTGGGCGTCGGGACGCTGGGCGTCGGGACGCTGGGCGTCGGAACGCTGGGCGTCGGGACGCTGGGCGTCGAGACGCTCGACGTCGGGACGCTGGTCGTTGGGACGCAGGGCGTCGAGACGCTGGGCGTCGGGACGCTGGGCGTCGGGACGCCCAGCGTCGGGACGCCCAGCGTCCCGACGGACTCAAAAATGGCGTCAAATGACTCCCTCAGGGCTGGCAGCGCGTTGGCAATTTTCCTGGTGTTGCAAATGTTCATAGGCGACTATGACCACTTTCCATCAGGTGGTCCGTTTTCTTGTCTGTCAACCTTCAGACATAAAAAAGCTACAGTTTTATTTATTTACATTGATACTTTGTTACGAAGAAAGCAATTAAATAGTATATACCTACTTCTAATTACATATATCAGGGATATATTTGTTGATAAGCAATAAGTTTATTTCTATTCTATTGTATTCTATTCTATCCTAAACCATGAAACTAAAGCTCTGCAGCATGTCCGCGTTATCTTGGTTGGTTCACCGCGTTTTAATAATGGCAGGTTGCACTAGAAGCGACGACACGGAATAAATATTACAAAAAACGTATATTTTCAGTCGTTTAGGGCTCCGTAAAGTTCGGCTGTGGCATGTTGACTGAGTATTGAATAATAAACAACGAGACAAAACGTGCGGTGCTGCTGATAGCCCGGCGTGCACGTGCAGTACGGCGTGCGTTACACTTACTGATATATGGTCTAATATAAAACTTTTTCTTTACTATACAAAATTAAAAGAATTGGTTCACTGTTAGTCAGCCTCGCTCGTGAAGGATATTTCACAATCTTTTATTTGGTGTCGTACAGGAACGATGACATGAAGTGTAGAAAAACGTATTTTATTGGAATCAAGTATAAAATTTAGGTTCATAAGTATTACGGTTTAGAAACATGATGAAAGTTTGTCATAGTCTGTTGCAACAGTTTGACGGGTTTACCCTTTTCAATTTTACTATCGTGCAAGAACACAATTTTACTGTCAGTGCAAAATTGGGAAAGGATGAAAGAAAGAAAATATTCTTATTTCGAATACGTCTTTGCAGACCCTTTCGAAACGCCATTAGAAATTCATAATTACCTACAGTGAATAACTATTACATAAATTTTTATTTTTAAAGAAATGAAAGAAAAATTTTGACTTCAGGCGAGGCTCGAACTCGCGACCTACTGGGAATCTAGTCCAGCCGCTCTTCCAATTGAGCTACTGAAGCCCTGCCCGATTTGTCGAATTTGTCAATTATTAAGGGTAAAAGCGACTTCTTTACGATATTCAATAAACTGAAAAGTCTATTATATCGGTTGCCTAACTAGCATAGTTGGTAATAGATGGCGCTACTGGTACCATAAACCAATGCAATAGATGTGAAGGAAAAATTCGACAAATCGGGCAGGGCTTCAGTAGCTCAATTGGAAGAGCGGCTGGACTAGATTCCCAGTAGGTCGCGAGTTCGAGCCTCGCCTGAAGTCAAAATTTTTCTTTCATTTCTTTAAAAATAAAAATATATTTCACAAGCATGTGTTAATGCGAAATAATATAAAACAATAACTATTACATAAAGTAAAAGTAAAACAGATATTAATAGTAAAAAAAAGGCGGAATAAAAACTATCATTTAAAAATACATCCATTTTTTAATTCCTTTTTTCCAAAACTAAATAGGAAGCTAAATTAAAAGTCTTAGAAAAGAGAAGAAAACTAATAAAATAACAAAGCAAATACGAAATATTCTAGGAAATTAGTGGACAGATAATCCTAGATTCCGATCATGTCTAACCGAATCTGTACAATTCGTTTCGAGGCATTTCAAGACAGAGAATGTGGTCGTATAAAATACTTTATGAGATATCTGGACTTAAGAACTACTAGTGAAGTAGGACGAATTGTATTTGATGCTCATATTAAATATTTACAGTTCTTACATTCCTTCGGAATCCTCGATTCTAGTTGTATTTATATGTCGGACTACATAAACACTTCGATAAGCTGTTTTATAAGTGACCATTTGTCTTATGGTATAGGGTTAGGAAATAAAATATAAAAACAGTTTGTAATTTGTAAAAATATGCTGGTGCAACACTTAAGTCAATGTTCCTATTATTGTTAAATTTGACAATTACCGTAACTTTAACAAATATTTTGGTGGAACCAAAGTATTTATGTTACAAAATCCTATTAGAACCACGTAAATGTTACCCCTAGCTCTAGGATCGTTTTCGAGACCTTAGGCCTGAACAGTCACAAATATTTACCTTTCCCTTACACAGGTACTTACAGCTACAATCGACCACAAAAGCAATCAAACGAGGCTTAGTTATGAAAGCCCTTGTCCCTACCATTTTAAGCCCACGATTATTTAGCGCTGTACCGGCGGCACCCTACGAAATAAAGCGAAAGCAAAACAAATAGTCGATGAATTTCCGATGACCGATATTTGTTTAACAAAATTAAATGGCAGCATTTTGTTTTTTGTTTATCAAAGGAGATGTTGCGAGCTCGGCCCTGGTTCGTACATGTCCTCAAAAAATGGGTAAATTATAGAAGAATCCGAAAAAATACAATTAATTTAATCAAGCACATATTTTAGAGTTACCACCACATTTAATTCAAACGATTTTATCATTTTCAACCATGTTTAACACGGCGGCGATACAGTCAACGCTTGGTATCAATCGATTTCGATAGTATTTATAAAATATTTGTTTTTCTCCAAGTACTAGATAATCAAAAAACAATTAAAATAATGAAAATGTCAAAATGACATCGTTCGCCATATTCGCCATGTTGGTTTTAAGTTGCAATTCTAACTGCAAATAATGTTTTGTAACTGCAAACTAAGCTAAATAAGTGAAAATATGCAGTAAAAACGTTTTTATATTGATTTTGCCTGTTTAATGATATTGTGTACAATACATGGCCGGAGGTCCATACATTTTTGCAACATCTCCTTTATATCCTGTTAAAAGCGCTGACATCGTTTTGAATGGACCTTGTAAATGTATTTCTTTGTGGTAAAGTGGTTGTTTTTGAAATAACAAACGAATTCAGACAATCAATCAAAATTAAAATCCTTGAAAGCATAGTGGCACAGTGGTTTCAAACTTTTCACAGGTGCCTGAATATGACAGGCACTGAATCTGAAGTTTCTTGTGTACGATCCACTGTACGTCCTATTCTATCGTACTCAGTAGTCTACATCGTAAAGTTTTAGTTATTAGAACAATTCTCACCACAAAGTAAATGAAATAATCTATATATATAAAAATCAATTGCTGTTCGTTAGTCTCGCTAAAACTCTAGAACGGCTATACAGCTTTGGCTAATTTTGGTTTTGAATGATTTTTGGAAGTCCCGGGAAGGTTTAAAAGGGAAGAAAGTATGAAGAAATATGAAGAATTTGAAGGAAAATAGTAAAAACCACAATTTAATTTCCCATACAAATAGTCCGTATCTATCAAACCTTTGACACATAATTACATTCTCAGGCAATACGAAGTAGCCGGAGCAGCTAGTAATTAATAAAAATTGGTAAATCGCAAATATTGCTCGGAGATCAATAAGCAGTAGAATAAAAGAGGTAAACACGGGAATAATGGACTGGCTCGTCCGGATAAATCCAGAACCAGGTCAGGGTTGCCTATCCGGCCGCTAATGGACCATTCCTGTTGACATCCGGTTTTATGTCGGTTAAACAATATATCGAACAACGATCTATATTGCGGTATTTGAACGTTTGAATTTAGTAAACTAATTTGTAGTTCAAAATTATAACCTTGTGACTAAAATAATTCGTTTTAAGAATAATGAAAGCGGAAAGAAGTTATGTTTCCAATATATTTTAAAAACATTTTGATTATTCAACAAAATTTTCTGATGTATTGCGTCAATGTTACATCAATACGCGTGGATAAATTATTCCTGAACAATTACTACAATTTCTCGACAGCACATAAATACATTAAATATCAAACATAAAGTAAAACGCCGTAACTGTAACAAAATGAAACCATCAAATTGCAAACATATCGCCTAAAGTAAATATTCGCTATTATTTATTTAAGGCGAAATGTTAGCACATAGCGCGGCTGACTCATTATCGCGTCGCTCTGTAGAAATAATTTCTCCTGAACTTTTGCCTGGTCTGTATGTTAAGTAGCTAGATAATTTTCCAAGTAACTTTACTTGTATAATATAACGAAAATATTTCTGAGGTAAATGGAAACTTACTTACATTATAAAAATAAAGTTAAAACACTTTATTTTTATATTTGAGCAAAATTTATTCTATTGAAAACATCCTAGACTACTTATACATATAGGTAGGTAGCATATTATAATAGGGAATAATATAAAAAAATACTGGGTGGACTGGCCCCCTCTGCAGCGGCTTTTTCTGGCCTGCCTTGAAGACCATTGTTGTAGGGTGCCTTAAGTTGGTTAAGAGCTTCGGTGGACCCCCCCCCCCCGAGGGTTTCCGCCTTGTCATGGCTGGGGGGGCTCAGTACCCGGTGGTTAGCCTCACACCGGCGAAGCCAAAAGGAATCCAGAGAGCGCGTTTGGCGTGGCTCTGCTCACCATTCGCTGCTGGGGTAAGAGGTGTACGTGTAAGTCGATGGCGCTGCACCCTATTTCCAGCCGCCTATCGGTGGTCCCGCCGTAAGATGGGGACGTGGTGGGGAGGCGGCTGGGGAAGAGGTGTATAGGTATGTCGTTGACCCTGTACCATTTTTTAAACTAAGTCGATACAAACATACAAAAATACTAAGGTTCTCTTTTTATAATATAAGTACAGATCTAGGTTAATTTAATATTTATTCTATCAATATCAACCAGGCTGCTACACATTTTTATACTAATATTCGTATCGTGTTCACCCCGATATTATGTTTCACGTCCTAAATGTTAGGGCGGCTTTGTTTATCGGAACACACAAGCATCTCCAACAAACAGACCTAAATAAATAACGATCTAATAATACCTTATCTCGGTCGCGATCTAATGGCATTTCTGTGTAAGTTGCTCTTTGCCCCGATGAATAACTTCATAAGAACAGATTATCGAAGGCTTCATTTAATACAAGACTTCATTTTACTGGTGGTAGAGCTCCAGTGACGAAGCTCGCGGGCGTAGGCACCACCACATTACCTAATATACTTGCCGCTAAATGGTAGTGTTCAGCACTATCGTGTATCGGTCAGGTGGTAATGTACGACCCTGTAAAATCCGGCACAGAGGCATAACGCCTTAGGCCTCAGGAGTGGTAACGCATCTGCATTTTGACCTTGGTCTTTGTTTGGGAGTCTATAGGCTGCAGTCATCACTTAACATCTGTGAGCTGCATGCTTGTTTGCCACATCCAAAACATAAAAAAAAACAAGGTTATCCTACTTTAGTCCGATGAGTTTGAATCTATGCTTAGATATGAACGGGGTTTCTAAATATGGAATTCCATATTGTAGCTAAGGGTGAGTAGCTGTCAACCTGATACCTGCTTGACAATTTTTTCTTCATTACTTCTGAAACGACTGGACCTACAATTTTGATAAAGTTAGACCTTAGACCTACCTTAGTTAGTTGACCTGTAGATTATAGGAAATCTTATAAGAAGTTCTTTGTACTTGTATAATATTGTCAAACAATATTCCCCGAAGAAAGTCCACAGATGGCAGTCGTAAAGTACATGAAACACCGAAATTCCGTAAATTGGACAAAATTATCAAACACATATACAAGAATCTTCCGTTACTGACTGATTGATTGAAAGACTGACAGACACAAAGCGAGAACTAGCGATCGTAGAAAGCAAAAAAATCAGCGTGTAGTTCGAGCACTACGACAGAATTTCCTAAATATCCTACGGGAATAGAAATTTTACGGATTAGAAGTCTCAAGCAACAGCTAGTAAATCAAATATTCATAGACTTCATCACTGTTCCATCAGGAAAACAGCAACGCGTTGAAAATTTCATGAATACTTTTAAACACTCTTGACTATGTCAAACATGAAAATTATCAAACTTATGCACGTCTATTCAGCGCAGCTTCAGAGGCTTTAGTGTTATGAAAATTTCCGCCGTTTAATTAGACCTGGTGCAGGACATTCAGCGGCCGGAGGCGGTACGGCTATTATGGCTGGTTTGTTGATTACTTTGTGTTAGAGACTTGAAAATTTGAAATGTCTCTCCAGAGACTATGACATATATATGACTTGATCGAAACACGATAGCGCTGAACACTACACACATTTAGCGGCAAGTAGATTAAAATGTATAATCGAGATTACCTACCAATAATTTTTGGGCTAACATTCATTAATATGTCTTTAGTGAGAAATATATACAATATTTCTCACTAAAGACATCATCAGAATGTAAAAATATAAATTCAATGTAAATAGTGGAAAAACGATACATTGAAAAATATTTACACATTGCACTGCCATCGAACTGCCCCATGAATAATAGTCTCTCGTTACGTGTCGTCGGTCGGTGTGAAATGTGGTTAATATGTTCATGCACATTACTTTAGTAAATATTTCGGTGTTGTTTATTTATTTTAATCTGTGAACTTAGAAACTAGAGGTTTGATCCCCAACTCGGCTTCACGCAACAATGCTGCCGCCGCAGTGCTGCGCAACACTACTGGTCTCCATATATTCTCTAGAATACATTCCGAGCTACGCGACAAAGTCGCGGCAGCAATGCAGTTGCAGCACTAATTCAGCGCAACAGGCAGCTGTTGCGGAGCAATGTCGCCACAGCTCTGCTGCAGCAGCACTGCTGCGTGCAGCGGAATTCGGAATCAAGTTTCAATTCCTTTAGTTAGGCTGATGTAACTCACTAAGTTACAAACCGCTTGATTTAGTTACTAAGTGATTCAAATTATACTTATAAAAAAATGCTCCTCTGGTGGTAGAGTATACTAGAACTCTACCACCAGGGGCTCGAGGGCGTAGGCCCCACCGCATTACCTAATGTATCTGCTGCCAAATAGTAGTGTTAGGCAGCGTAGCAGTAGTGGCCTCCCACGGGACTACTAATACAGTTCCTTTCAAATTCTTTTTCATAATATGATTCACTAAACAATGGCCTTGAGGATCCTTGTTCCAGAAATAAGTTCGGTTAAGATTTAAAGTTAATAAACAAGGTACTTACTCAGAAAGATTTTAACCGTATAATAAGAAGTACTTTCGCATCTCCGTATTCATTGTGCTAAGGTAAAGGAAAAAGGAAATGAGCTCCAGGAAAGAACCACTGAAGCAAATGTAATTTCTGCGTGCCTCTTTCTTGAGGTAAAATATATTCATGCGGTATATTTTGCTGTATTAGTTTGTATTGTATAATTATAGTTCACTTTTAAAATACTAATAAAAGTGATTCTAATAGTCTTACATAAGATATAGATATTGACTAGGTAGCTAAGGAAATTCTGAATTACTCTTTTGTTTGATATTTTTAGTCACCTTTTTCATTTGTAGTAGAAATGTATTGATAGCGACAATATTGACATATCCGGTGACTTTCGGGAAATCTGGAAAAATGGTAATACAGCAATTTTTTACCTAATTTTCGTTGATAGTTTTCATTGAAATTTATACAGAACTAGCTGACCCGGCAAACTTCGTATTGCCTCAGAATGAAATAATGTGTCAAAGGTTTGATAGATACGGACTATTTGTATGGGAAAATAAAATTGTGGTTTTTACTGTTTCCCTTCAATTTCTCTATATTTTTCTTACCTTTCAAACCTTCCCTGGACTTCCAAAAATCATCCTAAACCAAAATAAGCCAAATCGGTCCAGCCGTTCTCGAGACTAACGAACAGCAATTGATTTTTATATATATAGATAGATAGATAATTATGTTTTCGTTATACCTCTGCGCTGTTATGCCTCTGTTTTGTAAATAATGGCCCCATTACCACCTGACCGAAAGACTACAGCACTGAACAGTTTTTTTGCAAATAGATTAGGCCTACGACCTCGAGCATCTCTACCACCAGTGCATCTCTACTAGGGTTGCTGAGGATTCCTCTTCCTCTTCCTTATAATGAGGAAGTTCCGCAATATTTTGGGTTCCCCAACCGTTTCCGCATCCTCAAAAATTAAAATAAAAAAATCCTCTTCCGCTACCGCTTCCTCAAAATTTAAGAGGAATTTTGTTGCGCATGCGCGTCGCGTATCGATGGGAACGCACACGCCGCAGCGCGGTGCCAGGCCGAACAGGCGAGCGAGACCTTCCCACCTTTTAAAAAATCTAAATATTCGGGGTTTTACAGAACTGTATCTTTACAATACCTATCTTCTCTTCCATCAAATGTACCAGCAAATGACTTTTTAGCAATGCTGTATTGGTATATGATGAGCTATAAAACCGGTTGTTGAGGACACAGCGTCCAAATATTTTTTTTATAAAAAACTAGCTGTTGGCCGCGGCTTCGCCCGCGTGGATTTCGTTTAAAAAATGGCCTATGTTTGTAAGAAATTATAAGTTGTCCTCAAACACCACATTCTTTTCTCTTGAAAATTTTCCTGAATTTTCTTTGCTATAAACCTCACGGCGCCCGAGACCTTTCCAACGAATGCAAACCCGTGGAAATCGGTTCGTGCGTTCTGGAGTTATAGCGTCAGGAAGGAAAACCCGACTTATTTTTATATTATAGAAGAATAACCTCCCTGTTTAAAATCAATTTCGATTAATAGTATTCAATTCTTTTATTTTGATTAATAATATTCGACTTAAATACCTAATTAACAAAGAAATAAAGACTGCATTCTTATTTTCATTTCAATTCCTAAATGAAATTTTCACTCATCTTTTTTTTTGGTGTGCGTGTTTTTTTTTATGTCTGTAGGTTGACAGACAAGCAGACGGGCCACTTGATGGAAAGTGGTCACCGTCGCCTATGAACATTTGCAACACCAGGGGAGTTGCCAACGCGCTGCCGGCCCTGAAGGACTTCTTTGACGCCATTTTTGAAGAACCTCTTAATGTAGCACTAGGAAACACCTCAGAGGGAAGTTTGTTCCACAATTTACACGTTCTGGGCAAGAACGAACGTGAAAACCGCACCGTTGAGCACTGCCAGGTGTCCAGTCGGTGTGGGTGGAACTTTTCTCTTCGGCGGGTAGCACGGTGTAGGAAAATAGATGGTAGCACCATGTCAAACAGTTCAGCAGAGCACTCACCATTGTAGAGACGGTACAACACGCACATATATATACACACAATGTCTCTGCGTAGGCTCAGATGTTCGAACCTGTCAGTAAGTCCTGAATCGTTAACAATACGAACGGCGCGTTTTTGTCAAGTGGAACAAGCTAGTATTTGGGGGCTCCCGCCCACAAATGAGTATGAATAGTAGTAGCTGCCCCGAAGTGAAAGTGAATACTGCCTGGCTTTGTTAAGCACCCCTAGCTTTTTGGATGCCAACTTGGGCTTACACTCAATGTGACTCCCGAATTGCACTTCGTTCGATATGTTAACGCCCACGATACAGATACTCTTACCAACGGCGATCGGAATGCCCTGGAACTGTGGTGCTACAATGGCGTCAAATGTTGGACTGCATGGCGTTTTTTTAGCGGTGAAGGTGCAGACTTGTGTCCTCGAGGGGTTGAACTGCATTAAATTAAGTCGACCCCAATCCGAGACCCGCTCCAGAGAGTGCTCGATTTCAGACACAAGTCTAGTCCTTCTTTCCTCGATAATTGTTCGAGAGGCATTTGTACGGCTAGTGTAGTGTGCATATCCCGTACTATCATCGGTATAGCAATGAAAATTGGAGTTTTGCTCCAACATTTCATTGATGTGCAGAAGAAAAAGCGTGGGAGATAGCACAGAGCCTTGCGGCACACCAGCGTTGATAGGTAGTCTGTCTGAGCGCTGACCGTCAACTAAGACTTGTATATAACGCTCGGACAGAAAGCTGGCTGTCCAGTTGCATAGCCTCTCGGGAAGACCGTAGGATGGAAGTTTCGCGAGAAGTGCCCTGTGCCAGACCCGGTCTAAGGCCTTAGCAATGTCATTGTGTAGATATGTCACTACGACCTTAACTGCTGGACCAATTTTGATGATTCTTTATGTGTTTTGAGAATGGTTTAGATTTTAGATTCATAGTAAAAATAATTAAAAGAGCATTTTGTAGTGGACCAACCACTACAAAATGCTCTTTTAATTTTTTTTTTTATATATATATATACTTAGTTAAGTAGATAGAGACAGGACAGCGGAGTTTAGGTTGGGTCCGCTAGTATAACGCAAGCGATCTACTCGATTAAGCGATACGGGTGCGGTCGGGTGTGTGACGAGTGACCACTAGTGGCAAATTAAAATGCGCATTTTCGTGCTTCGGAGAGCAGGACGCCGACGGTCCCGGTTGCTGTCAGTTAGCAGTCGTTAAACCTTGTCGGAGGCTCTATGGGCGGTTTGAAAACATCCGACAGCGGGTTGGCCACTAACCCTTGCAAGTAACTCCACCAACCCGTATTGGAGCAGCGTGGTGGAGTAAGCTCCAGACCTCCTATCAAGAAGGGGAGAGACTCGTGCCCAGCAGTGGGACGTTTCAAGGGTTGCTATTATTATTATTATGTCATCTGCTTCCTCTTCCGCTTCCTCATCCTCTTACTCATAAAAACATCCTCTTCCTCATCCGCATCCTCTAAATTGGCGCATCACAATTTCTCTTCCTCCTCCTCTTCCTCATAATCACTTCCTCAACAACCCTAATCTCTACGACCAGAAACAGACTGACCGAGTCCATGTTACGAATTTTTTTTTAATTGTCATATTTTCACTAACCCAATTGCTAGAATTGCTTACAAAGCAAACGCTGTTATATTATATATTTATTTTCCCATTTCGTACCGCGCTCCTCATTTTCTATTTGCGGCAAATGTTAGCAATTATCATTATTTTGTTTACGTTGCTTTCATAATGCCGGGATAAGATTAAAGCATGCAGTGTAAATAAATAATGATACGAATATAGCTAACTTTACTGGTTTTTAGGGTTCCGAACCTTAAAAGGAAAAAAGGAACCCTTATAGGATCACACGTGCGTCTGTCTGTCTGTCTGTCCGTCTGTCACAGCCAATTTGCTCCGAAACTACTCGGCCGATTGAGTTGAAATTTGATGAATATATGTAAATTGGTGACCCAAAGATGAACACGTCAAGTAAAATAATAAATTTTAAACAGGGGGGCCACTTTCGGGTGGTGTATCAGAAAATTAAAAAAAAACTGTGTCGTGTGACATATCAAATGAAGTTGTTGTCAGCATCTCAGATATATTTTTTTTATAATTTTTGCTAAACAAATTTGAAGTTATTTAAGAAAATTAACCACCCCCCTCCCCCCCCTATCCTCGAAACTACTGAACTTAAAACTTTGAAAAAAATGTGGAAAATAGTTCTTTGCCTATAGATTACTGGAAAACCTTTAAGAAGTATGAGTATTCAAATTGAATCGAAAATTGTTAATAATATAACCCCCCCTGCCGGTACCACCGTAACCGCTATGTCCCTGCATTTTAGATCTGTAATATTTTCGAAAATATTTATTTAAATTACGGAACCCTCACCACGGGAGTCGAACTCGCACTTGTCCGGTTTTTTACTGGTGGTAGAGCTCCAGTCACAAAGTTCGCGGGCGTAGACGCCACCGCATTACCTAATCTACTTGCCGCTAAATGGTAGTTCAGCACTTTCGTATCCCAGTCAGGTGGTGGTAGAGCTCCAGTGATGGAGCTCACGGGCGTAGGCACCACCGCATTACCTATTATACTTGCCGCTAAATGGTAGTGTTCAGCACTATCGTGTTCCGGTCAGGTGGTAATTTACGGCCCTGTAATTTCCGGCACAGAGGCATAACACCTTAGGCCTCAGTAGTGGTAACGCATCTGCATTTTGACCGTGGTCTTTGCGTCGATGTCTATAGGCTGCAGTCATCACTTAACATCAATGTGACTGGATGCTTGATTGCCACTTCGATAACATAAAAAAGGTGGTATGGAATTAATTATTAATATTATATTTAAACTGTATACTTGTTTGCCACTTCATCCCATAAAAAAGTGATCTCGCCTGGTTATTGTATAAAGTTTCAAGACATCTCGGGAATACTGTGGGAGGATACAATTGTTTGGAAGTCTCGAAGTTGGGAGCATGTCATGTCACGGAATTTCACGGCAATCATAACTTTAAGGCGCTGGCGGTTCTGAAAATAATTTCGAATAATCATCTCATTACTGTTTTAATACGGTACCAAAATATGAAACAGACTGAATAAAGAAACAGTCATTTGAAAAATAAAAACGTGACTGAAATGTGTGGGTTAAATTACACCCACGCATTTCCAAAACGTATTTAAGTGTTGGCTTTCGGTGAATATTGACAGTTCTTCGACAGTAATATCACTAACATGTTCGTTTTCTTTAGACTGTGGTAATATGCTGTGTTTAAATCATTTAATAATAGACTTTTTTCCATCAATTTTCTTATTTTATAATAATATTCCCGAATATGTCCTTCTACGTCATAGAGCAAGGGTTGTGACAGATTTGCACGTTTAGCATGCGAGTTGGCATTCGCAGTGCAGTGGGTAGTTTTATCGCGGGACGATGCTGCCCACCGCGCGTCATTGAATTTCCTGTGATAGTTAACCAAACCAGAACGCGATAGTGCTAAACACTTTTGGGCATTTAGCGACAGATAGATTATGTAATGCGTTGGTGATTGCTCCACCGAGCTCCGATACTGAAACTCTTCAACCAGTACGATTAAAACAGTTATGCTTGATACGTTATCAACGCCTCAAGCACGCCTCACGGCGACCCATACATTCATATTTACATTAAAAATATTATTGCAAATACAGGGTTAATTGAAGTTAGCCTCACCTCTTGTAGGTAGCCTCGATCAATCCCAACAACATTTGTTCTACGACTTTTTAAAATTGATAGTTTTTAACATTTAAGTTTTCCCGTACGAAATTATTTTTTTGCCTCTGAAATGGCATTTACTCTGAACATAGAGCAACGTGGGCATAGAGCAACGCGGCCCACCGGTCGAGGCGGACCGGAGGGGAGTAGCCATAGCGTGTATTACCGATGCGAAACAGTCTGTCATTTTTTGCGGGGGGAAATGCGTGCGACACACACGCACACTACAAAAATCCGACTCTTCCGCCATCAGTGGCGGGGTCATGGGAACGCTTACGCACACATCCGCGACCCCGCCGGCGGCTGCTCGTCTCCGAGCCCTCCGCAGGTTGACCAACCAACATTAGTGGCGTGCAGAACACGTGCACGCCACCCAGCTTGGGACCTATTTCCATTTGGGCGACGGACATCCCCTAGTCCGACACCCAAAGGTGCCCCGACCACTAACCGCCAGGCGTCCCAAGACGCCCGTGTGGAAGAGTCCAGGGGCACACAGTCCGGCCCCGGGAGAGCGGGAGTGACAGGGATGAACTGACCTTCAACCGCCCCCCCGCGGCCCCACCACGTCCCTATCGAGCGGCGGGACCACCGCTAGGCGGCTGGGGATAGGGTGCAGGGCCAACAATATACCCATACACCTCTTCCCCAGCTGCCTTCCCACCACGTTCCCATCTGACGGCGGGACCACCGTTAGGCGGCTGGGGATAGGGTGCAGGGCCAACGAAATATCCGTACACCTCCTCCCCAGCCGTGTCCTCTCCACAGCAGCGAGTGGCGGGCAAAGCCAAGCCAAACGCCGCCCCCTCTCTGGGTTCCTCTTGGCTTCGCCGGTGTGGGGACAACCACCGGGTACTGAGTCCCCCCGCCATGACAAGGCGGTAACCCTCAAAGTTGATGCGCTAACTTAAATCAACCCTCTGTATAGAAATCGGCACGAACGTAGTAAATACAACTACGTAATGAGAGTCACCCATAAATTCCGTTCGATTAGTCAGATTAACAGCTCAAATTACATTTAATGGACGTCAATTAAATATTCGTGCCACAAATTTTCCACGAAATATGGCGAAATCGAATGTCGAACTGATTAGTATTCGAACGGAATCGGAGTTTAGTGTGAAAAAGCTTAATTGCGGCGCTGACAACGAGGTGGATTCGTATGTATCTCTGGGCTCTGGAAATGTCTTTAATCAAGTTGTAACTTTGTCCATGTACAATTTTTTTTTGTTGCATTTTTATAATGTATTTAATGATCTCGGTGGTTCATTAATTGAATCGATAAATATTGGAAGGAAGACGGAGTCTTGTATGAAATGCGGCGCTGATTACGAGGTACATTTGATTACGGGAGCTAAAAATTTGTTAATTTTTTTTAATGTACCTAATTGTTTGTTGTCACCCTGTAAGTTTTTTTGTCTGTAGTTATAACGTGGTCATATAACACAATATCGTATTTTTTGCATGTAATTTAAATCCTTTGCTAATTACTTTCACAAGGTATTGTAATCGGAACAAATTATATTTTTTCCGACTCCACGTTAACATCATTTCACCCGGCGAGATCTAATGAGCAGGAAAATTTAATAACGTCAGGTGCTTCACGGTAGAGTATCATCCTTGTATGGATAGGCGTTGTATCGTAATTTTCAGAAACAGGAAAATTTTCCAGAGTTAATCTCATTGTTTTTATTTTGATTATAAAAGAAATACATACATAGTATGTTCTTAGGTTTTCGCGAGCTACACTCTTGCGTATTTTAAACTAAAATGATTATTTAAGATGGAACCCGACGTTTTAAATATTTTTTAAATAATTATTTTAGTTTAATATACGCGAGATATAGCCGAAAACTAGTTTTATTTCAGAAATACACATACCTAAGGTGATGGAGGATACTCCTAACTTCAACATATTCTCCCCAAAGTCAACATTCCTAAGTTATCTTAAAATTCTTTTGTTTCATATTTTTTCTTTTGTTTTAATTTTATTGCTTTACAGCCATAAAGCCATACTTTGGTACTTCATTGTGAAGAAGCTTCGTAATATCATGACAATGGATTGTGATCCAATATAGTTCCATCAATATTTTTTTAATCTGAAATAAATTATCTCTAATATTGAATTTAACTACGCAAAATCTTTTCTTCCTGGGGGCAATATGTCTCAATTTTAACCATTAGTGTTTGTGTTATGCCGTTAAGCTGTAATATCTACTAACCATCAATGTACAGTACTCAACAATTACCTAATATTGCACAATCGGCTCATTTCGACTTCGTAGAGTTTTATCTCTGTTGCAGACTGCCTACATAAGCACTGAGCACTGACAGTCCGGTATTGGTTAAAACTTGATAAAAATGGTGGACAAACGTCAAATAGGTACGGTCCGAAAGAGATAACGCTTTACAGACCCGAAATAAGCCGAAGTCTCCTCCCTAGGCTCGATGTGCAATATTAATTGTTGAGCACTGTAAAGTGCTTGTTCGCCACAATTGATTTATAAAAATATAAATACGTTAAGAAAAACCGACTTCAAAACTAAAATGTAAAAAATAATAAAGATTTAATTGTAATTATATACTACCTATTATTTATATGTGCTATTTACTAATAGGTTTGAAGTCGGTGCCAAGCCTTAAACAAAGAATTATATTATAATCACTTATATACGAATACGAGCAAATTAATACACTGAACAAAACGTAACCGGCGAATCGTGGGTGTTTGCATGTATGCTTGAATTCATGCATTTACCTCTGCCTACCCCTTCGCGGATTACAGGGGTGAAGTTAGGTTTTAATACAATGAAATGCCTACTTTAGTGATTTTGGCTTGGCACCGACTTTAAACCTATTAGTAAATAGCACATATAAATAATAGGTAGTATATAATTACTATCAATTCTTTATTATTTTTTACTTTTTAGTTTTGAAGTCGGTTTTTCTTAACGTAGTTATATTTATTTAATACTTTTTAGTTTATTACTTCATTGCCAATTAGATTAATGTTCACATCTGTTAAGTTTGTAAATCTGCTCTTTTAGCTTCATGACAATTAGATACCTAATTTAAATTGTTTAGGTGGTTCGATACAAAATTATAACACGGCTATCCGAAATCAATTAAAAAAAAATTATCCACCAAGGAGTAAATAAGCTGTGTTGTGTCGTCGATGAGTAAATGTGTCATTGTCACTTGTTGTCATCTTGTTGTCATGCGCATTAGGACTATCTAGGACGTCAGTGGATTCAACGCACTGTATGACGACTCGCCGTCTATTCTTATTCCTTTAGTCTGAGGTGAAAGTAAGTAAAAAAATGCTCATAAAATAAAAAGTGATGGGCCTATCTGAATAAAATTTTTATGGGACCAATTCGAAACTATTCCGCATCAAACAAAACAAGAATTAAATCGGCCCAGAAATCTCGGCGAAATTCGCGTACATACATTAAAAAAATATATATATATACCGGCCGAATTGAAAACCTTCTCGTTTTTTGAACTCGGTTAAAAAAATAAAAGCCGCTGCTACACTTAGGCATATTGCAATAAAAGCAGCTAAAATTACAGAAAAAAAAATCTTTCTCAAAAATCTTTACAATACCAAACACCAATCTTTTTCTCTTTTTAATAAATGTGATTTTCCTCAAACCGTAGACAATTATCCTAAATGGGAAGTGGGTACTCAATGTGTGCCGTTTGAGGAACGCCATCCGCATTTTCTCTCCTCAGCACTCTGGTGTAATAGCATTTTGGATAGGCCGGAAATAAGAGCATATTATTCTGTCCTCGTGAGCCGTTTTAACCATCTTACATTATATCAAATGAATTGCTTAAAAACTCGTTTTATGACAGAGTAAATGAAAATTGATACATATTAATACACTTCGGTTATAACGTAACTCCACGCCTGTAATACCCGAAGGGGTAGGCAGAAGTAAATGCATGCATTCAGGCATACATGCAAATACCCACTATTCGCCGGTTACGTTTTTTTTTGGCCCATTTTGGTTATGTTATTTTTTATGTAATGTAAGTTGCACGTCCGCCACAAAACGTATATTATTTCACACGTGTTTAGAGTTCTAATATAGTTTTTCAAGAACATAGAAATCTAACGAATTTATCGGCCATATAAATGATAGAGTTCATCACTCAGGTCCAGTCAGGTGGTAATGTACGGTCCTGTAATTGCCGGCACAGAGGCCTTACGCTTCAGGAGTGGTAACGCATCTGCATTTTGACCTTGGTCTTTGTGTGGGTGTCTATAGGCTGCAGTCATCACTCAACATCAATGTGAACTGCATGCTTGTTTGCCATTTCCATAACATTAAAAAAACACTATCGAGGCCCGTTTATATAGTTATATATTTTATTACTATCAAAGAGGCAAAATAGTTTAAGACTAGACTAGATAGACAGCAACGCATATGTGCCTTTTGATGTCTGATTTTTGTGTAGATGGATTTCACTTACGATCCATGTGAACTGCATACTTATTTGCCATCATCATTATATAGATATTGTGGGATAGTGAGAGTGCCACAATACCTTCCTTTAGGTATATATTTTAAGTCCTAAAGGTATGTACTAAATAAGTTACTCAATTTTATGATGAGTCAATATGAATTCCGGCATGGACTCTTTCGATTCTATAAATCTTTATAAATCAATTTAATAAAATCACAAACAAAAAGAAAACTGCTGAAAATAAAAGACAATAAGCTTGAATAACCCAATGCCTTTCCTGACTTCATAAAGAAAAATCTGGTTGAATTCGAGACGACAAACTATCGACAGTCTAGATCGTTCATCGCGAGTCCTGTCGAATTTATGTTCACATTCAATCTCGGAGAGGGATACGTTACAACAGAAATTGATGTCCACTCAAGCAACCTTCAACCTTACTACTCGACCAATACAGACGTACCACAGGAAAATATTATCTTGTATAAGCCTACGAGTTTATTAAAGAAAAAAATGCCCCCAGATTTTACGAGTGCGATGATTGAGCAGGACCCGCTGAGATCAGAATTAACGTCTCTTGTAGAAATTACGTAAGGGCAGACCCATTTGCACCGAATCTTATTAAGGACTGTGATTATTATTTGGATGATTGCAAATTTTTCCCGTCTTGCGGTACTCCCTTTGGGCATGAATAGGTAAGTAAACCATTATGGAGAGGGGTCTTGGATAATCAATTTAATGTAACGAAATTGTTTTATTATGTGAATGAAGTCGAATTGGGCGTACAGTTTACATTGAAAGTGAATGATTACTAGAGCCCATCGATATTACATTCTGAAACTTAAATGAGGATACACTGCGATTTGAGTTGTATGGCGTTTTGTATTTTTTGCTATGCAATCGGATAGAGTACAGGATTATGGTGAATAATTTATTTAACAACACGAAAGCATAATTTTTGTTTAAAAATCATAACTGTTTAACTATAAAATCTCAATTTGGTTGATAAAAAGCATCTTGATTGGGAGACCTGAATGAATAAATATATATTATATATATAAAAATAAGTCGAGTTTTCCTTCCTGACGCTATAACTCCAGAACGCACGCACGAACCGATTTCCACGGTTTGTGCGTTGCATTCGTTGGAAAGGTCTCGGGGTCCGTGAGGTTTATAGCAAAGAAAATTTAAAAAATATTTATAAAACGACATCCACGCGGGCGAAGCCGCGAGCAACAGCCAGTTATTTATATAGATATTGTTAGCAGTATTCTATTATGATTTATTTCAATTTATTATCACAGTTTTAAAATTGTAAAACTGTAGTAAATCTGAACTATGTAGATAATAATGAGACTTGGTATATTACTGTCCATTTTCGAAAATAATATTAAGAGCAATTAAGACGGTCATTGTTTTTTTTTTTTTTTTTTATAAAAATGGCAAACAAGCGTGCAGTTCACATTGATGTTAAGTGATGACTGCAGCCTATAGACACCCACACAATGACCAGAGGTCAAAATGCAAATGCGCTGCCACTCCTGAGGCATTAGGTGTTATGCCTCTGTGCCGAAAATTACAGAGCCGTACATTACCACCTGACCGCAACACGATAGTGCTGAACACTACCATTTAACGGCAAGTATATTAGGTAATGCGGTGGTGCCTACGCCTGCGAGCTCCGTCACTGGAGCTCTACCACCAGTATTGTCATAGGTATTGATCTTGTCTTGCGATAATAATTATCATTTTACTGTTATTTTATTTGGTAGTCTGTAAAGTTACATTAGAATAAGTTTCTTGCGAACAGGTACATGCTTACACCTACTGTTTGGTCGTAGCAAGTTGCTACTACTAGAACTAAAGTTCCGGGTTGAATCCCTGAATCATAATAAGTTTTTTTGAGTATTCTGTAGAGCTTGGTAAAGCATCTATGAAAGGCTTACCCTGTGTTGTCAGTGATGTCAGTATAGGTGTGATTCATGTTCCTTCTTTTCGTTCATAAAAACTATGTTATATGAGTATTATACTGTCACAAACCTTGAACACTACATTACAAACAGTAATACGGTTAACGGTTTTAAAAGGATTTCCTTCTTGTTTTATCTGTAGATCCTCTATCAGTAGGTATGCATAAGTGCCTGTACAATCAAAATCTAAAGTGATTAAGAAACTAAAGCGCAGGATTATATTCATATCAAATTTGTTATAAATTGATGTATTTTACTAAATTTTGTTATTTTTATCTCTGTTATCAATTGGAATCGCCTATTTAGCTATAAATTGACCCCCTTATTCATAAACGTATTTTAGTTGCTAATCTCTCCTTTGTCTTTTTCTATCCTGCACATTTGACAATGCAACTGACAAAGACAAAGCATTCTATAGCTAAAACGTATCTAATGTACGTTTATAAATAGGGGGGTAAGTATTATTTTCATAGGTACCTTGGATAAAAACATCTTGTCGCGGCCGGTAGCCTGTGTTGCTCTATGGATAAAAACAATAATCCAACAAGGAAAAACACAACATTTAAGTTTCAGCCTGCCTGCGGTAAAGTTTATTATCACAAAAGCACAAAGGATATAGCTGAGTGAAATAATAAAATCTATCAGAGCATATTTTATTAAAAACTCAAAGTGCGCTCGGCTTGTTGGAAGTCGTAAAGTTGTAGCGAATATTCATAGCCCTGCGTTCTGTCGGGTGCGTGAAATATCTGAAGATTTTATGTAATACCTCTCGAATGTTCACTTCTCCGAAGATTATCGAGCTGTTAGGCGAATTGTGACTTCCTAGTTACATAATGTAGTTTATTTTGTATAGTAGTTAAGATATTTGATTGTCGATTCTGGCCATTGTGTGCAAGCCCATCCAGTTGTGTTGTGGTCGTTTTGGATTACAATATACCTATAATGTTGCGGTTAATGTCCGAAGTACGGCCACACTCAGTTCTATCCGGCTAAAACTAAGTGTGGCCGATAAGTCCGCCACGGAATACTCGCTCGCTTATGTCCGCCACCGCACTCCGCGTCAATGGACAGGCAGCCTAAACGTCGTTGGTGTTGCGTCCCGCTTTGCTGACACGATGGTACTTATATTCCATAATTACTCGAACTTTTAACGTATCCATGATGACGAAAAATTATCGAATGCTTTGAAAACAAAACACTTACTACAAAACAAATGACGATTTTAAAAAAATAATTCCATGTTTTTAAAATAAAATAAGTGCGTGTCGGGTCACGCGCAGTGTAGGGTTCCGTAGTTTTTAGGTTTGATTAATGTAATGAAAAAAATATATTCATAGGTATTTTCTATGAAGTTGTTCCAAAATTTCGAGTTTTACGTTTGGTCGACTATTACTCGCAAACTTGTAGAGCCAACTTAGGTATGATAGTGTTCCTTTTTCCTAATTTCGTTATATACCGCTACTATTGCCGTAACGTTTGAATTTCTACAAACAACCGTTTAGTTGCTAGAGAGGGGGGAACCCTTGACTCTAACAAAAATTGGCTCTTTAAAGCTTAATAAGTCACGAAAAGTTAACTAAATCCAAAAATTATTTTAGCACACCCCTGACATTTTTGAAAGACCTATCCAACGATATCCCACACTATATAGAAAACGAAAAATAAAACAATTATCCGCTCGTTACATGTTGGGGAGGTACCCTAAATAGTTTTAAATTTCATGTTTTTATTTTACCACTTTATCGGCGTGATAAAGGTGTATACTTGTGCCAAATTTCAAGTGTCTAGTACTAATCGTTTTTGCGCTAAACCGCGGACGGAAAGACAGACAGACAGACGGACATGGCGAAACTATAAGGGTTCCTTGTTTACTACACGGAACCCTAAAAAGACCTACAAGTACTATAACTTTTAATTTAATTAAGTATATAAGCGAGAACGGAGTTGCATTCACGTCTGGTTTTATTACAAGAATAAAATTGCCTATACTCTGGAACATTCCCACAATACTTTTTATTCGGTTTCAATGTTCTGGGAAGCAATATTTTATTTTTTCTCGTCGAAGAGGGAAGGGTAATTTATGAGTAGCACGCGGGGTTCTCTTAACTTTTATTGGATACCCACCTTTTGTTTTCTGCCGCACTTCAAATGAATTAGGTAGGTACCTACGTTGTATTTGTTACCGATCGGAAAATACATTTTTCTGGTAAGTACACGACAAAAACTAAATTAAACTACTTTATACAATATTGAGCTATATTAAGTGGAAAGTATAAAGAACTTTTTAGTTAAACTTAGTTAATATAAAACACTTGCCGTATCTTTTCACATGACTTGTAGACGAGAAAAACTTGTTTGTCACGATAAATCGGTTTATCGCTTACCAAAAATATTATTTTCAAACGCCTCAACTACAAAATATTAATACGACATGTATTAGTGTCAGTGATTACTACTTAAGTAAGTAGTACCTACTTACTAAGCTCGTTTAAACTAAGCATTACGGTCGCGATGCCATTCCAAAATGTTTACATTCTTTTATTCACAGCTGCTAAATAAAACAAATACACTCGCACGGCACCACGGTTGTGATAGCCGTGCAAATTAAACAGGATATGTCCTCGTGAGTAGTTATACAAGAACGTCGCATATTTTAATTAAAAGAGTTTTATGAGTGATAAATCTCCAGTCTACTTACTAAGTTCGTTTAAACTAAGCATTACGATCGCGATGCCATTCCAAAATGTTTACATTCTTTTATTCACAGCTGCTAAATAAAACAAATACACTTGCACGGCACCACCGTTGTGATAGCCGTGCAAATTAAACAGGATATGTCCTCGTGAGTAGTTACACAAGAACGTCGCATATTTTAATTAAAAGAGTTATATCAGTGATAAATCTCCAGTCTAAGTGATGCGAAAATGTGTGTTCGCCTTAGGTTCAGATTCACAGAGAGTTCAGATATCTATGAATTGCACTAATAAAAAAAAACAGATTTTCAACTTTGCCATTTTTTCTTCACGAATAGATCTTTCGTTCTTTCGATTTTACTATCGTAGCACCGTCATGGCTGTTCGTTTCAGTCCCTTGAGAATGGAAAAGAACGAAGCGCGGGCCCGTAACGTTTATCGCTGATTACGAGGAACCATTAAGCCGCCCCCTATTGGAGAAGAATATAAAAGTCTCCTTCAGATACAAGTTACTGTGAACGATTTTCTCCAAGCCTTGAACCAATCAATCGTTTGAACGAGTTGAACGAACGAAATCATTTTGTCAACAAGTTACTTAATATTTCATTCTTCGCAATCCCACGAACGATATATATACCTAATGGACTTCACTTGCAATAAAAGTTGAACTTTGTACACTAATTTCGTTTCACAGATGTCTCAAAACGAAGTTCGATCGAACCCACACTCTGCGGATCACGTAGGTGTCACGCTGCGCTGGACCAACTGACACTCTACCACCAATCATATGATGTAGATATTTATACGGACTATTTACACAAGCACTTAACTTTTTTTTTTCGTATTTAACAGGTGCACAGCACACGTATTGCTATTCTAAAGATGAACCAATTACGTAGCCAATCGACGCTACCATCGCATATTGAAGCAATTTCGGGGGTCAGGACCTAAAAGCAACACGTAGACCTAACCAATTTAATCTATCGACACACTTATACCGCAATGAAAATGTTATTGTACACTGGGCGGCTGCAAACTCAAAACCTGTTCACAAATTTATAAATAACTAGCGGCCCGCCCCGGCTTCGCCCGCGCTGCTCTGCTCCTATTAGTCATAGCGTAATGTAAGCTATCCTATCTCTCAAGTTGGATTGAACTGCACATGGTGTGCGAATTTTTTTATAATCGGTTAAGTGGTATAGGAGTCCATTGAGGACAAACATTGTGACACGAGATTTATATATATTAAGACTAATTGACCCCGACAGACGTTTTTACTATGAAGTGTTTGGGCGATCGAGTCCTACTCGGATGAAGTTGAAAATATAATCGTCTTCAAAGGAAAATGATACTGTTCCATACATTTCTGGGCACAGCTGTTAACACTGTACAAATTAGGTATGTCATTTTCAAATGACTATAAAACAAATAATAAAAGTTAGGTTACATTGCCAATTTTAACTGTGGTACAAAATGTACTGTGTGTGTTTGACGACCCGCAGTTAGTCCAGCGATGTGAAATGACCGTTTGATTCGAAGGGTCGGGTTCGATCCCCGCACCGGTACAAATATTTGTATGGCCTACAGATATTTGTTTCGGGTCTGTGTATGTGTTGTATGTGTACAACGGCACCCACGACACAGGTTTATACCTAGTGTGTGTCTGTGAGTGTAAGCGTATTTTTTTTTTTTATTAGTAACGATTTTGCAAGTCCAAAATTATCCTTCAAAAGGTCTTCTTTGTAACTTACAGGATTTGATTGTTGGAAAATAATACTTTTATTTTTCTCGAATGTCCACGAAAATTGTAATATTATTAATTGATATTAATAATTATTTTTTACACAGCACGATTCCATCAAGTATTTTTTATTTGACAAAAAAAACGTAACTTCACGCCTGTAATCCCCGAAGGGGTAGGCAGGGGTAAATACATGCATTCAAGCATACATGCAAACACCCACGATTCGCCGGTTACGTTTTGCGGCGCGTATCACATTTATTTGATAGAATTATAACGATATTGCTGAAACTATTTAACAAAACGCTTAAAATGCACAACGTGATAATTACCTAGAAGTTTTTAATTAAATTAATTTGTAAATCCTTATCAATAACAGCGATTCATTACGTTTTACCTCTGTTGTAGGGTGTGCCTTTGCACTTACACACACACAACCATTCATACACAATAACCCAAATCCGAAAAATCTAAATCCAAAGTTGTAACTTTAAGCCGTCAGACAGCGAGAAAAATGTCTTATTGTTCGTGGACGATATCGTCTCCGCCTATTACAAAAACCTATGAGTAAGATTTTAAATCGTCGCAGCCCAGTCTAAAAGACGAGAATGTAATGTACAAGACTAACATTACACAGCATGTAGGTACATGTGTTTTCGTAGATGTAGTTAATGAGAACACGGTTGTGGACAATTTAGAAGTTGTCGGCTAGAATAATAGGACTTTATTTAGTAATGAACTAACTAAAAGCTTTATTAAACCTACGTAGCGTCAGTAAAAGAAAAGTTTTGTTAAGTTAATAAGTCGTAGAACATAGGATTGATGTAGAGAGGCTGCCTGCTAAAGGTGATGCGCTTATTAAATAAAACCCTGTATATTTCCCATCAGAACACCAGCGCTGTAGTGCCAACTACAGCAATCATCTGAGATGATTACCATTTTTTTGATCTCACACATACATCATACCGTTGTGTTAAGTTGTCTTCTCTGTTTTTAAAGTTTTTATTATTATGTTTTTTCTTGTTTCTTTTTTTCATTATTATTTATAGTTTATTTAGGTATTTAGTGATGTATTGTGTGTGTCAAAAAATAAACTATTTCTTTCTTTCTTTCTATTTGTAAAAGTACAAATCAACCACTATTTACAATGATGGAACCGTTCACGAGTATCACGCATGTGGTAGCCATTTCTCTCCTTTTAGTTAACCGCACTTAACCACTTGTAGCGTTATCTATACTAATACTAATGTTATAAAAGTGAAAGTGTTTTTGTGTGTTCTTTCACATCAAAACGGAGCAACGGATTAATGTGATTTTGTTTTTGATTATTGTGATGTGTTTTTATACAGAGATGTCAGGGGGCTGGAGAGTGGCATAGGCTACTTTTTGTACCGTTATATAAGGTCACCTTCCTAAAATAGGGGGTGGAATTTTTAAGGTAAAGGGCTGAAAATTGGTATAAAATACAACGCGAAATCCACGCGGAGGCAGCTGCGGGCAACAGCTAGGTAGTATATATATTTTTCCTTTCAACGCCCATATGCTATAAGAGCGTAACAAATCCATGCAAGTTAACATACATAACAAGCACCCTAAAACTAACGTAACAATATATGTCCCTTTTAATATAAAATAAAAACGATAGCTATTAAACTTTTATGAGGTAATACAAAAACCGATTGTTAACATCAACCCAACAGTCTCATTGAACCCATCATGTTTTTCGTACAATTGATTATTAATATGAATACAAATTTAATGGCTCATTAATTAGACATATAGTACTGGTGGTAGAGCTCTAGTGACGGAGCTCGCGGGCGTAGGCACCACCGCATTACCTAATATACTTGCCGCTAAATGGTAGTGTTCAGCACTATCGTGTTCCGGTCAGGTGGTAATGTACGGCCGTGTAATTTCCGGCACAGAGGCATAACACCTTAGGCCTCAGGAGTGGTAACGCATCTGCATTTCGACCTTGGTCTTTGTGTGGGTGACTATAGGCTGCAGTCATCACTTAACATCAACGTGGACTGCATGCTTGTTTACCATTTACATTACATAAAAAAAAACATGAGAATATATCGATGATTATGATATTTTTCCAAAAAAAAAATCGGGTTGAATAACGTTTCACAATTTATTGACAGTAATGTTTTAAAGGGATAATGTAATTGTAACAATACAAGGCTAATTAACGGCTTTATTCGACAGTGTATATATCGTCTTCAAGTACATTTTTACATTGAATAGAATGCTTAGTGGCTCTTCGACACGATTTATTGCATGCCCTGCTAACTCTCAGAATTGGCACAATTCTTCTTTCGGAATGCCGCCCTCGGGAATTTGTTCGGTTCACAGGCTTATATTTTATTCGGACCCGCTGCCTGCCAATTTTGCGAAGATTTATTTTTCCATATTTTTAGAATACCTACAATAATCGAACAAACCTAATTATTTTCTAACAGTTGTGTTAAGCTGCGTACAAATAAACAAAACAAGGCAAACCATCGAACATTGGCGCGCTCGACGACCGCGCACTATGTAGACAGGGTTGCCGTGTTTCATTTGTACACAGATCTATTGTATATTTTAATCAACATGATACAAAGTCTATGGTCGATGGTACAAACACAACTTTATTTAATACAAAGAGATAGAGGGAAAGAGACGGAAAGGTCACCTGGAGGGGATGATTTTCTTACGATTTCGATCAATTCGCTCTACTGTAAGCCGCATAAACAGGAACTTCGTTCCAATACTGAAATTGTGATTAATTTTACCAAAACATACCTACCTATTTATATAAAAAAGAAGAAAAAGCTTTTTTTTTTTAAAAAATTAGATACTAATCAGACTAATCAATTAACACTTGTAACATACCAAGTTACAAACGCAGTGATATGATCACGAGAGAGTTCTCTAAATGGGAAATGCTTTATAATAATCTTGTTGGTTCTGGTCCAACAAAACATCAATTCGGCGTCTCTCAGTTCCCTCGATGAAGAGGTACCTATTTGCGTGTGAATGCTAGGGTTGATTGAAAGGGGTTCTCTTGGTTGCCGTATACCTATACGATTATCATTCATTTGTATTGTATAATTGTTAATATTGAATACTAAACTTGAACACATTGTTTTCGCAATAGTCAATTTATACATCAAAATTGTTGAGTCTTCTCGTACATATTACAAAAATTGCAATAAGATGGACTCTAACTCCTTACATATAGGTATTCATCCAGCATCCATTATGTCTTTCCTTAATTTAAAAAAAAGGAAGGATATCAATGTATTAAGAACTGAATAAGGTAAAATCGTCACTTCAACAAATTGAAATAATATAGTAGTTTCTAGTAGCTCTTTTGTTCTGGAAACAATAAGATGAATTTCACGTAATGTGATATTTCTAAGACTTTCATACTGTTTCCCCTATTTGAAGATTTCCTTACTAAATAATCTGTGTCCTGTGAACCGATTAGGATTATAATAACAAAAATATGAACACAAAGCAAATTTTGAATTGTAAATTGATAGATAACTCAACTGTAGTTAAAAATGTTATCTGAGATAAAAAAATGTATCTAAAATTTGTTGATAAGAAACGTTTTATGTAAATATTGAATAAATAAGTCAAATAATAATTTAAATATTTATTTGCCACCAATACATATAACTCATATAAGGTACTTACAGTTTAAAGCTGCATATATATTATGCACAGAGACACAAAAACAGTTCATTTTTAATGATCACTAGCATCTAAACTAGGCCGAACCTGTATCTTAGACACTAGTTCCACCCTATGACACAATATTTAAAAGTACACAATTTAGAAAACACAAACATTTTTGATTAACTTATTGAATGAGTAAAACCACACTTAGGTTTATTTATGGTACATTAGATCAGATATAAATTATTTACTGTATATTCCTCTTATCTAACCAAAATTACGAGCCTGATTTAGTGGTAGGCCAAACTATTCAAATTTAAAGCTGGGACATAAGTCACTGTGAATTAGGGCTAAGATATTTTAGTCGCCACCATTTGAATGTATCGTAGTAATTGCGTTACAATTGAAACACTAATTTAAAAAAAATCGACGTGTGGCACTCGGGGACTGCCGCGGTAAAGCTATTGCATAGCATTTTGTATCAACTTATGCAATTATAATTATTTATTTATTTTATTTATGCAGTATTTCTTTTTTCTTTGATATTAATTCAAGTTATACTTTTTTAGCGTGGTGACCGATAAGAAAACAATTTTTTTTCTTGTATTAAATAAAAAAGTTAATATTGTTTGAAATATTTTTATTATTTTACAATACATATAAACAGCTGCTTATGTATTCGTCCGATTTCGGAGCAGCTCGTCTCGATTCGTGCGAGTTTCGTAGAGTCGTACAATACATCTAGTTGCACGCACACAAACACCGTGTCGAAGACTGCCGAAAAGAAACGACGTTAGACAATGCACGGCCTTCAAGCCACACCTCCGTGCCAGTCGGAGTGGGGAGCGTGAGGTTTTTTCGTTACGGAATTTCTGGATTCGGTCCCCGCTCTCAAGGCCCTCGATAGAAGCTATGCAATAGCTTAAAAAAGTTGTTGCAATTATAAAGGAGACATACATTATTAAGAGTCATCATATAGGTACATATTTATCACACATTATCTACATCAAAATAAGTATAATAATATAATAACTTAAGGCCATAAAAGCATATACCTATATTAACGCTAATAAGTAATAGTAGATACCTAAAAATATAAACACAATGCAAATGGAATTTTGAATTGAAAATTGACAACTCAACTGCAGTAAAAGAAGCCGAGAAAAAAAATCTTTGATTTGTTGATAAACTACGTTTTGTGTAAATGTTATGGTGCACATAACAGAACAAGTAGTGCAGGAGATGTGGCTTCAGATATAAAATGATTCACTGTACCGGTAAATATAGATCAATTTACAACACTTGGGTTGGAGCCATTAATCTAAGATGGATAAAAACTACTGTTTATTGAGTCAATACAACCAGTTGAGATCGAGGAACAAAAGATAATTCGATTAAGAACTACAAAGCGGTAGTGGGGCAACCTTGTTAACAACGTCGCTAATCTAAAAGGCTTTTAGTTCGCCTAGAGTTCACAGCTTTAGTAAATCACTAGGTACGTATAGGCGTAGAATTAGCTTTGATAATCTTGGCCGTTCTACTTATTTATTTAAATGAGAGTAGGAACAAAGACTCATAGTCGACGACGATAAAGTAAATCCTTAATGAAATGGCGCTGTAAATAAAAAAAAGATCACGTCGATGGCGTTCAATTACTAGCCTTTGATCGCTAAAAAGTCTGCAAAACTTTTTTTTATAATATAATTAACTCTCCCAATACCAATTTAAAATCATCAATTTCTGTTTTTGTGCTTCTAAGCGTTGATGATAAAGTTTTATGTAACAAATTATACTGCGATATTATTAGAACAGAGTTATTATTCATCTGCTACGATATATCTATATTCCGTAACTGCTTTGGTCTGGCCTGATACATTGAATTGGGCTGAAAATAGATATATAGCTCTTTAAAATTCGCAATACTGTATTATAATGGTTTTAGGAATTTTAGAAATTATATAGATTACCACCAGATCGGAAGATGCTAGTTTTTTTATGTTACGAAAATGGCAAACAAGCATGCAGTTCACATTGATGTTAAGTGATGACTGCAGCCTATAGATACCCACACAAAGACCGAGGTCAAAATGCAGATGCGTTACCACTCCTGAGGCCTAAGGTGTTATGCCTCTGTGCCGGAAATTACACGACCGTACATTACCACCTGACCGGAACACGATAGTGCTAAACACTAGCGGCAAGTTTATTAGGTAATGCGGTGGTGCCTACACCCGCGAGCTCCGTCACTGGAGCTCTACCACCAGTAATTGATAGTCTTGAACACTATCAATTAGCGACAAGTAAATTAAGTAATGCGGTGGTGTTTACGTCGGCACTGTCACTGGAGCTCCACCACCATTGTCCACCGACCGTTAAGCTAACATTCTTGTTAAAAAAATGTTAGCTAAATTTTTGTATTAAAAAATATTTGAAACTACAAAACCAATTCAAAATATATATACATACGTACAAGGCTAACTTAAGTATAAAATTACCTCCTTATAGATACTAGTTTAAAAATAATGAAACACCTTCGCTATTGTTGCGTTAACACTCTGTAATATCAGATCAACCAGCATCAGAATTTACGAAACGAATAAAGCCACAATAACCGAAGATCTCATGAAACATTCATATTTCTATACATATTAATAAAGCTATTACATTACGGTCAGTTATTGGGTATTGGCTTCCTATACCGAAATACTGATATTGATTGGAAAACTACTCGCAAAGTAATATATTATTCGTGATGAGGTAATTTGTATGTATAACTATTTGTCTTGCACTAGCTGTGCCTCGAAGTTTCACGTGCCCTTTGAAGCAGCTTCCAAATGAGCTCATCACATACAGCAACACGGGCCACCGGCCGACCGGGAGTAGCCATAACGTTTATTACCGATGCAAAACAATCTGTCATTTTTTGCGGGAAGAATTTGTGTGACACACACACGCACACAACAAAAATCGTCTATTACTACGAAACTCACACCTTGACTTTAACAAAATACATAAACAATTTCACGCACACATTGAAACATCTCGGGCCCACTTGGGCTTGTACTTTGACAGAGGGGAAAGCCTGCAAATGGCCTCCGGTCTGCCGCGACCGGTGGCCCGTGTTGCTCTATGGCTTATCACAATGCTCGCCTGATAGCTATCATCATAGTAGAGAGTATAAACACTATCGCATTACCTGGTCTATCTGCCGATAAATGCAAGTGTTAAATATTTTCTTGTTCCGGTTAGACGGTAACGTATGGCTCCGTAATTGCTTTCGCAACGCTAAGCAAATGGCGCTGTATTTTAAAAAAAAATAACGTCGATGACATTCAATTACTAACTACAACTAACAACCTACAAACTACAACCACTTGATCGTTAAAAAATCTGCAAAAATAATTCATAAACATTCAGACCTACGATTTCAGTGTAGACGTTTTTAGATTGCAGTAGTCATATACGTCAGTCAACCGAACAATGAATCAGGCTTAATAATAAATAAAGTCCCAGCGCTGCAATTATCGTTAATTAACGCATAACAAAAACAAATATGAATTATGTATACCTAATTCAACAATCTCTTGTGAATTATGACGTCGCTAATAGCTTGCCTAGTCACCGGAGAAGGATTTATAAGTGCTATAAATTCTTCATGTCGCAAAGTAATTATGTTACTCTACTACAGTGCTCCAAAAATTGTTTTTATAACAACGTTAAAAATCGCATAATGAGAACAGAGCGAGCGTTTGCATTGTTAATGCTAATGTGTTTACAATGGGACAGGGGCCACTAGCTTAAATAGGTATGTTATATTAAAATTAATTACAATAAATTACAATAAAATGAAGAACACAGTAGTACATTTATGAGGAATCCTTATTAGTAATATGATTTCATAATATTATGTTTGTCGCAACTAGCACTTTTGCTAAGTTATTAAGAATAACTTGTGTTAAAAGCACTAGTCCCAACCCTTGTATAAAATATTTCCATTTATTACAAGTTTGTAATGATGAGCGTAAGACTGTGACTATTGTCGATTATCAGCAAACAGCTTAAAGTTAAGAAAACTAAGGTTAATAAAATAAATATAAAGTACAAAAAATCAACACTAATGTATTATTCTACTTAAAGACTTCTAATACTACTACAACTTATTAGCCTATTTCACTCAGTGTTAACATTCTATCAGTCAAATCGTTCTGATGGTAAAAAAATATTAAAACCGGTCCAGTATTTTTTGAGCCTATTCCACGGGGAATCTGTGGCCTATTCTCACAAAAATACAAATGGTCTGTCTTTTTAATAGTAGTTACGTACTGCCTAGTAGTTTAATGTCCTCATATTGCTTAATCTCTCAATCAACTCACATAATTTAATCTGTTAACATAAATTAAGTAATATTTACTTTTTTTTTCTGTTATTTTTAGTAGTTGTAAGTATTGCTATTGTTACTATCTTAATGTATGTAATGTATTATATGATTGCAGTGCCGCATTGGATATTATCTGTCATGGTTCTGTAATTTAGATTAAATAAATATTTTCAGAAAATCTTAAGAGAAAATATTTGTATCATTAAACACACGAAGTTTTGTATCATCGTGATAAGAAATGTAAAAATACTAAAGAACGCCGAAAAAAAATACTCTTACGCAAGTGTTTCAAATCTTTTGTCTCTCAGGACCTCACACCACTCATTAATCTTTCATTCAGGCCTTGTCTCCGGAAACGCCATGTCAAAAAGAAAGAATCGTGCCTATTAAAATGTCGCTTTTTTGTCAATCAATCTATCATTTGAAAGTTACAATGAAAACTTATCAGCTATTATGTTTACATTGAAAATAATTATGGATATTATTAAATTTCTAATTATTACATACTGGCTTTTCCCCGTGACGGCGTCCGCGTGAAATACATAACAAAAATGACGAACTCCCATACAATTTACCAGTTTGTCAAAAAAACAACAAACCCACAAAAACACGCAATATGCACAAATGCTGGTAGGCATATAAGTAGGTTCACATACAAGTAGGTACGCGTCCGCGATACCAGTGATACGCGACGTCCACGTTCATAAATAAATCTATATTTCGCATTTTTTTAATAGATAATAATATAAAATCTTATGGCTAATTAAACAATAATGTAACATTACATCCCTTAACTACATAAAATAATTGAAAAATTCAAGAGCGTAATACTATGTACGCTTATGTAACCAATTCCGTTCTCCACGACAGTAACTTTTCATAACCACATTTTCCACAGTCGTATCGCCTCCAATGCGGTTTCATACAGTCATTGTATTTTTACGGAATAAACGTTTGATATTTCGATATCTTTTACTAAAAACTTTTGACCAAAAGCTACATTTTACGTCAAGGGTATAAATTCAATTCCATATAAACTGCCGTGAACAAAATAATATCAACTGCAACCTGCCACTTATAAAATAATCATCATAGTTAAAATTGGCACGTTTTCACACATCCACGTAAAAAAAAGTTTCACCTGTTTATTAATACACAATATTAATTTGGCTACGCTGCAGTCGGGTAAACATAAAATAACAATATTAAAAACGGTAAAAATCTTACGCGATACCATCGCTTTTAATACTTTTATTACTCGTTCATGCTCGGTAAAGAAGTAAGTAAAATAGTAACTAATTTTAACTTTCCTTTTACTTTTTATTTTTGATTTTGTTCTAAATCACACTGTAATTAGCTTCACATAATTAATTTCACAAAGAACAACAATCCATACCAAAATTTCCAAAATCCTAAATTCTGTCGATAACTACGAATAAGTAATTCTATAGAAGTGTAATCAAACACCAAAAAAGGCACCACAAATTTGACAATCAACAAACTAGAAGTACAACACAAAAGTTACTACAAAGTTGAGCCCATATTATAATTATATTTGCGCACTTATTATCGTACTGTGTACGAGAGTTACACTTCCATAGAATTTCTTATTCGTAGGTCGATAAAGACATTTTAGTACCACAGAAAAACTATTTAACAAATGGGAATACTAATAAAACGACCCGCATATTTAGTTCAAACACCTGCGCTCCGCTGTCCTAAGATATCGTGTTTCCACCTCACCTCTATTATAGACGTTATTAGTCTTTATAGATCTATGCCAAAGTGCTGGTTGTTCAACTGTCCATTTATCTTCAGGTTCAGGTATTTTTTCACGAAGAAAGACGTGGTCGTTGTAGATACTTCAATTGGTAAAATAACGTATTACGCGCGCTGCTTATACTTTTTATATGGACCTTTGAGAGTGATGGATGAATCGAACGAAGTGGACAGAGGACATTGTTAAAATGTCTGTTCAAAATGACTGTTTGACGTAGTGCTCCCATTATACTAAACTTGAGGTTCGATATCGAGGTTCGATGAGGGTAAAGAAATAAGAAATTTTACAAATAATTGTTTTTAAGATAAAGTTACGCAATGACCCACCGGGGTTTGCTAATATGCTCTATGCCTTAGTAGCTCATTAGCTAAACTACAATACTGGACCAATTTTTTAAATTCCTTAACTTATCAAATACCTACTTATAAGTAGTATCTACTAATTTCCAATTTCATCCAAGCCAAGTAACTCAAGCGTAGCAATCACTCAGTCTATTCAATCGGACTCTAAAAATAAAATATTGTCACAAATAGGCTCAACGTCCTCAACATATCAATTTTTTTATAAAGGTTTAAAATTTTATGTTCATTACTGAATATTTTACCATTTACGTTATTATGTGATAAGTTTTTTAAAAAGTATTTAACAAGAAATATTCCACATCGACCTTAGGAAGGAGAATTCAGCTTATTTCGGGTCCGTAGAGCGTTATCTCTTTTGCACCTTTCCTGTGTGAATGTGACGTTTGTCGACAATTTGATCAAGATTTGACTAATACCGGACTACTCAGTGCTTACGTAGGCATTTTGCAGCAGAGATCAAAGCAGAGATAACCCTTTACAAAGTCGAAACTAGGCTTGATGTGCAATATTTGCCACCCATCAAGGGTACCAAAAAGATAAACAATGTCAAATAGGTCACACAAAGCAATCGATATGTCAAAATGATCGATTGCAATTACTCGAAATGTTTGTCAGGATGACAGGGCGTGATTCATGACAATTTAGTACCAGCAAAGATAGCCGGATAATGTAGGACCACTTATTTTTCTGCCAAGGTACACTCACAAGACAGATCGTAATCATCCATCACAGTGGTTCCAGGCTTAATCGTCTTCCACGATTAATTGCTCGAGACATCGACAAGGATTGCGATACGCGGTTCTATTTAGCACGAAAATGTCTTATACCTACCGATTTGGTATTTGTGTAAATTTTTTTCTGTTTTTTTTATGTAAGGAAGGAGAAGGCAAACCAGCACGCAGCTCACATTGATGTAAAGTGATAACTGCAGCCTATAGGCATCTACATAAAACCGATGGACAAAATGCAGTCGAGTTGCCACCCCTGAGACCTAAGTTGTTATGTCTCTGTGATAGTTATTACGGGGCCATACATTACAATCTAACCGGAACACGATAGTACTAAACACTACCATTTGGCCGCAGATAGCCTCATAATGCGACGGTGACTCTGCCATCGAACTCCAGCCATGGAACTCTACTACCAATAAAAAAGACTTTATTCTTTTTAATTACTGATAGAGTTCCAATGTCAGAGCTTGAGAACGTAGACACTACTGTATTACCTGGTCTGTTAATTAGGGTTAATCTATAGAGACATCGGGTAAGATTCTGATATCTTGTTCTATTTAGTACATAGACGTTAAACATCCCATAACACAAAACGAAATCTTTTTTTTTTCATCTACTTTTTTCATAACCATTTGCCCCGAAATAAACAAACTGATAAAACTCGTGTTTTACTGGTACAGAAAATTTTACACCTCTGCTATACAGATGTTAGAGGCTACAATGTTCATTGATCATCAAATACATCGTACACGAAAGGTACGATTTAGGTTTAAGGTACGATACAAGGCACGATTACGATAATACAAAAGGCGTCGATATACCTACTCAATATGTACTGTTACTACTAGTAGTAGTACATATTGTGTTTTTCTCTTCACTACCAATGGTTGACTGGTAGAGAGCGCTCTTAGCGTTAAGTCCGCCATTTGTGCCTTTTTTTTGTGGCCATAAAGATTAAATAAATAAATAGGTTAGGAGCCCACTGCAGATTCATTTCGTTCATCCAGATATGCTGCAAACCTAATTTTTACGCAAATTTATAATATAGAGAATATATATCCTCTAGGTTGCCTATCAAAAAATGGTTGCAAGTATTATTTATATATATATTTTTTTCATAAAAATATTGTCCACTCAAGGTAATATATATGAAGACTCTGAAAAATCACGGATGCCGTTGCGCACTTGGCCGGCCATACGTATTTTCGTTCCGCCCCGATAACTTTTTATGTCCATGACGTTCATGTATTATTTATTTAAAAAATGCAATATGGTATACGGGAGCCAAATTAAATCGTCCGCAAATAAGAGTTGCTGGCCGTTAAAGATAAACTGATTTAATTAAAAATTTGCCTCCAAATTTTGATAGGCAACCTAGTGGATAGGGTTAGTTTAAATATTCTCTAGATTACAAATATGCGTAAAAAAATGGTTTGCAGCATATCTGGATGAACGAAATGATTCGGCAGTGGAGCCTTACCTATAGGTACATATGGTACTATGTTTTACCATCTGGTAATATGTTTTATGTATAAAGTAGGCTTTGTATGGCCCCGTAATAACTATCAGAGACATAACAACATAGGTCTCAAATGTGGCAACGCATCTGCGTTTTGACCTCTGATTTTTGTGTAGGTAGACGTCTATAGACTGCAGTCATCACTTAACACACTTAATGTGAGCTTGTTCACCACTTTCCTTAAATAAAAAAACCTTGGTGGCCCTAATACATTCATTTAATGAGAAAACTAAACAATGGAAGAAATCGCTCGTGAAAAATGCCTGAAATAGAAAAGTTTCAATCGCCAATCAGAATTAAGTTAGCGTCGTGGAGGTGGGTTTACTTATATTGTAGCACAGTGAGTTTTATTATACAGACTTTTCTGTCTGAAAGCTTTTTCATCAGTCGTAGGTTTCTAGAACGGTTAGTAAAATACTAGCCTGTCTACCCCATTTAAAATATATACGCTTGAAGTGAATTTTTTTATAAAGATGTTTTTAGAGATATCAGATTTTACGATACTTATAAATGCATGTATTAAAATTAATACTACTGGTGGTAGAGTTCCAAGTGTAAGCACCACCGCATTACCTAATCTGCGTGCCGCCAACTGGTAGTGTTCAGCACTACTAAAATTCGGTAGGTACGTTTTTGGGTCCTACGTTTGTTGTATGTATGAAGGGTCGAAAGAGAGTCCTAAACTTGACTTGATGTAAGACAGATCTCTGTTCGAATCTTGAATAAACCTATACTTATAGTATTACTTGACCTGTGATTCCTTTTAATCAGATATTCCTAACATCCTATATCTGCCGTAGTACGATAATCAAAAAAATTGAAACTACATTTGGGGGCTCGTCCGGGATCACAACAATCGTCCGGGATCTGTATGCTGCTAACATATCATCGAAGGAAGCAAAAAAGTATTCGCATAAAAAAAGAAACAGGATATCTACACGCTGCTGCATAATTAAGTACATTTATATCAATAGGACCTCGGCTGGAAGTGCTAGTGGAACTATTCTCGAAACTCTAACGGTACCGCAATAGGATCGAAAAGTTTTAAATTAGTTCATAACGACGCTGCAGCTCTCTGTGGCCGAACGTGCTGCTTTCGTGTGGTGAGACTTGAAGAGTGAGCCTTGGTAATTGGTACCCTGGTTGCTTTATATGATATTGGAAAAGTGTACTTCGTAAATCTTTCAGTTTCTATAACGTTTATACAAGGACTTGTGCCAAATTTCAAGTCTCTAGTACCAATAGTTTTTGCGCTAAACCGCGGACGGACAGACAGACGGACATGGCGAAACCTTAAAAACGAACTTTTTGTAGAACGAGGCCAAGTATCTAGGCAAACATTCCCATCCATAAATTGGTTTAGCAAACATTACACACTCAGATCAGGGATAAGGTGACTCTCGATATCCTAAGTCAACGTCAAGAAAAGCACTGAACTGAAAGTAAATATTCAATATTATTGGCGGACTCTCCACTCCTTATGTTCCACATGCTACCCTTATCAAAATATGATGAATTTGCTCTGCAAAAGCGACGGGTCTTCACTATAACTTGACGCCTACACTTTCCTGAATCCGAACGATGATAGATTTATTGATACATTGAATCATTGAATCATACACGTTGGTATGAAAAATATATATATTGAAAAATTAAAAAAGAGCACATTCAATGATGTCCGTTACGCACTTTGCTTAAGTACAAGACGCACATATGTAGATTTTAATACTATTTTTGGTAGTAGTACTAGTATTCAATAATTCCAAACTTAGTTCAACAATCGAAAATGAAAATTCCTCAAGTTACTACCGAAATAATATTCTTGCAATAACACTTACTTAATGTCTACACTTTGTTAAATATCAAGGGTAAGTGACAAGTGTAAGAGTTAAGTGATTAGTAAAAGCAGTGTGTAAACGCAGGTGTTAAGCGTAAGTTTGACTGAAGATATCTATAAGCTGCATTAGTCACTTGCTATCCGTGTAAACTACATGCTTGCTTGCTACCTTCATTACAATAATCTATCTACTTTATAATTTTTCGCACTCCAGTATTACTTTTATGGATATTAACACCCCACATAGTCGTGTACGTTATCATAGAATACAAACACTCCACCGACTGTAAACACTTCTTGATAGAACATTGAAGCCCCACGTTACGAGCACCTTACTGTGGAATATTGAAGTTTAACATGCTACGAGCACTTTATTATAGGACACTAGCGGCCCGCCCCGGCTTCGCCCGCGCTGCTCTGCTCCTATTAGTCATAGCGTAATGTAAGCTACCCTATCTCTCAAGTTGGATCGAACTGCACATGGTGTGCGAATTTTATTAAAATCGGTTAAGTGGTTTAGGAGCCCATTGAGGACAAACATTGTGACACGAGATTTATATATATTAAGATAAACGCATACAGTTCGTGATGGCACATTGAAGCTCCATATTACAAGACAAAGCTACAACTCTCTTGTGGAATATTGAGGTTTAACACACCACGAACACTTCATTGTGGAATATAAACACTCTACGTAGTACAGTTAAAGATGTCACATTGAAGCCCCATATTACGAGTTCTAGTTACGACTCCACAGTTGTATATTGAAGTTTAATACACCACGAGCAGGCTATTGTCAAATATATTATACGTTTTACACGCTATTAACACTTTGTGATTGGATATTGAAGCTCCACATTACGAGATTGTGGACACTTTATTTTACAATATTAACACTCCAAACGTCATAAACACTTCCTATTGGAACATGAATGCCTCGCACGCCATAAAATCTTCGCAATGGCACTTTGAAGCTCCAAAATACCAAACCCGCGTAATAACGAGCACTCCATTGAGGAATATTGAAGTTCAACACACTACGACTACATAATAATGTAATATGAACCACATGTTCATATTCCATTATAAAGTAGTCATAGTGTGGAGCATTCATGTTGATAGAACATGGAAGCCTTAATAATGTGTCCTAGTAACGAGCAGTTCATTGCGTAATTTTGAAGTTTCGGACGCTACGATCAGTTTATAACGGAACATGAAAGTTCGGAACTCTACCGACACTTCTCGTTGGAACATTGAAGCCCAATATTACGAGTTTTAGTATGGAGCACTTCATTGTCATTGTGAAATGTTTAAGTTTCACACGCTACGGACACTCCATGAGAATAAGGTACCTAATAGGAGTGCGTTAATCTTCCTCAATTAAGTCCTCGCAGTGTGTGAATCTTATTAAACATAATTATACAGCGTAGTCCTCAGAATATGGGCCTATAAAGTATATTAGAATGTTATTTGTCCTCCGCGTGCTATAAGGAGATACATTGGAATTACGCAATTTTACGCTAGAAGCATTTCCATGTTGAACTGTGTACGTATATAATGCGCAAGTGACTAATCTATTTCATTCATACTATTTATTTTTCACAATAACACATGCTAGTGAACTTTAGAAATTAAAGAAAATCGGAAAATTTTTTTTTTTTTACTTCGGGCAGAATCGTTCGCGCGTTTGATTCCTGCCCGAAGTCAATTTTTTCTTTCCGTTTTTTCTTTAATTTCTATTTCATTTATTATTTGTTATTCATGTTCTTTTAAGTTTTGCAATATGAGAGTAGTAAAATAATGTATTATTAAACTGTAAATATAATAAAAATAAAATAATAAGATCTCCATAAAATTAAACAACAAAAAATATGATTTCCAGATACTTACATATCATATGCAAATGTATCAATATCTGTCTATTTTATGTAGATGTCAAATTATGATCACCGTGACAGCGCCTGGCGAACCCACGTAGTGGGCACTACAGTGCGGCCGTACAGCTCTCGTACTGGAGGGCCATCTACGTTAATCTATGGTGCCTCTTAAGTCTGATTACAGGTAATACAGGTATTGGAAATGTTGATGACAGCTACCTTAAGCGTAATATGTGGTATACTTGAGATATAAAATCATATACCGATACTCAGTTCATAACTTCGTTCCTCGAAGATGTTACACGATTGAGGTCAAAACAATGTCAATCAATACTAATCTATACTAATATTATAAAGCTGAAGAGTTTGTTTGTTTGTTTGTTTGAACGCGCTAATCCTAAGATTAGCGTTAGTTAGTAGATTAGTTCCTGAGAACTACTGGTGCGATTTGAAAAGTTCATTCAATGTTAGATATCGATTTATCGAGGAAGGCATTTGGAAGGCACTAGGCTATGTATCATCACGCTATGACTAATAGGAGCGGAGCAGCGCGGGCGAAGCCGGGACGGGCTGCTAGTCAGGGATATACATTGTACCGCAATCATGTTCATGTCTACTCCATTTAAATGCGTCGTTCTGTATAATGTTGTTTGCTACCAAAGGAGGTTAACATGGGGCAGAATCAACATCAATCAAGATTGTCTTTATGTTGATTTTAAAACTCGACGCAAAAATAGGTTTGCGACAAGTTTGACGTGTGTATTTGCGCATGGTTGCATCGTATCGACTAAACAATTAAATCACTTATGGTTTTTGTGGCCTCTTAAAGTTGTATGGTCGATGGCTGTTTCAAATGAAACATTTTACCGTAGCAGTGCGACTGTCAGGGGCGGATTTGATACGTTGGCTGCCCTAGGCCTATGAAAGATTGCCGCCCCTCCCCTCTGTGCTGTGAAGCATAAAAAATTAGATGAACTATAGAAATTAAATTAAAATGAAAAAAAACGATAGTCAGTAAGTGATTTGATTAATTCTTCTAATAATCGTAATTGCTATACACGTACATTTTTTCGCGAGATGCTATATGGACACATTTTTGAGATTTTACACGTATGCGCGTAGGCAACTACTTAAAAAAACGACCAAATTTTGCCGCCCCCTAAATTTTGCCGCCCTAGGCCCGGACCTACTCGGCCTATAGAGAAATCCGCCTCAGGCGACTGTCGTACTGTGATCAGGTTGGCTTTTTTCATACATTTAACCATCATGGTTCGACGGCAGTACATCGGTTGGTCCTATCGAACCGATACACGTACTAAATTATATTTTAAACACAGAAGCAAACATTTTATTTAGACAGACAGTAGAAGTTTTTGTAGGCAGGCTTAGTAGAATTGCCTACTATTCAAGTGTGATCCAAGTAGTTTTATCGCGTATACTTGAAAAAAAATCAAGAAATAAGGACCTTTCTGAAACAGCAAACCTGTAAATCGTAAGTAAGCACACAAACTTTACGAACTCTTGCAGAACGTGGCCGCCGCAAACAACTCATAAAACAAACGTTATGAATACGCAATCAGAGCAGTGACCCTCATCTTCGTTGTATTGATTCTTCAGAAACTAACCTTGTTCCTAACTCTTCTAGTTCACTGGTGGTAGAGCTCCAGTGACGGAGCTCGCGGGTGAAGGCACCACCGCATTACCTTATATACTTGCCGCTAAATGGTAGTGTTCAGCACTATTGTGTTGCGGTCAGGTGGTAAAGTATGGCCCTGTAATTTCCGGCACAGAAGCATAACACCTTAGGCCTCAGGAGTGGTAACCCATCTGCATTTTTACCTTGGTCTTTGTGTGGGTGTCTATAGGCTGCAGACATCACTTAACATCAATGTGAACTGTATGCTTGTTTGCCACTTCCATTACATAAAAAAACAACTACTGTAAAAATAAGTAACGAATGAAGAGAATTCGTAGAGAAAAATCTTATTGCCATGCGTAACCTAACTGCAAATTTGTCATATTTTAAATACCTTTTGTACCTACTTATCCTATTATCGAATTTCTGTAGAACCTTTTCTGTGTGGAACTCTAAAAATATCTCCAGTACGATTAATGACTTGAAGCCTGAAGGCCCACAATGTAAAATAGGCTCTCAACGTCTACTTGCGGCAACTGGCCAATTTATCAAGTAAGCCGGGGTTATCTCTTAATTGTAATGATGAGCGATTTGGAGAATTCTAACTGTTTATGGCCACAAATCTATTTTCTGGATTGCAGTGGAAGGTTTTGAATATTAATTTTTTTACCGACTTCAAAATAGGCGAGGTATAATAGGGTATTTGACAATGTGTAATTATTATTTTTTAATTACGTAGTCCGACAGTAACAAAAAGCAAAATGTATGTATAAGTATATGGAAATATAAAGCATAAACATAAAAATTATTAAAATTGGTGCATTATATGTAGAACAGGTGTAAAAAATAAAAAATTAAAAAATAAGAGAAATTATTTTGTTTAAAAATAATAAAAACAGTATTAGATTCCTTGTACAAATCCCAATAACTTGTACTAAGCATACTATAGACAAAAACGCAATATTACCGGAGATATTTTAAGATTTCTTGAATTCGTCATTGATCTCGTAAGTGTATACAAGCATGTGACGTCACAAGCTGTATATGAACCGTTTGAGATCATTTCATAACTTGCAACTTTCGAATGGTGATATCTCAAAAACTATTAGTTAAAGGTTCCAATGACGATATTTACTAACATTTCATAAACTTATTGAAATCACTATAAATAAATATTATTCAAGTACCCTTCATGGGACCAGCACACAAAAACATTGTTGCCGTAAAAAAATTTTTAAAAAATTTAGTGAGTTTTTTAATAGGCGGCTCTTCGCGAGACCGCATTAGTATTTTTATGTAACGAGGGTGGCTAACAAGCATAATTTATTAAAAATATATAGAGCATTTAACCGTTCCATGATCCGATAATGAGTTCAGGGTTAACGGATCAGAAACGATTATAATGAGTAAGGTAAGGTTTTTACTGGTGGTAGAGCTCCAGTGACGGAGCTCGCGGGCGTAGGCACCACCGCATTACCTAATATACTTGCCGCTAAATGGTAGTGTTCAGCACTATCGTGTTCCGGTCAGGTGGTAATGTACGGCCCTGTAATTTCCGGCACAGAGGCATAACACCCTTAGGCCTCAGGAGTGGTAACGCATCTGCATTTTGACCTTGGTCTTTGTGTGGGTGTCTATAGGCTGCAGTCATCACTTAACATCAATGTGAACTGCATGCTTGTTTGCCACTTCCATTACATAAAAAAAAAAAAAAAAAAAAAAAAAGCCTTGAAAAGCGGAGCCGATCGCTTCACATATCGATTTAATTAGTTGGCAACATTTTAATTAAAATATATCCCGCTAACCTGTCCACATCCGCTCATGTGGTCAGGATCGAGCTTCCGTGTTTAAAATGTTTTAAATAATGCTTAACAAATTGTTAACCATATTAAAATAACGGTTCTCTCTCGCATTCATTACATTATAAATATTTCGTATTTTGTATTATTCATAGTTTTTAAATAGATTAATCTCATTGCATATTAGTATTTCATTATTTTTTTTATCTAAACATACAATAAGATATATATAAACATACAATAAGATATATATATATAATAAGATTTGAAATGCTTTTTTTTTTTTTTAGGTCGGGCTTTTTGTAGGCGGCCTGTCTCGAGACGGCACTAGTCTACTTCACCGGGCAATCGGCGAGCGCAGAAGGCGCTCCAGCCTAAAAGAGTTAGCGCAACTGCCTAAGGGTGACCCATGCGGGTCCGTGCCTCGGCTTAGGACGTTGCGGAGAGACATATGAGACATATGCGATTATGGGCGGTGAGATTTGAAATGCATTTTCATTCGTCCTTATATTATTATATTCTATACACACTAATAACTTACATAGCGCGATGTAAATCGTGCCATGCCTGATAATTGAATGGAGATGTTACTGGTGGTAGAGTTCCAGTGTAGGAGCTCTAGTGAAGAGAGAATCTATCTGCCGCCAAATTGTACTCGTAGTGTTCAGCAGTGTCGTGTTCCGGTAAGATGGTAATGTATGATCCCGTAATAACTATCACAGACATAACATCTAAGGTCTTAGGGGTGGCAACGCATCTGCATTTTGACCTCTGGTCTTCGTGTGGGTGTCTATAGGCTGCAGTTATCAGCTGAGCATCAATGTCGTCTTACTATAAAGAAAAAGAAAATATTCTGCAGGCATGAACATATTTTATAATTACCCAAATATGTAGAACATTTTCCTTTTTAGCAGAAAAAGCCGCTGACGACGGTTGTGCGTCGAGCAACGATTCCATGCGTCCGCTTCCTTTCCTTACTTCACATTCATCAATCATTAATGTGTCACATGAATGGGTCATAAGCTCATTACATACGTGAAGTTTCGCAACACCTTTTTTTTAATATATTATCGTTACCGTATCGTATCGTCCTAGTAGTATAAAAATAATTGATTTACGACCTATTCTCAGGTCTACCAACACAGAAAAATCATAAAACCATTAAAAAAATATACGTAAATTGTGTATATAAGCTGTCTGCTTGTTTGCCACTTCATGGCATAAAAAAAGCAATCCTGTGAGCTTGCTTATCTTTTACTGCAAGTCTCCAAATGGTAAATCCAAATGACACTATTTGTTCGATCAGTTAGATTCACTTACGACAAAAATATAAAGTGGCAAACAAGCAGACAGTTTATATTGATGATAAGTAATATTGTAGCCTATAAACATCCACATGAAACCAGAGTTCAATGTAGATGCGTTGCCACTCCTGGGGCCTACGGTTTTAAGCCTATGTGCCGGAAAATTACTGCCGCCTGACCGAAGCGTATTTAGCGTCAAGTAGATTAGGCAATGCGGTGATGCCAACGCCCGTGAGCTCCGTCACTGGAGCTCTACCACCAGATGCGTGACACAAAAAAAAACAGGTACTCGTGCACGCGTTTTTATGTTGGTTTTATTTCTTACGTTTTACAACCACGGCTGATACTAAAATCCTAAATGTATTCTGTTTTTTAAATATTTCAACACGTATAAAGGTATGCCCACATTGTAGCAAGTATATCTTGATTTGAGGTGCCATGTAAATAGATTTAAAAAAAATGTATTTTAACGTAAATTAATTTAATCATCTATATCACAATTGAATGATTACGTTACTTTCCATATAAACAGTTACATTGCCTATTATCTCTCGATTAAAATTAACTGAAACCTTAAAAATACTCGCTAAAGTCTTATCAACAGAAAACTGACATAATCTTATTTTCCTCGCTAACGGCATCGTAAAACCGAAGTTTGATGACACATGAAGCTTGATATTTTTAAGCGCATTACACACTGAGCCGGCCGGGTCCCCGACACAGCCCGCTGACTCAACGCGGCGGCCTATAAAAAAAGAATCATGTCGGAAACCTGCACCCGCGCGTGTTGCCCGTCAACATGTTGGCAGCTTGCGGACGTACGCTCAGTTGCCCGGCGACAATCGAGCAGTAGTCACAAATAAGTTCTTCCTCTCAAGCCGCCGACATACCGCCCACAAACTTTTCCAACTTGCAATGAGTAAAGCCGCCAACTGCCGACAAAAAGTTGCCGAGATAGGTCGGGGGCCCGGCAGGCTAAGTGTGTATTGCGCTTAAAGCGTTCCTAAAATGTTACGCTACTAACATTTCAGTAGAGTAACAATTAACCAGTATGGCGACAGCAATTTGTTCCTTGTAAACGCATTCTACGCGAGATGCGTAAGCACGTAGCTATCGCGCTACGCGGAGTACGTGCTACGCGCTACGAGACGAATGAAATTTCTCTTTCTTTTCCTCTTTATTTCTTTCTTTTACCACATACGTGTTACAGTAGAGTCCTTAAAGACTAGTTTGTATTTAATAATAATTATAATATAAACATAATGAACATGGATTTTATATAATTGTATCTGTAATTAAAACCTCCTTGTGACAACAAAATAACGATTCATATTTTATTTACTAAAAAGCAAAAAGCAAGTATAAATCTTTATAACATCATTGTTAAAAAATTGTTAACGATTTTAACAATATCAACAAAATTGCTCTAACATTTTATTTTCTACATTTGCTACTTAATTATACAACTAGATGAATAAAATATGACCTACAGATAGATCAGCACTAGAATAACATCAAAACATTCGCGAAGCAAATATAAAAATACGTACGTTTGAACACAAGAAAAACCATGTTATTGTCTACCTTACAATCAAAATGCCAAATAATCCACAAAGCTTTCTTTCTCGTATTTCACAATAAAACCTTTGCGAAACAAAGCCGACAGAGTTTCCCGTATCATTTTATCTACCTGAGCTCTCACTGTAAACAACTCACACACCGTACTAATCCGATGCGTAAAAAAACTTAAGATCCTTGGATTTACCTAAAAGCCAAATTAGGTGAAGCGGACATCTCCGGGCGCATTAAACATTTCTTGGAAGTTGTGCCTCATATATATTTAAAGCTTCTAAAAGTTGTTTGTGAATGTACACCGCGAAAGGCATTTTAGAACGCGGCGCTCCAGAGTCTTGTAAAATGTATACAAAACCGAATGCGTTTTGGTCTATTAATACCGTAAAAATATTAAACAGGCGCCTCAGGTATCGCATAGAGATCGCCTTTGAACGTTTGTAAGATATATACCATTATTTATGTAAGTTACTTTGTCAGAAAGTTAAACTTCCTAGGCAAAACTAGACAGCATGAATATAGAAAACAAACATGAAGTTCATATTGACGGTGAGTAAATGCAGTTTAACGTAAAAACCAGTTAATTCTAGATGTTTCTATTGCTAAAGCTCAGGATGTTTTACATCGCACATTACCGGATCACTATGCATATAAAATGCGCCACTATTATGTGTCTGTGAAAAGTAGATATGATTTAATAAGACATGCTTTTCTTTGTCTATCCACATTAAATTTTACAGTCAAATTAGGATATATTGAACTTGAATTGTTTGAAGCCATGTGCCAAATTCTGAGTCGTTATGAAATTTACTGCTTAAACCACTTAAAAGATAATTATGTCCTGTATGACGTTTTTTAAGTAGAAAAGAAATATAAGAATTATACTTACCCTCGAAAATAATTCAGGAAAAGTGAAATTCCACGCTTATTAAGAAAGCGAGGTTGAGAACCTACTCAGCAGATATTTTGTTTATACCACTCTCATTTAAGCTCAGGGACGTCAACAGCACTCAGAGAGTGAAATTAAAACCGTCATTTGCCAAGTAAAAGCTTTATATTACCAACGAATTGTTTCTTTAATTTGTATATAAGATGTCAGAATAATCCTCTTCTAAGTAGGCACCTGGCACCTACACTTTTTAAGGTCAAGTCTGCCGAGTAATTTTGGTGGAAATAAATTAATTACTTGGAGGTAATCCGCTTTACATACTGCAAAACTCCTCTTGTGTTACTTATATTTTATATGCTTTTCTGGCGGTAGAGCTCCAGTGACGGAGCTTGCGGGCATATGCCTAACCTAATATACTTGCCCCTAAATGGTAGTGTTCAGCACTATCGTGTTCCGGTCAGGTGCTAATGTACAGCCCTGTAATATCCGGCACAGAGGCATAACACCTTAGGCCTCAGGAGTGGTAACACACCTGCATTTTGACCTGACACCTGTATTTGTGTGGGTGTATATACAGCCTATAGGCTGCAGTCATCACTTAACATCAATGTGAACTGCAAGCTTGTTTGCCACTTCCATTACAGAATGTTTGTATCATATATCCTAACCGACTATTTTCATGTTTTATAAATACCTACCTGTAAAAAAAAAATATACGCCATAAAATAAATTCACAGCCCATTTCTCACCTCTAAGTTGTCCCAAACAAGGTTACCTTTGACATAAACACTAAAAAAGTCTCAGAACGGACCTCGGGGTCTATCCGTTATGAGCCGCAATCCAACCGTAGCTTTTACTAAATTATGCAGCCTAACTTTTGCTAGGAGGCCGCGAATATGAATAGAAGACAAAACCGATTTCTGAATCAATGTATTATTTACTAACACCCTTATTCATAAACGTATTTTAGCTAAAGTGTTGCTAATCTCTCCTTTGTCTTTGTTTATCCTGCACATTTGACAATGCAGCTGACAAAGACAAAGCATTCTATAGCTAAAACGTATCTAAAGTATGTTTATGAATAAGGGGGTAACAGATTTCTGCGGTATCACCTTCTTTCATGTAATGCAAGTGGCAAACAAGAATGCTGTTCACATTGATGTTAAGTGATGACTGCAGCCTACAGACATCTTTACAGAAACGAGAAATCAAAATGCAGATGCGTTGCCATCCCTGAGATCTAAGGTGTTATGCCTCTGTGCCGGCAATTACAAGGCCATACATTACCACCTGACCGGAACACGATAGTGCTGAACACTACCATTTAGCGGCAAGTATGATAAGAAAGGTAATGCAGTGGTGCCCGGTGGTAACGCCCGCGAGCTCCGTCACTGGGGCTCTACCATCAGTAAAACCACCTGCGTTGTGACTGAGTAAAATTTGTTTTTATGAGATACAATTTTTGTTTCATTTCATGCATTTTCCTTTCCTTGAATGCAAATATGACCATTCGTACTTGACACTGATAAATTTTACCTACGAGTTGCCATATTTCAGTTTCATAATACAGCCAAATCTGACCATAGGGAACATAACCAAACTCGGAGGGTTCCGAAAGTTGTCCCAAAACATGCGTTTGTTTCACGAGACATAACAATAAAAAGTCTTGAACAGTCCTGAGGGTCAGCCCGTGGCACCGTAAAGCCGCAATCCGCATAGCTTCTGTTAAATTATGCAACCTTACCTATGAAGCAGATGTCTAATGAAAATATGAAAAAGTCGTTTGAGGCTGACAATAAATATGAGTGAAAAATAAATTACAGGCGATCTGAAGTCGATCGCAGGGAGTAGGGGGGAGGGGTTAAAAACTGTTTATCACGAATATGTATGCTGCATCAACACGAGGGAAGAATCAATGAAAAATGTTGCAGAGCGGGAAAATAATGTTTTCTACTCGGATGACGTCACTGGTAAAGCATATAGTGACCTCTAATTTGGTATAGGTCGCGCCAGGTAAAAAGAACGCTGGCGGTCAAGCTGCGCAGTAGACGATTTATCGATCTATTTGGTAGTATGAGGTGCGGCGTTTTCAATCTGCCTACCAATACACGAAACCGCAAGCGAAAGCTAGATCAAAAAATAAACCAATTGGGCTAGTACTTTCGTGCGCGAGTGTACCGATGCGCGAACACATCCCTTCTACTTTCTTCCAGCGTTTTTTTTTACGTGTCGCGACCTATAGTGGGAGTTTATTTTTTTATGCTATGAACTATATAATAATGATAAACGCCGCCGGTGGCAACTGGGTTTTTTTTCCCGTTTGCATTATACAATTTATATTGATGATAAGTAATACTGTAGCCTATAAGTATCTATCTTCATGAAACCCAGTAATTTCAACGTAGATGCGTTCGTTGCCACTTCTGAGGCCTAAGTTGTAGATAATGTCTCTGTCCCGGAAAATACTGTTTTTTTTTATTCCACAACATTGAGGGCTGAATACTTGCTGTACATACCACAGAACTTTACACAGATATGTTGCCTATCTTTTGTTTCTTCGTCACCCTTCAACTTAAAACACTAAAAAGTCTCAGTTCAGCATAATCCAAAAATCAATGAAACCGACTAACCTCGGACGATGTTATTATAGCATTCATTAAAATGACTGTCAAATATAACAACGCGATGCAAATTCTTGCACTGTTTGAACGCCCCACCACGCTGCACGTGTATAATTAATGCAATTAAGCCTGAGTGCGCTGCGAGTTTAGCTTTAATGCAATTTAACTAGATTAAGATGGGAACTCTCAGATTTCAGCACAGAAATTGACTTAAGAGTTAGTTGGGAAAATTAAAGCAAGATAAATATAGGTACTTTGTATATAGTTAACAGACAGTCTGCTCTGCGTCTTATTCACACACACACTGTACCACATATACAGGTATATGTGGTACAGTGTCTGTGTGAATAAGATCAATTCGGAATAACGGAAAAACGGAATAGGATTTAAAACATTCATCTTTAATTTGTTTTGTCAACTGCCTCGGTAGCCTAGAGGTAGCAGGCCACTACTACTACTACGCTGAGGTCCTGGGTTCGATTCCCGGGCCGTGGGTTATCAGAGATAATGGTGTTAAGTCCTTTATCTCTGGCTTTATTCGGATTTTTCAATTTTCTTGAAATTCCCCAGTACGTCGAAGTTTATTAATGTGCCCGTAGATGTCAACAGGCTCGCCACGTGTTACATGGGCCAACACATAACCAGCGAATCGTGGGTGTTCGCATGTATACTTGAATGCATGCATTTACCTCTGCCTACCCCTTCGGGGATTAGAGGCGTGAAGTTAAGTTTTATTTTTATTTTGGTTCTTCTACAGATCGAGTTTTAAACAAGCGTCAAGTGTTCAAATACCTATTTGGCTTTCGTTTGAAACAATAAGTACGTTGGTTATTTGAGAAAAATAATCCATACTAAAACGGTAGCAGATATTTTATCGGATTGACATAAAAATGGGCTGCCGTGTGATAAATCATTGATGGTGTTGACACACTCGCGACCACTGAATCCAATTAGCGACGATTTAATTGCTGATGTAGTAAACCAATGTTGTTTAAACAAACAAGCCTCCCCGATGGAACCTACCTAGCCCGAAAGCCAATGCATGCCACTGGTAGATAAATACGTTTTAAAAAAATATCAAGAGTAGGTAAATCACAGTTAAATAAAATAAAAATTTCTTTAGCATTCAAAATACAGAATACTACATACTATCCCGCTACATGACAAATAAATAGCATATTTAATTAAACATACGCCGAAAGCAATTGCACGAACAAAACGGAGAAGTTTTCAAACATCGAGAAAATTCGACCATTGTCTCGAAAATTCTTAAACTTAGAGCGGTGGTATCTGGTTGCAAATTAGGAAAACGACTTTGTTACAGTATCGTAAAAACAATCAATGAGTACGTAACACACTCTCGTATTGGTATGTAAATATTATGTTATTTACTAACGTTGAGAAAAAACTTCAATTCAAAATTCTTATAATTAGACGTGGCGGCTCTTCTTGACCCGGCACTAGTCTAGTTCACAAAGCAATCGGCAAGCGCAAAAGGCTCTCAGTTTAAGAACCTTACTTCACGCCTATAATCCCCGAAGAGGTAGGCAGAGGTAGATCCACGTATTCAAGCATACATGCTATAACTCCCGATTCGCCAATTGCGTTTTGGCCCATGTTGATGCCTGTTGATCTCCGGGCACAATACCAAACTCCGAGATACTGGAAAACTTTTAGAAAATGGGAAAATCCCAATAGAATCAGAGATAAAGGATTTTACACCGTTATCTCTGAAAGCCCCCGACCTGGGTATCGAACCCAGTATAGTAGCAGAAGCCCCCAGCGTAGTAGTAATGGCCTGCTACCACTAGACTACTGAGGCAGTTATCATAGTTTCAGGTTAAGATTTTTTTTACGACTGCCTAAGGGAGACCATTATGAATCCGGCCTCCGGCTTAGGATGTTGTGGAGTAATCAATTTTGACGACCCGGTTAGTCCAGCGGTGTGAGATGACCGTTTGATTCGAAGGGTCGCGGGTTCGATCCCCGCACCGGGACAAATATTTGTATGGCCCTCAGATATTTGTTTCGGGTCTGGTGTTAGTGTATGTGTTATATGTGTACAACGGCACCCACGACACAGGTTTATACCTACTGTGGGGCTGTGAGTGTAAGCGTAATTTATAATTTATTTATTATACATCACACATATTGCATTCCCTGCAACTGCCTGGTGCAACTTCACCTTAGATACGGGTTGGCCAATTTAGAACTGAAACCCTGATTCATATCTGTTTCATAGTAACTCCAAGCTTTCGACTTTCTTGGCGATAAATAAAACGCAAAGTTACTGATTCAGAACTTTTGTTTGTAACGTTGAGAAAATCCTTTTATAAGATTAGTGTATTGTTCTCTCTCGCGTTAACCTCGAGAGTAAATTTTCCTGAGAACATATTTCAGTACCATTTATTACATTCACTAGTTCCATATATGGCGATTTGTAAAGGAAAATCGAGCTTCGCATAGCTCTGGGGCTCCTCTGGGTCAAGCATGTATCTATCAAAAATCATTGTACGAAAAATGTTAATCTCAGTCATATCTCAATCAGCCAACCCTTTAATTTTTCAATGCTCGCAAAACTTAGTTTTTAACAGGTCCCATGATGAATCACATGCATTTGCAATTTTTTTTAATTTGACAGGGAATAGATTAACACAAAACGAACAAACTGTTTAAAAAGATGCGTTATTACTTTATATGGGTCCATTTGCTAGCCGGTCACAGACGCAATTAATGGCACCATTTGTTTTACGATGATAAATGCGGTGCTTGTTGGTTTTTTAGCTTTTGCTTTGCGTTATTTTATGTGTGAACTGGACACTAAAAAAATATTCCAAATGGTTCACAAATTGTAAAATTATGATAAAGGATTTAGTTAAGTACCTTTTAGGTCTCCGAACCCAAAGGGTAACGAGTTAAACCAGCTATTGTAGTTTATAAGATGAAATGACAAATTTCCGTGTTCAACTTTATTCTATATCATCTGTAACTATTATTCAAAATTAAAAAAAAAAACACGTAGAAACGAAATCGAAATCTAGGTTGCGTCATCTTATTTTAATTTTAACTTTTTCTTAGTTATGTTAAGTAAAGTTAATTATGCTTAGTAAATTTTAATTTATAAATTAGTTATGCTTAGTAAAGTTAAATGAGCGGCTGGACTAGATTCTTAGGCCGCGAGTTCGAGTCTCGCCTGAAGTCAAATTTTTCTTTCCATTTTTCTTTAAAATAAAATATATTTCACAAGCATGTGTTAATGCGAAATAATATAAAAACAAAAAATGAGTTGCAAATACATCATTTGAAAATTTTTAAATGACGTCATTAATTTTACTGTAACCATGAATGGCCGCGCTGGTTATTGTTAAGGTTAACCTCAAAATTATCTGTCGAATGATAAGCGAATCTTCAACCCAAAATAAAAACATATGTTTTATTTTTAAAAAACATGATGTATTCATTTTTCTATCACAAAGTTTTTTTTTTTTTTTTTTTTATTGGCATCCGCTAGGAGGCATAACTGCCAGCATCACGTTTGAATGATTGGAAATATATGGTACATAAATCAATTAATTAAATCCGCGTAGACATCATTAAATCTGAAAACACATAATAGGTAAGGTTAGTAGATTATTAAACGATACACATTGTTAGAAACACTCAAAGCGTTGTATGGACATTTATACAATTTAATATTTACAATTTTATTTTATTTTTACTTACAAAATTTACAATTTCTGAGAGGATATCAGGATTAAGGAGGGATAGAAGATTTGGTATATTTGTCGGAAAAGGAACTAATTTCTGGAGGGCACTTAGAAATTTACGACGATCGTAAATAGGGCAAGAGAAAAATATATGGTTCACATTACCATCATCAAGCCCACATTCGCAAATAGATGAGTCCCTGATCCTAAGCTTGTTAAGAAAAACGGGACAGCAACAATGACCTAGGCGGAGACGACAAATGATAGAAGTTTCCCGTTTAGGGAATCTGTAGCGAAAAAACCAAGGTTTTGGTGGTATTGTAGGTTGAATACCACCATAATAGGCTCCCTTCGTGCCAGAGATTGGGGGCCAGTTTTGGGACCAAGCCTCATGTAAATATTGCTTAGGTTGATGAACTATATCACAAAGTTCTTAGCTATTTTATATATAAAGTCATTGACATCTATCTCAATCATGGCTCCTCTTTTTTTTTTTTGTTGTTATGGCATCGCTTTTACTCATATTGCCAGTGTCAAGTAAAACTATATTTCGTATTTATATATGCAGCGTAAAAGTTAGTATAATATAGTCATAGTCATCAAGTATAATATGTAAGTATCAAGTATATAAGTTATCAAGTATAATATGTCAGTCAAGTGAGTTACAGTCAAGTTATTCGAGTAAAGCGATGGCTACTTTACCAGAACATTTACAATGAAGTTTTGGAGGCAACCTGAAAGGTCGTGTTTTCGCACTGTTATTCTATTTCACTATACACGGGCACTGTAATAAACCTATATCCAACAAAATGCCACCAACTTTATTCAAAAACTTAAAAATACACCAAATAAATGAAATAAAATAAGAGCACAATACGCCTCTTTCAAGGTTCCCGCCAAAAACCTCATGGTTCCTCTTTTCCCGTAACGTAAATAAATGGCTCATTTTCCTCAACGCCAATTGACGTTTTCCATTTAATCTAACAACAAAGGAGTAGGCATTTGGTAAGGACAAGTCATCAATCACTTCCCTTAAAAATAATGGTAACGCAGCCCTTTACAATTGAAATAAAATGGATGTTGCCGCCATTGTTGAAGAGACGAGCTGCTGTATCCCAGTAAAAAGTAATGCAGAAACGTTGTCACGTATTACAAAATTTTCTAATGTAGCTGTTAATACCTAAACCATGGTAAATCCAAATATTTTTGTGTAAAACCACAGAATATGTACTTTCATAGTACAGGCACAGTCTAAAGAAAACGAACACGTTACGTATAGAAATTCTACCGCGTGAATGTCAGTAAGGATGATGGCTAGCTATTAATTAACTACTATGTATCATATCACATGAAAGCGACTTGCAAATGGAATATAAAAATACAAAAATTATGAAAATTTGAGTTGAATGGTATGAGATATATAGAAGAACTTAAAAGTGACGAAAATTTATGAACGAAAAATTAAGTTTAAAATAAAATAATTTCACTTTTACATTCTTTATGGATACGATATCCAACAAATTTGAATAAAAATTGTTTTTACGAAACGCAGTATTGACGAACATATTTTAAAATGTTTTTATTTCACCATACAATTCACAGATTTTAACTCTAACGTGACGTCATAATAGAGCGTCATTTTTACCTGACTGCAACAGAAGGAGGGTTATGGTTTTCTTGTGTATGTATGTATGTATGTAGATTTCTATGTTTCCTGCTACAGTCTAAACGGCTTCGACATATTATAGTATATTACTTATCGTTAGATTCGTCTTAATGGCGCGAGTGACACTGGGTACGTTACCTGGGTAACCCTTAACCAAAAACGGAAAAACAAGATGCAGGTATGCCTAATTTAGTTTGAAGAGTATACAGTGCACCGTGAATATATTTTATATTCGATACTTACAAAACAACAGATAGGTATATTTTAATGTATTAACAATATAACGACTCAAATTAATTTGAGTGATAGTAGATTGCTACAAAATGGTTTTGTTATTGTTTGATAAATGAGATACCTACAATGTTTAGTAGATTTGTTAGCTGTTTATCTACATAGAGAAACAGCTCTTAGGTATCAGAAATTTTTATGACTTATTTTTATGTATTATTATAGTAGGCACATTTGAATAAAATAGCTTTTTTTTTAAATGCAATGGCTTACACCGTACATCCGTCCGTCCTAGTCGAAACTAGGCACATTTGAATAAAATATATTTTTTTTTTTCAATGCAATGGCCTACACCGCACGGTTGGTCAGACTCGTGGGAGTTACCAAACAAACGTTAAATCACTAGATAGAAATAAACGTAATGTACGATGCAGTCGAGTCGAGTCACTGCCGTTGTTTTTGGCACGGCAACCTGAAACCTAGCAACTTTACTGTCAATGTAATTTACCTAAAATTAAACGTAGCGTCGGCGTAGCGCGCACGTAGACCTTTAATGACTTGTACAGCGTACTACAAACAAGTATCGAATACGTGCGTAGTTGTATATATTAGTTATTTATTACCTGCTAGTAGTTGTAAGGCTACCCGGATGCGATCTTAGACGAAATGAACGTTATATAGGCTATAACAGAAAATAAAAGTACTCAATGTAATAGCTGTGAGTGTAATTGTATTTTATTTTTAAATTGTGTCCTGTCTAATTAAAAATATTATTCAAATCCTTTCAGCCCGAACTGTGTTGTACAAGATTGCTCCAATATTATAAAATGAACTGATAATAATGTAACACACATCATGCCTCGGCCTACGTTCACCTCTAAGTTATGTTTTTAAACATTATTACTAGTGAAGTCAGTGTTTATGTATGTTATATACATAATACATATTGGTCTAACCTTTCATGTATATCCAGACGCGATGTTAAGCAGTGATACTAACACAATAACATCACTAGTAAAGTCATCATAATAATAGGTTGGGGAAAAAGTCTTCTCGCTCTGGTCGCCCTATTTCGGATAAAATGGATGCCATTTTTGAAAAAGTGGAGCAAGATCGACATATCAGTAGTTACGACGTAGCTGAAGAACTGAGAATTGATCAAAAACAGTTTTGGCGCATTTGAAAAAAGCTGGGTACAAAAAAAAACTCGATATTTGGGTACCTCACGAGCTCACCGAAAGAAACCTAATGAACCGTGTACTCATTTGTGATTCTTTATTACGATGTAATGAAACCGAATCATTTTTGAAGAAGCTGATAACTGGTGATGAAAAATGGATCACGTACGACAAGAACATGCGAAAAAGGTCGTGGTCAAAGGCCGGTCAGGCTTCACAGACTGTGGCGAAACCCGGGTTAACTCGCAATAAGGTGATGTTGTGTGTGTGGTGGGATTGGAAGGGCATTATTCATTATGAGCTATTACCACCAGGCAGGACTATCGTTTCTGAACTCTACTGCGAACAACTGATGAGATTAAAGCAAGAAGTTGAGAGAAAGCGGCCGGAATTGATCAACAGAAGGGGTGTGGTGTTTCATCATGATAACGCTAGACCTCACACATCTATAGCCACTCAGCAAAAATTAAGAGAGTTTGGCTGGGAGGTGTTAATGCATCCGCCGTATAGTCCTGACCTTGCACCTTCAGATTTCCACCTGTTTCGGTCTCTTCAGAATTCTTTATGCAATGTTAGGTTAACATCACGAGAGGACTGCCAAATCCACTTGTCGCGGTATTTTGATGAGAAGTCCCAAAATTTTTATAGCAATGGGATCATGTCCCTACCTACAAGATGGAAAAGGGTTATCGAACAAAATGGTACATACATACTTTAGTTAAATTGAAATAAACTACATTAAAAAATGTTTTGAATTATCTTAAAAAATGCTAAGAAACTTTTTCCCCAACCTAATAATTGTATAACACATAAGTTTTCTTCCCAATCGTGTATGTTTGTACACGATGAAGGCTAAGTTTTAATAGCTTTTACTTGCCCGCTTGCAAGTCGAACTGGAGAAATTTAACTGGGCACATTACGTTGTCGCCGCAAAGTTTACACAAATCGTTACGTAACTTTGTCTTGGCTTTGCACTGGCTGACTTTTACTTATTTAATTGTTCTTTATATCACAATCGGCGAATTTCTCCGCTACTTAATAGGTATTTGTATTCTTTTTTTTGTCTGAACTACACAGCGCCAGCTTTTCAGGTTGAACGAATGCCCTGTTGAAGGTTAGGTATGGATATTGTGGTGGAAATAATGAATAAGTATTATCTGATATAGCACTTCTCATAACGTTGCGTTGTGCAGAGTTTTATAATCACATAGAAAGGACATTATATAATATTATACGTAAACGACGTAATATTATAAGTACCAGCGCATCTACTGTGTTATCTAGTTATCTGCCTAAAAATAGCTCCGTGACGTCGAGGTCCAACTAATTTCGTATAAATCGGTGTTTTTGTATAATAACTGGAATAAAACAAAAAAAATGTCACATACCTAATAATATAAATTACAAAAACTTAGTTAACTGTATAACTTTATGTTATGTAAATATTATTTAGCTTTTAAATACATTTTAATGTTTTTTTTTATTAAGTAGATTAATTAAGGTTTTTTTAATATGAAGTTAAATTAAAAATGGAGTAAAAAACCACAAAAATAATTTCAAAAACAAAATCATTACACGTATGCTCGTTTGAGACAGTGATTACGGTAATACTAATGAAATCAACCAACGTTAACGCTATCGCTATCGCTTGTGTGCTGTTCATTGTTCATGATATAAGTCATAGTAATTAAGACAATTCAGCAAATTGTGAGCGTTGTAAGTGGACGCACATAAATCTCTGTGAAGATATTTTTTTTTAATGCAATGAAGATTTCAAGTAAGATTGTAGTAAACGTAGAAGGAATATATACAAAAAACACAAATGCATCGCCACCCCTGAGGCCTATGTTCTGTTGCCTCTTTGGGTCATTAATTATCAACTATACGGAACAAAATAGTGCTGAATACCATTTGGGATCAGATAGATTAGGTAATGCGGTGCTGCTTATCGTCTCGAGCTCCGACACTGGAAACTAGTTGTGTATATAAAGAAAAGTTAATATAAGTTATTAAAAATATGAACCATATTCAAAGTAATAAAACTTTCCACTTTCAATAGCATAATTGGCACTTTGCAAGTTAAACTGGCGAAATTAAATGGTGGGTAATGCGTCTTTGTCAAAAAACTTTTCGCGAAATGTTACGCAAGTTGTTCGTGCCTTTATACCTAACGGATGGGTTTATATTTGATAAATTGTTCGACGTGATAATCAGGGATTAACGTCAAAAAAAATCTATATATTCACGTTTTCGCGAGCTTCATACATTGTAATAGTTATATACCTACAGACGACCCGGTTAGTCCAGCAGTGTGTGACGACCGTTTGATTCGAAAGGTCACAGGTTCGATCCCCGCTCCGAGACAAATATTTGTATGGTCTACAGACATTTGTTTCGGGTCGTTGTCGTTGTCGTGGGGGTCGGTGTTTACAACGACACCCACGACACAGGTTAACCTAGTGTAGGGCTGTGAGTATTATTATTTATAAAAGGTAAAAAATAGTAAAGATACGGAATCACACGTGCGCGAGGTCGACTCGCATTTGACTGATATTTATAGAATAAGAAGAACGAAACTAAAACAAGAACGACCTTCGAAACTCCATTATCTAATGACAAAAATATTTTTTTACAGAATATTATCTATACTTATAATAAAACAGTAAAATTCGCGTGTCTGTACATTGTACTAATTGGGGGCGATGTTAAAATAGTATTAGAACACTTGTCAATCATTTTTATTTTGTTTTGTCTGTCTGTTTGTCGGTTTGTCAGTTTGGCTGTTTGTCTGTTTGTCTGTTTGTCTGTTTGTCCCTTTGTCCAGGCTAATCTCTGAAGATACTGGACGGATTCGAATGAAACTTTTTGTGGTGTATAGATACTAAGCCTGGCCAACATTTAGGCTACTTTTTACTGCGGGAAAATCACTCATGCCCACGGGAATCTCTACATTAATTAAAATAGTAAGAAAATAAAGACTGTAGATTGAATTTTTTTTGAAAGAATACTTGGAACGTGATCTGCAATAGAAATCGAAGCCAAAAATATAGTTTTCAGATTTTTGGTCTGTTTGTCTGTATGTATGTCTGGGTTAAACAAAAAAAGTACTACATGGATTAACTTCAAATTTTGCATGAATAACCGAAAATTTTCAAGGACACCTCATTGGGTAAGGTTAATAGGTATCGTGCATCCAAATATAGGCGAAAGCTATTGCCTGCGGTTGTTACTTCACACGGTCCGAGGCCCAACGTATTATATTTCGCTTTTCTGAGGACATTTGATGGCGTGGAGTATCGCACTTACCGCGCATCCTGTGTAGCACGTCACCTTCTGTCTCTGTTTGAAGATTTTCTATGAGCTTTGAGACACATGCTACTGGAGACGAAATCGAAGTAACTAATGAACGCATGCTGAACACCTGTCTTAGTTCATTTCAAGATGTGGTCATTTCCTCCACCGATTGAACTATCAAATATAGGTTACCAGCTCCCCAATCATCATCAAGACCGTAGAAATCGGGAGCATAACGCTGAGAAAAAAAATGACCATGTCACTTTGTTCTCTTCAGAGCAAAAACAAATTTATGATACCGTCCTTGAAAGCGTTGGGCAAAACCAGGGTAAAATGTTTTTCTTGGATGCTGCTGGTGAAACAGGAAAAACATTTGTTACCACTGACATACTTGCAGAGGTCAGGAGGCAAGGCAAAATTGCTATTGCTGTAGCGTCGGGAATTGCTGCCACACTGCTTCCGGAAAGTAAGACAGCACATGCCATGTTTAAAATTCAATTACATTTAGAGAGCCCCGAAACGACTGTTTTTGGTGTGTCATGTAACAGCGATAAGGGACACGTGCTCAAGGATTGCTCCCTGATTGTATGGGATGAGTGTACGAAGGCCAATAGCAAGGCAGTTGAGGCCGTAGACAGAACGAACATTTGAGTGGGTGGTGTCACATTAAGTACTGTTCACTGGCGATTTCCGGCAAACGCTTCCCGTGGTGACGTGAAGATCGAGGGCTGACGAGGTGAATGCTTTGTTGTCACGATTTAAACGAGTTCGTACGCTGCCCTTGACCATTAATATGAGAGTCTTCGCGAAAGCACTCTACCAGAAGAGTGAGGTGGACAGATGGTGCTTCCAGAGTCTTCCGGCAGAGAAGTATCCAGCTTAGAAGAACTCATTCTCGGTGTCTACAGGGACATCAGTCATATACCGCACTAGCAGAAAAAAATGATCAGACTGCAGCAATTAATAGGAAATGAAGTGGTCTACACCTCCATAAATACTGTCGTCGAGCAAGATGACGCCACACATTATTCCATGGCATTTTTGAACTTCCTGTCAGCAAGCGGACTTCCATCGCATACCATCAAGCTGAAGGTAGGTGTCCCAATTATGCTTCTTCGGAACTTATCTCCTCCGAAGTTGTATAACGGGACCCGCCTTAAAGCCATCTCGCTCCACAGACACACCATTGAGGCGTAAATTCTTACGGGTTGTGTCATTGGCGAGGCAGTATTTATACCACGCATTCCCCTCATACCTCATAACTTCACGTTCCAGTTCAAGCGCGTACAGTTGAATGTTTGCTTCGCGATGACCATCAATAAGTCGCAGGGGCAGACACTGAGGGCAGCGGGTGTTATCCTCAGAACGAGTTGCTTCTTACACGGGCAACTGAACGTCGCTTGCTACCACGTCACCAGTCCTGACCCTCTTTACATTTTGGCTCCTGGCAGAATAACTACCAACGTAGTTTATAGGAAAGTGTCGTAAGGTTTGATACCTTTGTACGTATTTTTACTGTTTTGTGCCCGGGAATATATTCCTTCTCGATTTCCTTCATGTCATGACTGAACTCAGCAGGATTCCCATATGGCTCCCTTCACTTGCTTCGCTTGCAAAAAAAACTTATACATAGTTTTAATTAAATGCTATTTTAAAAGTTGTTTGCTTATAATGCTAAAGCGACATTGGCATCTTAGGTATGTTTGGTGCTGTACTACCTTCACGCAGACGACGTTGCGGGCAACAGCTAGTCGTACATAAAGAACAAATAAAACTACCTTAATCAAAATGTTCCCATCCTCGTGAAGTATCCGCTCGTGTATTTTAATAATAGTTCCATTTATATGTACGGCCCTGTAATTTCCGGCACAGAGGCATAACACCTTAGGCCTCAGGAGTGGTAACGCATCTGCATTTTGACCTTGGTCTTCATGTGTGTGTCTATAGGCTGCAGTCATCACTTAACATCAATGTGAACTGCATGCTTGTTTGAAACGCCCATTACATAAAAATAAAAAAAACAAAAAAAAGCACACGACGTGGAAACTTCTGGAAAATGCTCGGCAATCGTTGCTATCGAATTAATTAATACCTACTGTGTTGTTATAAACCCAGATTATCACAGAGATTTTAATTGCCACAGTAAGAAAATGTTTTCTATAGTTAAAGGGAATCGGCGAAAAGAATGGCTACAAGATGTTTTGCTAGAATGTTGCCCGTTCAAAGAAAATGGTTTCCTTATTGTAGGTAATTAATTTAGTGTCGAGAGAACTTTAGTAGCACCGGAGATAGAACAGCGCTCGGGGTTATTATTTTCTTATACATTTCTCAGATACTATGGATATAGTAGAACTATTAATTATGATATGAAGTTAAGTATAATGAATCTTTCGCGATTGAATTCAGCAATCGGGTCGGTGTATTGTTGCTATAATATATGGTGAAGCCTCTTGATTTTGGTTCTTCATTATTTTGTCCCTCTGGATTGAATGCCTAATGGCTGATGTGTATCGCTAGCACTAATTTGATTTGCCGGGCGCCCAAAGAGTTTTGAACGACTGGCCGAATATTTTAAAGGAAAAATCCATCCGCAGCTTAGCGCAGAGACTCTTAGTAGTATTAGAAAGCTGTAATTTAGTATTAATATACTTATTAGTTATTCTTGAAATAAAATCTTGATAAATATTTATTTATTTGTTGGTAGGTACCAGGTGAAGATGGGATGTTTTATCTCAGGTATCTTCGTATCAAACAATATTTTAGAAATACATTATAAGTAATGATTACTTTAATTGCTCAATTTCATTTTGAAAACTAGACTAGACTAAACTAGAAATAGTTGTATAGCGAACGGTACTTCACTTTTTTCTCATGTACCTACACGTAATCTAGCATTATTCGTGCATGAATAGTACGTCGTATACGTCGACTGCATAGAATCGCATAAAAGGACCCATTGTGGTATGGAAATAAAGTGCTGATATATGAACGAAGGCGTGTATTTGAAATTTGAATAAAGCTGGATAATAGCGTCTAATATACTTTATGTGTTAGTGGTAAATGATTTGATAGGTACTCGTATTTAGTGATTAATTAAAGTTTGCGAGAAACGTAACTTCACGCCTGTAATCCCCGAAGGGGTAGGCAGAGGTAAATGCATGCATTCAAGCATACATGCAAACACCCACGATTCGCCGGTTACGTTTTGGCCCATGTAACAGGTGGCGAGCCTGTTGACATCTCCGGGCACATTACCAAACTTTGAGGTACTGGGAAATTTCCAGAAAATGGAAAAATCCCAATAGAACCAGAGACAAAGGCTTTTTCACCATTATCTCTGATAACCCCCTACCCGGGAATCGAACCCAGGACCTCAGCGTAGTAGTAGTGGCCTGCTACCACTAGGCTACCGAGGCAGTTTAAAGTTTGCGAGAACAATGAAAGTATTCCATTTGAAGTATTATCACACTAAATTATTATTATTTTAATTTTTTTTATGTAATAAAAGTGGCAAACAAGCATGCAGTTTACATTTATGTTAAGTGATGACTGCAGCCTATAGACATAGACACCCACCCACACAATGACCAGAGGTCAAAATAAAATTCATATGCGCTGCTACTCCTGAGGCACTAGGTGTTATGCCTCCGTGCCGGAAATTACAAGGCCGTACATTACCACCTGACCGGAACACGATAGTGCTGAACACTGCCATTTAGCGGCAAGAATATTAGGTAATGCGGTGGTGCCTACGCCCGCGAGCTTATCAAAAAGTAGTAAAATTATTATCATTTTACAGGTGTGCGTAGGCATTACCGCATTACCTAATCTATCTTTCGCCGAATGATAATGCTCACTATCGCATTCCGGTTAGATAGTGCCTGTGCCCAAAAAAACACACAAATGTGTAATACACCTTATCTATTCTCAAAGGGAGCGTTGACCACTAATTATATAGGTACCTATATTATTATGTTGCAAGTTGGCAATACCACAATACTTACAGGGGGAATCCCCTAAATTTGTTTTCGATTCCTTTTCGTAAATGTTGTTTTATTTACATCCTTAATTTCAGTACGCAATGTAACTCTAGGGCCCCATGGTCACATTTGCTACGGGCCCCGCACCGGATTTATCCGGCACTGCTGTTAATTACTATAGCGCTTTATGGTATCTTACTCCGGCCGCCAATCCGGACACCACGGTAGAGCGACTGGTTGCGCCACGCGAAATATAGCCCTATTACCGTGGTAATGCCCATTTAAATTATTATTCATTCAAAGCATATCAACCGCACGAGTTTATTTTCTTTGTATAAATTCGTTGCGTTGCGGTGCGGGTCAGATGTGGGCGTCTTTAGTGAGCTGTGACCTTAAGAAATAACATACTTTTTATGCCAAAACCAAATACCGCGCCAATTATGTCACAGGAAACAGCTTATTGATTAAAATAGTTTGAAGATATACCCAGATGTAATTTATTGCACTCATTATGTCTAAATCTTTACCCACCCATTTGTTTGGGTAAAGATAAATAGGCTCTGAGTGTCTCGGCGAAACGAGATAGGATCTGTGCCAAGTGAACTCGGAGGACATAAAACAAAGGTCTAAATTATCTGATAAGCTAATGCACCCAAGATAATCTGACCATCTTCAAAATTAATTAAACACTTTATTACGTCACGTTTACAAGCGTTTGTTTTGGGAATAAAGAGGCCACGTTTTTCTTTTTTTAGGATTCCCTATTACAAAAGGAGGAAATCCCAGTCAATTTGCTTCATAATCTACTGAACCGATTGAATTAAAATTTGGCGGCGTAAGTAAGTTACCTGAACAATATTAAACATGCTAGTGTATGTATGTATGTATGTATCTTCACGCCAGGTCCCTAACGGGGTAGGCAGAGAGTGTAGAGCGCCAGACATCCCGGTTCTGACAAACCTCTCGTGCCTCGTCTACCTTCATCATTCTTTTCATACATGCACGCCGATTCCTAAGACTTTTGACCCCACCATCAGACAGAACTCGACCTATTTGGTCATGGTAGGTCAGCCTTGGTCTTCCTGGGCCTCTGCAACCATCCACATTCGCATTGTATATCTGTTTAGTCATTCGCTCATTCGACATTCTTTCTATATGCCCGAACCATCGGAGTGTAACATAAATTAATTAATTAAACATGTTTGTCAAGAATGTCAGAGCCAGATTTGAGCGATAAAATTAAAAAAAAACACATTAAAAACTATTGTAAAAGGCTTCATTGTGTTTTAAACGAAGTTAAGATGAAAGGTCAGAATTTTAAAGTTACTTCCCTATTTATGAAAATGGTGAAAATTAACCATTACTCCCCATATATACTTTCATATCCAAATCTACTGGATCTACATTTTTAATATAAAAACAATTTTGATATACGAGTATCAGAATATAATATAGATTCTATATTATATTCTGATATATCAAAATTCTATACTATAGAATGTTACAAAGCACAACAAAAGTTGAGCTACCTGCACAGTATTATATAAAGCGTTTAAGCGTTAAACTCCAGTCATATAATACGGTGAACACCGATATTTGGGACTTTATGACATCCACCAGTCACTGGATTACGTGACTGGGGTTTGCTAACAACTCCAAACGATTTGTGAAACATTGTAATAAATGTACCTATTCACAACGAAGAGTAAATGAAAACAAAAGCTGGTCAAAAACAATCTTTCTTCCAAACTTTGCATATGAATAGCTAAATAGCACCGTAAGTTAGTGCCACTAGACTGGAGCTATATAAAAGTTATGAAACCCGACAAAGATTAACATGTAAATGACGACGATATTCCACGTTTCACAGCAAAGGTGACTTTAATATACATAAGACTGGGTACATTAGGTATACCTCACATTTATCTCGCGCTGCCGATATGTGACTACGAATGTGTTATTATTTTCAAGATATTTATATCAGTGGAGTATTATGGAAATGATAACATTCACGCCAGGTTGAAACATTTTCATGAACAGAATTAATGTGTTTAGAAAAAATATCAGTGCGTGCTTTTATTTCCTACAGATTACAAGTGATGTCCTTAAAAAACATTAACCTTTAACAGATTTCTATAAGTTAGAGAAGGATGTGAAATGTTATAATAACTTTGACGTAGAGATACTTCGCATTACGAAAAATATCATGCATGCTTACTGCAACTTGCTCAAATCCAACAGTAACACAACACTGAACTGTTGGTTACATTTGTTTACAGAAGAATCGTGGTGCAACCCAGGCTAAGCAAAGTTAATTAAGAGACGCTGTTTTGCTAAATGTCGGATGATCGGCTGGCAGTGGCAGGCTGGGGGAAGCGGCAGAGTTGGTCCGCCATGAGCGTCCGATTCAGGGAGTCTCCAAAAATGGGAAAACATGAAAAAAATTTAGACCTTGCGGAGGGAAATGTCGTTTTTTTTTTTGCTAGCACTAGTCTGTTGATTTTTTATGCGGATTAGCTGACTAAGTTTTGTAAGAACTTAATTTTATAAACGTATCTTATGTACTTTTTATGGTACTTATTTATAAGTACATTTTTATGAAACATGGCCTCAATATTTATGTAACTCAATTTGCTTCTAAATTGAATCTTGTTTTCTGACAAAACACGACCACTGTACGCGAGAAACGAGATCTTTCTTGCCTTCCGAAATATTGGCTCAAAAACTATGTTTTCTTTTATTTTTTTATTCTATAAAAAATCGTACTGCTAACACACATCAACATACATGAAATTCATTATTAACAGAGTTCAAAAAGGAGGAGGTACTCAATTCGGCCGGTACCTATATTTTTTATTTTTTATGCCGATTTACGTAATTTTTTTTTGTTTGATTCCGGTAGGTCCAATAGTTTTTGTTATGTGTTTAAGTAGGTATAAAAAATTAATAACATATAAATTCAGTAAATATAAAATTCCTTAGGGCGAAGAACCCTTGAAGCTTTGCGTTTATGAATATTTATGGATAAAACTGGCAAAGTTTTAATTAGATTCACCAGAGTTTGCCAAAGTACGTATAATTCGTCCTTTAAAGTGCCTTATTTTGTAATGAGTACGCTACTGTAATTGTGTATGTTTAATATACAGTATCTTAACATAAAGTGCCAGGAATATTTACACGTATTAATTACTTAAATTTTATATTGTCATCATCGAGTTAATCTGGGAATAAATTAATCTTTATTGAATTAAATTTAAGCGACTAAACCGTTTCTTTTTTATTACAGTGTGAGTTGCTCCCAAATGTAAGGATGCTAGGGTACCTGAAAAAAAATTAAATTATTAACTTTTAATTCCATGAGATATAGCAAAAAAATACGTAACTTTTATCCGCTAGGAATTTCCGGATGCCAAATTAAATAAACAGCCCTATAACTTCCTGAACGCGACAATTGAAGCCTGGGCCTAGGAAAACAAGCACAAGTGTACCTAATATCGCAATCAAAAGCACTTATCGAAATTGAACCTGAAATTATTGTCGCTTTGCACGAATAAATAAATAGTGATTGTCGAAAGTGTCAGAGCGTGAATTTCGTCTTGTCAGTGAATAGCGGGCAAATGCAATCTTAAATATTACAATACTAAATTCCATCCGTCGTCATCCGCGTATATTTATAGTAAAATATAAGCGATCGTCGTCCGGAATACTAAGTAATTTTGTTTCACAAAAGAATGCTTTCAACATACAAGACAAATATGTATGCTTTGAATACACATCAATGTAAGGAATAATGACACGTAACGTAACTTCACGCCTGTAATCCCCGAGGGGTAGGCAGAGGGGGTTACAGGCGTGATGTCGTGCATCGTGGGTGTTTGCATGCATGCAAACACCCACGATTTGCCGGTTACGTTTTGGCCCATGTAACAGGTGGCGAGCCCGTTGACATCTCCATCTCCTTACCAAACTTCGAGGTACTGGGAAATTTCGAGAAAATTGAAAAATCCCAATATAACCTCAGATAACCAGAGATAAAGGACTCTACACCATTATCTCTGATAATCCCCTACCCGGGACTCGAACCCAGGACCTAAGTGTAGTAGTAGTGGCCTGATACCACTAGGCTACCAAGGCAGTTAGGAATACAGATATTTAAATAAAAACTAAAGATTCATTAATATCGCTCAATGATGTCTCTAATGTGTTGTGTTGAACTCTTTGAGGATGAACACCATTATTTAGCGATAAATTTGCTTTTAGGGTTTCGTAGGTACCTCAATAGGAAAAAACGGAACCCGTATTAGGTCACTCGTGCCTCTGTTTGTCTGTCTTTTCTGTTTTCTCCGTAAGTACTGGACCAATTCAGTTATAATTTGGTAACTACACGCAGCAATGATCTTATATATATGCATTTATAAGCTCATTGACTCTATACCTGTTGAAAGTTTATATTAAGATTAAGTTAAAGAAGAGAGCAACTGATGAACTGAATATTATGGCTAACATAAAATTTAATCAAACAAAATGAAACTCGAGGTACCTACAAGCTAAATTATTTTTCGTCAGAGTTTAACATGAATAAGCGTATCGTTAATATTGTCGAAGTCTATTTACCTAAAACAAAGGGGAGGATGAGGGAAATAGACCTCTAACTTCACTTTTTTTTTTGTTTTGGCATCGCTATTTCCCATATTGCCAGTGTCCAGTCAAACGATATTTCGTATTTATTTTAGCAGCGTTAAAGTTAGTATAATATAGTCATCAAGTATAATATGTAAATAGCAAGTATATAAGTTATCAAGTATAATATGTCAGTCAAGTGAGTTACTATCAAGTTATTCGAGTAAAGCGATGGCTTCTTTACCAGAACATTTACAATGAATTTTTGGAGGCAACCTGAAAGGTCGTGTTTTCGCACTGTTATTCTATTTCACTATACACGGGCACTGTAATAAACCTAAGTATATCAAACAAAATGCCACCAACTTTATTCAATATAACTTAAAAATACACCAAGTAAATGAAGTAAAATAAGAGCACCATACATAAAAAAATAATAAGAAAAAAAAAGTTATTCAAGAAAATAGACCTCCTCCCCTTATCTCCAAAACTACGGGGACAAAAATTTGTAAAAAAAGATATTCTAGATATGAATCGAATTTTCCAATTCCCATGAGAATTGAATACAGAAATACATAAATCAACACAATCAAAGATCCCCGTAGTAGATAAGGTAAAAGGGGAAAACAGTGATAGGCTGAGAGCCACAAAACGTTGACGAAGGTTGAGGTTTATCTATTTGCGTATCAAAGTGTCTAGATCGTGTACAAATTGAAGCGTAACTATACAAACCATTTCCACGATCATTTTATTTAGGATATACAATCGTCGGTTAAATTATTTATGTTTTAATTAACCTCATAAGCTGCAGTAAAATTATGGAAATTGCCCTCATATTGTTCGTTACCGATACCGGCCAACTGCGTGTAGTGAGTACTTAAAATAATTAAGCATCATTTTATCTTTTATTGTTCACTATCTCTAACATATTTGAAATTACTGGGCCTTAGGTAGGTATATTTTGAAAAAAATGTAGAAAATAAGTTGTTTCTTTTCATGATATTTATGATAACAATGGATATTCATTATTTGTGTGTACGGAATCCTGTGCACGAGAGAGCGATTCGAACTTGGCCGCTTTTTTTAATTATTTCGTTAAGCACATGCATACCTACAGAAGTGCGCATGACCCTGCGGGCGCCTGCGGCTGGTGGAGAACGCAAAAGTCGCCGCGTCGGTTGTAAAGTGCGATACGGGCGCAATCGGGTGTGTGATGGGTGACAGCTAATGGCTAAATTAAAAATAAAAATGCGCGTTTCCGTGCTTTGAATAGCACGTTAAGCCGTCGGTCCCGGTTGCTATCGAATGATAGCAGTCGTTAAACCTTGTCGGAGGCCCTATGGGCTGTTTGACATCATCCGACAGCAGGTTGGCCACTAACCCGTATCTCCACCAACCCGCATTGGAGCAGCGTGGTGGAGTAAGCTCCAGGCCTGCCCAAAAAGGGGAGAAACTCGTGCTCAGCAGTGGGACGTAAAAAAAGTGTTGCTATGCATAGCTAAGTACTACATGCCCAAAAGTATAAAAATATTTCTTTTTCTCTTTATAATATGAACTAGTTGACCCGTTAAACTTCGTATTGCCTCACAATAAAATAATGTGTCAAAGGTTTGAATGATACTACTATTTCTATGGAATAATGAAATTGTCGTTTTTACTATTTACCTTCAAATTTCTTCATATTTTCTTACCTTTTAAACCTTCCCTGGACTTCCAAAAATCATTCAAAATTAGCCAAATCGGTCCAGCCGTTCTCGAGTTTTAGCGAGACTAACGAACAGCAATTGTTTTTTATATATATAAGTAAATATAAATGGCGTGAGAAATCTCATCAGCGTACCTACTTACTTAAAATTCTAATAAAGATCTATTGCGGATTGTTATTGGAAACAAGTCCTGCATAATTATGATCCTTTACCGACCGCATAACATTAAAACTTGAACCAACAAAGTAGAACTACAAACAAACTGATTCAATGATATTTCCACAGTATAGGTATATCTACCTTATAGAGCAACACGGGCCACTGGCTGCGGCGGACCAAAGGGGAGTAGCCATATGCAGGCTTTTCCCTCTGTCAAAGTACAAGTCCAAGTGGGTCTATGCCTGTCGCCTAGCCCCATTATTCATAAACGTATTTTAGCTAAAGTGTTGCTAATCTCTCCTTTGTCTTTTTCTAACCTGCATATTTGACAATGCAACTGACAAAGACAAAGCATTCTATAGCTAAAACGTATCTAATGTATGTTTATGAATAAGGCGGTTCATGTTTAAATGTGTCCGTGAAATGGTTTATGTATTTTGTTAAAGTCAAGGTGTGACTTTCGTTGTAGATGATAGATGATTTTTGTAGTGTGTGTGTGTGTGTCACACGCATTTCCCCCCGCAAAAAATAACAAACTGTTTTGCATCGGTAATAAGGATTGCTGAGGATTCCTCTTCCGCTTCCTCATAATGAGGAAGTTCCGCAATATTTTGGGTTCCTCAGCCGTTACCGCATCCTCATAAATAAAAATTAAAAAATCCTCTTCCGCTACCGCTTCCTCGATATTTAAGAGGAATTTATGACGAATTTTATTACGTAAGCGCGTCGCGTATCCGTGGCAACTGGCAACACACACGCCGCAGCGCAATGCCAGGCCGAACAGGCGAGCGAGACTTCCAAGCCCGCCACCGGCGCTGTTCCTTGCTTGTTTGTTTTAATTTTGACGTGACAACGTCTTAAATTAGGTTGCGGCTCGGAGTCACTCATGAAAAAGTGTAACGCCCGGTAACGTAACGACAAGTCACCGAACGAGAGAGAGAGGCCTGCCGGACCGGCGAATGCCTTTCTACCGAGAAAAAGACGTTGTCACGTAAAATCTTCGCCCGTAAAACCGACTTTACAGGCAACCAGTTTTATTTACATACATTTCATAGGTACATTGTTTTGTTTATAGACGTACGCAACTAAAAAATTCGATATATTCGGGGCTTTACGGAACTGTATCTATGGCAATACATATCTTCTCTTCCATCAAATATCGCAGCGAACGACTTTTTAGCAATGCTGGATTGGTATATGATGAGCATAGAGCAACGCGGGCCACCGGTCGCGGCGGACCGGAGGGGAGTAGCCATGGCGTGTTTTACCGAAGCAAAATAGTCTGCCATGTTTTGCGGGGGGAACACACACTTTCTTAAATTCACACACATAACAAAAATCGTCTATTACTACGAAACTCACACCTTGACTTTAACAAAACACATCAACAATTTCACACACACATGTAATCATTCCGTGTCATAATAGTGTAAAGAATGATGCAACTACATCGACAAGTCCTAAAAACCATAGTTGCGACAAGTGTCGATAAATTTTATCGATAAATTACTTAACTCTGGGAAATAAGGTTTAAATGAAATACACTTTGTATTATCATAAAGATGGACTTTATTTATTATGTACTACCAATTTAACAAATAATCTTGTCGCGTTATGCGCACGTATAGTCCGGTCAATTTAGACCAAAAAAATAGAGTGAAGTTACATAAAGTCCTAAAATCATAATTATAAACAATGTCTAGAAGTTCCCCATCATTCCCGTGTATGGAAAAAAATATTCAATAATTGTAGATCATAAAATTTTCTATAAAATATGTATCAATATTTTTTTTCTTATGAGCCACCGTTTCAAAGTTAAAAAAGTTAAAAAGTTATAAAAGTTGTTATCGTCATAGTATGCACACTTAGCACGTTTTTTTTTTAATGTGGTTTCCCCAGTAGTGCCTACTTCAAGGGTCAGTTGTGATCCTGTTTAATGTAAAACTATTGCAAAATAACGTAAATTTTCAAAGTTTAAAAAAGATCAAAGCGATGTAAATTAAAAAAAAAGTGTTGAAGTTCATTCGTCTGATTCGTAAGTTTCAAATTCTTGTTCTTCTTCCCCTGCTTCTTCTTCATCTTCATTTTGGATGCAAGTCAATTGCGTCAATAGCGATGTATCGCGCGATACTTCGTCGGAATCAAACGAATCCTCCATTGTTTGTGATTCAATATTAGAGCACGACCGGCCTTGACAATTTGTGCATGCCAAAGAACTAAACAGTCCGACTTTTTTGCAACCACATTTAGCACTGCATCCCTTTTTGCAGTTGCAAGAAATAGTGTTCAGCAGTTTTTTCGGCGCAGGTAGAAGTAAAGATTGAACTGGCTCTAATAAATTGTTGACCAACTTCCAACCCCAGTCTGTAGGGGGTCTAGCTGATAACCAAGCCACACTTAAACTTGGTAATATACTCGAAAACGATGTTGGTGAGCAGCAACTGAGGTTGGAGGAAGACGGTGGTAATGGATTTTTTCAAATTTACCAGTAGTTTCTGATATTAGCGCGTTCAAAGAAACAAACAAACTCTTCAGCTTTATAATATTAGTTTAGATTTTCGCTCGGCGAGTTACATGTGACTCTGTCACGTGTTCGCAATACTAGCAGCCTATGTGCTTTCATATCCGATGGCCATCAATGCGTCTATACGATATCATGTAGAGAGAAGCATTAACGTAAACCAGATTTTTTTAACTAACCAAAAGTGTTTATGATCCAAAATTTACCTAAATTTATATCCAAGAAAGCTGCCCAAAATCACTTTTCCACGCGTACGAAGTCGTGGGCACATTTAGTATTAAAATAAAACTTACAATATAAAAAAGGAATAATTTTATTTTTTTATATGTATTTTTTTTTATAACTACTATGTATGTTAAAAAATACTTAATAAGAACAAGAATAAATGAGCGAATAGTAATAACTAATAACGGTGGCCTAGAGCAGTTTGTGGCGAATACAACTACAACATAATATATTAATAAGAAAATTTAATCTCAAAAATGTCTCTGTATATAAGACTCTTTTGCAATATTTATCGAGAACTATCCACAAACCGACAACAACACTATCGATAAGCGGCACCGGCGACAGCGGCTTCTCGGAAACGAACTCGGATCAGTCGCTCGACCGATCCCCGTATCGTATAAAGCATACCAAACATTGCGCCCGACTGTGTTGTTTATATCAGTCCGAAACAACACGACCGATATTATGGCATTTTATACCTTAAGCTTGATGTGTTAGATCTCTTTTTACAGTAAACAACACAGCAAATCAGCATTTTTTTGGACGTCCGTTCAGTCGCACAACTAAATTTAGTCTAATGAGCAGTCCAGCTGCAACTAGTTTTATTATACGCACAGGATTTTTTAAAGCAATTAATCTAGTACTTTGACAGAGGGGAAAGCCTGCGTATGGCTACTCCCCTCCGGTCCGCCGCGACCGGTGGCCCGTGTTGCTCTATAATGATGAGCTAAGAAACTGGGTATCAGGGGAAACAGCGTCCAAATTATTTTTTATAAATATTAACCTCCCTATAATTTGTTTAATAAATATAATTTTGATTAAAGGTATTCATTTTTTTTTTATTTTGATAAATAATATTCGATATAAGTAAGTACCTACCTAATTAACAAAGAAATAAAGACTGCATTCTTATTTTCATTTCAATACCTAAATTAAATTGTATCTACCTAAATGTAATTGTATTCACTCTTCACACATCTTTTTTTTGTGTGCGTGTGCTGTGTAAATATGTTACTGAACTCGTCCTTAACTGCTGGACCGATTTTGATGATTCTTTATCGTATGTGTTTTGAGAATGATTTAGATTCATAGTTTGGTCCACTGGAAAATGCCCTTTTAATATTGTTTTTGTATAGTTAAAAAGGCATGTATGCATGCAGTATGTACTTAGTTATGTACATAGAGATAGGACAGCGGATTTTGGGTTGGGTCCGCTAGTATTTATAATTTCGTATCATCCTCTTCTCATATTTCTGAAGCGCGCAAGGCCTCGCGGCTGGTGTAGAACGCAAGCGATCTACCTACTCGATTAAGCGGTACGGTTGCGGTCGGGTGTGTGACGGGCAATTTAAAGTTATGATAATTAAGACCACTAGTGGCAAATTAAAATGCGCATTTCCGTGCTTCGGAGAGCACGTTAAGCCGACGGTCCCGGTTGCTATTGACAGATAGCAGTCGTTAAACCTTGTCGGAGGCCTTATGGGCGGTTTGAAAACATCCGACAGTGGGTTGGCCACTAACCCTTATCTCCACCAACCCGCATTGGAGCAGCGTGGTGGAGTAAGCTCCAGGCCTTCCCTAATGAAGGGAAGAGACTCGTGCCCAGCAGTGGGACGTTGCAAGGGTTTTCATTATTATAATATCATCCTCTTCCTCATAAAATATCCTCTTCCTCATCCGCATCCTAGAAATTTTAGCGTCACAATTCCTCTTCCCCCTCCTCTTCCTCATAATTACTTCCTCAACAACCCTATAAACCCTCCCTAACAACGCTATGGCTATGGCTACTCCCCTCCGGTCCGCCGCGGCCTGTACTTTGACAGAAGGGAAAGCCTGCATAAGGCTATTCCCCTCCGGACTCCCTATGGTACGGTTTAAGAAAATTATGTGAAATAATATTATAGGTACTTATGTACGTAATATTACCTATGTTTATTATAAATAGGCCGCCGGCAAAGCTTCTCACTATTCGCAGTACACTGTACGACGCATAGAGCAACACGGGCCACCGGCCGCGACGCTCCGGTTCGCCGTGGCCGATGTCCCGTTTTGGTCTATGGTACGACTTCACTTCTTTTTACAGTGGCCGCATTTCGGAACATGGTCACCAGCTGAAATGATTACAACTTTATGAGGATAGTAAATCCGGTTCCTTATGAATACTGTAGCAGAAGCAAGAAAATCGATTTGACTATAAATATTATTTTCAAAACGTCAATAATCTGTTATTCTATGCTATCTATATATTTTATGTTGTATTTACATTTTACGTCATTATCTATGGTTTTTGACAAAAAATTGATTTGTTGTGTGATGATACGATTCATCTTTTTATTTTGTGTAATTTAACCTAAATCCCATATTAGTCATCCAAAATACTTGAACCTCTTTTTCATTAATAAATTGATAGCAGTGTTAAAAATGTCTCTGTGTACAGTGCGTCATATATAAAATGTCTGAGGCGAAGTCGGAACCATCCACAAATCCCACAATCGAATTTGATCCAATATTGCCAGATACGGGAGTATTGTTCTATGAAGAATGCCCCTCGGAGTTTGAAATTGATCGTCCTATATTGTTGCCTTTGAAATCCTCTACGCAGTTAAAATTTGAGCAATTACAGCTCGAAGCCACAAAGTTGTGGAAAGAAAGGCAGAAGACTGCAAAGAAGAACTAATTTTGCTCTATAAATTTAATATAACAAGCTGAAAATGGCCTATACTTTGTTTATAATAGAGATAATATCGGCGTTTATACTAGCAGCTACCCTTTTATACAGATATGGGGACTGTTACAGAAACCACATTTTGGTAACTGTATCAGTGCTAACAGCATGGTATTTCTCGTTTGTTATCATGTTCATCTTGCCATTGGATGTGTCATCCGTGAGTGTTTTAGTTCCTTTTGATGAGTAACTACAGTTGAAATAATAATGATAAACATTATTTCATTTTTAACATAATTTGTGGAAGCAGTCAAGGTTTATAATCAAGCGACCTTGGCACCACATAAATTGTGTATTATGATGAATTGCTATGTTCTTTAATTTATGCATTTTTAAATCCACTGAACCAGTATCTTGCCCATGAATTAATATTGAAATTCAGTCTTATTATAGTACCTATAACTACAGTATGGTTACAGTATTATTATATTCTTATTATTTTGTCATGATTATACTCTCAATAAATGGAATATTTGAAAAAAAATTGATGAGTATAAAGTAAGAATAAGTAAACAGAAACTAGATGCCTTGGTGATGCATGAAATCTAGTTCTAGTTTTTGAACTACCATAATAAAACCTAAAGATATTGTAAAAATAAATTACACATCTAATGCTTGAAATTTTAGTGAAGATTGTTCAACTATCTTTAAAGACGCACATATTCAACTTATCTACTGACTAATCCAATTTAGATCTGTTTTGCAGATAAATGGTTAAGTCAAATGTGTAAATAGACTTAAACATGAAAATTCACTTTTAGATATAATCAATAGTGATAATTTTTTTTTTCTAGACTGTGTACCGACAATGCCTTCAAGATAATTCATCAAAACCACTATCAGTACCAGTTGCTGCAACTAATGAAAGCAGTACAGCTACACCGCCGGCAAATCACTGTCAGCAGCCATGGAGTTACATACCTGATGATAGTGGGGTGTTGCCAAACTTGTGGAGAGTTGTTTATTGGACATCACAATGTTTGACATGGTAACTAAACCATATGAATGTTATAGAAATAACTCTGTCTGTCTATTACGCTTTCATAACCAAATCCCTGAGCTAGTTGGAATGAAATTTTACATGGAGGAGGAAGACCCTAAGCTATTATTATACCAAATACCAGGTGGTATATCCTAAAGGAAACAACTACTGTTCACATTAAATGTAACCAATTATGTATTAAAATAAAACAATAATTTTCACTCGAAGTAACTGTTATGTTTTGTGACTGTGAATGTTATCTTAATGTACGAAATAATGTTATTTATAATGAATATAAAAATGATTTGTTGAGTAGCATGTAAGTAATACACTGCAAATTATAGAAGTGTTACTATTAATATTACTAATTCGTACGTATCCAATATCAATAGAATTGGAAATTGATAATGGTATCTTTGGGGTTTCCACAATTAAATCGTATTTATATAATTGTTTGTTGCCATAAGTCTTGTTCAGAACTAAGGATTTTGTATGTGTTAGGCGCTGCATGGAATGTTTCTTGGGCTACCCCTTTTTGCGGCTTCTTCTACCTCACTCGGAAAGCAAGGTGGAGTTATGAACCTAGGCTTGTTCATTGTCATAAGAAAAAATATGAAAATTTACAAATTTTAATCATTTATTGTTAACTAGCTGTTGCCCAGGGCTCCGTCCGTGTGGATGTCGTTATATAAATAACTAAGTAGCCTATGTTCTTTTTCAAAGTCAGCTCTATCTCTGTACCAAATTTTATTAAAATCGGTTCAGTCGTGAAATGGTAACAGACAGAGTTACTTTCGCATTTATAATATTAGTAGGGATTAATAAGATAGTGAATGCCTTTAAAGTAAACAACAATTTTTTTTTCCAGGCTTATAATGCCAATGATGCAGTCATACAGCAAAGCTGGAGATTTTACAGTAAAAGGAAAATTAAAATCAGCCTTGGTAGACAATGCAATATATTATGGTTCATACCTCTTGATCTGCGGCATACTTCTTATATACATAGCATTAAAACCTGGTGTATATCTTGATTGGCCCAAGTTAAAAGCGATAGCATCTTCAGCAAGTAACACATGGGGATTGTTCTTACTGATTTTGTTACTTGGTTATGCTTTAGTTGAAGTACCAAGAAATTTATGGAACAATTCAAAGAAGAACTATACTCTGACATATAGCTATTTCAAGATAGCAAAGTTGAGCACTGATAAGTGTGAAGCAGAAGAAACTGTTGATGATATTCTAGAGGTAATAATCTCATATGAATTTTATGTTACTGTGATATTTTTTTATGTTATGGTAGTGGTAAACAATCATGCAGTTCACATTGATGTTAAGTGATGACTGTAGCCTATAGACAACCACACAAAGACCAATGTCAAAATGCAGATGCGTACCACTTCTGAGGCTTAGGAGGAGGTGTTATGCCTCTGTGCCGGCAATTTCCGGGCCGAACATTAAGTGTGGCTATATTGTTACAATTTTACTTTTTTTAGTAGTCACACACAACCCTCAATCATGAGGACTCATGACTGAACGTCGTGAAGAACGACAAAGAAGAGAGACTAAAGTTAAACATATAGGTATATGCATTATCCCCCATCTAAACGACGCTTGTGTAAACTGTACATTTGTCTTACAGAGTCTAAACTCAATGACCGCAGCCGTGGACCCCGGGCACCCGATGCACCGCCACGTGGAGACCATAGTCCAGAAGCTGCCAGTGCAGCTGCGGGACCGGCTCAACTCTCGTCCACCTCCAGATCGCTCCACGCCGCCCTCACTCAAGTCACTCGTCAATTTACATAAAAAGGTTAGTAGATATCTTGAGACTACAACCAGACCACTACATAAGTGAACTTTTTAATTAATGATCTTTTAATGTCACTGAAATTACTAATTTTATAATATTATAGATTTTATTTTTATGGTATTTGAATGCCAAGCCAGGGAACTCTCCGCTTATTCAAACTCAATCAAATATAGCACTTATTACTATTGCATAAGCTTCCCAGATACTGTCTAGACCTTCGGAAAAATAGAGTATAATAATATATTGTCTCTTGATTTTATTTATGTTCTTGAAGAAGCAGTACTTCTCTTATAACGAAATTTCTATACATTTTATTTTTTTAATTCCAGACAATCAAATCTTTACATGTACTCCAAAGAACGGAGACTCAGTGGGGGCTGATGTTGGAGCGCATCTTCCACCTCGAGGATATTGCGTCCAACACGCGCTCGCCCGACAAGCGCTTTCAGCATACCTTCCATTCGCCACGGCCGCGACTACAGAGAATTTTCTACCCGCCCATTATTGGTAAATATTGTTGGATCTCTATAGTGCTCCTCACTCCCACACTATGTGTCCAGTGAACATACATATCTCTATTCCAGAAAAAGCTTTAAAAATACCCCATAACGATTGATATTAATTTTCGACTAATATTGCTATGCTATCTTAATGTTACGTGCTGTGATAAAAAACGTCCTATATCACAGTGATTTCGAAATAGCGCACTTAACATAGCTTTAAAAAAAGATTGTTATAAAAATAGTATAATACCGTGCTAATACTAATACTATATAGCTGTTATGAACAATTAATGATACCCCAATATTGAAACTTGCTTACTTTTGTAGATATAAGATTAAAAAATGACAACAAACAAGGATGTTTTCCTTTTGCTCTAAAATATACTTAGTGTACTTCTTCTTTCACAGAATGGTACTGGGAATGTTTCTTCAAGCAATATTTCCTGAAAACAATGGCGGTGGTCACTTGTATACTGTCAGTGGCGGTGGTGTGGTCGGAAATGACGTTCTTCAGCAAGAAGCCAGTCTTGTCCATATTCGCTAATATAGTTATAGCCGCTAAAGACAACTACAATTATGCTGCTATTGTGGTAAGTTGGCAAGATTTATCTTATCTGCCCTTCAATTCAATCATTTTTTATGTAAGGTAGGTATCAAACAAGCATGCAGTTCACATTGATGTTAAGTGATGACTGCAGCCTAAAGATATCTACACAAAAACCAGAGGTCAAAATGCAGAAGCGTTGCCACCCCCGAGACCTAAGGTGTCACGTCTCTGTGATAGTTGTTACGGGGCTATACATTACCATCTAACTGGATCACGGTAGTGCCGAACACTACCATTTAGCAGCAGACAGTTTCCTACACTTAGAACTTTACCACCAGTAACCACTACCACCGAAATAAAATAAACTTGAATAATAAAATTTGGCGGAAACTATTTATCTCTTGGGCTATAGGGGACTAAGAAAATGTTTTCATCTTGCAGTCAGTATCAACGGTAATCATCGCGTACATGTTCTACTGTGCATACTCCACCGTGCTCAAGATTCGTCTCCTCAACCTGTACTACCTCGCGCCTCATCACCAGACCAATGAGTACAGTCTCATATTCTCCGGCATGATGGCCTGTAGGCTCACCCCGGCCATGTGCCTCAACTTCCTCAGTCTGGTACACATGGATTCTCATGTCATCAAGGAGCCCGTTATGGAAACTTATTATACGCAGGTAAGAGTAACGTGCCATTTATAATTCAAAAGTATAGTAGTATGGTGTCGGAGATAAGTAATGTGCGCGATAAATATCAATAAACTCGCTGCCTATTATGCAGAATTAAAGAAAATGTATCTGGTAGATCATAAAAATTTGCCTATTATGATTATACTAGCGGCCCGTGCAATGTACCCTCTCCTATTCATCTTAGCGTGATATTATATAGCCTAAAGCCTTCCTCGATAAATGGGCTATCTAATACTGGAAGAATTTTTCAAATCGGGTCTGTAGTTCCTGAGATTAGCGCGTTCAAGCAAACAAACAAACTCTTGAACTTTATAATATTAGTATATCTACCCATTTTTTTTTCTTTCTCTTGAATCTGTGATCAGTCACATTTAACTATAAACAGAAAGGTGCAGTGATGAAGACGGTTGGCCGAGATAGGACCGGTGTCCCAGCTCTCCATATTAAGTCAGCACATTGGCTGGTTTCAGTTAAATCTACTCACATGTGTGGAAAAGTTGTGTGAATAGTTTTACTTCACTTTTTTAATAGAACCAATGACTAGAGTGGAAGTTGCACCGCTCCTAATCGCATAATAATATGTCTTATGTGTACCTCCGCAACGCCCTAAGCTGAGTTTCGGACCCACAGGTGTCTGTCTCCCTCAGGCAGTTGCGCTAACTTTTATTTAGGCTGAGAGCGCCCTCTGTACTCACCTATTGCCCGGTGAAGTGACTAAGAGAGGTAAAGACTAGTGCCGTCAGGAGACGTGCCGCCTACATGAGCCAATACAAAATTAAAACGAAGAAATTAAAAAATCGATCTTAACTGGCCAGTCTGTCCATGAATACTGTTATTACACCTTAAAAGAAGGAAGACCAAGACTGACTTTCCATGACCAAATAGGTCGAGTTCTGTCTGATGGTGGGGTCAAAAGTCTTAGGAATCGGCGTGCATGTATGAAGAGAATGATGAAGGTAGACGAGGCACGAGAGGTTTGTCAGAACCGGGATATCTGGCGCTCTACACTCTCTGCCTACCCCGTTAGGGACTTGGCGTGAAGATACATACATACATACACCTTAAAAAATGAAAATTATCTTCACTGCAGATAATGGGTCACATGGACGTCCTGGGCATAATAGCGGAAGGTTTCAACATCTATTTCCCCATGTTGGTGGTGTTGTTGTGTATGGCGACGTATTTGTCATTGGGCAGTCGACTCCTATCGATGTGCGGCTTCCAGCAGTTCGTGGGAGATGTTGAGCTGACCACTGACTTGGTGGACGAGGGACGGGAGATCGTTAAGCGAGGTGAGAGTTATTTCAGAACCTAGATTTTCTTACCTCCGTTTTCTTTAAAAATAAATAAATTCACATCAAGTATAGTAGTAATAGTTACATATTGCCTGTGATGAGACCGCAAATCTGTTAATGTTCAGACAATCTTTGGCCATCTTCAAAAATCGATTATACTTTAGCTTTTTCTTTAATATTGCAATATGAAAAACAGCATCCAACAAGGAACAGAAAAAACTGTACTGAAACTATACTGATACGGAATAGTTAGATATTTATACAAGCTAATTTTTATCTGAATATTTATAAGTCCAAGGCCATCTCGTCTACACTAATTTATAATACGCTGTCTGTTAAATTATATTATAATAAATCTACTGCTGCTACCAGGTACTGAAGTTGGGATGTTATGGAGCTACGTAACCGTAACCAGCGGATATGCGAAATATTTTAAAATTATGATATTAGCGCAGTCCAGATAAGATCATAGTATTTTTACCGGTCTAAGCCTGAGTTGCACCAAGATATTTGTTAAAGTTTAAGTTATTATAACATTTCACATCCTTCTCTAACTTTATCAGATTTCTTTAAATTAGAGAAAGATGTGAAATGTTACAATAACTTGAACTTAAACATATATCTTGATGCAACCCAGGGTTACTTTACTCGCATATGCGTAAAAGAGTTCTGAGTCTGGTGTTTGCGTGCATGCACCTTCTGCACTCTTCCAGTAAACAATTTAGTCGAAGTTTAGTAGTTTGCAATTAATTTATCCTCACAGAAAAACGCAGACGCCAGCGCGTCGAGGAAACAATAACGCGACGAAGGGATTACAACAAACGTTTCTCGAACTACAGAAGCGCACGCGACAACCCGGAGGATGGAGGTAATAACAGTTTTTTTTACCTCCGACAATACAAAAGAGGGATAGTTAAATGTGTCTCTGTCTATCAAATTAATAAAACTATTTTGACGCAATTTTTTTTTGTCAATATTTTTTTTTTTTCAATTTTTAATGTTTATGCTTGTTTACTTTTTGTTCTTGTCTTTTATATTAATTCGTTGATATTGTTTAAACATTTTTTAAACACTGTTCAAGTGTTTAAAAAATGTTTTATCTCTTTGTTGTCCTATTCTATATTCATCTATGTGTCACATTTGGTGTTGGGCCATTTTGTGAATAATAAATTATATGCACATTTCTTTTCTGTTTATTTAATTCTTTGCTTAAAGACTAATTTCTCAAAAAAAAAATCTAGTTTGGTATCTTTTATTTAAATAAGGCTTTTATTCTTTATAGTTCTTTGTTGACTATGAATGATTTTTTTATTTATGCGAGTGAACTTAGAAATTATAGAAAAAACGATAAGAAAAAATTGACTTCGTGCAAGGATCGAACCTGGACTGGACTGGTACCGAAGCCCATAGTGTTTTTTTCTTATCGTTTCTTTTAATTTATAAATAAAGTGACATACAAATGAACAAGTCTTTAAGCAGGGAAGCGCACTGTCAGCACGCTAACATATCACCATCAATAATGCCCGGTTATTGTGCATGTGTTCACGTTTCAGCCCGCACCGGGCTCCTCAATGACGTCGACTCAGATTACTACGTCACGCCCCCCGACCGCACCCAGGACTTACCACCGTACCAACGCGCCGAGTTACCTTACAACCGCGATGATCTTACCCTAGAAGATGAATTAGAACATCGCTTTGGAGACAGCACGTTACCGGCCGTGCGGACGGAACTCAACGAACGGAGGAGGGACAAAATGACGATGCCCCCGAGGGGCCTCTTCGATGACGTGTAAACAGTGCAATTAATTCTCATACGAAACTCCGCATCAATTTGACTTAGTTGTATTAGAAATTCGAAATAAATTCGTTTTTAAATCATCACAGTGAGATAAACTAGGACTTGCCGCCGTGCTAACGCGTCTCGTAACCTTACAAACTCACCGATTTTAGTCTTGAAGTTGAATTGGAATATCACATCGGAGACAACGTTACCGGTCGTGCGGACAGAACTCAACGAACGGAGGAGGGACAAAATGCGATGCCCCCATAGGGGGTTCTTCGATAACGTGTAAACAGTGCAATTAATTCTCATACGAAACTCCGCATCAATTTGACTTGATTATATGTATTATAAATACGAAAAGTATATTTTTTTGTCTGTCATAATGACTTGCCGCTTTACTAAACTGACTTATAACCCGCTCCAATCTTACTTTAGAAGATGAATAATAATTGCAGTTCGGTACTGGCCGTGCAGATCGCTTCGGAGCTTAAAGTATTTAACTATCAGGACAGGGCATTGTAGGGCGACCCTCTCTGTTAAAAGTACTAGAACGCGGTACATACCCGTCGTGTATAAAACTAGTTGAATTATTTACTGTGACTGTGATTAATTTTCCACTGAATGTAGAAAAAGCACGGCAGGTGTGTCAGGATCGCGATATCTGGCACTCCACACTCTGTCTACCCCGTAAGCGACTTGGCGTGAAGATACATATAATGGCCGATTTACATTATCTTAGTGTTTAGGAGAGTATTTTTGTACAACTTGAAAGTCAGTAATTTTCCACACGAAATTCCGCATCAATTTGACTATGTTAAATAAGGAATAGTCCAGTCCGTTAGATCTTCACAGTGAGATTGTCTTTGGTAGGCAAAAATATGTTTGTGAAATAGTCTTGTCTAAAATCGAATTGATGTCGAGCTTATGAGAATGATAGATAAAGGCTTTCTGCGATTAGCCATAGATTGAGTGTGGTCGTAGTCTAATACAGGTTTGTGTGAAGGTATCACTATTTATTGAGGCCCCGTTGTATCCTGTTTTGATAGAATAAAACTTAATTTTATAATTTATAATAATTATAAATTGATTTTATAATAAGTATAAATTATTTATACTATGCACCCTTGACGTCGCGTCGTGCGCATAGAAATCACTATTTCCCGTTTTAGCAACATTTTTCATTGTTACTTCGCTCCTTTTGTTCGTAGCGTCATGTTATATAGCCTTAAGCTGTCCTTAAAAAATGGGCTATCCAACACAAAAAGGTCTTTTCAGTTCGAAGTCTCTTGAGATTATCGCGTTCAACTAAACAAACACTTTATAAGTATTTATATTTCGTAGCACATTTATAACAAGAAGAAACTTATTGACACGCAAATTATAATAATAATAATTATATAAATTTATACACTTACAGCTCCCACACTAGGTATAAATAAACCTGATTCGTGGGTAGTTGTATGTACACATACAACACATACACAAACACCTAGACCCGAAACAAATATCTGTAGGCCATACAAATATTTGTCCCGGTGAAGGCATCGAACCCGCGACCCTTCTTATCAAACGGTCGTCTCACATCGCTGGACTAACCTGGTCGGCAAACAACGGTGTGTCCAATTTGAATAATAATAATTATTGAAATTATACACACCGTGATGAATGTGTACATCGTAATCATTCGTCTATTCTTATAATTCTTCATCGTAGATAAACACCGCGCTTGACACACAGTACGCTACCAGCAATAAGTGTAACGTGAATAATAATTGTGATTTTTCACGTATCGATAATAATATAATGTATAGATAGTTTGTACGTAAAGTGATAGACATAGAGCAAAACTATTTTTTTTTAATGTGATAGAACAGAACTATTTAATTATTCTCATTGCGTTATGATAACGCAACAAAAAACGGTTATTCGGTGTGCCGATATTGTTTCGTTGACGAAGTACCTACCCATCTCAAAATGTTGTAGGTTCGAATCTTCCTATAGCACTATAATCACGCCAGCAAAAGCACCCAAATACAAATGACGGCCTTATCGCTAAAAGGATTCTACCAGGCAACCTATTGTAAGAAATTATAAAACTATGCTATGAAATAATATTTGTATTGTACGCTTTGATAGTGTTATTCAAATGTTTTTTTGACGCTGAGAAGGGTATTCAATTAAAAAATACATCATAACATTTTTATACATAATGAAAAAAGATGTGAAACAGGTGGCCTACAAATGTGTATATCTTCATTAGAACTTGTTTATTTCATAAGTATGTAAAATGAAGTTTTATATAGTAAGTGTTATTGTATATACAGTTGCTGCTAGTAAAATATAAAGTAAAATTTTAGTGATTTGTTTTGTGTACAAAGTTGTTTTGCTTCGTCCATATATTTTATTATTTTTTATCTAAGAGAATTTTATATTTCATAATAGTGATTGTTAGTCTTCATTAATGAAACTTAATGGTTAAGTATTTAATTTTCCTCTAATCAAACTTTAAGGTTATCTATATTTACATTTATCATTTGGAAATAATGCTAGCTTGAAACAATCTATAGATTTATTCGTAAATTGAGTGTCAATAAAACTAATAGCCAAATGCTTTGTGAGTTGTTTATCTTCAACGACAATTTTTTGACACCCAAACCCGAAACAAATATCTGTAGGCCATACAAATATTTGTCCCGGTATGGAAATCGAACCCGTGAGCCTCGGTTTTCATACGGTAGGTGCACACCGCTGGACCAACCTGCTCGCCAATATATTAAAGGTCTTTATTCATTACATCGGGGGAAATCACCACCACCAAGGCGATGTAATGAAATGTGAAAGATAAATTCGAAAGTCTGATGTGGGTCAACATTTTTTTAAATAAAAATCTTTAATACATATTTTCATCTGCAGTTCTGCACTGAAATGATTGAACGAATTGGAACGAACATAGTGTATGTATAATTGTATCTCAAATGGCAATAAGTTAATGGGTCGTGAATAGAGAATAAATTGCAGAGAACAATTTTAACATAGATGTCTGATTGAAGTTGAGAATTAATGTAAATTAAGGAACTGTGGGTCCGCTCAATAAAAACAATAAAAAAAAAACAAATACAACCATAAAATAAGCAACACAAAATTCAAAGAAAGCACTGAGATGATATAATGTTTGCGTAAGTTACTAAATAATAATATGAAACAGTTTTTCTGTTTTCCTTGGATTCTAGGATTGTTTTGAGTTTTTAATATGAATAATATCAGCCACTCATAATTATTGTTTCCTGCAGTTACCAAACCCTCTTTTGTTAAATAGTATAAAATGTAAACTGAAAAAAAAATTGACTGTCTCAATTTCAATACTACTACAAATAACTATTTGCATGCTCCGATGGTTCGGGCATATAGAAAGAATGTCGAATGAGCGAATGACTAAACAGATATACAATGCGAATGTGGATGGTTGCAGAGGCCCAGGAAGACCAAGGCTGACCTACCATGACCAAATAGGTCGAGTTCTGTCTGATGGTGGGGTCAAAAGTCTTAGGAATCGGCGTGCATGTATGAAGAGAATGATGAAGGTAGACGAGGCACGAGAGGTTTGTCAGAACCGGGATGTCTGGCGCTCTACACTCTCTGCCTACCCCGTTAGGGACCTGGCGTGAAGATACATACATACATACATACAAATAACTATTATAATCTGTACTAACTTGTAATCAATTTGTGTTGTCTATAGAAAAACTTCTGAACTTTATATTGAACTGATTTTAAGCTATTAACTATTATTTCAGGCAGGGTAATTGTAATATAACATTTTATTATTTCCCGAGATTTTGTCACCATAGTTTTAACATTGCTAACAACATTAAACAATATGATATTTTTCTTGAAATTGGGCTTGCTTTATCTATGCGCGTATTAGTTATCGCGATATTATACCATTTCATATTCCACTGACCATTTAATCATCATAATAATGTTTCATAATAGAATACATGTCATGTATGTTAACGTCAGTATTTAATTTGTACCATTGTCCAAATCATGTTTATATGTAAAAATAGTGTCATAATAGTAAACTCAGTTTATATTTAATTATATTGATTGTTAATATAATTGTTTCATTCCATAGTTATAAATACTTGTGATCAATTAAATATTAATTTAATGTAAGAAACTGTGTTTTATTAAGAATATTCCAAACGTAAAATAAAATTGTATGTGAATAAAGTGTATATTGCTCGCGTCAGTTCGCGTGGTCTGTGTATTCTGTGTAACTTCACACTTAATATTTATTACCTATTGTGCAATATTATTGGTTGAAAAAAAACATCCAAGCAATTTCTATTCTGTATTTCATAATTTAAATACATTATACACAGTGACTGTCATTTAGATCTCATATTTCATATAAATACTGCACACTAGAGATTACTTAAAATACACTTTAATATTATCTACTTTGGCCCGTAGTTCGTGTGATGAGTCCTTTGATAAGTCTTGAGCATAATTTTGGTAAATATTTTTTAGTTTGCTTAGTTCTTCTGTTTTGTTGAGGTCTGAAAAAATAAACAAAGTTTTTAAAACTGAACTGCTTAGTATGTTATACTCATTGAAATAAAACTAGTTTTCGGATCTATCTCGCGTATATTAAACTTAAATTATTATTTACTGAACTGCTTACTTTAATTGTTACAATTATAATATAATACCAACCTTTCAATCGCTTTATTAATATTTCCATAATATTTAATGCATCCCTCCTATGTCTCACTTGGTTACTATTTTCTGAAATCAAATGTGTTAGCATTAATACGGCTATTTATGTTGTTTGTGATAACAATAACTAAGAAAATGTTGTTTAATTACTGGTGGTAGAGCTCCAGTGACGGAGTTCTCGGACGTAGGCATAGTCATTGCCATGGCATTACTTAATCCCTATGGCATGTTTACTCAGTGTTGTAATCCACAATGTTAGCAACGTGCATAGTCGCGCTGCTTATAGCCATGTCCCTGTTGGTGGCAAATATATCGTCGTTTTCCAGCGGTTCCCCATTGCAGAGTATCGCTAACCGCTCTAGTACTCTGAGACCGCAAGTAGCCAGTTGGGTCGAGCGTAGGCAATATTAGAACTAAAATCAACAGCATACTTACTCAGCGTATAATCCACAATGCTAGCAACATGTGTAGTGACGTTGCTTATAGCCTTGTCTCTATTGGTGGCAGATATGTTGTCAGTTTCCATCGGTTCCCCACCGGCGAGTATCGCTAACCGCTCCAGTACTCTGGCGGCAGCCGCTAATATCGCGAGTTGTGTGGAGCGGGCGCTTGAAGCGTAGGACTGGGCGCAGTGCTCGAAAAATACGTCTTGATATTTCTCTGTGGAGGTTCAATAATAAACTTACATGATTGCTTTTTTGTATGGATTTTTACTTCTAGATAAGTGTTGATTTTATATGTTATGGAGTTATATTACAAACTAGCTGACCCGGCAAACTTCGTATTGCCTCAGAATGAAATAACGTGTCAAAGGTTTGATAGATACGGACTATTTATATGGGAAAATTAAATTGTGGTTTTTACTATTTCCCTTCAATTTTTTCATATTTTCTTACCTTTTAAACCTTCTCTGGGCTTTAAAAATCATTCAAAACAAAAATTAACCAAATCATTCAAAACAAAAATTAACCAAATCGGTGCAGCCGTTCTCAAGTTTTAGCGAGACTAACGAACAGCAATTGATTTTTATATATATAAAGATAAGCACATTGCACATCGAGCCTAGTTTCGATTTTTTTAGAGCGTTATCTCTGCTGCACATGGCCTATAAGCACTGATAAGTATTGGTCAAAAGTTGATCAAAATGGTCTCCTATCGTCACATAGGTAAGGTGTGAAAGACTTAACGCTATACAAGCCCGAAATAAGCCGAAGTCTCCTTCCTAGTGTCGATATCGATGTACAATATTTCTTGTTAGATACTGTATCTCACCTTGTGTTTCGGGATCCTTAGGCCACGCTTTGCCGAGCAACTCGTACGCGGCTTCCTTCAGCGCCGTCAACTGTTCCCGTCTCTGTCTCGCGCCCTCGTTGTCCTCCTCGTCCGAGTCTTTGCTCATCGAGAACTCGTCCTATAAGTTCATATTTATACTATGATGAAATGAACAGGTTATTAGTCGGTAGTTGTCCCCACACCGGCGAACCTAGGAGGAACCCAGCGAGGGAGAGGCGTTTGGCGTGGCTCTGCCCGTCACTCGCCGCTGTCGTGAGGAGACTGCTGGGGAGGAGGTGTATGGGTATGTCGTTGACCCTGCACCCTATCCCCAGCCGCCTAGCGGTCGGATAGGGACGTGGTGGGGCAGCGGTTGAGGGTCGAACTCTTTCGACGCTCCCGCTCCTTCGAGGCCGAACTGTGTACCTGAGCCCCTCCATCCGGACGTCTTGGGACGCCTGGTGTTGTGAGTGGTTTGGGCAGGGACCTTCGGGCGTCGGACTAGGGGATATCCGTCGCCCGAATGGAGAGAGGTCCCGAGTAAGTAGCGTGCACGTGTTACGCACGTCACTATTGTCGGTTGGAGCCAATTGACTCAAACTGGCGGGGTCGCGGATGTGTGCGTAAGCGTTCCCGTGACTCCGCCACTGATGGCGAACGAGTCGGAACACCGCGGGGTTTGAAATTTGCGCTGTTCGCGGGTCGTACAGATAAATTACGTGTCGAAGTTTTAATCAAATTATCAAAATGTAATTACATGACGAACTGCAATCTAAGCCATAGAAATTATCGAACCAACTCGACCACTTTCATTGAGTCTCAATACTCACGATTGGCTCGGTTCACAACAAATTAATGATGCCACTCAAATCTAGTACACGTTCACATTAAGTGGATGTGTATTATAAAATATTGAAACAGAAAGAGTTAACATGCATTGTAACTTTTTCTGTTTCAATATTTTTCAGGCTATATCCAAAATGTTGAAATGCACAGTTAATAGGTCTCACCTTGGACAAAATAACCTTGACGATTTCATAGACTTGATTAAACCTATCGCAAGAGGTAGCTGCCAGAGCTTGTCCCAGCGACGTGATGGCGTGCTTCTTGTACACCATCTCCTGCTTACGGCTCTCCACTAGCAACGAGCTGATACACTCGTTGGCTAAAGTCGGCGAGAGTGGCGTTTCGCCCTCTTTCACACTGAAAAGCAAATATCATCTTAGACTGATTTTAGAATGGACATGAGGTAGTTAGTCATCATTAAGTTATAGTTAAGGAATGATTTAAATATACTAGGCAAACGAGTTTATTTTCTAGTTTATTTTACTCTTTAACTAAACTATACGATTGTATAAAATATCTTATATGAGTGTACAAGCAAGAGCGACATTCATTAAAAAAATACTTCTGAACAATTTTCATAAATACAAGAAAGACTATAATACTAATTTGAAAAGTAAATAACAGAAAGATCTCACTGAGTAGCCAAATATTTGAACTTTAGGCAAAATAGAGAACCATTTTACGAATACTTATCCAACAATTTCCTAAATCTATCAACTTTTTTGGAAGCACATAACTAGAACGCTTACAGAAAGATATTTAAGAAAATCAAGCTAATGTAGGAGTACACATAATAATGTACAAAATATTTTATTCCAAATTTTCATTGTCACAAATCACATAAAGTATTGAACTCACGCGCACAACTCTGCAAGTGCCTCGAGCAGACTCTGTTTCCCGTCGAAAGTCTTCCCGTGCGCCGCCGCCAACATCGCTCGCACGAAAGGTTCCCGTTGCTCCGCCAGCCCCTGGGGTAGCTCCTTGCATATCGTCTTTACTGCTGTTGCACCCTGAAACATTTCGTTAGTATCGCACACAGATAACCCCCAATAGATACCGCATACGGGGCAACGGATGGTCACAATTCGCACTTGTTTTAACAAACATGTAAAGCAATGCTGATTCTCGACCTGATGCTGACGATCGATCAAGTTGTGACCTGTTCGTAAGTCCAAAATTTCGTCTTTCGGCAACAATTTGAGAAACCTTCGCTAAAATTAATAGGTGCCTACCTATTTGTATTTAAAAAAAAAATACAAGTGAGCTTTAATCTAAAACCTGTCCACGTATCACCAAGGGGGAGGAGGGGAAGTCAAAGTGAAGCTAAAAACATCACATGATTAATGAACGCCCCTTACCCTTTCTCCCTGCGCCGTTTACCGAACCTACATAAATTAGATCAGAACAATGTACCACTAATGCGGTGTTCCTTACAGAACAATGTACCACTAATGCCGTATTCATTACAGAACAATGTACGACTAATGCGGTGTTCAATAGTTCTACCCACCTGTATCTTTTTAGTCCAGCTGCTAGAGTTGAGCGCTTGTTCGATGTGTTCGCGTATGGCGGGCAGGTGTTGGCGGATGCCGCTCGCCCGCGCCGGGCTTATGTCTGTCCAGATGTCCTCGTACATCTCCACCGTTAACGAATCTAGTTTTATTTAATTATCTGATCAGTTTGTTAACACTATGTTCACGTTTATGGGATAAATTGGTGTTAGGTAGGTGGTACAATTAACTTGGTGGATATCTTATAGCGAATGTGTAATTGGACGATTTAATTTTCAATCATTACATACATATAATACACTAGCTGTTGCCCGAGGATTCGCCCGCGTGGATGTCGTTTAAAAAGTAGCCTATGTTCTTTCTCAAAGTCAACTCTATCTCTGTACCAAATTTCATTGAAATATATATATATTTTTTTTTAAGTTCTTTCCTAATACAATTTTTATCTTATACATAGAACTCGCCAAACTTAATAATGATGGCGAGATGCGCTCTTTTTGTTACTTACCTAACTCATTACTGTCTCTAAATTACAAGGTGAAGTTCTTATTTTTTATTTTAATTATATGATCAGGAAAGTGTCAGTAATTTGTGTGGTGCTAAAATTATATAAACTTAATAGCTTACCATCATCCTTAGGGGCGTGCATAGCAAGGAAGACGACCGGGGCCAGTATCTCCTCATTGTCCTTTATGTGCTCAATCTTCGCTTTGGCGACGGCCTTGAGCGTGAGCGCGATGGCGGACCGGGACATCTCGTCCTCTCTCGTTTCGTACAAGTTCACTAGTTTCTTCATTAACTTCTCTATGGAATGGGGCTATAAAACGAGAGTTACGTAAATTAACTAATTTGATATATGACAATGGTTTTTTTACATTTTGTTCTTTAAAATCCTCAAATTCACTAACAACATATATATATTTATTTATGTAATAAAAGTGGCAAACAAGCGTTCAGTTGACATTGATGTTAAGTGATGACTGCATCCTATAGATACCCACACAATGACCAGAGGTCAAAATGCAAATGCGCTGCCACTCCTGAGGCATTAGGTGTTATGCCTCTGTGCCGGAAATTACAGAGCCGTACATTGCCACCTGACCGGAACACGATAGTGCTGAACACTACCATTTAGCGGCAAGTATATTAGGTAATGCGGTGGTGCCTACTCCCGCGAGCTCCGTCACTGGAGCTCTACCACCAGTGAAGATGATATTGATGATAGTATATCATTATTTAACTAGAACTTTTTAATCGGAAACGCCTCTAAGTGCCTTTTGTTTAAATTTCTTAATTCCGTATTGTTTTTGAAATATTTGCAAAATTCTAAATAACCTTTTTCATTTCATCTTTTTTAATAACTTTAGATTTATTTTTTTCATTATTCAAAACTGTTTAGCTAGTTATTTGCTAGTTATCATGCCAGATCAAATGAGCACACATTTTTACGGCCCCATCTCAATTTTTTAACACTTTCAACTTGTTAACTAGATTACTTATGAAGATCAGATATGCAAGTAGGTACCCGAATATAACGTAAAATATACTTTTCACCTCCTATACTATTGTATCTCAAAATTTCCATAAGTTGAAAAACGTAAAACCCAAAACCGAATAAGAAAAATAATAGTAAACACCAATTTTATTTACATACTTTCGCATGAGCAGACACCTGTCCCAACGCTTCGGCATAATTCTTCCTAACAGTGGCATTTCTATCAAACGCCCCGTTCAGCAGGTTCATCATGATCTTCCCGGCCACGGGTTCGAGTTCCGCGCGGAGGTAGTGCGCGGCGAGAACTAGGAAATGCGCACACGCTACTTTGGTGCCGAGTTGAGGAGATTTTGTGAGTTCTAGTATTTTCGGCAACATTTCTTTCATCACTTCGATGTTTATATATGGCATGCACTGCAAAGAAAAGTGAAAAAGTATAAGAAAACAATATCATTAGCAAAAATATTTATTGCGGCATCAGTAAAAGTAGTATCCAGGCTGCTAATTAAGAGACTAAAATCATATATCGATTCTGGAATTTCATAAATAGTTTCACCTGGACGACGGTGTTTAGACGCGGAGTCTGTCAGCACGGTACTAAAGTGCAATAGGGCGGCCTCGAGTTCACCCGCGATGGTAAAGGGCTACCTCATAGTTGAGCCAGATTAGCTCCTATATTGTTCTTTAATATACAGGACAATAAATTGTTTTAAGCTTTCACGATTTGGATTTATATTTTTATACTGTAAACGGGACTTAATCGTGTACTATTTTAATCGAAGTATCTAACTCGACACCTATACAAAACAATTTCATCAGGAGCGATGTCAGTAGTATAGTGGTGTTTAGCAGTAGTAGCACACATATCATCTTGCAAGCTTCTTGACGGGGAATCTGCTAGTGCAGTACTGAGGTAGTAGTAGTACTGAGGCGGCCTAAAGTTCTCCCGTGGAAGATTGGAATTAACTGAGATATCGCTCCCTAGTAGTAGTTAGCATGACAGTCTCATCTTGACAACGGTGCCAGTAGTTTTTTTTATGTAATGGAAGTGGCAAACAAGCATGCAGTTCATATTGATGTTAAGTGATGACTGCAGCCTATAGACACTTACACAAAGACCAAGGTCAAAATGCAGATGCGTTACCACTCCTGAGGTCTAAGGTGTTATGTTTCTGTGCCGGAAATTACAGGGCCGTACATTACCACCTGACTGGAACACGATAGTGCTGAACACTACCATTTAGCGGCAAGTATATTAGAAAATGCGGTTGTGCCTACGCCCGCGAGCTCCGTCACCAGTAAAAGTTTGATATTAATAGCGCGTATATAGTATGCCAAGTCCCTCGCAGTGTCAGCTAGTACGGTACAGAGGTTCGAGCGGCGGCCTCGAGCTCACCAGTGGAACCCACTAGCGGTAAAAATACGACGTAGAACGTACAACGTAGCTCTGGAATATCGAAGACTTACCTTAACGACGGTGTCAGTGGTGTAATGGTGCTTGGCATTAGTAGCGCGCATATCATCTAGCAAGTCTCTCGTCGAGGAGTCCGCCAGGACAGTACTGAGGTGCGACAGGGAGGCTGCCTCGAGTTCCCCCGCAGCCCCCACTAGCGCGGGCACCAGGCTACCCAGGAATGGAGCTAGACTAGCCCCGGCCGCTCCTACTAGCTTTGATACTGTTTGTAAGCTGTAAAATAGGAAATAGAAGGTACAAATAAGATTGGATCCGTAGCAGAAAATAGTACATTAAAAAATCGTATAGAATGGACACATCGACGTCCCGCCTGATTTCCCCTCCTCCCATCCATAACACCCCCTTGAGAGCCAATCGGATAAACTTCAACAGTGAGGTTGCGAGCGGGCGAGCGAGCGGTTTTAGTTAATTTGGTTTCGTAGTCAGTGCGACGACTTATTTCACCATTTGTTTAAGTCATTACCGGGTTGTACCCTAAAACAATCGGTTATGATAACCCTACGTGCTACATTTCTGAGTCGGCGTGTAAAAACACGGTCACTGATTGATGTCTGTGCAATAATTAACCAGAATAAACGTTTGTATGGAATTTTAGCCGAGTGTCCGGGGTGTGTCTCTTTTGCCAATTGATTTTTGAAATCTAGTTATTTAACTATTGAACTCTGCAAATGAAATTGAATATGCTTATGGCTGCCTCAAAATAAATTGGTATATTTATTAAAATTTACGGAATTACCATGCAAAATTACACAACTCCTAAATACTTGCCTTACGCTCCTGACTTCTTTCACAAGGTTCGTAATGCCAGTATCTAACAGAACTGGTAAAATTGCTGACACTACTTCTTTGCCATCTTTTCCTTGGCTCACATCTGATGCTTGAATGCACAACTGAAAGTCAAATCACAAAACTAAACACTGTATAAAATAACAACATATCAACTTCAAAGAAAATGTTTTCAATACGACCATATCTTTATAGGATAAAGTATGGCAGGATTTTGCAACATGCGAATCATGATTGCCTGGACGGACTAAAAAACAATAATTATGGAACTACACTGCGGCATGGCGGAAGAACACGAAGCCTTATTAAATAATTTAAAAAATATGGATACAGGGAAGAGGCAATATTTAAAATACTAATGGAGCGGTGTCATGAATAAGGATGGAAATAAGATAGAAATCACATTCAAAATTACCTTACAAATAACATTGAAATTTTATGTTAATTCAACACACGAATGGTGAATAATAATAATAATAATAATAACCACCGGCAGCTAGGACCCTGCTCCCGCTACCGGCGGAACCTATTTTGTATGTTTTTATATATGTATGTTTTTTTTATTTTTGTAATAATATATGTATGTAAAAATATACAAAATATGTAAAAAGCTTAATAAATGAGAATAATAATAATAAAACTCTTTATTGTACACCAAAACAATTAGGACATTCACGATACATAAAACATTTTGCACAATTGGCGGTCTTATCGCTAAAAGCGATCTCTTCCAGACAACCAGGTGGAGGAAATGAATTGTATAAATAAGTGAACCTTCTATATAAAAAAAATGAATTGTATGTATAAATAAGTGAACCTTCTATATAAAAAAAATATTATCAAAAATGAGTACCGTGAACTACTAAAGCACTGCATTAAAAATATTTTCACTAAAATCCACACGCAGGTACTGGTGGTAGCTCCAGTGACAGGGCTCGAAGACGTTGACGCTAAATGGTACTGTTCAGCACCATCGTGTTCCGGTCTGCTGGTAATATACACCCTTGTAATTTCTGACACAGAGGCATAAAACCTTAGTCATCGCATCTTCATTGAAATCTCTGGTTTCATGTAGATGTTGATAAGCTATAGTATTATTGTAGTATTTTAATTACCATCAATGTAAACTCTACGTTTGTTTGACACTTCATGACACACAAAAGGGTATAGATAGGTACCTTAGAAAGAACGTTGGCAGTGGAAGTAGCAGCCTGGCGGGTGCCCTCGTGCACGTCGTCCATCACTCGGAACAGCTGAGACCAGATCGTGGGGAGATGCTCCAAGGACTGGTGGAGATTTTGGGCGCCCCTGTCAAGTCACAACCGTTTTATTTTCGTCGTGTCATTATGTAATCCATACCCAAAAATACGTGAACTCCAGCTGTATGTAATATTGCTAACGATAGATTATATAAAATGGTTAAACCATATTGTACAGTTATTTTTTAAATTACCAAATGTCTTGACTATTAAACGCACAGTAGGAATACTTCACTTCTCTCTTCGCTGTTAAAACAACTGTCAACGATTTAAAATGTTCTACCACATCAATTACCAATTCCATATAATCAACATACAATCATCGCCTTGATTTTGGGTCCATTTACGCAAACAAACTGCAAATGCTGGCATTTGATAGGTCACGATAAGGTCATTTCCAAGCAGCAAGGAAACGTCTAATAGCATGACGCGCTGTGGTGAACCATATTTAAGCTCCGCCCACGGTCCACCACATTAAGTGGAACCAATTTTTTGTCTTAGTAATAGTGGTCACTTCTTTACATTATTATTCATACCATATAGTACATTTATTCGTCAAATTCAAACGTTTTACTCTCTGTAATTAATTACCTCAATAAATCTGAGAGCGCGTTACAACACGACATTCTCACTCGCCATTGATTTGAAGTTAAATTGGAGACCAGATCCTTCAGAATCTCTTTGTGGTATTTGTGAACCTGTAAACATATTGAAATGTTATATAAAGTAATTGTTACTACTTCACTTCTGTGTTGTGTATGAAATTTTATTAAAACGTCAAAAAACTAAAAATAAAACAAAGTAAACAATATTTTCTAAGAGTTATTCTTCCCTAAGAAAAGCAAGACAGCCTATTTGATTCAACAGACCAATCTATCACTCATTTGATCCCACAGACCAATATTGGCTTGCTACTTTTAAACACCCGAGGCAGTTTTTTGTCGCTAGTCACGAATGTTTGTCTGTGACTAAAGAAAAAAAATCCGACATACCGTTTGCTGCGTATTCGGCACTATGGCGTGCCATATAGCGGCCATGGAGTTCTGTATGCGCGGCGTGGGGTCGAACCGGTAGCGGTAGAGGCGCGGCACTATGCGGGGCAAATGTTCCGACAGGCCGGCGCCCGCCTCACGCGCTATCATTTGAAACCCGAACGCCGCACCTGCAATATGGGAAACGAAGAGTTAGTCACCATGAACTACCGTAATTAATAATTGGGTAGATATAACTTTTAAAACACTCGCGTTTAACACTCATTTCATTGATTTTACGAACCGGATCATGACTCGATACACAGGGTTAATTTATATTAGCGCATCACCTCTTGCAGGCAGCCTCTCTAGATCGATCCCAACAACACTTGTTCTACAACTTTTTACAAATCTTGATAAATAACCCAAAAAGAAAATAAACAAAAAAAATTTTTTTTTTTTTTAATTTTCCACAGATACATAAGTATCTGTGGAAACATCTTAAGTAAACTTATAAACTAAAATCTCGCCAAACTGACGAAGCAGTTTGTTGGCAAGGTAAAACTCAGTTCTATACTATATGTATCTACCATAGCTGTTAATAAGACTTGATGTGGACAGCCGGTTACAATTCTTAATAAATTAAAAACTGAAATTGAAAACTGAATTTTAAAACTAGCTGTTGCCCGCGGCTTCGCCTGCGTGGATGTCGTTGTATAAATAACTAAGTAGCCTATGTTATTTCTTAAAGTCAGCTCTATCTCTGTACCAAATTTCATTAAAATCGGTTCAGTCGTTTGGACGTGAAAAGGTAACAGACAGAGAGAGTTACTTTCGCATTAATAATATTAGTAGGGAAGTAGGGATAAAGCTGATACGGTAAAATTGGCATTTAACATGCCAATGCCAAATCATGAAATTAAAAATTTAAAAACTTGCCTTTCTTGGAATTCCACACAGAGTTATGATGTGCCAGATGCATAAACTTGTAAAGTAGGTCGGGCTGATTCAAATCCGAAGCCAGGGAACATAGTTCTTTGTACGTTGACAGGTTGCCTCTGCAAAAGATTATGTTGTTTTTAATTTTTTACTAGCGACCCGCCCGGTTTTAGGCTTGTGCAGTGTAGATTGTTACTGATAATTAAATGTATTTTTTTCGGAATATAATTATTATTTACCTACTATTACTATATTATCAACTTCTACCGATTAATCCGTTTGAAACGATAATTGTAGTGCATTCTGTCTATCGCTCCAACTGTTATTCAACTGATCGTTATGTCAAGCGCAAGGTTTACACTAGAAAAGATGTGGTTGTTAAGTTTTCTTAAAATTTAAAATTTTCCGTGCTCGTAATTTCAATTTTTTATTTATTAAAACGGTGAACTTTTTAAACTTCACAATTATTCTGCTAACATTTCTGATTAGTTTATTTTCCCAAAAGTTTATAACTCCTTGAGAGGAAATGGTATAGATGAAAATAAAATACGAACCCGGTAGGCGCCTTCCCTAACTGTCCCTCCTCGAATATCTTGGTGTCTTCCGTGACTTGAGCGACGGCGCGCTTGCCACTGCTCAGCTGGTCGATGATCTGACCAACTAGTGCCTTTTTCTGAATTTCATCGGAATTCTGGTACACAAGACTGAGACCTTTACTGGCCACGTCTTGTACAATTTCTGGGAAGTGAAGAAATATGATAAGCATATTATTTAATTAGACGCTAATTGATTTTTATGGCCAATATACATATTGTTGCCACTAAATACCGAAAATTCAATCAATAAATTGAGGTTCAATCAATATATATATTTTTATTTTTACTAGCCTATGAACTGATTCGAATGCGAATGTTCATTACAAAAACACCAGTACATTATAAATTAAAACCTTACCGCTATTCTCTGAAAGGAAATCCATAAATACATCTTGCAATTGCTGTAATTTGGTTTTAATGGGATCTCTATCTGAACAGTTCTTCAAGAGAGCAAGAAGCCATATACTTGTCGCCTGAAATAGAATAAAAATATTATATACATATAAAAGTGTTATACGGACCACATATATTCAATATATAAAAATAGTCACAATTTTACAGGTTCACAGTTATTTGTTCCGGTACAGAGGCATAACACCCAAAGCCTCGGGAGTGGCAACGCATCTTCATTGAAATCGCTGGTTTCATATAGATGTTTTTAGACTATAGTATTACTTACCATCACTATAAACTGTATGCTTGTATGCTACTTCATAACATTAAAAAGCGTCAATGTAAGTTTCAGGTAACTGGTACAGAATTATCGAATTCTATTTTTTTTTTTTATGTAATGGTAGTGGTAAACAAGGATGCAGTTCACGTTGATGTTAAGTGATGACTGCAGCCTATAGACACCCACACAAAGACTAAGGTCAAAATGCAGATGCGTTACCACTCCTGAGGCCTAAGGTGTTACGCCTCTGTGCCGGAAATTACAGGGCCGTACATTACCACCTGACCGGAACACGATAGTGCTGAACACTACCATTTAGCGGCAAGTATATTAGGTAATGTAATAAATTTTCGCAATAACACATACGAGTTCATAACAAATAACTGGTACGCATAATATTACTCACCTGACGCGAATGTGGATGTGGATGTTTACCAATGTTGAATAGTTCTTGTAACAACCATTCAAGCAATAAATCATTTTCCTTTAACGCCTCTTTATCCCTTATTTTTGCTGGCCCCTGTAAATGATAATTCATGCAAAAGGTATTATAAAAAGGCTAAAGTAGCTAGTAAAGGCTCAAATGTAAATCAATGGCACACACTAACCTCTTTTGGCAATTCAGTCCATAAGTCCCGGTTTTCATTAGAGTTTACTCCTTCTACACAGAGCACTAATGATTCTCCTATTTGGAGATGAATTTCAAATTCTTTGCTCTAAAACAACAACATAACAGTTCGTAAAGAGTTATTTCAAACGAATATTATCATTTGCCGCTTTCACCCGAAAATACTATAAAACAAGATTTTTTCTAAATTGTTTTACACCCACGTTTTTAAGTCCGTAACAGCCAATCTTCAGTAGTTTTTATATTCTTCATTTCTTATACATAATGAATATCCATGATATTAAGGAAGATGACAATGATAATAATATCACTGCACTGCATAATATCACTTTCCTACACCCGTGCACGTTATCGAGTGCTTTATGATAAAAATCCCACCATTTCCACACATAAAAACACACGCTGCGACACGTCTCTTTCCCGCGTTTTCGCCAAAACTCTTTAAATAATTAAGGAGACGTAGACACGTGACGACTCCATCCCCCAATAGTGGAGCAGAATTCATACGCTAGTGCAGTCAGTCAACCGAACAATGGCGGTCAAACTATTCCAATGGGACGCAGGATGAGCAGCAGTGTCCCACTGACGCGTCTCCGTGATCACCAACCCGGGTGCCAAGCGTGGCGATTATGACACATCCCCTTAAGGTCGATTTACATCAGACGAGCGGATGCTCATTCTATCCCCACTATATCGAATTCTTCTAATAATTTCCGGCAGAGGCATAACAGCTTAGGCCTCAGGAGTGGCAACGCATCTGCATTTTGACCTCTGGTCATTGCGTGGGTGTCTATCTGCAGTCATCACTTACCATCAATGTGAACTGCACGCTTGTTTGCCACTTTTATTACATAAAAAAAAGTGTCAACAGGCGTAGAGCATTATTTCGTTGTTTTTAGTGTGTTCGCAAAGATTTTACATGATGAGATGATGTAATACAAGTGGTAAACCATCGTGCAGTCCACGTTGATGAATACATCAGCCTATAGGATCTATACAAAACCACATAATAAAGAAAAACACTTACATCTTTAGCCATCTGCAAAAATCCTTTAACAATTTGTTTAGCGAACGGCAACCTTTCGCCACAACACATCAGCCCAAGCGTAAACAGCGCCCTCTCTTTCACCTTTGACGGTAACTTCGCGTTACCCACTATTTTGAACAATCTCTCGGCAACCGTGAATTTCGATACCACGTCTGTCGCATCGAGAATGTTCTCTGAAGTGTTTACACTGAACGGATTGTCTTTTTCCATAAGAGCGTCTTGTTTGGGATTCGTGTTCGGGAATGGTAAAGCGCTACATCGAACTAAGAGCGATATGGACGAGCATGACGTGCTAACTAGTAGGGAAATACTGTTTGAAAGGAAGTTTGCTGTAAAGAAATGGAGTTAACATTCATTTGTTGACTTTTATATGATATACTAGGTTTACCAGGACCTTAATTTCTAAATTCACTCGCATGTGTTATTGCGAAAAGTAAAAATATTACAAAAAATTGAGTAGGTAATAAGATATTTTTGTAATCATAAGTGAAAAAGTATATTCCTGATTTTATCTTAAGTAACGTATCTTCACTCCTGAATGTGATCCCCGAAGGGGTAGGCAGAGGTAAATGCATGCATTCAAGCATACATGCAAACACCCACGATTCGCCTGTTACGTTTTTGGCCCATGTAACAGGTGGCGAGCCTGTTGAAATCTCCGGGCACGTTACCAAACTTCGAGGCACTGGGAAATTTCCAGAAAATGGAAAAATCCCAATAGAACTAGAGATAAAGGACTTTTTACGCCATTATCTCTGATAACCCACGACCTGGGAATCGAACCCAGGACCTCAGCGTACCTAGTAGTAGTGGACACAGCGTAGTAGTAGTGGAGTACATTTAGTAAATGCCTGAAAATATACAACTTACCCAAACATAACGCGCCTTCCCTATAAGGTTCCCAGTTAACGGGATTAAATCCCTTCCCACCAAATTTCCCCTTCTTCGACATCACTATACACCTCTCGCATAAATGCGTCAACGCCGACAAGTAACCGCACTGCGATTCCAAATTCTTGTTATTCTGTCCTTGAACCACGAATTCTTTAATCTCCTTTTCTATGGAAACTTTATTGGACGTGTGTACAGTTATAATCGCGTAAATAACCGATGCCGTATCTCTGATGTCCTCTTTGGTGCTAGTCGTGAAGAGATTCATTAAGAAGGGTAGAAGATTTGTGTATTTTGTAGCCATTTTATCAGGGACGCAACCCACTATGTCGAGGAAACACGTTAGCGGCATTATATCTGAAAGACAAGGAAGAGTTTTTATGTATAATTAAAAAACTAGATGATTATTTAACTGTATAATACCTTCAACTAATCCACAGACTAAAACTTTAGCAGTTTTTCGTTTTGATCAGAAAATGATGATTTACGAAAAAAAATAATCTACAATAGAGACATTTATGTATATTCAGAACACACTTTAGAGGACTCAACTTTCTAATAATATGAAAAGAGATTTAAAAAGTAATTAGCAAGTCTTTAGTTCAAGTATGTTTATGAATAGGTCCTTTTATATTTATAGTCATAGAGTGTTGTGATGACACAACACTCTATGACTGTAGATAATAAGATCAATGACAGTCAGAAAAATATTTTTTGAATACTTCAAAATTTAAAATTCTCTTGTCATCATTTCAGCCAAAAGACGTCTACTGCTGAACAAAGGCCTCTCCCAAAGATTGCCACAACGACCGGTCCTGGGCCGCCCTCAGCCACCATCCCAGCGATGGCCCGTGACCTTCACCAGGTCGTCGGTCCATCTTGTGGGGGGCCTGCATACGCTTCGTCTTCCGGTACGCGGTCGTCACTCAAGAACTCGTCTGCCCCAACGGCCGTCAGTTTTTCGAGATAAAATATGTACCCTGCCCACTGCCACTCGAGTATCGCTATTAGGTGAGCTATGTCGGTAACTTTGGTTCTCATGCGGATCTCCTCATTTCTGATTCGATCTCGCAGAGAAATTTCGAGCATAGCTTTCTCCGTTGCTCTCTGAGTGGCCATAAGCCTTCTTATGAGGTCCATAGTAGCTTACTTAGCATGGAAATTACATATCTGATACAACCAATTTCTGTAGATACGATAAACTAAAGAAGGTAAGGATTTATACATATAATAAGTTTCTTCTAAAATAAATCAATACATACCTGGACTGGCACTGAGTAAAGATGTGATCATGGACAAATATCTCTCTAACACTTCTGTGTCCAGTAAATAGTCGCAGAAGTATTTAGCCAAATGTGGTGATGTCGCGTTCGGGTGGTTTGAACAGTCCTTCAGATTGGCATCTCGATTCAAACACATACGCAGGTACCTTAACATCTTGAATGAAAAATAAGAAATTGAAATGGTTTGACAATAATTTCTTGTAGGATGCTTTTAGTGACCTTTTAATTTTGATAATGCATCAAAATTAAAAGGTCACTAAAATCATCCTAATATATAGAACTCAAAAGACTAGTAGGGTAGTTTTAAAACTCTTTATCTATCCAACATTTCCCCAAATAGTAATTCTAATGCCATATAATCCTATCATATGATATTAATAATCCTAGAGCAAAAAACATTATAATCACCTCCTGGTATGTAACTGGATGGAACTGCAACACCTGATTTCCAAACACGAACCTATGTTTAGTATTCGAGCCTTTCTTGCGCTTATGCATCTGATCCCAAATATAATTTACAACGTCTTTAAACTTTGGCACTTTCAAAACATCTTTATCTTTCTCTGTTTCCTTGTCTTTCTTTGCGGTGTCTTCCTCTAGGTTAACTACTGTTGTCTCTTTCTTTGCTACATTGTTTACCACATCTTCTATTTCATTAGGCCGAGAAGTGCCGTATAAGCATTTTAAAGCTTCGGTTGATATATCGTCTTGGCTAAAATACGAAAATATTTTTTAAACATTTACTGATTTCATTAATAGGGGGTGTCCTGCGTGAGCGACGAATACGATGCGACGCGACGGTGCGAACGCAACGAACGCGATCAACTCAACAGCATACATTGCTTGCGACCTATGTAGCAGTCTGCGGAAAAACGCCACGTAACGCGTACTTGTTTTGAGGGCAACCAGACGCGACATCACAAACTACGAACAAAATTGTACAGTATCCATGATTTGAGAAGTAACGACCGAATAAAATCACGTAATCATGTCTCGCGTGTAGCATCGCGTCGCATTGCACCGTATCGTATCGCGTCGCTTCTCGTCCTATTCGTCAGCAGTCGCGTGAGTGTTAAGCGAATAATTTTATAAGAATGAATGAGCTACTTTGATTCAATTCTATAGAGTACCAGTTTGATGGTCGTCTACGATGCGATAATTTGTAGCACAGAACAGCTTAAGCATCAGGAATACCCACACATCTACATTCAGGCCTCTTCAATATACAAACGATTAAAGTCCGCAGTATTTAGTTCGCCATCACTGATCCTGTACCGTATTCATAATAAGATCAAATCAAGGCAACACATTATGAAATTGAGATAAAAACATATTCACCTGTCGCCGCTCGCAAGAAGCAAGAGATATCTGGAAGGGATATAGTCCTGCGGGAACACAGCGGCGGCGTATCTCATGGCGATGTAGCGGATCATCGGCTCTTCGCTCAGCATATAGCTGAACATTCACAAAGATTACACATGTCAGTTAAAAATATACTTACGTCATAGAAATATTTATAACTACAAAAAGGAGAATGACCAATTTTGTATGGGAGTTCGCCCTTCTTGCGTCTCGACGGGATTACTCGCAAAATATAGGCAATATCTTAAGAAATGCGTGCGCAAAAAAGAAAAAAGGTATCAATAGGAGTTTTTAAAAAACTGCATTACGAATTTTGGTTATTTTGAGGTTAAGTTTTGTGTGCTGTACCTGCCAGAGGTTACTAAAATAAACGAAGACTATTTTAAAGTATCGTGTAGCATCTTAGCTGTTTTACTTACATTAAGTATTATAGTTGCAATCATGACTACGTCATGCGGTTATGGCGTAGTCATGATTCTTCTCCAGGTAGTAATACCAGACAAATATAAAATACTTTACAATTAATAAATAAATATCTGGTTTTCATGTGGGTGTTTTTATGCTATATATTCACTTACCATCAATGTAAACTGTTTTTCTATTTGCCGCTTCATGATAATAAAAAGTGAGAAATTTATATGATGAATTTCAGCTAAGTCAAAATTAAGGTACTGTTCAAATTATATCCACTCGATACCTAGTGATTATACAAGACAAATAGTAGACATGAATAATCTATTCCGTTGAATATCGTTAATAAAGCAATCGATCGTTGAAATCGATTTTATTTCGACGAAATTATAAAGGTCCTAAAATGGCCAGTGTCCAACGCAAAAAAGTAAATAATGCAATGGTGTTGACATTGACAGCTTGGTTATTGGTCTGTGATTGGCAGTTCACTACAAAATAATTTATTAACTTTTAAAAAATATCTTGTAAATCCCCATTCGTTTCAACGTGAAAAAAATGTGAGTGAAATCTAAATTCAAAAATCAATTTTCTACATACAAGTTGTTAAGACGCCAATCAGGGCGACTTTGGTCATTCTCCTTTACATTCTATCTTTCCCAGACTGTACTTTTTAAAATGGTGCCGGGTAACAACAGATTTTTGTTTGTGAATAATTATCTAACCTATTTCGATAATGTACATGATACTCACTCAAGTATTTTTTCAAAATTCTTTCAATAAGATTTCATTTAGGTATGAAAACATGGGAATGTTTCATTTTTCAATAAAATTGGCTATGATCAGCTTGATCCATCACAGGCTTTTGTTTTTTATTTGCTACACGTGTTCCTCCAGCAACGCGAACTGATGAACCAATTTTGATGAAATCTTTCTATGTTGGTAGCACAACCATACGGTCTGTAGAAGGTGTAGTGACACAATATTACATCGAATATAGAAATGCTGATGGCGCAAATCGAGCGTTTGCTCCCCAGTTATCCCATCATATCTTAGAGCTGCGCACACGCACATTATCCTGCCTAAATTAACCGATAATAGTAACTATAATAATATATTATTAAGGTGATCACCTACATGTTCTTCTCATTTATATTCACTTAAAACCTGATTGCAGAACCTTCTAAATTGATACCACAATAAGAATCGCCAAACAGGGCAACTACATCCTCGACGAGTCTGTTGTTATTACAAAAGAAATAATTTAACACTCACTGATCCAAGAGAGCAAACAACGCCAAAGCCTGCGGCTCGTCGAACGGGCTGGGCCTCGGTTTCTTGCTCTCCGACGCTTCGTCCACGTCCATTTTGTCTGCTTGAGATGTACCTGGTGCTTCTGACACATCCATTTGTTCTGGTTTCTCTAAAAATATTAACTTATATTTATTTGTCGTCAAACCTTGTCGGAGGCCTTATGGGCGGTTTGAAAAAAGAAAACACTCAAAAACGGGTTGGCCAATAACCCGTATCTCCACAAATCCGCATTGGAGCAGCGTGGAGTAAGCTCTAGGCCTTCCCCCAAAAAGGGAAGAAACACGTGCCCAGCAGTGGGACGTGTCAAGGCTTGCCATTATTATTATAATGCATCCTAAAATATTTCTTGGCGGTGACTGTTTATCTTTAACTGTTTAATTTATTTGTTTACCTTCAGTATCGATTTTATAAGCGACAGCCATTTCGAGCAGTGCGTCGCGCAGCGCAGTCTTGATCTCCGGCGCCGCTTCCGGTATCTTCTTCACCAGTTCCTCCAGCAACGCGAACTGATTGTTCATGCTGTCCGGACACTTTATTGCTAGGCGACCTTCAATGCCAAGTTGTACCGTCATCATATTATTTCAAAGTTGGTATACAATTCTCAAGCTTACACTTAGGTTGGCACTCCTTGGCACTCTTCACGGTCATTGGTCGATTCTGACAAGACGTCACTGACGTCACCACTCGCCACTACCTGTAGCGAATCGAACTTGCAACGGAAAACGAGACGCTTGAAATTCGTGATCCCGAACGCGCGCGTTTTGTGGCTGGTCCAGGGCCACCCGTGACTCGACACCCCGGCCGGGAGTGAAAACCGAGAAAGAACTCGAAGACCACAGGATCAAGACAACATAAATGCCGAAAGCTGGAACCGCAGGTTAGTCAGACGACCTATTAGACCGTTCTCCCTTGTGGGAGTCCCTGTTTGTGAGACGCCAACCGAGTGAAACCGGGCCCTCACAATACATTTTGGTGCCGAAACCCGGGAATTATCAATTTTTCATTAACTTTCGTAAAACCATACACGTACAATTTTTCTTCCTACCGACTTTTTTGAACTCCCTAATTTCGGGAAAGTTGGGAGATTCTGCCCTGTACACGTAACAATTATATTCAATTAACGTGTTGATCGATCGTTAACATTGGAAAGATATCCTCATCTTACGCATCCATATATATATATATTTTTTCGATTTCGATTTCTATAAATGAACGATTCTGAATAAATTAATAAATTCGATTTCTATGTAAAATTTTTTAGGTCACCAGGAGTAACATACCTACCTAGTGTGATCTAGTAATCCGAAGGTACAACCGTTGCAAATACCAAGTGTTCCGTTCGGCATAATTATTGTGTGTAGCTACCTAGTTTACAAATCGTTTTCAATATTCAACGTTTAGCGGTTTGGATATAGGTAGGTACGTTTTACGTGAATATACACAAACCCGGTAAAATCCTATTCGTCTAACTGTTGTTTATAATATCGTATCATACGCGTATTTAAGTTTTTTTTAAGTAAATAATTGTTCGTCGCTCCTAGGTACATACCTACGTACAACACAATAATACAATTGCTTGCGCCTTTCACTTATTCGCTTTGGTAAAAACCTATCGTAAAGAGGAGCAGCATTCTATTGTTGTTTGTTGACACAGGTTTGCCTTAATCACGTAGGTACCTAAAATTCGTCGCTTATCTCATAGACCTACACTATGTAAAAGTGGATAGGTATTCAAGTTGCAATTTATCGTTGCCTAGCGTTGTTTATACATTCTATTTATATCGCGGTATAACATCGCTGGTCCTCGCACTTGTTTATCTGATTCTTTTTAGTGGTGTAGGTAGGTAAGTATGCAACTATCGTAGTTAGGTCGTTTTTTATCGTAATTTACTTACCTATTATAAATGGCTCGTAAATAATTCTGACGTCCTATTCATCGAGTGACTTACCATAAGCGAAATTATTCAACTGCAAACAATAACAATCGTGTTTACGTAACTTAGCTCATTAGGTACTCTAAAGTGATAGGTACCTATCGTGAAGCACCATTATTATTATAATAATAATAGTGCTCGATCGCTCTCGTAAAAACTGGACCGTGCTATACCTACATATCGTTTACCTAGGTATTCTATTGTTTAACTTTTAATTATTCTCGTATAGTTCCACATCCCCTCGTAATTATAAGAGGACGAGTTCGGTTGGGAACCTGACTCGCGGGATATCGTAACACTAAATCGTTTTAATAGATAAATGGTTCTTCAATTCTTTTAATTAAATTATTTTTCACGTTTTTTAGCATTGCGCGTGCTAAGCCGTAGCTTGTGTACACTGCTTTGTCGTATTTCGTTTGTACTAGTCTCTCACAACGATGTACGCAACTCGGCGACGTTCTAAGCACGACACAACATCGAGGCGTGGCTCACATGCTACTTCCGAATTAACTATGCAAGACTTACCGGTTTTACGGAGGAAGCGTACACTAGCTCTGCGACGTCTTGAAAAAACTTTGGAGGCAGCTGAGCTAGCTCAAGATGATAGATCTCTTCTGAACACGTTTCTTTCTCATCATGCTGTCATGCCGCGACTTTGTGAAAGTTTTGAGCAGGCTCATACGGACATTCTTGGCATTATTGATGGCACATCGGAAGAGAAAGAAGATTTAATACGCGAACAATTTGATGACATTTACATTAAAATTGCTACTATTTATAGGGAACTTATTCCTAGTAACGATGAACAACGTACTGAACGTGATCGCTCGAGCGTCTGTAATGTTAAATTACCAAAAATCAAAATTCCAACGTTTTCAGGAGCTATTAAAGAGTGGCCTGAATTCTATGATGTTTTTAATTCGTTGATCCATAATAACGAAACATTGTCAGACACTGAACGTATGCATTATCTTATATCAAGTTTGTCAGGTGACGCACTTGGTCTTATTCGTACGTACCCAGTTAAGGGTACTTTCTATAGCGAAGCCTACCAAGCCTTGCTCACTAGGTATCGTGATAAGCGTGAGTTGGCTTTTACGTGCTGGAAAGAAATATTAAATATTAATTTTAAATCGAGTTCTCCTTCAGAATTCCGTCGTGTACTTGATTTAATTAGTGAAAATTTAAATATTTTGAAAAGTCTTGATTTACCTACGGATCAGTGGAGCTTTATTCTGTGTTATCACATATTATCGAAACTCGATTCTAAGACTCGCTGTGCATTTGAACGAAGTCATTCAACTGCCGAACTTCCCGAATTTAGAGATTTGTATAAATTTTTAAATATGACATGCGAGGCCCTTGTTCGAGATACACATTTTTTGTCACAAGAGCGTAGTCACTCTACTACCAACCGTGCACACGATAAATCTATACCTAAAATACCACCAAGTAATAAATCGTTTAAATCGAAACCGACTACGGTATTCCTTTCCAGCACTAGCAACACTAAATCTACTGCTGATAAACCTAAAATTCGAACGATTACGGCATCTGAAGCATCAATCACAACACCAATTGTCAAGTGCTCCTTCTGTTCAGAAAATCATTCGATCAGTTATTGTGAACGGTTCACAAAGCTTTCTGTTGCGGAACGGATTGAATTCGCTAAAACCAACCGTTGGTGTTTCAACTGCTTAAAACCTTCGCACAGTTTAAAGAATTGTAGATCATTTTTTAGTTGCCAAAAGTGTCGTCAACGTCATCACACCCTGCTTCATCGAGATGATGATGCTAATTTATCTGCTTCATCAAGTCAAGCCGATTCGAGCAGTAGCCCAGAGCAACCTGTAAGAGTACTTACGAGCATAGGTGATAATTCTGTGGTGCTGTTATCAACAGCCACTGTGCAACTTCGTGATTCCTCAGGCAACTTCCAATCGTTTCGTGCTCTCATAGATTCGGGTAGCCAGGCTCACTTCATCAGTGAACGTGCTGCCACCATCTTAGGTGTCGCCCGCACACTTACTTCTCGTCGTGTTCGTGGTTTGGGACAAGCATCTTCGTCTATATCAGGTGCAGTTCGCCTTGAGGTTGGTGCTAACAGCAACAGCCTCTTTTCTATCGACGCGCTCACGTTGCCTAGCATTTGTGGTAGGATACCTTCAACTCGTATTAATAAATCGTCGTGGCATCATATCAAGGATCTCGCCTTGGCTGACCCTAACTTCGACAAGCCTGGTTCTGTAGATCTGCTTCTCGGCGCTGAGGTGTTTACTTCTCTTCTCCTTCCTGGCCGTGTGGATGGAGGTCCAAATCAACCCTCAGCTCTGAATTCAGTGTTTGGCTGGCTCTTACTGGGTGGTGCCGGCTGTCAGGACGAAGTTCAATCGTTTTTCAGCCAAGACGATGATCTGCTTCATGAGAAAGTCAAGCGCTTCTGGGAGTTGGAATCATTTCCGTCACCTCGACATCTAACCCCTGAGGAAACTCGCTGTGAAGAAATCTTCGCAACTCATCATACCCGTGATTCGGTTGGCAGATACGTGGTCACTCTGCCTTTCAAGGAAGAAGAGCAGGATCGTTCTTTTCCTGGATCTCGTGACATCGCTTTGCGTTTTTTTCACTCAATCGAACGAAAACTCAGGAGAAATCCAGAGTTGCATCACCAGTACAACGACTTCATGAAAGACTATCTCGATAGTGGTCACATGAGTCTTGTCCCTGTAAACAAACTTACAGAGGGAAAGTATTACATCCCTCATCACTGCGTTCTGCGTCCCGAGTCCGCCACAACGAAACTCCGTGTGGTGTTTAACGCTTCAGCTAAAGATGCTAGGGGCGTATCGTTAAACGACACTCTGCTCGTCGGTCCCAAACTCCAATCAAACATACTGAAATTCGTAAAGGACATATACTCACCTGTTCTTCCATGCAGTAGTCTTTTCGCGTGGTCTGATTCTACCGTTGTGCTTGCGTGGCTTCGCTCTCACCCTTCACGTTGGAAGACTTTCGTTGCGAATCGCGTAGGGCACATTCTTGATGTCATCCCTGGGGCTCGATGGGGTCACGTGGCCTCTGAGGATAATCCAGCGGATGTAGTCTCCCGTGGACAGCTTCCATCAGCTCTTGTCACTAATCGCTTATGGTGGGCGGGTCCGTCGTGGCTCTCTCAACCGCTTTCATCTTGGCCAAGTTCTGATGGTATTCCAGACTCAGACATTCTAGCTGCAGAAGAAAAGGCTCCTCGCTCGTTCCTTACTCATGGTGACGTTCCTAGTCCGTTTATAGACACTCTGTTGGATCGCTATTCGTCGATTCGTAAAATCCAACGCCTTTTGTGTGTCTGGATAAAATTCATTGCATTCATTCGTTGTAAACGCACTCGCTGTTCTGATCCCATATCGACTCGGGTAGAACTACATAATGCCCTTATGATTATTGTGAAGTACGTTCAATCACATCATTTTGCATCAGAGATAAGTCACTTGCTAGACAATACTCTTCTTTCGAAACAAATGCGTAAGTTAAATCCGTTTCTCGACGCTAAGGGAACTCTCAGGGTGGGTGGCCGATTGGCCAGATCGGGGCTCGAATTTGAGCATAAACACCCCGCTCTGCTCCCTCGCGAATCGAAGCTTACCTATTTAATCATCGAAGCGTTTCATCGTGAAAATTGTCACGCTGGCGTTAACACGATGCAATACCTTCTAACACAACAATTTTGGATCCTTTCACCCAAACGGGCAATTCGTCATTGCCTTTCGAAGTGTGTTCAGTGTTATAAAACGAACCCGACTCCTCTTGAACCGTTTATGAGCGATCTACCTGCTACTCGCGTCAATCAGGTTAAGCCTTTTTCTGTTGTGGGAACGGATTACGGTGGTCCTTTCCGCATCAAACTCTCAAAACATCGCGGTGCGAAAATCGGTAAGGCTTATCTCTGTTTATTCGTATGCTTAAGTACCAAAGCAGTGCATCTCGAAACTGTTTCGGATCTTTCATCGGACGCATTCCTTGCCGCTCTTCGTAGATTTGTCGGTCGTCGCGGTAGGGTCAACGTCATCCAATCCGATTGCGGTACAAATTACGTAGGCGCGAATAATCAGCTTCAGTCTCTCATGCAATCTGCCGCTCAAACCGAACAGATTGAGTTTCGTTTTAACCCGCCTTCGAGTCCTCATTTTGGAGGAGTTTGGGAAATTCAAATTAAAGCAGTAAAATCGCACCTTTATCGAATTATCGGTGATCAAGTCTTAACGTTCGAAGAACTAAGTACGGTCTTCGTGCAAATTGAGGCGATACTCAATTCGCGACCCCTTTGTCCGTTGAGTTCAGACCCCAATGACTTGGTTGTACTGACACCGGGCCATTTCTTAACCTTGGAGCCTCTAACTACCGTTCCCGATGAGGACTTAACGTCAGTTAATATTAATCGACTTAGTCGTTGGCAGCTCATTCAACGTTTCCAACAGGATTTTTGGAATCGTTGGAAGTGCGAATACCTCCATACTTTGACTCAACGGGCAAAGTGGACTAAACATTCTAAGCCGCTAATCGTGGGATCCGTGGTAATTCTGAAAACCGAAACTTCTCTTCCGTTACATTGGCCTCTGGCTCGGGTCGAGAAATTGCACCCTAGCCCGGACGGAATAGTTCGTATCGCAACGGTTCGTACAGTCGATGGTTCGTGCTTAACTCGACCGTTGGCTAAGCTATGTCCGTTACCTAACCTAGATTAATCCGTAACTCGTTAATTATTAGCTTTAGTCGTAATTAAGTCTTTTCGTAGGTTAGTTATTCGCTAGTTTTAGAAAATACCTATAACGTATTTTGGTGGGCGGAAATGTACCGTCATCATATTATTTCAAAGTTGGTATACAATTCTCAAGCTTACACTTAGGTTGGCACTCCTTGGCACTCTTCACGGTCATTGGTCGATTCTGACAAGACGTCACTGACGTCACCACTCGCCACTACCTGTAGCGAATCGAACTTGCAACGGAAAACGAGACGCTTGAAATTCGTGATCCCGAACGCGCGCGTTTTGTGGCTGGTCCAGGGCCACCCGTGACTCGACACCCCGGCCGGGAGTGAAAACCGAGAAAGAACTCGAAGACCACAGGATCAAGACAACATAAATGCCGAAAGCTGGAACCGCAGGTTAGTCAGACGACCTATTAGACCGTTCTCCCTTGTGGGAGTCCCTGTTTGTGAGACGCCAACCGAGTGAAACCGGGCCCTCACAATACACAAGTTAAATGTATTAACTCCTTGTTTTATTTTATCGGAGATTTCGCAATAACACATGCGCACTAAATATGTCAAAATTGTAAAAAATCAATATGCATCTCATTTTAAAGAAAATTAATTTAGAAGCTATTATAAGAATAAAATGTCAGAATGTACATTTTTTTTTTTTTTTTTTTTTATGTAATGGAAGTGGTAAACAAGCATGCAGTTCACATTGATGTTAAGTGATGACTGCAGCCTATAGACACCCACACAAAGACCAAGGTCAAGATGCAGATGCGTTACCACTCCTGAGGCCTAAGGTCTTATGCCTCTGTGCCGGAAATTACAGGGCCGTACATTACCACCTGACCGGAACACGATAGTGTTGAACACTACCATTTAGCGGCAAGTATATTAGGTAATGCGGTGGTGCCTACGCCCGCGAGCTCCGTCACTGGAGCTCTACCACCAGTAAAAAATTAAATTACATGTAAGCTACGTCTATGGCCGAAAATATTAAGAAACGAGCCAACTTAGTGCCTCCTACGTCGAGAAACGACAATGACCACAGATGTATGGAATGCTCACGCATTGTGCACACATGCATCATCAACAAGACCCGCCTAATATTATAAATTCGAAAGTTTGTGAGTATGGATGGATGGATGGATGGATGTTCGTTACTCGTTCACGAAAAAACTACTGGACGGATTTGGATGAAACCTTATAGTAATATAGGTTATACTTGGAATAGTATAAGTACACGCGGACGAAGTCACGGCAAAAACTAGTAGACAATTAATTATAACAACCTAAACACATATAAGCCTTCGGTTGATGTTCAGTGTGCTCCTCGGACCGGATCAATTTCAGTAGTCCTTGAAGAAACACGTTGGACACTTTCTTCAATTGCGTTTCATCACAACTGTGAAAGACAATTAATTATTAGGACAGTATACAATTATTCTGAATCAATTAACATAACAAAAATACTGTATAGACTTGACTATAACCACAGATATCTAAATAACAAGACATTAAAAGTGCTATGATTGTAAGTGAGCTTGTCGCCACAAAATGGTGTCGCTTTGACACCAATTCCAGTAATCTGTCAAATCTTGTCATACACGAATGTCGGTAAGCGAAACGTAATACAATGTATTTTTCAAGAACGCATTTACGGTTCAAATTATCTTAAAAGTAATTTCGTTATCTGTGTTAACTTGAGTACGTAGTTACTATCCGTGTACGTAATAAAAAATATTCAAACCGGCGACATGCTTTCCCGACCATTTATGACATTCCATTTCTATTGTCTTGTTATTTAGATTTCTGTGGTTATAGTCCATAGTCTAAGCTAGTATTAAAAGAAGTGGGTTATAGTCCATAGTCTTAACTGGTATTAAAAGAAGTGGTTATAGCGTGGTTATAGTCCATAGTCTTAACTGGAATTAAAAGAAGTGGTTATAGCGTATTAAAAGAACTTCGAGGTTGCAAGAGGCCTACTCTAGTCTTAAAGAAGGGTACAAACAAGGCAAAATGCGGGTAATTACTATCTATCTGAAATAAACGAATAATCCATCTTAACTTACTGGTTTATAACATTCAACATGAACATCAGCGCCATATTTCTCAGCCGAGAGTTAGTGTTGGGATCGAAAAGCGACGAAAAAACTACCTGTAAAAATTTAAATGTTTATAATTGTGCACACAGTTCATGTACTTACAGATTCTGTTTTTTTTATTTATATTTATTTTATTCCCGCGATCTTAATGGCTTGATCCATTAAGATCGCGGGTTACTCACACAACTAGCAACACTTCTTGTTTTTTCTCGCGAATCAAGATTGCTACAGCTTACTTGATACGTCGATAAAGTTCGATTTACAGGGGTAGTAGTCTGATTTAGACTGATACATAGAAGATTCTACAATCATAATTATGTATCATAAGTGCATTTTTTAAATAACTTCGCTTTTATATACTTTGGCAGATGTAATATACACTAACCTGTACGCAGTGTGGAAACATGATCGCCGTGCCAGTCGCCTTATTTAGATACTGTATGAGTTTTAAACGAAGTCGCGTACACGCTGGGACCTATAAAACATTGCAATCATATTTATTCATTGCTTCGGTGGCAACTCTGCAGTGATAAAACGAACGTTCAAAACATTTATTTTATCACTAGCTTTTGCCCGCGACTTCGTTCGCGTGGACTTCAGGTTCGTCCCGTCTAGGTTATCACCGAAACGGTATTTATCGCCGAAATTGCTATGACTCTGCATTTTAAATCTGTGATATCTTCGAAAATATTTATTTAATTTACATGCTGTAAAAAGCCATATTGATCTTTATTAAATGCACAATGTATTTAAGATACTTAATTGGATAAGGATTAATACTGTATTGCTTAAAATCGCTTCGTAAATAAGCCATTATTTCTCGTACAAAGTAAAGGATAAAAAATGGTTATTGTGGGTTATTCCTAAGAGATAAACATATACCATCACGGACTTTTTTGTAGACCTTTTTAAGTTGTACAATACTGTAGTAAATTTTTTTGATCTATCTTGTAGGATTCAGTCAGCGTTTGCAATGTAAGCGCAAAAAATGTGTTTTTTCTACGACCTCACATTAAAAACCTCAAAAATTGTAGCCTATGTGTTATTCTGATGTATAAGCTATAGCCTATGTGTTATTCTGATGTATAAGCTATATTGTGGTAAAGTTTCATTCAAATCCATTCAGTAGTTTTTACGTGAAAGAGTAACAAACATCCATACATCCATACTTACAAACTTTCGCCTTTATAATAGTAGTAGGATTACAAAGTTTAACATTTGATATAATATATACTTTTTAGACTTTTTATACAATACTAGCTGTTGCCCGCGGCTTCGCCCGCGTGGATGGCGTTTTATAAATAACTAAGAAGCCTATGTTCTTTCTCAAAGTCAGTTCTATCTCTGTACCAAATTTCATTAAAATCGGTTCAGTCGTTTGGACGCGAAAAGGTAACAGACAGACAGAGTTAATTTCGCATTTATAATATTAGTAGGAAAGTAGGAATAGTAGGGATTTAATCACAATGTGACCTAACAAGTTCAATAGAACTCGTTGAGACGTGCGTGATATAGGAATTATATTACCTTACGGTCATCCGGAGGAACCTTCAATCCACCCCAAGTGCCAAGGTACAGCGAGTATAGAGGCGCGACCACTGAAGGCTGCGACCAGTCCACAGAACTGGGCATGACAAACAATAACTTTAGTTCAGGAAATCGACGATGTGATTGGTCTACCCAACTTTTGACAAATCCCGCGTCTTACGCAAACATTTTTTCTTTTTTTAATTGCACATATGTAGCAGGGAGTTTTAAAATAGTTCGGGTAAATAAAGTAAACTGGTAACTTCATTTTAAGAACATATACTGGTGGACCCATGGAATTCATCCTGTCGCGATAATTTATTCATTTATTTAAACTTTTGCACATAATTTATGTACAGAGGCGAACTTAATACCTAAAGGTAATTGTCGCGACATATTCGCGCGAATGCCTACACTTGAAGCTCGGAGTTTTGCGGTTAGACGACGCAATTTTTCCGCCTCGAGTTCTAGCAATTCGTTTCTGTCAATTTATTTGTTAAAAGTATAAATATATATTGCAGTCATGATAACAACCAGTATGAACTTTTATTTCTTCTCTGTACTCTTTTATTTATTTAATTTTTGTTCAAGTAATTTTTATTTATTTATTTATTTTATGTTCATGTAATAAAGATGCAGTAAATTGTCAAAAAAATCTGCCATGTTATGAAGTACGACAAAAAAAGTGCAAATAAGTTATATCGATGTTTTGGATTATCGCGATATTTCGTTGCTATTTCCAATGTAGTCAAACACATCGTCGTAGTACGAAAGCGAAATTTAAGAGCGCTAACGTGATAAAGAACGCCAGTTGCATACATAACGCTCACAACAAATTTCATCAATATCAGTCATCAGGTCAATTTTCGAGTTTTTACGAGACTAAAGGCAATTGGAGATGTTAGTTGGAGTTGTTAACTCCGATTCGATTATTTAGCCGACGAATTACGTGACACGACTGAGCGACCAAAAGTGTGGAAGATTTGGAAAGTTAAAAAGAGTTGGATACACTTCCCTTGCCTCAGTAGAAGCACAGTCGTGTCTATTTGTAAAACGTCGTTGGTTTTAGCAATTTAAACATTCACCTGTTCACTCTGATAAGGGGACTGTTTGCATAGTTAGCGACGTTGAAGCGCGAATCAGCTGCAGCTACGATGAGCGTCACCAATATGTCACTGTTGTTGAATATATCCTTGCTTATGAAATTCACTATCGACAACTTCATCTGGAAGAGTAATAAAAAAAAATTACCAAGCAATAAATAATTAAATCAATCAAAATAATATCTTCATGCGACCGTCTCGCTAAAACGCGATTTGTGATTTGCGTGAAGAGAACTCAACTTCATTTATGGTACATAATAACAGAATTATAGGCCACAAAAATGGATATAATATAGTAACCTCTTCAAGTTGGTTAGGATTTAATTGGTTTTTATCCACAATTCTCTTGTACGTCTTCATGCTCATTCCGGGCGGGACTTGGAATTCACTCTCACCTGAATTTGGCAAAGCTCTGCAATAACATAACATGAAATGAATATGTGGTTGGTTTATTAAAAAAAGTATTATTTCAATATGCCTTATGCCTTAACTAGCTGTTGCCCGCGGCTTTGCCCGCGTGGAAGTCGTTTTATAAATAACTAAGTTAGCCTATGTTCTTTCTCAAAGTCAGCTCTATCTCTGTACCAAATTTCATTAAATCGGTTCTGTCGATTGGACGTGAAAAGGTAACAGACAGACAGACAGAGTTACTTTCGCATTTATAATATTAGTAGGGATTACACATTGTGGAATACCTATCTTGTACCATCTGTAATTAACAACCTGCTAGATATAGTTATTATTTTAACAGTAGCTTAGTGGTTATAACAACAAATGGGGCTTTAGATGTTTGTTTATACCCCGGACACTCGGCTAAAATTCCATACAAACGCTTATTCTGGTTACACAGACATCAATCAATGACGTGTTTTTATACGCGCACACAGAAATGAAGCAAGTAGGGTTATGACGTAAAACAATCGTGAAATAAGTCGTCGCACTGACTACGTGACCAAATTAACTAAAAATAGATCGCTCGCTCGTTTGCTCGCAACCTCGCAAGTTGAAGTTTATCCGGTTTATCGTTGGCTTTTAATATCGACGTGATGGGTGAGGACGGGAAATCAGGAGGGCGGGACGTCGAAGTGTCCATTCTTTACGTAGTATTATTACATATTCTCTGCCTTATTAATATTAGTCACTGTATGCCATGGCACTTGGAACTTTGCCTGATAAATGTCATTAAGATGGTACCTTAAAAAAACTGGAACTAAAAAAAATTAAATTCGTGTAGTATACATAGACATGTTATACATGCACATGCAATGAATTCTGCGGGAAAATCCAATGCGCAGTCTTCTCACGCAGTGTCCACCAATTTCAAAGGAATTATAATAATACACGTCACCAAGGAGAGGCGAGTCACCACATGCCTAAAGTAGGATTCGATAATGTGAGATGTTGAATATAGGCAGGTGCCGGATCTCACTCCATAGGCCCAGCCAGCCAGTCTCTCCAGTTCACCCACATAGCCCAAAGTTTGGCGAATCACTTATCATTACAATAGTCCCATATATTCTGCGGGGTCTGTCTGTGTCTGTATTAACTATTGATGCAGTCAGAGAGAGGTCCCGCCGAATATAACCCATTACAAAGTAGATCAAAATTCTCGAAAGGGGGGACTCTACGTGTTGGACCCCTATGTCCCCGCGCAAGCCTGACAAAGGTCCGGGGTTCAAATTGGACCCCGTGCTGACGAGAGACACGTATGACAGAAAACTGTGATGATTATAAACCTGTATGGTAATAGTAGCACATCCGTAGCAAACTTCAGTATCAATGAAGATAGTTTAGGCTTCTCCTTCAGGTTTAGATCTGCCTCCTTTATGTCCCCCAACAGAGGCATCACAAGCATTAGTACTCTGAAAACAATATGGATTATCAATATCTCTTATTCTTGTAATATGAATACCTGTATGAGATTTATAATTTAGAAAAATACTTTATAGAATTATTGCTTCTATGATTTTTTTTTTTCAATTTCCAATGTAATTAATACATTTATAGGTACAGGGTGGGTTACTGCCAGTACAATTTATTTTATTATTTTTTTAAAGAATTTAGACTCTAGGCTTCCTAAACCTGTCACTAAAGTGGTTATTGCCCAGAAAAACATTACGAATACGCGAAAATCCCAATAATGGTTCACTATTGCATGATTGTAATAGTTTCAAATTGCCTACCTCATCACCTCCTAGAAGGATCCGGGCTAATAACAAATAACCTTGTACATGTATCAGTAACTTCACTACTAATTAAGTTACTGATTGACAGACCATACAACATTGAGATCTGGCCTGTAGGTCCCATGGGAAGTATACAGAAGCACTACACGTCCCTGTAAGAATATTCCAAAATTCTTACAGGAACAGGAATAAGCAAGTTAGTTTATCACTCAATAACTTACCCATCCTGATGTCCTGCCGGTCTGTTCTCTATGGCTTCAAGAAGAGATGGCGTCAGCTTAAGTTGCCGCTCGCGAGGCAGCCTCGGAAAACCCATTGTTATGTATATGATGGTAAAGTTCTAGTTAACAACAATAAGTAACAGTTATTATAATGAAGATTATCAAAGATTAATGTTTTTTAAAGTTATATATAAGTTTGTATGTATATATAAAGACCTCCACAACTCATAATATTGTCTATTGTAAAATTAAAAAGAAAACCACCAACATTACCTAAAAAAATTAATGTAAGTATATTATAATAATGTCACTGCAGTCCGACTATAAATTTGCCACAGTGCTGTATTGTGTAATACTATGACTACTAGATATGCCATGAATAGTGATTAGACAGAATATTTAACTTTCGGCTCGCTCTTGGCCGAATATTCGGCAAGTGTAGGAAATATTGTCGAGTCACACATTATTTGTACATTATTATGTCATGTTGTGTTACTAAAAGATCGCATCTACATCTAAACCACCAAATATCACTGTTTGTATAACAAAAGAATCATAAAATGAGTCAAGATTCGTAATCGTAAAAACATGATGATTCTTCTCCACTTTCGTAAGAAAAAAAACACTTATTTGAATATTGCCAAATATCATACAATATTCGGCCGAATATTAAAAAAGTAACCGAATAGGCCGTACACTGAATATTTGCCAAATATTCATAGCATCTCTAAGGAACACCATAACAATATCTAAATTGAATATTATTATACCAAAGATGTATAGGTATTTGTTATAGAAACTTACTATAATGAAGCTATTCGCAGTGGGATCCTTATACAGCTGAAGCAAGGTCTCCACTGGCAGCTGCACATCCGCTCGGCATTTCACTCTCTTGTTCACATGCACCAATAACTCCATCACTTTTGTGCGAACCTTTGCCAACATACTATTCTGGTGATTGTTTCAATTAATTGGTGAAAATGACACCACAAGTATACTATATACATGTATAGGTAAATATGGACTTAGTACACTTGAGTTCACAGCATGCAGTTCACAGGAATATTAAATGATAACTGCAGCCTATAGACACAAAAATAAAATAATGAATAAAATATGCTTACACTTACAGCCCCATGGTAGGTACAAACCTGTGTTGTGGGTGCGAACAACAAAAATCATAGGTGCACACAATCAACAAATGACCCCTGAGACCTTAGATGTTATGTCGCTGTGATAGTTAATAGGGCCTTACATTACCATCTAAGTATAACACAATATAGGACTCAACTAAATAAGACCAATGAGACCTGAACTCCAACATTGGATATAATGCCCTATCACTTTTCACAAAAATTGACACTTCTAGACCAATGTACAACTGGACAGCAACCCATGAGATGGACCAACGACCTGGTGAAGATCGCTAGCAATTGCTGGATGAGGGCGGCCCAGTACCACTTGTTGTGACAACCTTTTGGGAAGACCTTTGTCGAGCAGTAAACGTCTTTAGGATGAAATTATGTACACTTTGATGCTTTTGAATAGCCAACACTATTTACTTTAAAGTAAAAACACACTCAAACTATTAGCATACTTAATAGAAAATTGACATCTCACACCTGTTCATGAGGTGATGACAGTTTCAAGATGACGGGAGGTAGAAATCTATTCAGACAGCTCTCTAACTGCTCGTCAGTATCAGCATTCCCAAGGCGGAGAAACACTCGATCCAGGAGCACTGGAAAACAGCCGGTTCAATACAACGAGGTTAACACAACATATTTATATCGTAAAAACTTAATAAGTTTTGAAACTCACGTAAGTCATTGGAACAATCGTTCCCACTCTCAGTAACTTCCATTTCAGACATTTTGTATCATTTAGGAATCAATTTCTTTGTATTTTAATATCGACGAAACGATACAACACAAGCAACACAATGACAGACAATTTTTTGACAATTGGCAACTTTGACTTTTGACACATTCGACATCACGTTTTGTTTTACGCAAAATAAAAATATGCAATTAATATCTAATATTAATATGAAGTGTTTTGGTACTTTTGGTGCCCCAGTTATTGTGCTGGATAAGCAATTTAAGCAACAAAAGGAGAAAATGGGAGTACTATCCTTATTTTCTCATCAGTCATCAAGGAGAAAAATTGGATCGGGCCCAAATCACACCTAGGGGTTAAGGGTATTTTTAGGGTGTTGGTGTGGCTTTCCATATATTGTAATTTTTATGTTGGTAATGTGTAAAATAAAGATGTAAAACTAAAGGCCTCTGGGACAATCCAAATTAGCTATGTAATCTCATTTATTTTTTTACTGTTTGTGACTTAGGACTCGGACTAAGTGACAGTTAGTACTAAAAATATCTTTAATTATGTACTTGAGGTGCTAGAAGTGTGATTTTGTAATTGAAAGTTGATAATTAAATGATCATTTCGTTTTTTTGTAAGTACATAGAGTAATTTTTTGCCGATTTTTTTTTTCAATTCTATGAAATTGAAAATAGAACAGCATAATTTATTTCACGGTAATCAACATGTTTTAACCTAATTTGCAGGTTCATTCCCTGGCCGAAGTCAACTTTAACAACATATTGTTTTTCAGGGCTACCAACTTCCTTGCCCATTGCGAATTAATGGAGTTTTTTATTTTAACTTAAGGATAAAATTAAATATTTTTGAGTGTTGGTAACACTAACATAGAATGGCCACATTGACGGCCCACTATACTTGACTATATACTTTATTATTCACCGAGAATACCTAATGGAGCGCCCTTTTTCGTATGAAAGTGTTAAGGACAGTGCTCAATTCCCTTCAAAATGGTCGAGGAGAGCAATGGCTGCCACATGCGTCATACTCGTGAACGGGTACTGATTGTGGGGACTGGTATGTTGTGATTTGCGGATGTTATATTCTATCACGATATTAAGCTGTTGATGGGTATTTGCGTATGTTTATATGCAAATATTTATATGCCATGGACGTTCACATTATCTTTATTCTATGTAATAATATTTGTATTAAATCCACAGATCACTATACTAAATCTAAGGTTTTGACAAAAGAGCAACACGCTGAGTTTGTTGGGTAGCGGAGTTCTTCTCAGTAGTGCCTGCACTTGGAACTCTGCTAAGTGAATGTCTATGATTATGACGAACAGATTTTTCATTTTCTTCTACGAAGGAATTGAAAAATTTGATGATTCACGTATCGGTTAAATATTATTATTAAATTGGTATTTATTTATACCTATTGGATTATTATTATAAGTAATTCTCTCTAAGTAGCTTATAACCCGACAATGCAAAAGTGTCCTTGTAGATCAATTTGAAATAAATGATTTAATTTTGAATGTTTGAATGTTTGAATTTTGCTACTATTGTAAATGACAATCATTGGTCAATAGTATAGGCGGTAATTTTTTTTCAAATATAAGGCTGCGAATGCTTCTTACATTTATTCTATACTAGCTTAGGCCGCGGTTCTATGGTGTGTTTTAGCTATATGACCGACTTCGGACGTAAGGTGTAGTATAGTGTTGTTGCAATAGTAATAGTCTATCGATAGTATTGTGAACTATCGTGACCTCGAAAAAATAGTCACACTATCGATAGGACTATCGAAAATATCGACATGCTGCAATACTATCGATAGTATCGATAGTTAAAAATAAGCAATACTATTGCCAAAGATCAATAGTATCGATAGTATTGTTATAAACACTCGATACTATCGATAGTATGCATGTCAATAGTATCGATAGTATCGATAGTGTTTATAACAATACTATCGATACTTTACTTGCACGAGATGTAAAGCGCACTTCACGATCCCTGCCTACCCAGAGAGGGACTTGGCGTGAAATATATTACACACATCAAATAAGAAATTCGATTCAGAATTTTCGCTACTGGGCATTTAGGAGTTTATTGTTTAAACTCCAAAATGCCCAGTAGCCAAAATTCTGAATCTCAAGGATTAATAGGTATTCTCAGGGAACTGGCTGCTTAACCACACTGGCATCTTACGCGACGGTGACAAAAGCTATATTTGATTGATTTTGTATAAGAGGCGAATTCCCTGACTATCCCCAAGTAAAACATGTAGTAAAACTGCTTCAATTTTTATTCACTTTCAATTGAGTTAAATAACATAATAAACATTTTTGCAAATTTTGATTTAACCATTGAGTTATTTTAAGAATATCACATTCTACATAAATAAATAATTTTATAAGACAACAAAACTGACATGTAAATTCCAATTACATTTATTATGCGGAGAGAATTTGTAATATAAAGGCAGTTTTAATATTCTCCATAAAAAAGTACTAGCAAACAACTTAAGAAACTCCATTTTCAAAACACAAAACGAGCAAGCCTTAATATATAGACCAATTGTTGTAATACTGTAATCATACAATTACTACAAACAATAGACCGTGACTGTTCAATAGGTATTATTTTCTTAATAAGTATAAAAATCTTTCTCTAGCCATATTAATACTTACGTAAATAATTAATTTGGAACGACCGAATTCAGTATACAACACAACTTTCAGCAAAAAATATAAGCAAATCATTATTCACTTATTCAACGTACCAAAAATACTTCAGGAATGTTCAAATCCAGTCATAATTTTCTAAAATAAAACTAATAACATCCACACAATTCAATATCTCATCCATTACAAACTATAATATCCACAAAAAATTGTACAAATTTAATAATTTCTACTACATTTTTGTAACCTGCAACATTAGCTGGCAACAGATGGATGACGTTTTATGAACAACAAATCACATTTATCAGTAGAGCAGTAGAGAAAGATCCTTTTCAGAACATTGTTTATTAGGGTTGATGATGGACCTAACAATTATACAGGAATAAATGTTAGCTTAGTTACTAGATAACTGGAAATATTTTGGAGACAATGGCTGATAAGTTGATAGAGCTGCATAGTTTTGATTATGACATATTTAGATCGCTTGCACGGTTTCACCGAGACATAGTTATAATAATAACAATTCCAGCAATGCTGATAAATGTGATAAGTATAATAAACAAGTATTGTAATGAGTTACCACTTAGTGCACATGAAATTGCTGTATTTATAAATATCATACCAGTTCCAAAGTAATAAGTAGCAGTTCAAAATCGTACTCCTTCTACATCTATCATCTTGCAATAACAACACCTGAACACTTCTGGTTCTTATCAACTAGGATTCAATTAATAGGCTAGTTGACACTTTTAAACTAGTATAGTAAACAAAACCTTAGAGGACCACAAATGACATGTTGAATGTTGATAACACGTTGACATTAGTTTGTTTACAACCTGTATGGCGTCATATCTTCATTATAAAGTTTTAGGAAATTGGTATTTTTAAATTTTGAAATTTAGTAATTAAATTCTATTGTTATTAATAAAAAGCAACATATCCTGAATTCTGACACCAAAATGTACAAAAAATTAAGATTTTAATTATTATGATTGACACAGGTCTACTAACCACCTTTGAAAAGTTACAATTAAACATAATAACTTAGGCATAAAAAATATGAATCAACTATAAAAACACCTAATTTCAAATGTGCACTACAAGGAAACTCACTCCCGATTTCTGAATGGCTAATTAAAATATAATTGTGACCAAGGCAACTAACAAGGCATTTGATTCAACATTGACATCAAGATCGGGCGGTTTTAATTAGCAGTTCAGAAACCTGAGTTCAGAACATAGAACATTTAATAAGTACTAAAGTACATTGACACAACACTTCATTGCACGGTCTCTAATTTTACCACTCCTGCATTTAAAATAGCAATGTGCGCTACCTGACAGGTTAAGTTAGAAGTTATATCCACAAATTTTGAAGATGTTTTTGAATTTCTTGCGTTAAAGGGGATTCTTTTTATTCACTCAAGCGTGTCAAATTAAGATAATAATATGGATATTTAGCACGGTGCTGCAGTACGTTCACCAAATTTAAGCAATCTGTATAGAGCCGCGCCTGTAGAGCAGCATCTCGAGGCGAGCCGTTTTAATGCATCCAAATAAAAAAACTACGACTTTGACAGTGGCACGAGGCAAATTCTTGAAAAAAAAATACTACTGCCATCAGGTAACGGTTGCTTCAGTCAAAACTGTCAGGTATGTGATGTTTATGTTACACAACTGTGCAATATACAGGCTTCCTGTATGTTCCACAGTATTATGTAGATTGGCTGCCGACGATGTTGGTTCTTATCTTAATAAAGCCTGCCGTCGGCTGTGAGGAACCCTTATCAAATCCTCAAAGCGTCCCTCCAAACCCATAAATGAATACTCGTATTCTAGACCCGCCAGTATGGGGTATGCTTTATACTTTAGTACATATTAAATGTCAATCAATGTATAACTGATTGACTACAAATAAATATTGGGAAGAAGTGCAATACGTCATATAAATGTCCCCAACATTCTGACGATATCTACATTTGTATTTAAGTATCGTTAACCATGAAAACTATCCAAAATCAGTATTCGAAGTTAATAGAATAGTCCTTGGCCGCTCGGATCAGCCGGAACGTGACACTTTCTGGTGCGTGCAGCCGACGTTCATCGATTCATAAAATGTTATTAAATCAAACAGAAAATTATAACCTTGACAATTTTGAACCGTGTTCAAAATTTCAATGCAATTGGTCAGCGAGTGATATTTTTGATAGACATCAATTTCAATCGACGGATCTGTACCAGAGAATAATATTACTACGTATAGAATGGACACTTCGACGTCCCGCCCGAGAGAGGCAGTTGAATAAACTTCAACAGTGAGGATGCCACCAATCTATTTCTAGTTAATTTCGTCACGTAGTCAGTGTGACGACATATTTCACGATTGTTTCAGGTCACAACCCTACATGCTACATTTCTGTGTGCGCGAGTACCGATTGATGTTTGTGTAATAAGTAACCAGAACGAGCGTTTGTATGGAATTTTAGCCGAATGTCCGGGGTGTGACTTTCCTCTGTAAAACAGTTACATTTATTCCCAATTATTTATTCGTAGTTCACATAATCTGTCGGTACTTTGTGACGCCTGTAGTAGTGCTATTCGATGCCGTGCGCGAATATCATGACGAGGCCGGGCTCGACCATCATGTGCTCGTCCACGTGCGTGTTGTCGCACTGCAACACGAGCACCGCCTGCTTGCCGGGCACTCTCTTGCACACGTACTTCTCGTATAATCTGTAGGTATAATTAATATGTATTCTCGTTACTTTTCTTTTATGTAATAAAAGTGGCTAACAAGCATGCAGTTCACATTGATGTTAAGTGATGACTGCAGCCTATAGACACCCACACAATGACCAGAGGTCAAAATGCAGATGCATTGCCACTCCTGAGGCCTAAGGTGTTATGCCTCTGTGCCGGAAATTACAGGGCCGTACATTACCACCTGACCGGAACACGATAATGCTGAACACTACCATTTAGCGGCAAGTATATTAGGTAATGAGGTGGTGCCTACGCCCGCGCGCTCTGTCACTGGAGCTCTGCCACCAGTCTCGTATTACTATTGTGCTTTATTTAATTATTAAAATGTTTAGAAAAGTGATGTTTTGCCTCTGTGGAAATACATTATCATTTAGCTAACCGGAACGCGACAAGGCTGCACACTGCCTACCATTTGGAGGCAGATAGATTAGGTAAAGCAGTGGTGCCTGCCTACGCCTCCAATAATAAACTCTACTGGTCTTCAAAATGAAACACTATTTATAATATAACAGCGTTAATTAACAGAAACAGAGAAAAACAACGATACCCCACACGATGGCATATGCATGGGATAGCATCCCCACTTTACGTGCATGGAGGTAACCTAAAAAAATGTTTTCAAGATTTTATTGCATCACCCAGGTAGCTGCGAACAACAGACGAACGGACGGACGGACACAGCGAAACTGTAAGAGTTATTTGTTGTAGGCTACGGAACCTTAAAAAACTACCTTCTATTATTTTGTCTGGTCTCAAGCGAGGCGAGGCCGGGCGGCCACCGCCTCTCGTGGCAGTTCTCCATAAGGTCGTCGATGATGTGCGGCGGACATCCCGACTCCGACAAACTTCTCTTGATCATAAGCTGTAAAAAATACGTTAGCATTTAATACAACATTTTCTTATAATGTTATGAATAGTGCAACACTAGTAGTATTACTATATAATAATGTTACTGTTATACTGGTGGTAGAGTTCCAAGTGTAGGAGCTCGAGGGAGTAGGCACCACCGCATTACCTAACGTATCTGCCACTAAATGGTAGTGTTCGGCACTATCGTGATCCGTTTAGATGGTAATGTGTGGCCCCGTAATAACTATCATAGAGACATGACACCTTAGGTCTCAGGGGTGGCAACGCATCTGCATTTTGACCTCTGGTTTTTATGTAGAAATCATTACTTAACAGCTATGTAAATAAATTTCTCATACTATCCATTATATATATCCATATTGATCGCGTAGAATTGAAGATTCTTTTGACTCGTTAAATTGCCAATGAAACAAGTCATTGGCAATTTAACGAGTCAAAAGAATCTTCAATTCTACGCGATCAATGAAAATTGAAACGCTTACAGTCGCGAGGCAGGACATGGATGGTATTAGAGATATTGTAATCACAATTATACATGTTCTTTATGAAGCACACATTCGCAGTGATTCGCACAATCAATATCATCCATATGTATAGTTCAAAAGTTCATTGCCAGGAAAACAGCAGTACATGACCTTAGCCCAAATTATAAAGGGCATATGTTGCCATTTGCCTTTCTGAAATCATATTATCCGTCTCCCTTAAATTCATTTATGTAACTTGAGAAACAAGAGTATGCCGAGTGTGAGGGCTAGTTTTATTTTTATGGTTCCGTATTTTTCTGCTGTTGTAGACATAAAAAAGATGTAGCAAACCCATTTTTGGATGTTTGTTTATAATATGCATAAATATTTTATGGCTATCCCAACTTCAAGCAAAGAATAATGTTTATTTTAATTCACATTTATACGATTCATTATAGCTCTCCGCTCAAGAGAAAAATATGACAATTGATTTTCTATTGTTATACGAACGATAACGTCCTCTCGATCCTCAAGTGGTGAAAGGATTTAAAGCCGATATGATATAAGCCACTGTGCATCAATAAAGATTTGTTGTCACGTCCTAACACAAAACTCAGATGATTCGCACACTGCGCCGCGCTACACTGCAGCTACGACGCACGTAGTTGCGGGGGTGCGGATCTGCATCAACATTTTTTTTTATGTAATGGAAGTGGCAAACAAGCATGCAGTTCACATTGATGTTAAGTGATGACTGCAGCCTATAGACACCCACAAAAAGACCAAGGTGAAAATGCAGATGCGTTACCACTCCTGAGGCCTAAGGTGTTATGCCTGTGCCGGAAATGACGGGGCCGTACATTACCACCTGAACATGCAGATTTCGCGGAACAAACCAAGAACATCGCGCGAGCGTGTTTCTGCGCATATAGGCCCGTGATCTGCAAACTTAATGAGTTTTATGTGCTGTACACCGTTTTTCACTACAAAAAGAGATTTTTCAAGCAACGTAAAAAGTAGTAAAAACAGGGACTCCTGCACTTATTTATACTTTGCTATACGTGGTGCAGTGTGCGAGTCGCCTAACATAACCCGCTTAAAATAAGGAATTAATATCAATAGGCGTGACTCTCAGCAAGGTTCTACACCGATAGTGTGATTTGGTCCGATGCACAATATCACATTAGTATTAATCAACATAGCTCGATGCTACGAGACCTTCACACGGCAGGATATATTATTAACTAGCTGTTGGCCGCGGCTTCGCCCGCGTGTATTTCGTTATATAAATAATTTATGAATAAAAAAAACAAAGTGATGACTGCATCCTATAGACACTAACACAAAGACCAAGGTCAAACCAGATGCGTTACCACTCCTGAGGCCTAAGGTATTATGCCTCTGTGCCGGAAATTATAAAGCCATACATTACCACCTAACCGGAATACGATAATGCTGGACACAACCATTTAGCGGCAAGTATATTAGGTAATGCGGTGGTGCCTACGCCCGCGAGCTCCGTCACTGGAGCACTATCACCAGTGAGTTTCGACACAAAACGCTGCTGGCCATCCCGCATTATTGAATATATTACCGCCCTGCTTGAATGGTTTGACCGCCATTGTTCAGTCAACTGAACTAGCGAAATAATTTTCCTCGAGTGGACAGTGGGGTCTCTACACTCTCTACGCCTCAACAATACGTGCTTTATTACAATAGATAGATTAGATATAGTTCTAAGTGCCACTTAAATTTGAATTCAGTATTTATAAATACGTTTCAGAATTCAGCCGATTGTTCGAAATTGAACAATATATTAAACTAGCGGCTCGCCCCGGCTTCACGCGGTTTTAATTTTACCTACCCTCTCCTATTCATCTTAGGGTGATGTTATACAGCCTAAAGCCTTCCTCGATAAATGGGCTATCTAACACTGAAATAATTTTTCAAATCGTACCACTAGTTCCTGAGATTTAGAGCGTTCAAGCAAACAAACAAACAAACTCTTCAGCTTTCAAATATTAAGTATAGATTTATTATACACCTATTCTGAAGTAAACTATTCGCGTCCGTAAGCCGCGGCTGATATACAATCAGAAACGTCCAGCGGGCCAGATATCTCTTGGACGTCCATCGTGCAAGGCTACATCCGCGACTTATGTCTGATAGTGTATGCAGCTAAAAGAAAATGTATCAGCTAAATCAGGGGCTCGACCGCCTTACTGAACCGCTTTTGTCTTTTTTTTTATTCGAAATGTTTACAGTTTCATTTCTTAGTAAATAATTTATTGCTAGTATTAGTACTAACTGTAGAAAGTTAACAATTCGTTTAAAATGAACAACTTAGTTGATATCTTTGATTGATTATCGCTATTGCTATAATGGGTAACACGAAAGAACCGGTGGTACGGTGGTAATGTACAGGGGTGCACATTACTACTTGATTGGATCATTATAGCACTGAACACTATCATTTAGCGACAAGTAGATTAGGTAATGTGTTGCCTACGCCCGCGAGCTCCGTCACTGGAGCTCTACCACCAATGACTGGAGCTGTACCACCTGTTAAAAGTATGTACGGTAATTATGAACTTTCAAGTAGAATTGTACTATTTGTACTGTATTTCTCAATCACTCTATAAATAATTACCAAACTCACATAGGACATTTGTCGCGTGTAGCATCGCGGGTCGCATTGCATCGTGTCGTGCGTCCGCGACTCAAGAAGAAATGGAAGCGGAAGCCTATTAGACCATAACGTAAACTGTTCGTGTATTACCACCTGAAGGACGTCATCGGGGGTGGAGATCATGCCGCCCCAGCGGGTGACTCTGGCGCGCGAGAGGGAGTTCGCCCAGCGCACCACTTCCTCCCTCTCCATCTGGTCGGCGAGCGCGCGCATCGTCGGGTGGGACACGCGCATTGCACGCATGAACTCCTGTCACCAAATAATACTTCATTAAGGGGGCACCCTAAATTACGTCAGACGAATTTACATGTAATGAAATCAATCCCTAAAGGATATTTAGGATAGGAGGATGGAATTTGTATAGAAGACCGAAACATTTTTGTTAAGAATTCAACACGCACGCAAAATTGCAAGCAACAGCTAGTCAAAGTCAAAATATTAATTTATCACTAGCTGATCTGGCAAATTTCGTATTGCCTCAGAATGGAATAATGTGTCAAAGGTTTGATAGATACGGACTATTTGTATTTGTGGTTTTTACGGTTTCCCTTCAATTTCTTCATATTTTCTTGCCTTTTAAACCTTCCCTGGACTTCCAAAAATCATTCAAAAAATTAGCCAAATCGGTACAGCCGTTCTCGAGTTTTAGCGAGACTAACGAACAGCAATTGATTTTTATACATATATAGATTTGGGATTTCAAGAATCACTTATCATATGTCAGAAATTAATAACTATGTTAAACCAAGGTGAATAACAATAGATAGTTAAAAACTATGAATCAAATACACAAGTCAACACACATACCTTGAGCAATGCCAACTCCCGTTTGTGTTCATTGATAATAAGCCTCTGTTCTGCTAGCTCCTGTTGAAAATCAGTCAGTTTGCTCTGCTGCGAAGCAATCAGCGCACGGAGCTCACGCACACAATTGTGTTCTGCAAGCTCATCTTTAGGTATCACAAGGCCGCAGCCAGCCTCACATGGCATAGGCCTCTTGGGGTTGAATTCACCTGATATTGAAATAAAATAGGTAAGTAGCTTTAGATGGCAGTTGTTATGTCTATTTACATACAAGCTCTCTCTCGTGAATTCAGGGCTGGGTAAATTTTTTTTTTCATAATGATGAATGTAGAGGTCCTGAGGACCTCTACCTCTGTATTGTTTTCAAAACAGTTTTGATCTTGAACCTTGAATAATATTCCAGTACTACCTACCTTCCTTAAACCGTAACAATCATGTAGTATAAAAAAACAATGAGCCGATAGTGTAATATTGATATTTAATTTTTGCAACAGAAAATATTACTATGGAAAAATATTATCAGTGAAATATTATGAAATAATAATTTGCTCTCTAATCTAAAGCATATCATCAAAACTTGTTCATTCATTGAATCTCATTTTCAACAATTAATACCTACAAACAAATTAATATTTTATAATATAAATAGTAAATTCATAGGACCTATGTTTTGTATTTTTTAATTTTTTCATAATTTCAATCTGCTCAGAAGAAATGGAAAAAAAAATAGACAGAAATTTCCAACATCCTTGACCTTATTTAGTATACAATCAGATAAATAAAGTAAGTATGTCTTATGGATGGCCCCAATAAAACAAATAAGTAAACATTACTTTTAAAATTATAATAATAGATACACACTTTTACTGGTGGTAGAACTTCAGTGACAGAGCTCACAGGCTTAGGCACCACCACATTACCTAATACACTTATCGCTAAATGGTAGTGTTTAGCACTATCGTGTTCCGGGGTGCTACCGCCTATCTGTATTGCTGCTGACATTGTCATTGCTGTCAAATTTTCATGTCGATTTGTAGCTCCTTTAAAAGCAGTAGTAGTAATCTGATCATTTTTCTTGCTTTGTAGGTGAGAAACAAGCGATAGTGGTAGATTATTTTGATTATTGTTATTTAGTTAAAGCAAAAATCAACATGAAAATTTGACAGCAATGACAACGACAATAGCAATGTCGATAGGCGGTCACACCCCAGGTCAGGTGGTAATGTATGGCCCTGTCATTTCCCGCACAGAGGCATAACACCTTAGGCCTCCGGAGTGGTAACGTCTTTGTGTGGGTGTTTATAGGCTGCAGTCATCACTTAAAATCAATGTGAACTGCATGCCACTTCCTTTACATAAAAATACACTATTCAAAATATTCAAATAAGTCCCTTCAGACTTGGCTTTGTATAGTAAACTATATTGCTTACAGAAGTTGTGTAAGTAGCTCACTATTCTCACGAATAAAAACTTAGGCTGAATAAATATTATTGTAAATTTCCTGTTGTATTTTTCAGAAATATAATTAATTCTATAATTGTGTCTTATGAAATTATGTCCAGTATAACTATTGGAATCAAAACAAACAAATCATTACAAAAATTAAACCATTGCTTAAGAGCTAACTTTGAGTTTACTAGACTCACAAATAGGTTTCAGTTAACGAGTCTTAAAATAATCATTGCAACTACTAATAAAAGATTCATTTCAACAAAAACTATTAGAAAGTATTATTCATGGACAATGAGGGAAAGTGAAAACAGAAAGGATTTCTTTGTTTAAACAAAATGATTCATACATACATTCAACTAAGTGGGACGCCAGTGAATCCAGCTTCAAAACCGCATTACAACCATGTGGTGCATTATCACAACTCGTACATAATCTATAAATTGAGACAATTGTTAAAATATAAAATATGATAACACCCACATATTTAGTGTGTCAAAATTAAATATGAGATTTTACTGGTTGTATTACATTCATATTGAGATATCAATACTAAAGCAGAGCAAAATATAAGCACAAATTTCTAAACAAAGACAGTAAACATAAACATCAATATAACCTGTAAAACAACAATTAGATCACATAACTCAGTTATGTATACCTGGAAAGCAGGTTGCGTAGTATTCTCGGAACAGGTCGCAACTCGCTCGCGGTGACTGCCTGCCGGTCCACAGGGCAAGTAGGCTGTCGACTTATCCACTCAGTTATACAGGCACGACAAAATGCGTGCTCACAGGCGGGGGCCTACGAACATTACCCCGTAAATACTCAAGTCTCAAATTAAACCACTGAACACAAAACCACTGCACCATACACTCACCTGCAAAGGATCCTCCAAAACACCCGAACAAATAGGACAAATAAGTTCTTCGTCAACGTCACCTTGAAATCTTTTGATTTCAAAGCCCATTCTTATTTTCGAACTGTCTTTAGAAACATCAGATGGGATTTCTTGGTTATCTCATATACAAACGCTTCTCACTACTTTGAACTACTTTCATAAATAAACTCTATCTCTGGATTTGTATCTACCAAATCCAAGTGAATAAAAACAAAAAGTTTATTTGAAATAAATCTCGCACTCACATGCAGCAATACATTGCATTTGCATTTGGCGAGTGAAGTGAAGTGAAGCAAAGAAAGAGTATACAAATTAGATATTAAAAATATCGATATTGTTACATATTTCGATATAATTATAATGACAGAGTTTGACACGGTTTAGTTTAATTGTTTTTATAGAACGTCATTGAATCGATCTTTGTGAAAATTAATTTATTTATTTTTAATCAAATACGAACTTTAACAATATGCAATATAGCTATCTTGTAGACTACATGCCAATTATTGCAATAAAAAATAGAAAATTGACCTTGAAAATTAAAGTACAATTAATACATTCCTAAAAAGTACATATCAACAACAGTTTCCAATAAAATTCAAATATAAATTTTATAGTGCTTTTTATTGGTTGCCAAACCTTGGCAAAGTATTTTCCAAGTTAGAATAACACACTTATGCTAAGAATACAGCGCTAGATGACATGTAATAATATAACCCAAGCCGAAAATGACTAAATTTTAATGTGCGGTTGAAAATATGCACTTAAATATTTTTTCAAAGTTTGGTTTAATTTATCACACATTTTAAATGTCATCAAAAAAAGAACACGATGTTTTCTCAGTCCTTTATTCTCCCTAATTTTAAAAATACAAAGAACAGAAATTTTAGGTTACTCTTTCTCTCTCAACATATTTTTTATTTTTATTTAACATATTTACTTAAAGTTATATTATTATATTTAGAGAAGATTTTTTGATTGTATCTTATAGTTATAGTTTTATGTATCAAATAAATTCGGACACTGCAAATTGATTAAAAGGAGGCGGAACTAAGGGAAGAATTGAGCAGAAGATTTTAGTTTATAATAATAATATTTTTGATGTAGATATCGATACAACTTTGCGTAGTGCATCACTTCAAAGTTGTTATTCAACTTTAACAGATAAGCAATAACTTAGAGTCTGCGATCTTTATTTCTCACCATTGAGCTGATAATTACATGGAGGTGCTCTTATGATCTATACAAAATTTTATTTATACATATATAAGAAACATTTCCATAAAAAAAGATAATATAAGTTGATCTCTTTCTAGTTAATGTAAAAATTGCCTATAGAAAAAGAGACGACAGTATGTTTGTTTATTTTTAATGTCACAGCCGTTAACACTACTCTATGACATTTTTTGTTCGGGTGCCTAGCGCCATTTTGTGTTAAGATGTTTGTATTTGTGGTTTGTGCCTGACATATTGACCATTACTGATAAGCAGATTCAATGTTGCCGTGCTATGTATTTCCGTACAGTCCATAGAAGTCGGTGTTTAATTCCAACTGATACACTAACTCAAAATAGTCAATGTGAGATATATTAATAATAATTTTTAAAACAGTTAAATGAATACATTTAATAAGTTGTAAATAAATTATGCAGTAATGTTTATCATGTAATTCTGTAACTGTGGTGTTTCTTTCACAAAGTTCCGTAGGAGATATAAATTAAAAGATAGCAATGCCACAGATCACACTAAAAAGAGAGGTCGCCCCCCCAAGAGGAAGATAGAGATATGTAGGTATTGGACTCAAACTTTTGTTTGGAGTGTGGACTCCATTTTTACCTTCAAGCTTCTTGGTCGGTAGCAAGAAGCTTGAAGAAAGCTTCTTGGTCGGTAGGTAGAGGTCTGTACCGAAGTAGATAATAAATCTATGTCTGTATGTCTGTACCTATTATTATTTTGTTAATCAGCAGACAGGCAAGCCCAAGAAGTTTATAATAAGCCTATTGTGAAATCTAACCTTAATATTTGGTTTGTGGTTTGTACAAGCCACAGGTTTTTTTTATCTGTTCCTCAAAGTATTAAGGTTGCCATGATAATATTATTACGAATTTCTTGGGTAAAATTTTAACTTTACCCGGTATAAGATTTTCTTTTGACTTAATTTTATTATTTGTCATAATAAGAGGGTATAAATTGGATCGTGGCATGGTCATTTGGGTAAATATTTTGTAATTTGTATTTGCCGTTTTATAAGTCTATTTGGCAGTGGTGGATTTATCAGCAGGCTGAGCAGGCTGGAGCCTAGGGTGGCAAATTTTAAGGGGCGGCAGTATTAGTTCATATTTTTTTTATTTCTATATACAAAATTACTGTTAAAATTATCAAGGCTCAGACCATAGCTCCCAATGGTTCTCACCATAAAACAAAAGTTGCTTACATCAACTTCTGGATAATAAAGCATAAAACATAAAGTTGGAATTTTATTGATAGAAAATATTTGATATGATTCTAAACTACGACATCAAAATATAGGGGCTGCAAAAATTTAATAGCCTACCGGCGGCAACTTTGTAAATCCGCCACTGCTATTTGGCATTTAATAAAGTTTTTCACTAAGTAACCATTATGTTCGCTATTTAATTTACTGTTCACAAACTAGCATGCAGTTCACATTGATGTTAGTATAGATGTAGTGCGGACTTGATCTGTTCAGCGCGTTGGGCGCCTATATAAATATAACCAATGGCAAATTGGTACTAACGGTAAAGAATTTTTATTATTATGAAAGTTTTTTTTTTATAAATGACATAATATTATTATTATCAATTTAGCGATTTTTTTTATTGAATGTTTTTTATTTAATAATAGCCATATTTGTATTTAATATTATCGAACACCGATGTACCCAGTGCACATTTACTTAATTTTTTGGACTCTAAAAATAGCATTAACATATGAATTGATATTCATTAAATATTTTCACGAACTAACGAACCACAGAGTGCGCAATATTGGATCTAGTTCAGGTAGTTCATTTATCGGAGCAGTTCCTTCGAACTAGTTCGCTTGCGAATTATTGAAGACTACTTTACAGTCTACATTAAAAATAAACAGATTTTTAAAATAATAGTATAACAATAATGTAAACCCTTGACATGTCCCACTGCTGAGTACGAGTCTCTCCCCTTTTTAGAGGGAGGCCTGGAGCTTTCTCCACCACGCTGCTCCAATGCGGGTTGGTGAAGATAACGGGTGGCTTAACGTACCCTTCGAAGCACACCACCACAGCGGTCACCCATCACATACCGGACCGCACCCGCATCGCTTCACCGAGTAGATCGCTTGCGATCTACACTAGATAAAGGACCATGCGCGCTTCATTTTTAAAATACTAGCTCAGACTGGCTGTAAACTTATTGGAAAATGGCAGGGCAAATTAAAGTATTCGTATGGCAACCCAGTCAATATCTGCCATCAATAGACATTTGTCAGCCATTCTTCTGTTCGCTAACTCCTTTTGCCTTTTCTCGACTCTTTACCTCATTTAAAATGGACCCAACTATTTAGGGAGTTCATAACAGTGATTACATTTGGTATTTTAGAATATAAGGCTGCGAAATAATTGGTGAAAATGAGTGTGTTTAAATCAGCCATGGGGTACTTCAGTTCTGGAGGTGCCAACGGTGCCAGCGATAATGATTTCGTTGGTCAATTTGTCGAGATCGGGAATATGAAATTGAGAGTGAAGAGAGTTATAGCGGAAGGTAAGTAGGTAGTTGGTAGTATTCTATCGTACACTTGAGCTAAATATATTTGACCAAAGTTAATGTACTCGTCGGGGTTCGAAAGTGGGGGCGGAGTGTATTTGGCGAAAAACAGACTTCAGTACCAAGATATTCAAGGGCATTCAACTGGGAATCTATTAGCATCAATAACGTTCATGTTAAGGAGGCTTGTACATAGTTTATTTCTATGAATCTTCACTTTTTTTCTTTATCTTGCCCTAAAAATCTCTTTGGTCGAATTGCCGTCGTATCTTTGCATTTATTCCAACGTAACTGTTTCCCCAAACGTGTAGGTAAAGGTAAATGCATGCATTCAAGTATACATGCTAACACCCACGATTCGCCAGTTCCGTTTGCGAGCCTGTTGACATCTCCGAGCAAATTACCAAACTCTTGGTACTGGGAAACTTCCAGAAAATTGAAATATCTCAATAGAACTGGCAATAAAGGATTTCACATCATTTTTTCTGATAGCCCCCAATCAAGAATCAAACCCAGCACAGTAGAAGTGGCCTGCTACCACTAGTCTACAGAGACTATTGGTAGCAGGGTTCAGGGTCAGGTTTATTCCATGAAAATTTATAAATTCATTATTACCTGTCTTCTTTTTCCATTGTGGAACATAACAAGTATGCTGCACTTTACATCATTATCTTTGTATGTTATGCTTCTTGTACATTAATTCGTACATGTACACTGATTTTGATCATCATGGATAGTACTCAACATTTTTATATGAATTGTGTTGTACTTGACCAACTAGGTAGTTCGGACTCCCTCAGTCCCTGAAATTATTATACCAGATGTAATGTATACTAATATTATAAAGCTGAAGAGTTTGTTTGTTTGAACACGCTAATCTCAGGAGCTACTGGTCCGATTTGAAAAATTCTTTCTGTATTAGATAGCCCATTTATCTAGTCTTCTTCTTCTTTATACTATGGCTTCTACCTTGATTCCGGTAATTCTGCCAAATATCCTAATTGTCATCTCTTCAGCTAAAACATGTGCACTGAAACTCAAACTCAAACTCAAAAATTCATTTAATCACTTGGAAATAATAGAATTTGCTTGTGATAGGTCAAATTACAAATATAAAATTAAAGCGAATAACAACTGATACGTTGATTAATATGTCAAAGTAAATAAATTAATAATAGTCCAAAAATACTTAATAATAAAAATAGGTATCAACAGAATGTTCCATACTCTCTTTTACAAACGGCAAGATAAGACTAAACAAAAAAATATGGGACATTCCTTGTCATTCACTGGCAGAGTTCCAAAGCCCACATTACTGAGAAAAAACCTGCCAAAACAAAACTCAGTAGGGTCTTTTCAAAATATGTTCCTTAAAACTATTTTCACAATATGAAACTTATAACTATGTTTTACAATGTCAAGTACAATGCACATTCATTTCACAAAATTATTGTTTAGTCTTGTGGAGCTAGACCAGCATTTGTCCAGGCATCTCTATCCTTTAGATAGTCATCGAGTCTATAGTACGCATTTTTACATAGTGTGCGTTTAATACATGACTTAAATTTATTATCTGTAAGTTCAAGAATGTTGGACGGAATTTTGTTATAAAACTGTATACAACATGTTAAGAAACATTTATGTGTTTTCGATAGGCGAAAACTTGGAAATACTAATTTATTTTTATTTCTGGTATTATAAGTATGTATATCATTGCCTATATCTGCCTCGGTAGCCTAGTGGTAGCAGGCCACTACTACTACGCTGAGGTCCTGGGTTCGATTCCCGGGTAGGGGGTTATCAGAGATAATGGTGAAAAAGCCTTTATCTCTGGTTCTATTGGGATTTTTCCATTTTCTGGAAATTTCCCAGTACCTCAAAGTTTGGTAATGTGCCCGGAGATGTCAACAGGCTCGCCACCTGTTACATGGGCCAAAACGTAACCGGCGAATCGTGGGTGTTTGCATGTATGCTTGGATGCATGCATTTACCTCTGCCTACCCCTTCGGGGATTACAGGCGTGAAGTTACGTTTTATCATTAATTTTCTTAAATAAGTGCAAGTTTTTCCTAGCATACAATATATTTTCATAAATATATAATATAATATACAATATATATAACTGCTGGACATAAGCCTTCCCCAAACGTGTTTACAAGTGTTGTTTTCCATATGCTGTAATCTACGTGCTTGGCATGGGGCAGTTAATAAATGAAAGTAATTCACCTGATGAAAAAAAAAATATTTTTGTCAGATGAATTATGAAGAATTTTATTGAATACAAAATGACTGTTTCTTAATAGAATAATTACTAATGTCACTGATATCTATAGTTACAATTAGCTGCCCGGCGAACTTCGTATTTTCTTAAGAGGATTAAAAAAAAACCATAAATCTATAAAAAATATATAATATATACTTCAATTTATATGTTATTTGCACTCATTCTCTGAATATTTGAATTAAACAACACAAGATGTTTTTAAATGATTAGAACACTTGGCTACAACTTTTTACAAACCTCCAATACGGTGGTATCGTACTCAGAGCAAAATATCATCATTCTTATCAATGAGGGCAGTGAAATGATTACAATTTTCTTGGTATTGATTGGCAATCAATTCTTATGCCAAACCGGACGGGCGGCGTGCCAACATTTCCAGCACGCCGTCCGGTTTGGCGTGCTGGAAATGTGTGGAGTCTACGAATTGATATCATGAACCTTTTCAGACCTCACTGCATAAACTGCGATAATGCAAAGCATACATTATCGCATAAGGCTTGGGGCGTGACGACTCCACCGCCCTCTAGTGGAGGAGGAATTCTTCCGCTAGTGCACTCTATCAATCGCCCATCCCAATAGGGCGGTAAATATTACGGCTACGCCCTACGCCTTGTAGACATCACCATATTGCGTAATCTACCGGCCGTTAAATGATACCCAGTGTTTAGCGCTGTGAACCTGTGATGCGGTAACCATTCAAGCCCAAAGATGTCCACTACTGGACAAAAGTTTCTACCAAAGATGCCTTATTGCATCATATGGGAGTCATTTTTTGCGGGGAGAAATGCGTGTGACACTCACTCACACACACACACACACACACACACACGCGCGCGCGCGCACACACACACACACACCACCCACACACACACACCCACACATACACACACACAACGAAAATCGTCAAGTACTACGAAACTCACACCTTTAACAAAATAGCGTCGGTTGCTCTACCGCAGGACGCTGCTGCTCACCCCGTGTTACTGCATTTACCACCGCCGTAGACGGGACCACCCTATTGGAATGTTTTGGTTGCGTGCGGACCTCAATGTCTACCAGCAGCAAAAAGTTGAAAAATATTGTTTATTGCTCTAGTAATAGTATTCATTTTTTTTTCTAGCTCAATATAATATGTATAATGGTTGTGCTCAATATCTATACAATAAACCATGCAATATAAGGAAACAATAAAATAATAATATCAGGTTGACGTCCCCTAAACCAGATACCTACAATTGTTTTAACCATTCTACCAACGTCGTTCCAGTTGGTCCAGCGGTGTGAGACGACCGTTTAATTCGAAGGGTCGCGGGTTCGATCCCCGCACCGGTACATATATTTGTATGGCCTACAGATATTTGTTTCGGGTCTGGGTGTTTGTGTATGTGTTGTGTGTGTACAACGGCACCCACAACACAAGTTTATACCTAGTGTGGAGTTGTGAGTGTAAGCGTATTTTATTTACTATTTATTTGTTTAATTAAACAGTCCATATATGGGCTGTGGGACTCTCAACCGGATATCACACTGTGTTTTTCATTATGCAATTTTAAATTTAAAGACATTGAAATAATGGGAATTCCGATCACCCAGAGCAAAATGGTTTTGGTGATTTAAGAAAAAAATGTGGAATTTAATCATCTAGGTGACTAAAATGGAATAAACTGCCAAATCATAAGCATGAGATGTACATCTTCTTTTAATATGGTCTTGAAAGACTGCTATACTCTTGTTTAACATAAGTAATAAATTGTACTACATATGCTAAGTGGAGAATTTTATCAAATCATTATACTTTCAGGTGGTTTTGCATTTGTATTCGTTGCTCAAGATGTGTCGGCGGGCACTGAATTCGCTCTGAAAAGGCTGATGGCAGCAGATGAACAAGCAAATAAAAATATAATTCAAGAAATTAGTATACTAAAAAAGCTCTCAGGGCACCCCAATATAATAAAATATATAGCGGCTTCTTTTATTGATAAAGCAAAGACCACTCATGGAATGGGTGAATACTTGCTGTTAACTGATCTCTGTAGTGGTGGAAGTTTGATGGAGGCATTGCAAAATAGAGGGCAGGCATTCCCTCTGTCGACAATACTGAGGGTGTTCTATCAAACGTGTCGCGCGGTGCAACATATGCACGCGCAGGTGCCTCCAATAGCCCATCGTGATCTTAAACTAGAAAATTTCTTAATATCCAATGAAGGTAAGATTATTTATCAATATTGCGTGAGTGATTGAGTGACTGAGTGATTGACTTCTAATGTGAACCATGAAAAATTCCAGTTTTACGTAAGTATCTGCAATTTTTTAATGTAATAAAAGTGGCAAACAAGAATGCAGTTCACATTGATATTGAGTGTATTGAGAAGTGACTGCAGCCTATAGACACTTACACAAAGACCAGAGGTCAAAAGGCAGACGGTTACCACCCCTGAGACTTTAGTACGTTAGTTATTATGGGGCCATACATTATTATCTAACCGGAACACTAGTCAGAGTTCCCCGCCTCACCCAACCTCCTCCCCTCTTATAGGCGACGTATGGACGTGATGTGTATGTACGCGCACCTATGTGCTACGCACACAGGTGCGCGTACATACACATCACTTATTTATCTCGAGGCAACGCCTACCCTTTCTCCCGGACCATGAATACCGTGTCGTGTAAAATAGCCTTTTATAGAAGTTTTCATTTTCAGTTCTAAAACATAAGTCTTATTACTTGAACGGGAAGGGGTTACCGTATTATTTACTTACAGCCAACGCGTGCCTAAATTTGTTTGCTTTTTCGCCACGTTATTGTAATTTCGCGAATTAGTCATTCCTCGACCAAAGGAAAAAAAACACTTTATTAAAAAAATATTTAAAAGAATTTTATGAGTCGCAAATTGTTAATTAATACATTTCATAAATTTTAAATATAATATTGACTTATTTAAATACTTATAATTACAATTAATCAATTAATCTTTGACGATCATTATTGCCAATTAGTTTACTTATTCTTTCTAATTATTAATGCTACATATAAATATAATTTTTGATTACAATATGACATGGAAAAATGTATTATGCGTAAGACAAAATAAATGTAATTATTGTTTTGTTTTAATAATTATAAAAACGTAACGCACAACCTGACATGTAACTTAACACGTTATCAATAAATTATCTGTATTTAATTGGTTGTTATGTTTAACTATTGCGTTTTACAATATAAGATCGGTAGGATGTTGAATAATTAAATTATGTCCTATGAGGATTCAATGTAGGTGAACTGCTAGCCAATGTCAGCAGAGACCGTGAGATTTTCTGTGAATTATTCGATTGATTTTCAGGATCATATCGTTGTATCCAAAGAATTTTACAAGAATAGCTCTTCTGTCGTTTTTGGTATACTGAAAATAATTGCTGTTATGTATGATTTTCAATTATATTTTTTTGCAGGTACAATAAAATTGTGCGATTTTGGCTCAGCCACAACGGATGTATACGCGCCTAATCCCTCATGGAGTGCAAATCAAAGGAATATGTTAGAAGAAAATGTATGTTGAAATATTATAATCCACATGAGATCTATTCTGGATTTTTAGGGGAGGGCCAGCTATTTGACGATCCATAGAAGTGGAGCAGGTTGATAGATTTATGGTGGTTGTCAGTTAGTTTTGCTATAGATTGGGCTTCTATTTATCTTTAGAGAGATCTTATCTTAATCCCTGAAGCCGCAATGGAGCCGCAAACCCCTATCGGGTCCGAGAACATTAAGAAATCAATTGTCATATTTTTCTGGTGGTCTGAGGGATTTAGCCCAATTTAAAGTAAAGCTAACTGATATCCACCATAATCTATCAACCTGCTCCACTACTATGGATCGTCAAATAGCCCGCCCTCCCCTAATGGGTGGGATCTGTTTACCTCTCTGATACCCTTGGCGACGTAAAGAAACTCGAAAGCAAGCCGATACAATGCCATAGTGACAGACACTGATGACTCCAATCTCAGTCTTTGGTATCGTTCTCCGACTAGTAACTAAGTTTTAAATAACTAGCTGAGCCCTGCGGTGTTTACTTTGAAACAGCTTCTCGCATTGTTATCACACTATTTGGGTTCTCTGTCGCATTTTTTACTTACCTTTAATATAATTAAAGGCTCTTGAAGAAGAAATTTCCTTGAACAATATTTATATCGCGTGACAGTTGATGTTTGGTACTGTTAGAATTTAAGGCTCAACCTTCATCTAAAAGACATGTTTTAAACTTTTTGATTTGGCAGTTTGCCAACTTCCGGATAATTTTTTTTCCCATTTCAAACTAATACGCAAAATCCGACCTTGCTTCAGTCATAATCTGTACTTAATATTAATAATTTGCTTGTTTCTTTTACAGTTGGCCCAATTCACAACTCCAATGTACAGAGCGCCAGAAATGCTAGATACGTGGGATAATCGTAAGATAGACCACTCAGTGGATGTATGGGCTCTCGGTTGCATATTGTACACTCTCTGCTACATGCAACATCCATTCGAGGACTCCTCCAAACTAGCTATATTGAATGGAAACTACAATCTTAACCCCAATGACCAACGCTATAAATGTTTTCACGAGATTATAAGTAAGTATTGTTTGTTTTCTTTTTTCGAAGCGCGCATGGCCCCGCGGCTGGTGTAGATCATAAGCGATCTACTCGGTTAAGCATTACGGGGGCGGTCAGGTGTGTGATGGGTGACCGCTAGAGGCAAATTAAAATGCGCGTTTCCGTGCTTCGGTGGGCACGTTAAGCCGTCAGTCCCGGTTGCTATCGATAGATAGTAGTCGTTTGAAAACATGCGACAGCAGGTTGGCCACTAACCCGTATCTCTACCAATCCGCATTGGAGCAGCGTGGTGGAGTAAGCTCCAGGCCTCCCCACAAAAATTGGCGAGACTCGTGCTCAGCAGTGGACCGTATAATGGGTTGCCATTATTATATTATTGTTTGTTTTATATATATATATATATATATCAGGATATATCTGATTGTTGTCTATCACAATACCTTAAGCTTAGCCCTAAGAGCTTTTAGGGCAAAATTCTCCTATTATACCGTAACAAAAACATTTTTCTTTTCTTAATCTTTAATGTCTTAATACTCTCATGTGTTAAGGCGAAAAATACAATAAAATGTAACAATTCTAAATCTATGTTATCACAGCTATTGTATTGTATGTTTGAGTAAAGAAGTAATAAAATGTCCCTTGTCCCCAGGTGGTTGTCTAACTGTGAACCCCGAGGAGCGGTTGCCAATAAGTAGTGTCCTGGAGCGACTAGCGGCAATAGCGGAGTCCCACAATGTCAATCTCAAGCAACCACTCAAATTTGAGCGTAAAAAAGTTGAACAATCTGTGGCCACTAGCTCGCCAGGTAATAAAAAGTCAAGTAAATATTACACTACCATATCGTAAGGAAACGCCGCGGATCATTCGATATTTATGTGATACAAACCACGTTCTACCGTTCCAACAGATTTGTGTTCGCGTCTCTTGTCCATTATGGTTCATTGTTATGTTCTGTTGCGATTACGAATCGAGCTAAAAATGGTCAAGTATTTTTTGACTTTTTACACTCAAATTTTTTTAATTTTGTTTTTTCTCACTTTTTCTTTTGAGTTTCCCTCTAGAGGTTATTTGTTTAACATAAAAACCATGTGAGATGTTACATTCCAATGTTGATTATTCGCCAAATCGAACATCACCAAAGGTAAGACAATGTTAAATAACTTGTTCGCTGAAAGAAATAAGGTAGTATAGCATTTATTTGACTTTTATACATTCTTTATTTTTGTCTAAATTAACTATTATTATAATTGTCGAAATCAATTGAAAGTTGATGACATTATTATTTATATTACCGCGGGCGTGCGTTAGTCTTGTGTTTATATCGTACCAGCAAATAACGAGCACATAGTTCTTGGATTGTACCTTCAGGGAAGATAATATAGTACGAACATGTTACCAGAGATGAACCAGAACGAAACCTTGAATGAAGTGACATGTGGATGACATGGTTTGTTTACAACTTGTATGACGTCATATCCTTGCAACATGGCGTTTTAAGAATTTGAACTTATAGATTCAAAAAGATATTATTTAAATTGAATTATAGTGATCCATAACTTTTATTAATAAAAACCATAATATATACTGAATCTTGACATCAAATATTTCAAGAAATAAAAATTTTCATTATATTTAGAAATATTATTATTTTTGACACATGTCAACTAGCCTGTTAGTGTCTAGGATCTATGTGCTCGTTGAAAGCGGATACCCCAACCATAGGTGCGATGAAGCAACAGTGACATGACAGTTTACAATAACAGTACTGAGGAGCTTTAATTTGATACTAAGTCTGAGATACCGGCATTTTGGATATTGTCACTAAAGTTGTTCTCAAAGAATTACAATATTATTAATATTAAACATACTTAGAAATATTTATTGGATTAAATCGATGAATAAAGACATCACACTTAAAGTGTATCTATGTAGTTTTTAGGTACCTGTCGCTAGCTAAACTATCTAATAATTAATTGTATACCAATGTTTTTAGGGGTATATAATATTCTTATAACAAAAACCCCCTTTTGTGGTATATGAAGTAAATGTAAGTAAATCACCCCATTAGACATATATTTCCATATATGCGTTATTTACTATATAAAGTTATTCTACAGTTCAAGTTTTCTATCAGTATAGTACCTCTAGTATGAGTTTTATAGATGTAGTTTTCCTTTATATATCTCTTATATGAACTCTACTGCTGCAAGAGGAATTCTTCGTAGATATATGGAGACAAAATCTACAGCATTCTTGAAATACCAAAACTAGCACTAGAGGCACACATTATTTCGAAGTTGTGTAAAGTAATTTATAATAACTTATGTATAATATACTTATACACATTAGATTGTCACAGCATCTAACAGTTTGGGATACGTCAGTGTTTTTCAACATAATATATAAAAATATAGAGCGTGTATATGTAATAATTTTAAAATTAAAAGATTTAATCTCTTTTTATTGTAAATATGTAGTTTTTTGAAGTTACAAATACTTAATATATTTATGGATAACTATTTTTATCGGTTAAACAAATTTCAATTACTAGCCTGGGTTGCACCAAGATATTTGTCAAAGTAATTATATTTTTTTTATGTTACGGAAATGGCAAACAAGCATGTAGTTTACATTGATGTTAAGTGATGACTTACACCCACACAAAGACCCAAAATGCAGATACGTTACCACTCCTGAGGCCTAAGATGTTATGCCTCTGTGCCGGAAAACATTTAAAAATGTAAGATAAAGTATAAAAAAATATATTGAAAAAAACATAAAAGGAAGGGCTAAAAAGCACACCAATAAAAATGAATGGCCCCCCCTCAGCGAGTTGCCTTGCGTGCCCCAATCCCCCTAATCCGACCACGCCCCCGACGCTTCGGGGGCAGATAGGCCCGGGGAAGGAGGGCTACACCTAGACCCCCGTACCATCCCCTTTCTCTGTTACGCTTCACATGCAGAGGGAGGGATGATGATTATTAGTAGTAGTCTGTGCCGGAAATTCAGGGCCGTACATTACCACCTGACCGGAACACGATAGTGCTGAACACTACCATTTCGCGGCAAGTATATTAAGAAATGCGGTGGTGCCTACGCCCGCGAGCTCCATCACTGGAGCTCTACCACCAGTCAAGGATTTCACATCCTTCTCTAACTTAAATATATTTAAGTTCTAGAAGAATGTGAAATGTTACAATAACTTTAACAAATATCTTGGTGCAACCCAGACTTATTGTTTTATGCTATTCTTAGATGTATTTGAAGACATACGTTTTTTGCAAGTGTGAATATTTATATTATTGATTTTTTTGAATGGTTAAAAACCTGTTAGTCTAACCCCTTTATTCATAAACGAATTTTAGCTAATGTGTTGCTAATCTCTTTGTCTTTTTCTATCCTGCACATTTGACAATGCAACTGACAAAGACAAAGCATTCTATAGCTAAAACGTATCTAATGTACGTTTATGAATAAGGGGGTAAATATATAATTTTATAAATTATTGTGCAACGATTTGTCTTCGAAATGTATTTTTTTAATAATTAAAATGAATTACATAATCTTGCTACGGCGATGTAGTTAGCGCAAAAAAATGTTGAAAAACACTGGAATAACTAAACTCATGTCGCACTAACAAAGGGTGGCTTGGTGAACAATGCACTCGTTACTTTATATTGGTGTAATACTAGTCGGAGGCTAAAACGTTATTTAAGTTTAGGGGCATTTTAGATTTGATCGTCGTTTTTTCTAAATCTTAATCATGGATCCTAGGAAACCTAGACAATATGTTTTAACGAGGTACAAGATAATGGAGGGTCGTCTATCGTATAATTGTTTTATTTATATGAGAGTTATATGAAAATATAGCATTACGATATTTACTATTGCCGTTCTCTCATAGTGATAATGAGAATCAATTGAATGTGCTGAAAGAATCATAATTTAATAAAATAATCACGTTACATTTTAAATGATACGTATTACTAATAGTATTCAATTTTAAGAATGGGACTTGGATAAATTATAACTTTTAATGATGCGTCTTTAATACCAGCAATAAATGTTATCTGGATATTGCTTCTCTGTTCCGATGGGCATTTTTACCATTATAATATTAATTAAAGGTAATGGAGATCATTTTATATCGAATGAGCGATTTCTATCAGCATAAAGGCATCCCGTCCCAAAATCTGCCATGAACCCATTTTGGTTGTGTACATTGGCGCAAATACGATAATTTTACACGGGCTGGAATTTTCGTACTGAACATTTTTGCTCATATATATTGCCAAGGGTATGGAATCCTTTGCTTCGGATACCTTCTTTCTAACTGCTCATAAACCTTAACACGACCCGAATCTTCCACCATCTCCCACTCTTACGAATATTAATGTAGATGAGATGTCCAGGAATGTGAATTATAAATAGTAGTTCTAATTGCAATGAATCAAACGTTGTTGGGATTGGTCCTCATTGTATATATGAGAGATACGGCGATAACCTAGCTAGCTATTCCATGTACAGACTACGAAATTGTCAAGAAAATATATTTTCTATACTGCATATGCATAATATTTTCTGTGTCAGTTTGGTAAGGAAATAAACGAGTTTATTCTCACCATTATTTGTTTGTTTTTTTTTATTTTTCAAAACATTCGACGTTTTATATTCAAAACGCTGGCTTTATTAAGATATTATCTTATAAATGAAGATATAGTATTACATGAGGAATATTTTCACTGTGTTGATGGACGTGTCACAGAAGCCATGGGTAAATTAACATTTGTACATTAAGGCCAGATTCCTTTTTCATCAGTAAGCTAAATATCTGGGAAATAAATATATTTTTATATGTTAAGACATACACATTTCACAGTTCAAATTAAATTAGTCTAAGTCATTCGAAGAGTAATTTCTCAGATAAGAGTTTACTGAGCATTGTGAAATTGGTCGCTAAACTTGCAATTTAATAACAAGGGATGGTAACTAACACGTTAATCTCACACACTATTATAGTTGCACTCACCATACACAGATCATTATGGATATCGGATTTGGTTGTTGTACCTTCTGATATTTGGTAAAAATCGCACCACCGCTAACTGTAACTCTTACATATTTTGCTAACGAAATTAGCAACCAACATTAAGGCATTATTAATAGCACGGTTTCATTACACATAAGCAGTTCTCTGTTTAGATTGGATATTTAATGTAGTAGACGTGCAATTAAAAATAAAAATGATTTGACCTTCGTCAAATGCATAGGCCAAAATAATTTAAGTAATACTGCACGAGGTCATCAATGTATGTATGATTAATGTTTGGACAGGTCTCGTATATTTGGTAAACCAATCCGAAATTATAATAGACTTGCAGAATCCTGATGTCTTAAAAATTGCAAATATAAATAAATTTTGTATTTCTTGCATCTTTTATACTGGTTCATACCAATCGACATAAAATACATATGAAATGCAGGAACATATTTTTTAAATACCTACTCACCTCACCTCATACCAATCGACATAAAATACATATGAAATGCAGGAACATATTTTTTAAATACCTACTTATTTACCTTAAGATTAGTGTTGTTGTACCTACACTTTGTATCATCTAATGGCATATGTTTGACAAACCACCACATCTAGTAAAATGTAACGGATAAAAATAGTAAAGATTACCAAAATGAGTAGGTAAATGATTGCCAACACGAAATAGGCATTAAGATTTTAAAGTGAAATTAGAAGTCACTTGCGATTCTTCTTAAAGCGACCGATTATCACAAATTATGATCTGTGATGATCTAATCCAAAATTAGTTCATGACCACAAATATTACAGTAAATCAATAAATAAAAAAAATCTTTGTGTAAAAATTTATATTAAATAATGTAAAATGTTTAAAATTCTCGTGGAATTGTGCGGTCAAGTGCGTGTCGGGGCACGCGCCTTGTAGGGTAGTAGTTTTTAGGTTTGAATAATGTAATGAAAAAATATATAAATATTTTCTATGGAGTTCCTTATAATTTTCGAGTAAAATACGTTTGGTGGACTATTGCTCGCAAACTTGTAAAGCTAACTTAGGTATGATAGTTTTCCTTTTAATTTCGTTATATGTAGCTACTATTACCGTAACGTTTGAATTTTTAGCAACAACCGTTTAGTTGGTTGAGGGGGGGAGACACTCGACTCTAACGAAAATTGGCACTATAAAGTTTAATAAGTCACGAACAGATAACTGAATCGACAAATTATGTTTGTACACCCCTAACATTTTAGTAAGACCTATCCAACAATATTCCCACTATAGAAAGAAAACGAAAAATAAAAAATTGTCCGCGCGTTGGTTTGCATGTAGGTAAAGTAGGTACCCTAATTTTTTTTCACGTTTTTATTCTACCACTTTGTCGGCGTAATTATGGTGTATACTTCTGCCAAATTTCAAGTCTCTAGTACTCATAGTTTTTGCGCTAAACCGCGGACGGACAGACAGACAGGCGGACATGGCGAAACTATAAGAGTTCCTTGTTTACTACGGAACCCTAAAAACAGCAAAACTAGAATTATCAATAAGTTTTTTGAAATCAATTACAAATATGATCCTATTTTTACGATTATGGAATCAATCGGATTAAATAAATTTTATTAACATTGTCAGCAAGTAAATGCATCATGAATCAGTTACACGACTTTTGAGTGATTGGAAAGTCAAATTATTTAATTTTGGGAAGCTTCTGGGACTCACTACGCACATATACATATCATACATCGACACAATACATTTAAAATCTTTATTATTTTTACTGTTATATATTTTTTCATCACTAAACTGCTTTTCTAGTATATGTTTCTTTACGCAAGTCCCTAACGGAGTAGCTAGAAAGCGTGGAGCGACGCGTGCTTTTCTTACTTACATAATAATTTATTAACCAATCATTTGATATATGTGTAACTAGGCTAGCGTGTTGGATTGATTAATACAAATGGCAAATGCCAGCTCCTTAAATAACCGTAGCTTTATCGAAATCTTATCTTAGCATTAAAGTGAAGTATGATAGTAAAGGAATGTCGCAACTTCTACTCGCTAATTAGGTCACTGTGAACATTATAAATATCTCTTCATGTTTTATATTTTTACTTTACATGAATGTTTTGCATGTCCTATGTTAGCTTTTTCTGTTTCGTTTAGAATGAGCCTTATCATCGCATGTAAATGTCTAGTTTCTAACCACGAAATTCTATGTCTTTGAATGTTGACGATTCTCTATACTTTCTCTTTCTTACTCTTTGATTCATTGTGTATTGTTTTAGTTCAAATCATTATACTTTCGATTAGAAATCCAACCGACAATTGTTGTCGAATATAATTTGGAATATCAATCGATAGAGCGAAAACGGCCAGTACCTACCTATTAAAATAAAAATTTATTAAAAATATATTCATTAGTTGTTTCTTCCACGAGTACATGCAAGTTTTTATCCTTGAATACATGCAAATATCACTTATCTCATGAACTGCATGTATTCTTTGTATTATACATAGTGCTTTAAGTTACAAAACAAAAGGAAAATATGTAGGTATACCTTAACTTCTATTACAAGTATTATTATAAAAGTGAATTGAAACATCAAAGGCATAGGGCGTCGGGTTAACATGCTGTTTACTCTGTACACATTCATATCACGTTTTCTTTTTTCATTTTAGGTGTTTTCAACTTTTTTGGATGCCCGATTGTTTTCTCGTTTAAATGACCGTCGCTAGCATGAGCCTTGCGGACCGCACCCTGACCTCGCTTGCTAGAGTCTTGGATATGCTCGCAATGATGAGTATTCATTGTTTCTACTTATTAGTTCCTACGCAATTGTGGTACGTTGCAGTGGTGACGGCTTTCTCTGTGTGCTAAGAGAGAATGGGATTATGGAACGTATCTGAGAGGATATGAAATATTCTTTGACTAAATCTGTTAATTTATTTTTTGTTGATATTTAGAAATTCATTATAGTTTTTGTCACTTATATATTTAAACTACTAATAACTGTGGCCTGCAGCCACAGTTATTAGTAGTTTAAATATTAAATTGGTATCGAGAGTTTTTTTAACTACTTACGTATCAAATTATATTATGGAATCTTGCTACTTTCTTCTATTATTGTAGTATCTTAAACCCGTTTTATCTGAATTTTATGGCTGTAACCACATTCACAGAGGCAATATTACATATAGACCTATGATTTATTAAATCCGTGAGGTTACAATAAAATATGGAGGCTACAGTATATTGTGATAACAAAACCGCAAACGTCCTGCTGTGGCTTGCCGCAACTGCGTACATCTTATTTATAAAACTATCATTAAGTATCTTTTGTTACCTTAAGACGTCTTTGGATATCGAAGGATTTCATTTCTTCTAATCTTCTAGGTAATACATGTGATTAACTGTGTTTCTTTCCATATGAACAAGTTCAATATTTTGGTTGTGTTTAGCATGTTGAATTCCAATCACATGATTACTAATGGTCTAAGACTTTAAACAATGTAAAGTAATTTAAATAGACAATAATAAAAAAGACGAAATATTTTAAAATTTTCTAGATATAAGCATTATTTTACATAAAAACGAACCATTTGTTTGCTATTATTGAATCTATGCTCAGGATGCATTGTATTATTTTCTCGATAATGAATTATAATTGACTTGATTAATGTCTTGTAGAAAAAATATAGTCGTTCCACTAAATATCCATAATAGTTATGACAGTATTTAATTCATCGGATAAGCGCCTTAACATTTTTTTGCTTTATATAAATGATGAACAGCTTAATTGTATTTTGTGTACTATACATTTTTACATATTCACTAGCACGAGTAGAGATAAATTGCATTTTTTTAAAATTTAAATTTAAAACCTGACTGAACACGTTTAGAAAACACCTGTCGGGATAAATGTATGACTGCTCAAAAAATTAAACCTCATTCCAAGAACGTTACACACAAAAATATTATTATTTATTTGTGACTCTCGTCAGCACGGGGTCCAATTTGAACCCCGGACCTTTGTCAGGCTTGCGCGGGGACATGGGGGGTCCAACACGTAGAGGCCCTTTCGAGAATTTTGATCTACTTTTTAATGGGTTATATTCGGCGGGACCTCTCTCTGACTGCATCAATAGTTAATACAGGCACAGACAGACCCCGCAGAATATAATGGGACTATTGTAATGAAAAGTGATTTGCCAAACTGTGGGCTATGTGAGTGAACTGGGGGGACTAGCTGGCTGGGCCTATGGAGTGAGATCCGGCACCTGCCTATATTCAACATCTCACATTATCGAATCCTACTTTAGGCAGGTGGTGACTCGCCTCTCCTTGGTGGGCCCCCCAAACAGCCAACCCGATGGTCGACAGGGGGCAACACTGTTGAGAGAGGCTGGGGGTGTCGAGAGGTGTGGCCCCGGTTTCACCATCACGAGCGAGTAATCTCGAGCTCGGAGCGGGCTTCCCCGCTATTATGCCTTTAGACACTTCCACCCCCGAGTGTATGGCTCTTTCAAAAATTTAGACAACAGCCTATTATCTAAATTTCTGCAAATGCCACACCTCTAGCGCCCCACTCTGACCGGCCAATGAAGGCAAGCCAGAGGTGAGAGACCTGATGCTCTGTCCGGCCGTACCTCTGTGTGGCGGACGAGGCGGAGCCCAGTTCTCTCGGAGGAACTCGAGATGATGGTAGGGGGTGATGTCGCTACTCACCAACAGCTCGCCACAAGCTGCTCTGCCCCCTTATTTGTGATATTATTATGTTATTCTTGCATAACATTTTTGTTGTTTGTTTTTTGGAGTCGTTTTGAAAGAAATTGGTTGCACAAATGATAAGAATGTTAGACTTAAATCATTATTAAAAGTGATTTTTTGTGATCTTTAGAAGTGAAATGCAACGTTTTCATAGTATTTATAAGTTACCATATTGCAATGTGATTACTTTGTTGTATACACTTTTAATTTTATTATTATAAAATATTTTCCATGTATTGATATAAATACCTTTTCGACGTGGACTACATTATGCTGAAGATAGTATTGTAATATTAGTTTTTGAACGAAAATAATATTGGCTTTTACTAATTAATTATTTTTAAGTACATTATTTCAATATCACCATTATTTTAGGATATAACTCAATATTAATAGATGCTGATTACACTTTGTTATCGTGTTATAGGTATGATGTTATAAACGCATGTCGTGAGGGTGGGTTTACTTTTATAAAAGTTTAGAAAACAAATAATACTTTTATAATAAATGTTACTCCTATTGCATTTTAGAAAGAAAAAAAAAACGATATTACATTTATTTATTCTGTTAACCACATTTTCAAATCCCAACGTCGCAGTAAATCGCAGTTTAAAAGAAGTCAAGGCGAATAATTTACGTTTCTTTTGTATTTATTGAAAAAATGAAAGAGAGTATGAAATTATTACTTAGAGTATAATTTTGCCGCAACAAAATAAAGGATTGAGAAATTCGTTTCTTTCTATTGTCAAAAAGATCTTCTACTGCTTCAGTGCCTAGTTGATCTAGTGCTAAACGCGATGCTGAGCCGGTGGTCTCGGGTTCGATACCCATCGGGCCGACCGCCTAACTGAAATGCTTTCGTTCAGGACGCTATCTTGTCCGTTTCTTGCCGCCTATTAAAATATTTTGCTCTTAAGTATATACCTGCGGACGAAAACACTTCCAGGAAAAAGTTAGGTGGTACAAAACTGATAAGATTTTGTCATAATCGAAAGCTAAATGAAAGCATTTGAGTTAGGCGGTCGGCCCCCTGGTCGGGCAAAGCTTTATTAGAGTTTTCTTGTACCAGTACCTCGGAGGGCATGTCAATCTGTCGGTTCTGCGCGTGGTCTCACCGATCGTGTCGGATTACTGTCTCACGGGGCTGTAAGGGATTAGAGCCCCGTGAGACAGGGTTTAATGGGAAAGGAGGCGGGATGTATGACCCCGTATTATCTATCGACATATAACAATTGATATTGGGGGTGACAACGCATCTACATATTGACCTCTGGTCTATGTGTGGGTGTCTATAGGCTGCAGTCATCACTTAACATCAACGTGAACTGCACGCTTGTTTGCCACCTTCATGACATAAAAATGAGAGTGGACCTGTGATGCGCATACATTTGTACATTATTATAATACCTCTTGCACAGTTGGCTAGTCTCCTTGAATTTGCCCGCTGAGGCCGAAGTTCGGCCAAAGTCAAGGTGAACACTTATTTTTAGTCGTCCTTGCGGGAAATCTACCGTTGTATGTAGAACTCGTTGATCACGCAATCACGTATAATACAAAATGTGAATATCATAACAACTATAACTATTGGAGACCCTTACAAACATATACTCATACTTTTATTCCGGTAACTTCACTCTAAAGAAGTTAGGTTAGTTATAATTATCAACTTCTGCAAACATCCAAAACGGCAACTTTCTACTTATAATTTCAATGCAAATGTTTTTTTAATAAAGCGTTGTTCTTCCACATAGTTTCTAAGTTCATTCCACGGTGCTTTTATTTATAAGATTTATGTTTGTGACCACATACCTACATAGCCAATGAATGTGTTCTGTAGTGTAGAATATTGCAAACATGCGAAAGTATTCCTCTTTACGTAATCTTATCATCGCTGTCCATACAGTTGTATGTTTGATTGTATTATCTCTGTTGTGTTTATACATTGCGGTATATTTAATGTGAATTACATTTTATTGAATACTTTTAGGCTAATTTGGAATTAGATAATTATTGCCAAAATTTCTGCTTAGTCGTGTATGAAAATATTAAGTTTCAAAATTGTTTATAATTTATACTTTTGCCCTTTTTATTAATCTACGTTTTATTATCTGTTGTAAGTTATGATACCTTTATCGAATTATCGTATAATCAAAAGTCTGGAATGATGAGTAATGCGTGAGCTAAATATGCAAGATGTAAGTAAATAGTAAAAACTTTTAAATGTACTTTACTTATTTATTATAATACGCCAATAATTTAAATCACCAATTACATAACATTGTATTAAACAGGTATCATATTATGATCATTCCGTTTAGAAGTTCTCAATAATTCCATCACATTAACTATTTTACTACAATTTAACTGAGAATATATTAAACGTTTTGTTATATAGTTTATAGATGAGCAATATTTTTGTTACTATTAGCCAATTAAGAATTTAAATGTAAAAGACAATTGTAAGATATTTAAAATTAGAAATAAATATTTAATTAATTATGCCGTTGTTTTTGTATAAACTGCTGTTGTTCCAATAAATGTTCATACAAAATATCAGTAAAAATTAATATTTAATTTTGGAAACACTTTTTCAAAGTTCATCAAGTTACACATTTCATTTCATTAACAATACACTCTTAAAACTGCACTTTAGTATTTGTGACGAACTTAAACATGTTGATTATTAGGTTTTGATATATAATCAATAATAAATAGTTAGTCATTGCATAAGATTTATTTTTTATATTAGTTTATCATGGAAACAGTCAATTGGATGATGGAAGGGATGATTGGATACAGATATATGGAGGGGGGAAAGGGAAGGGTACAGCGTGCATAAGTGTGATTTTGGTACTTTTTTGGTTGAATTTCTAACTTGTCCTGTTTGATTTTGGAGTTCCTCCCTCTCTCCAGGACTCCCTGCATAGAGATAAATCCACTATGGTTACTGTAACATTCTAATAATTCTAAAATTAAAGACAGTTGGCGTTGGCATTAAAAATACCATATTATAGCATAACTAAGACCATTAATCACTGTACTTCAAGTCTAGTGTCGAAATAAACTGTCGATAATAAAACAAGGTATCTTTTTAAAGATACTAAATATACCTTTCATCACATAAATTTTCCAAAACAAGAATAAAAGGTCAAAATCTTATCTGATTTGTATTTTATTATACAGTTCTGAAATATGAGTAAAATTCTGAAATTAGGCTAGTGTTTTGAAAATGACTGACCTTTACGTTTTTCTTTCAATTTCAGCGAACAAAGACAACATGTCAAACAGCCAGGAGACCCCGAACTCTCGTCCCCCGGAGCCCAGCCGGCCCCCGCCGCCGGCGCGGCCCCCCGCCGCGCCCTACCAGCCGCCGCTGCCGCAGGCCCCCGTCTCGGGAGGCTTGTTCTCATCCTTGAAAGACGGCGCCGGCAGTTTCTTGAAAAACCTCAAAGACACCTCCTCTAAAGTCATGCAGACTGTTCAACAGTGAGTTGATTTTAGTCACCATTTGTTTCCATTTATATCTCCACAAATAAATAAAATTGGAGTGTCTGTTTGTAATATAAAAATAACCGCTTTTTACTTAATGCAAGTATATGTATACACGATACATATACTAAAACAACATTTATTACAATTTTTGTCTGTCTGTCTGTCTGTTTGTTCTGGGTAATCTCGGGAACGGCTGGACCGGTTTTGACGGGACTTTCACTGTCAGACAGTTTATGTAATAAGGCGTAACTTAGGCAACTTTTAAACTAGCTGCGCCCACGACTTCGTCCGGGTAGGTACTGAACAATCATAAATTCTCACAGGGACGAAGTCGAGGGCACAGCTAGTCTCCTATACTTTTGAAATTACAGTAAGCATATTCAACATTTCTATTGTATGTACTTTTGTGTTTTAGATCAATAGCTCGAGCGGACCTGGATATAAGTTACATTACGAGCCGTATTATCGTAATGTCCTACCCATCTGACTTACTGGAGAGTGCATATAAAACAAACCATATCGACGACGTGAGGGTGAGCTCATTATATATTTTTTAATTTGTACAGCACGCGATAAAGTGTTAAGAAGTAAGTAAAGAAGTTAAATGCGTCCGTGAAGTTCGACAAGTCGCTGCGAAGAAGACGGTTATATGGTATGGAAGGGATACGCAAACTACTATGGCGCCCTCGTACGCTACCACCAGCAAGAATTTTTTTTTTTGTATGGTTGTGGCAAACAACCATGCAGCTCACGTTGATGTTAATTGATGACCGCGGCCTATAAACATTTACACAAAACCCAGAGGTCAAAATGCAGATGCGTTGCCACCCTTGAGACCTTAGTTATGTCTCTGTGATCGTTATTACGGGGCTTATTATTCATTATCTAATTATCACTATACAATCCGCAGATATACCTAGAAAGTCACCACCCGGCTGGCAAATACTGCGTGTACACAGTCCACGACGCGCGTGCCCGCTTCCCGCGCCGGCAACTGGTTGTTGACACCTCACTGTGGCCCTCTGAGGAACATCGAGCGCCATTGTTGGCCCCATACTACTCATTACTGCAACACATGTACCAGTATCTGGGCAAGGACGATAAGAGTGCACTTGTTATTGCTTGCCAGGTAAGAATTATGCATTCTGTTACTCAACAGTGAAATAACACACACATAACAAAACACTCCTTCACATCAATTCCTTCACATTTCTCTTCATTTTATTCCAAATCATTCACGGTGGAAGCTATCCGCCAATGGAACTTGCTTCCTGTTGAAATTCGACAAGCTAATTCAGTCGTAACGTTCAAAAAACGACTACGATCATTACGTCGCCCAGATCTTTCCCTTGTCGAGTTAAGTCCTGATCACCTAAAAGTTACCTATTATTATTTTTATTATTTTAATTTTTTTTTCTTTGTAAGCTTTAATTTTAAATTTACTTGCATTAGTACACCTCTAATATTCTAATTTACACAGTTTCCTAAACCCAAAGGTTGTCTGGAAGAGATTGCAGTTTTGTGATAAGACCGCCTTTTGTATCGTCTGTTTCTTCTATTTTTTTGTCTCTTTAATGTATTGGTGTACAATAAAGTATAAAAAAAAAAAAAAGTATCAATGGGAGACAGAATATTTACACACATCTTTTGGCGCACATTGGCGCTGTTCCGCGCGTTCGCCTGATTCTTTGCACCTCCCGCTAAGCGTTTGCGCTCCGTGAAAAATGCGGTGGTTCATTCATAACTAATGCAGTTATTACGTCGATATAAATATATTAAAACACTTTTGTCAAAAATCTCAAAAATCTTAAATACGTTTTCAATATTTTATGCTAAACTGAAATCATTGTGTGTATATTGAATTTTAATATTACTGTCATTTTTTCAGGATGGCAAATCTAGATCGTGTATGCTGCTCTGTGGTTTACTGTTGTACGCAAAATTGGTGTCGGTGCCGGAAGACGCGTTACAGATATTCGCCGTGAAGCGGTCTCCGCTCAACATTCCGCCTAGTCAACTGCGATACTTGTACTACCTTAGCAATATTATTAGGTGAATATATTTGTTTGTTATCCATTTCGGTTCATTTGCAACAATATATTAGTTAATGGTATTGTTAATGTAAAATTTTACATCCTTCTCTAACTTAAACAAATTTTGTTAAGTTGGAGAAAGATGTAAAGGAGAAGTTCCACGTTGGGCCCGCACCTTGTACAACACTATATCAAAAGTTAGAGAAAAATACGCAGAATCATGGAAAAATACTCTAAAAATCGTTGTCGGAAATATTTATTTTACGTAATTTTTGTATGACAGGAATATGTTGCCATATCGCTACTATGACATTCTTGTTTTCGAAATATACTTACGACAATTAATTGAAGATTTAATAAACGATTTGAATAGCTGAAAATGATTTAGTATTTTATGCTTCATCTCTCAATATAGTGTACATGGTGCGGGCCCAAGCTACATACATTTTGGAACGTCTCCTTTTACAAAAACTTCAACTTTCACAAATATTCTGGTGCAACTGAAGCTAAGGCTGTGCCTGCGACTAAGTCCGCGTAGAGAACATTTTATTCCTGTTTTTTCTTTTCAATATTTTGAATTGATCCTTCCTCGATAAGCGAACTATCAAATACAAAGAGATTTTCTGAATTCGAAACATTGAGATTAGCGCGGTCACCCAAGCCAATAAAATATGCCGAAAATTTATACATATTTTTTATTTTCTCAATAAAGTATTAGTAATGTATTAATTTTGCAGGCCCGAACCAGTACTTCCACATTTTAGACCAGTTTCCCTAGTTTCGATGACGATTCAACCTGTTCCGCTGTTCACGAAAGCTAGGTAATAATGAAAATATTGAAGCTGTTAATTGTATTTGTAATATATTATTATGTAACTTTATTATTAATTTGTAAATTATTTTCTAGAGATGGATGTCGACCTTTCATAGAAATATACAACGAAGACCGGCTCGTTTCACCGCCAATGAGAAATTACGATAGTTTACATTTATATACTATGGCTGAAGGCAAGGTAATTGCATTATTTTCTTTTTCAAAAATCACCAAAAAGAATCACCCAGTCCACATTTACCGGTTAAAAATTGTGTAAGAGCAACTTTAACATTTCATTGTTACAATTGTGGAACACTACTGTGGAAAATTATGATAGCCGGGTCTGGAAAGAGAAAGCCTCATCACCCTCACATCAAAAAGAAGATCTCCTAATCAGCCTCTTTGCTTCAAACTCGACTCTTGATGTCATGGGTACCATCCCGCGCTGCGAAAGCTCAATGCCTGATGTCACATTCATTCATTCATTTTACTGGTGGTAGAGCTCCAGTGACGGAAGTCGCGGGCGTAGGCACCACAGCATTACCTAATATACTTGCCGATAAATGGTAGTGTTCATCACTATCGTGTTCCGGTTAGGTGGTAATGTACGGCCCTGTAATTTCCGGCACAGAGGCATAACACCTTAGGCCTCAGAAGTGGCAACGTATCTACATTTTGACCTCTGGTCATTGTGAAAATGTCTATAGGCTGTAGTCATCACTTAACATCAATGTGAACTGCATGTTTGTTTGCCACTACCAAAGATTTAAAAAAAAATCAAAATAACTATAGACGAGAGCATTTAGCCTGTGATTGTGACCGTCCCGTGTAAATCGAATGGACCGGAGTCCGTCCCTGCGGTGTCGAAGATGTACGCCCCCGAGTTGACTCTTGTTCTGACGCTCCTGTTCTCGTTTTCCTATGAACAGGGAAAGGAGTGCGTGGAAGATAGCCCGCGTACATCTGATACCTACCCAAAAAAGGGCATCGGAGTTACCCGGCCAACTATAGGCCCTAGCAATAAACTCCCTACTCTATAAGGTCATGTGATCAACACAGAACTGCTGCAGTATCTAAGAGCACCAGCTGATCAGCGACCGTCAAATGGCTTCCGTCATGGCAGATCTGCTGGTGATCTTCGAATATATCACACGTTATGTTGGCCTGGGACAAGAGTTGAATAACATTAGCTGTAAACCTATATTGCAAATTATTGAACTGAAGGTACGTTTGTACGCAGGTGACGCTTCCACTAGACAGCACTGTATGCGGTGACGTGCTGGTGTGTGTGTACCACGCGCGTCAGCAACTCGGTCGCGCCCAACGATTGCCTGTGTTGTCCGTCGCCTTCCACACCGGCTTCTTGCAATATGACCAACACGCTATCAAGTTTACTAGGTAAGAGTGCATTTATTATATGTCCAAGAGGCATGGTATCAAGGCACAGAGGATACCATGGATACGTATCCTCTGTGCTTACTTATGGACTACTATTATGGGGAAATTCGGTTGCAATTGGCAAGGCTTTCCGTGTGCAGAAAAAATGCATTAGAGCTATCTACGGAGCTTGGTGCGTTGATAGTTGTAGGCCTTGATTCGAGAAACTTCGTATACTACCTTTAGCCTGTATGTACATCCGCGAACTTTGTGTCTTTGTAATGCAGCATCCACACAATTTTATACTACAATCGTATGCTACTAGCAGAAATTGTAGCGTTAGAAATCGTTTCAAACTACACGTTCCGAGATGCAGAATTGAATTGTTTAAAAGACATTTTATGACATTAATGAATATATGACAAATAAAATAAAACTGTAATTATTAAAAAAAACAATTAAGTAAATTGTTTCCTAGTAAATCGAATATTAATTTGAGACATAATAATCTGATTTTCTGACTCTTCCTTTTTTTTTGACATATTTGATCACACAACTTGTCATAATTACTTTAATATAATTTGACTTTAATAATTGAATCCAAACTTAAATGCAAAATCATGACATTTTACAGGTATTACAATTTTATATTAAAACCAATAAATTTAATTAACTAGCATAGTTGGTAATAGATGGCGCTACTGCTACCATAAAGCAATGCAATAGATGTGAAGGAAGGATTTGACAAATCGGGCAGGGCTTCAGTAGCTCAATTGGAAGAGCGGCTGGACTAGATTCCCAGTAGGTCGCGAGTTCCAGCCTCGCCTGAAGTCAAATTTTTCTTTCCATTTTTCTTTAAAAATAAAAATATAAATTTAGTTATGTTTAAAATAATAGTAATAATATTGTAAATTTTATGACTTTCTCTGTTGTTTCCTAAATGTACCAACTGAACTATAATTTATATACATACGTTCTTAGACTGTGATAATATCTACTATTTGAAATTCAATAGAAAAAATGTCTTTATTTCTACTTTGTTTTTACACACCATTGTCATGGTAGAATATTATAATCTTATTAAGCTGTACTCTCACCATCTGTACAAAACTATGTAATATTCTCGTAAATAAATGATTATGATTATGAAAAAAAAAAAAAACAAGTCACATAGATAAGCAAGCCTTTAAATTCAGCAGCTCTGTGTTCATGTCCTAAATGAACCCTGCGCGATCCGCACACCACACATACAAACATACTACATAATTATTATACAAAGTTATTCAAGGCGAAGTGTCGCTTCCTGTTGTCTTGAAAAAAATGTTATATGGGTCATTCTAAGTTAAGAGGTATTTTAAATGGCAATGATAAAATTTATTAAAAATATACTTTATTAATTTGAAATAAAGCTGTGAGATCTTAAAACTTACTACCTTCTATAAGGTCACTAAAATTCAACAGTGAAATTAATTTAATTTAGTCACAATAGCGACTGAAACATGAAAAATGTATCTCCCCTGGTCTGTCCCTTACCCCATGTCGCCAGTCAGCCATTTTAACTACCTTGCAACCATTTAATTAATTTAATGACGTTTAATTTAGAAACTAGATTAACTAAATTAATGTAATCTAAGAAAAAACGATACCTAACAGTTTATTATTCATAAAAAGAATATTATTTAAATTTGTCCCTCGTATTTCGAATCTCTTCCCTTGGTGTTTTGTATTCGTTAAAAACTGTCGACTTTAGACTTTGGCGCGTAAATTGTGATCTAGAACACAAAGCTTTACACGTGAAGTTAGCAGCAAGCCGTCGATGCGTAAGCACGCTACCATTTTTTCGTCATTGTAGTGACGATACTCTGTAGAAGCAGTCGTGAGTCAGTGAGTATGTTCTTTCCACTGGTATTATTTTATTCGCAATTGCAAGTCTGAATACTGTAATTTCTTCGTATGATTACTATATTATATGGATAGAATCGTATCCTTCTTTATTAATAACACATTACAAAAACTTAGATGTTTAGAGCGATATTTTGTCAAATAAGTATCTCCCCTGTCTTCTCTCCCCTGCCTCATAAGTTGACAGGGGATTTAAGATTAACATATATCGAATTAGAGTTTTTCTTGAGCTGAAATGTGTAGGTACTGCCTGTTGTTCATAACACAGTCATCAACTATTATCCTACAGTGTTTTGTTTCTCTAGATGTTTTTTATTTTAACTGCATGTGGACTTAGATCGTCCTCAATAAATCATCCCAGCTAGTTTTAGCGGATCCTTCGAAATTTTTATGATTAATTTGTATACCTATATAATGTGTTTCGCCATTTTGCATTGGATACGCTCGAGTATTTTATCATATCAGCCGAAAGACATCCACTACTAGACAAAGGCCTCCCCCAAAGATTGCCACAACGCACTGTGCTGGGCCGCCCTCATCTAGCGATTACCCACAACCTTCACCAGGTCGTCGGTCCATCTCGTAGGGGCCCTGCCTACGCTTCGTCTTCCGGTTCACGGTCGCCACTCTAGAACTCTTTTGCGCCAACGGCCGTCAGTTCTTCGAGCTGTGCCCTACCCACTGCCACTTGAGTTACGCTATTCGGTGAGCTTAGTGAGCTGTGTCAGTTACCTTGGTTCTCATGCGGATTTCCTCATTTCTGATTCGATCTCGATCTCTTTCTGCGTGACCTTGAGCCTTCATAAGAGGCCCATAGTGAGCGACCACGTTTCAGTTCTGTATGTTATCACTGGCAACACACTTTGGTCAAAGACCTTCTTATTAAGACACTGCAGTAAATTGGACAAAAAGATGTATGTATAACGCTTCCTGAATGCTGTCCAACCGAGTTGGATTCGGCAATTGACCTTTTTTTCGAAGTTGGACGTACCTAACTGGATAATTTGTCCCAGTTATACATAATCGTCAACAACTTCCAAGTTTAGTACCCTCGACCATAACACGAGTGGGTGTAACATGGACATTTGACATGATCTTCGTGTTCATTTTAAGACCCACACCTTGGGGGAAGCCCTACTGTCTGTGGCCATTAAGCTTTGTGCCAAGGTCTTCCAGGGGCTCAGCCATGGCTACGATATCTTCCGCAAATCGGAAGTGGGAGATGTACTTGCCGTTAATGCTGATGCCGAGTCCATTCCAGTCCAGAAGCTTGAAGACATCTTCCGTTGCAGTGGTGAACAGTTTCGAAGATATAACATCTCCCTGTCTCACACCTCGCTGCAGTTGGATAACTATCGAGTTCTGATATTCTCATAATATATTATATTCATAATATATTCTTATAATTGTTGTTATTAATTGATTGATTTTATGTTGATATAATATAAAGAGTATTAACTTTTTCGTTCTTTTTCTGTTTTTGGAAATTTTAAGTTAGGTACTTTTATTATGATGACCGATGACTATGGAAACTAAGTATTAGGTTGGAGAAAAAGTTTCTTCACATTTTTTAAGATAATTAATTTTTTAATATAGTTTATTTAAATTTAACTAAAGTATGTATGTACCATTTTGTTCGATAACCTTTTGCCATCTTGTAGGTATGGATGATCCCATTGCTATAAAAATTTTGGGGCTTCTCATCAAAATACCGCGTACAAGTGGATTTGGCAGTCCTCTCGTGATGTTAACCTAACATTGCATAAAGAATTCGGAAGAGACCGAAACAGGTGGAAATCTGAAGGTGCAAGGTCAGGACTATACGGCGGATGCATTAACACCTCCCAGCCAAACTCTTAATTTTTGCTGAGTGGCTATAGATGTGTGAGGTCTAGCGTTATCATGATGAAACACCACACCCCTTCTGTTGATCAATTCCGGCCGCTTTCTCTCAACTTCTTGCTTTAATCTCATGAGTTGTTCGCAGTAGAGTTCAGAATCGATAGTCCTGCCTGGTGGTAATAGCTCATAATGAATAATGCCCTTCCAATCCCACCACACACACAACAATCACCTTATTGCGAGTTAACCCGGGTTTCGCCACAGTCTGTGAAGCCTGACCGGCCTTTGTCCACGACCTTTTTCGCACGTTCTTGTCGTACGTGATCCACTTTTCATCACCAGTTATCAGCTTCTTCAAAAATGATTCGGTTTCATTACGTCGTAATAAAGAATCACAAATGAGTACACGGTTCATTAGGTTTCTTTCAGTGAGCTCGTGAGGTACCCAAATATCGAGCTTTTTTTTGTACCCAGCTTTTTTCAAATGCGCCAAAACTGTTTTGTGATCAATTCTCAGTTCTTCAGCTACATCATAACTACTGATATGTCGATCTTGCTCCACTTTTTCAAAAATGGCATCCATTTTATCCGTAATAGGGCGACCAGAGCGAGGTGCATCTTTGACATCAAAATTTCCGGATTGAAAACGCTTAAACCAAATTTGTGCTACTCTCACAGACACTGCACTAGGTCCATAAACATCGCAAATTTTTTTCGCTGCTTGCGTTGCATTTTTACCTTTTTTGGAGTAAAATTTTAAAATGTATCGAATTTCTTCATTAAAGTCACTCATCTTGACAGTACGAAAAACAAATGAAAATCACACATTTGCCTAATTTGAATTTGGAATTATGTTCTTTAAAATTAACTTTCAATGATACCAAAACCAGCCAGATACAAATACTACAGCCAAAGAGATTTTATTACAAGTTCATACATACTTTAATGCGAAAAGACTGTTTCCCCAACCTATTATGATTATTAATAATAAAAATAAAAATAATTTTCAAATACCACTGTAATTTGTTTCATGAAACAACATTAATAAAGACTAATAAAGACAACATTAGAAAAGACTCTAAAGTATCTACCCAGTACGTCTTGTCCCTCCCCTGACTTCAGTATCTCCCCTGGTCTGTCATAAAAACGTGAAATTTTAAAAAATTGTCTGACTGTTGACTGTGTATGTAAACAATAAGTGTTTTGATCGAAAAATACTTAAATCACATTGAATTTCTAAAATTTTTGTCTTGCCGTCTTCCCTACCAACTCAATACCTCTTAACTTGGAATCACCCATATATAGATCACAATGCAATTTACTACATCACGGTGTGTGTACCAGTATGCTGGAACCTCAGTCGTGAGGAGCATCATCATTTCAACCGAAAGACGTCCACTACTGATAAAAGTTTCCTCCAAAGTTGCCCTGTTGCATCATACGAGGGTATGCTATAATTGCTACGCTTGGCATGTGGTTAACGATTGCAGTAACGGTAGTTTGCATGCGGGACGCTGCTGCTCACTGCATTGTTGCTTTGGTTGTTTTGTTGTTTACTACCGCCCTATTAGAATGGATTGAACATCATCGTTCTGTTGACTACAGACAACGTAATAAAGTTAATGACGTGATAACATCTTACAAATCGATGAACGCCGGGTGCACGCACGTCTAAGGGTGAGATTCACAGACCGCACTACGACTTTACTTTCAAGCAAAGTACGCTTCGAACTGTCAAATCCCACACTGTACTGACAGTTCTAAGCATACTTTGCTCAAAGTAAAGTAGTGCGGTCTGTGAAACTCACACTTAGGGTGAGATTCACAGACCGCACTACGACTTTACTTTGAGCAAAGTACGCCTTTGAACTGTCAAAACCCATACTAAACTGACAGTTCTAATCATACTTTGCTCAAAGTAAAGTCGTAGTGCGTCCGTGAATCTCACCATTAGTGTCACGTTCCGCCTATGCCGAGCTTGTAAGCGAGAATTCGAAACAAGCAATAGAGAGGCACGATCGGCCTAAGCGTTCTGCTTGTGACACATATTTACTTATGACATCACGCAAAATTATGGTCGGTAAACCAACTTTACAGACAACCATTTTTTTCCCAACAGATCAGAAATAGACGGCATAGAGGAATCGACGCCGGTGAACGATCACTTCTCGTCCAACATATCAGTGGTGATCAGCCTCGTCGTACAGAACGGTGAGCGCCGCAAGCCCCGCAGCGACATATGGGAGGAGGACCACTCCTTCCCCATACGCACACCCGACATACTGTTCTCTACCAATCTGGAGAGGGATGAGACTATTGATAACTTTGGTACGTATTATACAAGTCACTCAAACTCAAATATTTTATTTCAAATTGATCTACAAGGACACTTTTGCATTGTCAGTATACAAGCTACCTATAGCGAATGACTTATAACACACTGTCCCACACACTCACACAAGAATGTCAAAAGACTAGAATTTTGCCTGTTGATACTCAATACTGTATTGAAACGACATTCGCTACTAACCTGCCACCCCACACAATGGCTGTAAGAAAATGGAGATCGAATCCTACAGACCGCCATAACACTGATCTCTCTACTGTTCTTCTGTCACACACAATAAAGCTAGCTAGTAGAGCTCTCGTGACGGAACTCGCGGGTGTAGACACCACCGCATTACCTAATATACTTGCCGCTAAATGGTAGTGTTCAGCACTATCGTGTTCCGGTCAGGTGGTAATGTACGGCCCTGTAATGTCCGATTTCCGGCACACAGGCATAACACCTTAGGCCTCAGGAGTGGTAACGCATCTGCATTTCGACCTTGGTCTTTGTGTAGGTGTCTATAGTCTGCAGTCATCAACTATGTTGAAACAATGCAATATATCATGAAACAGTTATCGATAACTACGCGCTCTAAAAATTAAAGTTTAATTGATATTTTGGACTACGAAAATAAAGAATTGTTTTTACGGTTTCACATTATAATAATTTTGATTTGATGTTAGTTCAAAAGATATGCAGCTGGCGAACCTCGTTAGCTCATTTATGGGAATTTAAACAATATAACTTGCGAAGCTTGTACATAAGTAAATGTATCGATTGTTTTTCTGAAAATTAACATATCGAAAATCGATTCTTATTTGGTTTAATGGCCCATTTTCGTTATGTTATGATTGTATAATGGATTGTATTATGCCTCAAAATAAATTTAATTTGCCTTATGTCAATCTATATTAAACTATGCTGTGGGTATGTATTTATATATTTGATATGTATGTATTTATACTAATATACAACTATATATTATGTTATCTGTATTTATTATTATTTACTATGTATTTTGTATTTACGCAGCTAATCTTCGAAGAAATGAGACCACAGTACCACAAACAAGTATGTTTAGCTGAGTGTTAGAACTTGTAATTAGATCCATAGTTATCATAAATACCATATAGAAAGATATGATTAATTTCAAATTAATTTTATTTTTAGTGTTCAGCACGACTTTACACTTTTTATATATTTAACATAATAAAATGCATTTTTTAAATAATTATCATTCACATACAATGATATTAAAGTACCTACCACTTTAATATCGTTCACATACAATTATATTAAAGTACCTACCACTTTAATTACTTGATATGCATTGTAAATAATGCATCTGTCATAATAATTATGCACTGACAATCAATATAGATGTAGTTCAATTATCATTACCAAAAGCTTCTTCATGTAACAAGCACAGCATTTACCATTAAGATTAAATATAACAGCTAAATATGTTTTCCAAGTTTTAATGGAGCAAAAATAATAAGTAATTTCTGACACGGCGAAACATCATATTCTTCCTGTCATATGTATCCAATAAAATACAACAACCTACAGATATCTTTATATGTAAGCTGCAGTATTTCGCCCCTGACTTGGAACGAGATTCACAGACAACACTAAGACTTTACTTTGAATTGGGGTTAATTTTTCAACGTTTAGTTTGCTTCACAGACGAGTTAAACCCTTTTACTCTACTCTATTTATTCTTTAACGGAACTTCACGCCTGTAATCCCCGAAGGGGTGGGCAGAGGTAAATGTATGCATTCTAGCATACATGCAAACACCCACGACTCGCGGGTTACGTTTTGGCACATGTAACAGGTGGCGAGTCTGTTGACATCTCCGGGACAAATACCAAACTTAGGTACGAGGTACTGGGGAATTTCCAGAAAATGGAAAAATCCCAATAGAACCAGAGATAGTATTATTTTTATTCTTTATTTGGTAAAGATATGCTTCCCAAGGAAATTGTTGAGAAGAGAGTTTTGAGGTGTCTGTGAAACTAAAACTACGTTTACACCGACAGCTCCACGCTAGGTATAATATAAACCTGTGTCGAGGGTGCCGTTTGATAAGCGTTCAATGTTCGACTCCCTGGTGAAAGAGGAAAGTCCTAGTGCGGTCTATGAAACTCGCCCTATGAGTTTAGTAGTCAGTAAATTAATTTCGTATTGCACAATCAACAAACAGTAACAGCGGACTACCCACCGCGAGAGGAGAAGCGGCCACCGCGGCCCGCACCACCCGCGCCGCCCCCGTCGCGTCCTCCTCCCCCCCACGCAGCCCCCCAGCCTCCCCGACCTCCCCAACATCCCCAGCATGGGCAACAAGACCGCACCGCAGACTTCCTGAACCTCGACTCTCGGCCTGTCGACAAAGCTTACGAAGCAAAACCTGACAAGTTGAAGAGCGAAGACTCGTTCGACTTCTTTGGCATGATGGAGAAGAGCAATGAAGACGCGTTCGGTGATTTCCTCAGCAGTGGCGTCGCTGATAATGCTCAGGTGTGTTTTATTTCTGTTTTCGGATGTGTTGGTAAGTGTCCTATCTATTCGGAATAAAAACGTAACTTCACGCCTGTAATCCCCGAAGGGGTAGGCAGAGGTAAATGCATGCATTCAAGCATACATGCAAACACCCACGATTCGCCGGTTACGTTTTGGTCCATGTAACAGGTGGCGAGCCTGTTGACACCTCCGGGCACATTACCAAACTTTGAGGTACTGGGAAATTTCCAGAAAATGGAAAAAACCCAATAGAACCAGAGATAAAGGTTTTTTCACCATTATCTCTGATAACCCCCTACCCGGGAATCGAACCCAGGATCTCAGCGTAGTAGTAGTGGCCTGCTACCACTAGGCTACCGAGGCAGTTTGGTTCTTTTTCAAATGTCCATAATTTATATATTTCTTCTTTCCAAGGGTAGTCCTACTACTCGTATCCCGTCAAACGAAACATAACCCCAGAATTCTCAAAACACCTACCATTATTCATTGTTGTTCACGCACTTAGACGGCGGAGCCATGACGGACGAAGAGAGGGACGCGCGGGGAGATACGTCGCCGAGCGAGGCGGCAGGGGTCGCTGCAGCTCACACTCGCTATCCAACCGACCGCGGCACAGGCCGCCTTTTCGTTTTTTATTAATAATTTCTGTAAATTCTGTCTGCGATTAAAAAGTCAGTACATCAATCAAGTCTCGAGTTATCATTCAAAATCCACACACAAAACAATTGTTTATCTTTTTTTTTTCAGACTTTTGCATCAGAATCGATATTTGGCGACCTTCCAGCTCCACCGACAGATGTAAACAAGACGAACGTCAATTCTAGTGATCCGCTTAATTTTGATCCGTTTGGACTGAACGATCCGCTACCAAAACAAGAACCTCTGCTTACCCCGAAATTGGTGAAGGATGACGGTAAGAAACAATTTTATTACTTAGACGTATTTATAAATAAATACAATTTACAGACACAAGCTGGGTAAAAGTTATGTTTTTGTTAATATAAAATTGAGTTTATACAGAACATCTGTATTTTTTACATATTACAATATGAACTTCCTGAGTACCTAGTGGTAGCAGAGCACTCTTACTGGGTTTCTGGGGTCCTGGGTTCGATTTTCATTCTATCAGAGACTGGTTCTATTGGGATTTTTTTCTGGAAGGTGTTCCTGCAACTCGAGGTTTGGTAATGTGCTCGGAGGTTCGCCAGTGTTACATGGCCAAAACGAAACCGGAGAATCGAGGGTGTTTGCATGTGTGCTTGCATTTACCTCTGCCTAGCCCTTCGGGGATTACAGCCGTGAAGTAACGTTGATACATTTTACCATCAGGTCGACCGCAAAGCGTGCCCTTAGAGCAGGAGCAACCGCAACCGGCGAAAGACCCGTTCGCGGACATCGGTCTCCTGGGCGGGCCTCTGCAGGGGTCAGGCGGACCCTCGTCGCGCGCCTCGCCCGCCAACACGCCCGCACACACGCCCGCACACCTGCCGCACACGCCGGCCAGGTCGCCTGCGCACCAGCCTGACTACAGGTAGTGTTTATATCTCAATCAGTGGGCTTTGGAAATCTACCAGTGAATGACAAAGAATGTCGCATAATCTTTTGTTTAGTCTTATCTTGCCGTGTGTAACGGAGAGTATGGAACATTCTGTCGATACCTATTTTATTTATTATGTATTTTTGGACCATTATTTATTTTGTTTACTTTGACATATTAATCAACGTATCAGTTGTTATCCGCTTTAATTTTATATTTGTAATTTGACCTATCACAAGCAAATCCTTTTATTTCCAAGTGATTAAATAAATGTTCGAGTTTCAATCAAACTTCTCCTGTTCGCCGTATATGAACCCGTGAACCAAATTTTGAGAGCGAAGAGTTCTTTTCCCGATATAGGTCTACCAGGCGGGCTCACTTTGTCACCTGATTATGGGGATATAGTGGACGTAATATTTCAATTCTTAGAACGGATTGTTCACTTGAATACAGTACAACGCAAGGGCTTTCCCCATTTTACGAATTGCCGCATGCGCGCATTGTACCTTGTTGGATGTAAATATAGGCGGAAACATAAAAAGCACGATATTTTGATCGCGAAAGGTGATAGTGGCTGCTATAACATAAGAGTTTGAAAAAGAGCTGACTTCGACACCTTTGTCAAACTATTGCATTTAGACCTCCAGCTTTTATAACAATCATTTTTTTTACCGTCAATTAAAACACTTGATATATCTGTTAATATACTTATTTCATCTTTCACATATACAACCAATTGGAGTATATGTAAAAAGATATATATATATATATATATATATTATATATATATATATATATATATATATAGTTATAGTATTGTAAAGTTCTCTGTTTTAATCTCAAATTATTCTCTTTTAGTCGGACTCACTTCGAACCGTCTAAGCCCCAAGCCGAAGAGAAAGTGAAAAAGTCTGGAGATGTGTTCGGTGACTTGTTAGGGAGTCAGGGCTACGACTTCGCCACGAAGAAAGACTCGGGACCCAAGACCATGAACGCGATGCGAAAGGAGGAAATGGTCAGAGAAATGGATCCGGAAAAATTGAAGGTACAGGAATGGGTATGTATCAGATCTTTTATTATTCAGCTGACGAAAACGTAGCAAATATTAAAATAGATTTAGTTTTCCAGTGAAAAATTTGATATTGAGCCTGGCGAATGACAATAGGCTTACTACCTATTCCTTACCCTTTCCTTTTCCTCGGGGAATACCATTACTCGTGCATTTAAGTTTCTTTTACGCCTTTTAAACCATGAGCTAGTCAAATGCAGCTATCAGTACAAATTGCAGTGTGGCTGCCGTCTTCAACTCGCGTGTATACTCTACCTTTCTTTCCAATTATACATTCGTATTTATAGTGTCGGGACGTGACGATCCCACCGCCTACTAGCGGAAGAATTTTCTTCTACTGGAAAAGAATTCTTCCGCTACCGCTGCAGACATTCAACCGAAAGTCAAAAAATTCCAATATCCATATCGCGTTGTTATATTTACTACTTACCGCCCGGTAGTAAATATAACAACGCGATATGGGCAGCAGCGTCCCTATAAAACTACCGTCACTGCGACCGCCAATCCGCCTGGCAAGCGTGGCGATTATGGCATATTCTCCCCTAATGACGCACAACACTGTAGTGGGCGTCTTTGGGGAAGGCTTTTTCCAACAGTAAATGGTAGTGTTCAGCACTATCGTGTTCCGGTCAGGTGGTAATGTACGGCCCTGTAATTTCCGGCACAGAAGCTTAACACCTTAGGCCTCAGGAGTGGTAACGTATCTGCATTTTGACCTTGGTCTTTGTGTGGGTGTCTATAGGCTGCAGTCATCACTTAACATCAATGTGAACTGTATGCTTGTTTGCCACTTCCATTACATAAAAAATATATATCTATACATCTATATCTATATACAAATAAATAAAATTGGAGTGTCTGTAATATAAAAATAACCGCTTTTTATTAAATGCATATGTATTTACATACACGGTACATATACCAAAACAAATTTTTTGTCTGTGTCTGTTTGTTCCCGCTAATCTCGGAAACGGCTGGACCGATTTCGACGGGACTTTCACTGGCAGATAGCTTATATAATAAGGAGTAACTTAGGCTACTTTTATACTAGTTGCGCCAACGACTTCGTCCGGGTAGATACTGAACAATCATAAAATATCACGCGAACGAAGTCGCGGACACAGCTAGTATTAAATACACGTGGTTCTACAGACGGAGGGTAAGAAGGACAACATCCGCGCGCTGCTGTGCTCGCTGCACGCCGTGGTGTGGGACGAGTGTCGCTGGACGCGGTGCGACATGTCGGCGCTCGTGACGCCCGCCGACGTCAAACGCAACTACCGCAAGGCCTGCCTCGCCGTGCACCCCGACAAGGTATATATATTGTTAAGGACAACGAGTTAAGGCAACTTCTAGTGTTTTGGAAGTATCCGCTGGCCGCCCAATAATGCCTACTTGCCTACTAATATTATAAATGCGAAAGTAACTGTCTGTCTGTCTGTTACCTTTTTACGTCCAAACGACTGAACCGATTTTAATGCAATTTGGTACAGAGATAGAGCTGACTTTGAGAAAGAACATAGGCTACTTACTTATTTATAAAACGACATCCACGCGGGCGAAGCCGCGGACAACAGCTAGTATTGTATATTATTAGGCTTAACGAAAATCAACCACATAAATAAAATTAATGGGAAGTTGAAGACTTCAAAGCGCGTGTGTATCATTTATACGCCCTGTCCTCAACATGTATACTTGGTGTTCCAGAAATCTACGATAAACCGAAAACGGGTGACAGGCCAAGTCATGACAGTTAACAATGTATTTTGAATATTGTTAGGATTTTAAAAAATATCGGTAAAACCGACATCCTGCGATGATCCTTCAAGTCCCAAGACCACAAATATAACTTTCTTGTAATTTCCTCCTCTGTATTGTAGTCATGACTAACCCTTATGTAAATCTACAGTCTATAATTAAAATCCTAATAATATTAAAAAAACATGGACAAATATTTTTTTCACATTTTTCTGATAACTGTCATGACTTGGCCTATCACCCGTTTTCGGTTTATCGTTGATTTCTGGGACACCCTGTATATACATAACACTGCAAAATGACAATTTTTACTGGTGGTAGTTTCAGTGTAGGAACTCGAGGGCATAGACACCATCGCATTACCTAATGTATCTGCCGCTAAATGGTAATGTTCAACACTGTCGTGATCCGGTTGGATGGTAATTTATGGCCCCGTAATAACTATTTTTTTTAATTTTTATTATTTTAGTATAATGGCATCGCTATTACGCATATTGCCAGTGTCAAGTAAAATGATATTTCATATTCGCGAGCAGCGTAAAAGTAAGAGTCAGTCGGTCAATTATAAGTCGGTCAGTCAGAGTCACAGTCAGTAATTCAAGTAAAGCGATGGCTACTTTACCAGAACATTTCAAATGAAGTTTTGGAGGCAAACTGAAAAGCCTTGTTTTCGCACTTTTATTCTATTTCACTATAAACGAGCACTGTAATAAGCCTATATCAAACAAAATACCACCAACTTTATTTCATATGACTCAAAAATACACTAAGAAAATGAAACAAAATAAGAGCACCACACGCCTCTTTCAAGGTTCCCGCCAAAACTCCGTAATAACTAGTTATCAACTAAGGTCTCAGGGGTGACAACGCATCTGCATTTTGACCTTGAACCACTGGTCTTTATGTGGGTTGTGTATAGGCTGCTATCATCACTTAACATCAATGTGAACTGCATGCTTGTTTCCCACCTTCATATCATAAAATAGTATGAGTCAATTAATGAACTTTTATTCAGAGGGACACATAAAATTTACAATGAAAAATATCATCCACAGAAGACCAAAAAAAAACGTATGATAGAGCTCAATATTACCGTTAACGCCGCTAAATGTTAGCATCCAATAAAATAATTAAAATACGCTTACACTCACAGCCCACACTAGGTATAAACCTGCGTCGTGGGTGCCGTAGTACACATACAACACATACACAAACACCCAGACCCGAAACAAATATCTGTAATCCATACAACTATTTGTCCAATTTAATCTGTAGGTATCGGGATTGGTGGCTACGCCCTACGTCTCTCGTTTTGGAGACACCAGTGATTGAGGAACACATGACAATGTGTGTGATTGTAATATCTACAAATATTTATAACGATGTATTCGTTTCTTTTTAGCAAATGGGCACGCCGAACGAAAATATTGCAAAAATGATATTCATGGAGCTTAACAACGCGTGGAGCGATTTCGAGAACGACGCTAAGCAACAGAATTTGTTCCAGTCCTAATGTTATCAAACTGCGGCAGATAGAATATAATAAATGATTTGTAGAAAAATTAAAAAAGAACACACGTTATTGAAATCACTTAAAGTAGGGTGGTTGCAGACTAGCACATTTTCAGCAAACAAGTCGTTTCGGCATACGCTTACAGGGGCGCTTTAATTCGCGATTCAAAAAATTGGACAGAATCGCGTATCCAGACTTATTGCAGCACGTTCCCGAATCCGTAGTGAACGTTAATAGACAAACATGCATGTAAGCGCGTCAATGCTCATACATGTTGCGCGTGTAACAAAAAGCGCACCTAAACGCGTCTTCCACTTGCGAATCCGAAAATGAGCTTATACGGGCGTTTAAATCGCTAGTCTAGAACCGCCCCCTCATAATTAGCAATTAAAGTCGAATTAATGTCAATCTAATGTCCCAGTAAATATAAAATAATAATTTACGAAACTTACTCTTCAATGTTATTAGTTTTTGCGTAATAAATATTTTACTTAATACTGACGTTTGTGCCATATCTGTGTGTATTGGAGAATCATTGTGTGAGAATTATTTTTTTACTTTTAAAATATGCGATACATAGATAACAACATATTACGCATTGTTGTTTATTCAAAATTACAATAAATTGTTTACAGTCTGCTTTTACGAAGCCACGGAAAGTTTAAAAGCTGAGAAATTATGAAGAAATTTAAAGGGAAAAATAACAACAACAATTTCATTGTCCCATACAAGAAATCCCTACCTATCAAACCTTTGGGCACATTATTTATTTCTGTGGCAAAACAAAGTTTCCCGAATCAGCTAGTTATTTATAAAATTATGGTTTTGAAGTTTTTCACTATTTTGAAGAGTTTGTGGGTATGAAATACATACTAATTACAAAATACATTATTTGACAACTGTGAAAATAGCAAGTAACTTTATTCAAACAAGGAATTCGATTAAAAAAGACCTAGTCTTTTTTAATCGAATTCCTTGTCACTTAAGTAAACTATTTTTTTTTGCGTGTGATATTAAGAGTATTGTATTACGTAAATTCTAAAATTAAAGAAGGTACGGTATCTGAATAAGGTTTTTTTAAAGTGCGAAATGAAAATAACTTGTTTGAATTGAATTCAATGTTATTGAAAATTTCATAAGTACAGTTTTTCTACAATTAAAAATATATACATGCTTCTTAGTTAGATACAGTATAACATTATATAGCGACGAACTGAATATGCAAATATGGATAATTAATGTTAAAAAACCACACAAGTAGATGTTTAATGTATGATAGATGCTTCAAATGTATTAACTGTATCATATTTCTTTGTGAAATCGTTTACCAGACCAAGTCTGATTGAGTACTTAGTGGTTTCGCTTTAATTTAATATTTTTCTTTAATTTTGTCTACCGTGCTCGATTTGCAGATTACAGATTATCTATTTATTTAGTCAAATTGCTATGTGGTTATTCTTATCTTGAATTATATAGATTGTCTCCAATGATCTGATTCCAGCTATTAAGTAACACGTTTTTATGGATGACACAATATAATACAACATATAAGGTATTATAATAACATAAGAAAAGGAGCACACGATAAAAATAAATACGTAAATGTAATTTTTCTCATTATTTTGTGTATTTGGGTTATGTTTATTTTAATATTTGATTTATAACTGTATATTTTAGAAAACGTAAATGAATATAAAATGTATATAAAACTATTATTTCAGTATTTGTATAAGTTGTATGTTTTTGCTTTGAAACAATGAATATAGCATAATATAGTTTTAAATATAGCTATGAAGTTTCATATTAAACGAACTTACGTAGTTTTAAAACTTCTATGTTTGTGGTGTACGAGAGATGAATATTTTTTTCACTATGAGGTAAGCTATAAAACAGAATCAATGTTATTTACTGCTGTGGCAGGTAATGTTAAGTTTGTACATTCCCGTGTAGTAGTATGATTTGGTACTCGTAGATACTTCTACGTTTAAAAATCAACCAACTCAATATTTATAGGAAGTTTCTTTAAAGTTAACAATGTTATTTTTATTAGAATGATGACTTGATTTAATAGCAAATTTTCTTTATTTTTGAACGTTTAAGTCTGAAGTACTTACTACTTAGCTGAATTTACTTACAGAAATGTTTAGCAGCTTTGCTCTTTCGATCGGAAGTGTACATATTATTTAGAAAATCAGACAAGTCACTTTCGATCGGACTGATTACTGAGCCAGTGCAATTTGTTCCTAGATTTTTAATAGATTTAGAGCCTCTGAGCTTGAACTCTAATATGGGAGTATGGTTCGGGCCAAAAGATGCTATTTGAACTTACTGATTGTATGTATTCTTTGCTTCAAAATTGTTGTCCGAAAAAGTAACAAAAAATGTTCGAAAATATATAGCATACACGATATATTTGTTTTGTATTATTTCATAGTCCCAATGCCCAGCTACAGATTAAGGGGAATCTTTATTTAGGGAATTTGACCAAGAATTTGTTTAGAAATGAACTCGACCTTTCTGACGAAAAGGCCAAGGAACATTTGTTAAAGTTGTCATTTTTAATCCGTGCAGCCACGAGAAAAATACGACAATTGATTTTCTATTGTTATGCTGACGATAACGTCTTCTCGTCCTCCCGTAAAAATGAAGCGTATGGCCTTCGTATACGCCCATAGAGCAACACCGGAGGGGAGTAGCCATATGCAGGCTTTCCCCTCTGTCAAAGTACAAGCCCAAATGGGCCTATACCTGTCGCCTATATGTTTAAATGTGTGCGTGAAATTGTTTCTGTATTTTGTTAAAGTCAAGGTGTGAGTTTCGTAGTAATAGACGATTTTTGTAGTGTGCGTGCGTGTGTCGCACGCATTTCCCCCCGCAAAAAATGACAGACTGTTTTGCATCGGTAATAAACGCTATGGCTACTCCCCTCCAGTCCGCCGCGGCCGGTGGCCCGTGTTGCTCTATGTATACGCCAAAGGATCAGAGATAGATGTTGGATAGATATTATAAATATAAAGTGCCGGGCAGATTGACTCACTGATATGATGAGCGTCATTATTCTCTAGGGGGTTCCATGAGTGATTTCTGTTTTGTGACGCACGTTGGTAGACTAGTACAGTAGGTAATTTCTCTATTTCTGCTAAAACCATTTGCCTAGTATCCGCATCATGACTATTTATTTCTAGTCTTATATCGTTGACCTGGTGTCGGGATGATTTGGTTACATATTACTGTGCTGAATTTCACAACAAATCACAGTCAGCACGTGAATAATGTTATTTTTCAATTAGTTCTTTCCTTTTACCCCAATATTTTAAATGAAAAACTTTTCATAATTTTTATATTTTATTACTAACGTATCTAAACGTCAGCTTTTTTCTATCTTGACATCTAAACAACCATATCTTTCTAAAAGTTCCTGTTTCTTTCGTCGGAGTAATGCTTCTTCTATGTCTTTCTGCGACGGCACGGCAACGTGGGACGTAACCATCGGTTCTTCGGTAGCTTCGTCGTCGTCATCTATTCTCTTATCATCAGGCTGGAAGAAAAATGTACTTCTCTAAATCTTGACAAGATAAAATCCTACCCTCTTATTCATAAACGTATTTTAGCTAGTGTTCCTAATCTCTCCTTTGTCTTTTTCTATCCTGCACATTTGACAATGCAACTGACAAAGACAAAGCATTCTATAGCTAAAACGTATCTAATGTACGTTTATGAATAAGGGGGTTATATTTACAGACCGCTCTCGGACATTAAAGAAACCCATTGATTGCCTTTTTAAAATTTAACATGATCATTGCCATGCCGTCGTCCCGCCGATCGGCGGGTCAGTGGCATAGCTAATATAGATGGCACCCGGGCGGATGAGCAAAATGGAAATACTCCCCTTTCTTTTGTATCTTATTTCTCCATTGTCACCGGTATTTGAGCAAATTCTGTCCCTGGCGCTCCCCACGACGTGATAGGTACCCTAATATATACGAGTAAATAGCCGCGGTCAAAAATTGATGGCAGTTAATTGCGTACAATCACAGGCGGTTGCATATTAAACTGTAAAAGCGGCTAACCCCTAGTGCGTTAGGGCGCTTATTGTACAACATAATGTATGATTCACTGACATAAAATGAAAAATAATATTCATTCAATGGTCATAATAATAGTTATAGCGGCCCCGTATTTTCCTACGGATAACGATTTTTATAGCTGTCTTTAAATGCTTAAATAGAATGCAGTATAAGTCGACGAATCTAATATTAAAGTCATTTTAGAAGTATTGGGATGCCAGTGTCAGGACCGGGATATCTGGCGCTCCACGCTCTTGCCTACCCAGAAAGGGACTTGGCGTGAAGATACATACAAAAGTACATTTAAAAGTATTTTTACTTACGTCTTCTGGGTAAATGTCTTCCTCTTCGGCCACATCTTGGTCTTTGTTTTGTTCTTTGTTTCTTTTCCATTCATCTACAGCACGGGCTATTGCTGCAAGGTACAGTAATAATTGAATTACAATCAAACGTCCATATTTTAATTATTGAAGTTATACTTCTTTTGACGCGATTGGAAGAAATTTAAAAATTTAGATTGAGTGAATTTTACGATGCGCGCGCACACCGATAGATAAAAGCAACAATCTGAAGTTAGTTGTTAAACCTTTTTGTCTTGTTGTTTTTAACCTAGATCACCATCGAACAACATTACAGACTAAAATCCTAACGTAATAAAAACGACAGTGGCACATTTAGATAGGGATCAGTATTGTGAAACCCCTTTTCAAACTGATGTACAAAAAAAAAAAGAAGAAATTTGCCAGTGTTAAGAATATTTTTTTAGGATTAAAAATTTACAGATTAAAATTTAGCATAGAGAGCTTTTACTATTGATCCAAACAACAAGGAAAGACCATTTTACGAACCTTCTTTGTTGTTTGGATGTATGCTTGAATGCATGCATTTACCTCTGCCTACCCCTTCGGGGATTACAGTCGTGAAGTTACGTTACGTTTACGTCTATTATACTTTAGTCTTACCTTCTTTTTCTGATTCCTTTTCTAGCGGTACCAATAGTCCATCGTCATCGTCTCTGTATCCGTAATAATCAGCATCGACGTCCCGCATAAGGTCAGCGCGCGTTCGCCGCGGAGGCGGAGGCGGTTCCTGTTCGAATAACTCACGGACACCTACAAAAATCATTAGCAAATAATATTTTGCGCCTTGTGATACTAATAAATGTTACATTAATGATATTCAAATTGTGAAGAAACCCAAAGCTCGGACACGGTACGAAAAATACCGATTAATTAATCAACGGTTTCGCGTAAAGTTTCCGTATAGAGCGAAAACTGTAATCACTTCATTCTTAAAAACGAAAATAAAACTGTATGTACACGCGGCATAATTATTGTTATTACGCGACGAATGTGAAAAATAGTCCAAACTTGTAAAATATTACTAATATTTGATGAATAACGGTTAATTAACGTTTCAGTCCAGAATGTCAAATTCCCAAAATGTCAATCGGTTTCATAATGTCAAGTTCCCGAAATGTCAAATTACCTTAATGTCAAGTTCTTGAAATGGCAAGTTTTTTTACGTTATGAAGGGAACCGCTTGGAATTTGACATTCTGGACTGAAACGTTAATTAATCCTAAAACAGAGCAAATTAGTAAGGTAACCCTTAAAATATCGGCTTCATCAGCACGAAACTGTAATATTACGTTCATATGCGTACTTACTGCGAAACCGGTTCTAAATTTTTACCGGTATCCGAGCCTTGCATAAACCTTACCTGGTAAATCTTTTGCAGCACCAAAATATTTGTATCCCCTGTTTCCCGGAACTTCTTTGCCGTCTTGGTCTAACATCTTAGGACCTACACGAGCATGGTCTGGACCACCTAGCGCCTTGATTTGTACTTCCCAGTGACGTTTCTCTCTCATTAATTTGTTGATTTCATCGTTTAGATCGCGTATCCGGAATTCGCCTAAGCCAGCTTGAAAAAAAAAACATTTTAAAATATATATTTAGGTATACAGAAAATACTAGTCAAAAGAACAGAACTGGGTGCAGTGAAAATCATTTTAGCAGTTTAGGGTTTACTATGTTAAGAGACATCTATTTCTTGTTCTTTTTGCGTTTCTTAGATTTGTCTACTTTAATCTTGCTATTTTTCTTTGCCACATCTTTTTTGCCTTTACTCTGTTTGTCCTTTTTATTTTTCTTTGATTTGACTGAACCATCCCTAATCGAAGAATAACTACACTGTAGTGCAAGGTGATTATCAACAGGTTTATCTGGCATTAGTTTCGGAGTGACAAGTTCTATTTCCAAATCTGTTTTCTTATCTTTAGTCTCGATTTTCTTTCCTATTTTTAGTATAAAGACATCCTTTTTTGCATGTACAACTTTATTCATATTGACTGGTACAGGACAATTTGAAGGGGTCACATTTATTATTTTCCTTTCTTTATTTTCCATGTTTTTATTATGTCCATTATACGTGTATTTCAAATTTGACGAGTAAGTATTGTATTTATCATTATGAGCATCTGGTGGCAGTTCAAACTGTATCTGATCGCCTGTATTATATGGATTGCTTTCACATGTACACAATTCTTGGACTCTGTCGTATTTACTTGTTCTCTCAACTTTCGTGCTCTTCGGCACTCTTATTTTTAACTCATTTTCGTTCATTCTTGTGAAAATCTCGTCATATTTTGATCTATCTACAATAAATACCTTAATTAATATGGTCAATACATACGGAAATGATGTTATGGGGATAATTTATAAATATTATACAACCTTACCTTGTCGTTTGTTATATGAGCTAACAGTCCGCGTAGATGGTGCATTTTCATAACTATTGTGTGACATAGGGCTCAAAGTTCTTTTAGTAGCTACAGACATGTCATATGGACTATGCTGTCTATGGACTGGCTTTTGCGTAAGAACATCCTCATCTAAAAGTATTTTACCTTGACCATCCATCTCTACTTTTTGACATGAATACATGGTCATACCATTATCTTCTTTTGACAAAACTGATATCCCTTGAGGTTTAGGAGACGTAGAGAAGGTTGTAGTGATCTCTTTACCGAGAAATGACATTCGGGCTGTTATCTCAATCACACCAATTGAATCAGCATGATCATTGTCACAACACAAATGAAATATTTTTTTGGACAGCGGAGTGGAAGTAGTACATATAATGTTATCTTTAGGTTGCTCTTTGGTCCATTTTTCACACAACTCTTCTCTTAGTGAAATAAAGTCTTTTGTAAAGTCCATCCGAGTTTCAGCTATTATAGTAACACAACTCGAACACGGTGGCTGTTTTGTTATTTGTAACATTATTTGAAACTCTTTTATACTGCATATTTTATCATACGTCATCGCAAACAATGCTGATTTACCTATATTTATTTTGGTAAAGTCCTCTATATCTCCATATGAACAATCATATAGTATTATTGGTGGTTTCCCTAAGAACTCAGCCGAAATCACGAGGTTATTGTTATCTATAGCAAAACAGTCGCACTTCATGTGTATTTTGTTTATAATCAATTCAATTAGAAATAAGTGGTAAGGGAAATTAACATCTTCTGTGCTAGCCAATTCTTGTTTAGTACGTACTATATCATTAGTCAAACTTTTAATGGATTGCCTTAAATCATTCGCTTCTTTTGTGAGAATCTTACTCATATTTGCTATATTATTTATGTTACTACTGAATGCTGGTGATTTAGGGTTTTCTAAATTTAAAGACAGCTTCTTCACTGATTCAGTAAATTTTTCAACATGATCGCTCAATTTTTTACCTCGAGGTTCCAAAGTAGAAATAGTTTCTTTTATATCATTTTCAACATTGTTAGAAATGTTTTTATCATGAATTTCAATCGGTTTTGTAGAAGTAACACTTCTGTCACTTTTAAAAGACAAATTAGCGGATCCTTTTACAGGTGAGATAGGAGCGCTAAAATTTCTAGGAGGACTGCTTACTCGGATAGGTGATGTTGTTTTAGGAGACCTTATAACTTCTTGATCAATAAACACTGGTAGTTCATTTTTAAGAGCGGATAATTTCGCTGGTGATTCTGTAACACTTAGTCTTTCGATAGGACTGTTTGCAGGAGTAGAAGCTAGTGATTTTGGAAGTTCAATTACTGGATCATTATTAGCCTGCTGTGGTAACTCATTTTGTGACATTGGATGTGATTCTCTGGATATTACACTAGGACGTTTTGGACTTTGTACCGATGGCGATTTTACAGGTTCTACATTAGGTTGTTCCATATTGTAACTATTATTTATTAAAATGTGTTAATTAACACGACAATTTTATTCATGACATTTTTATAGAATCTTGGCTCAATAGATTGACCTGAACAAATGAATTAGTTTAAGATTGACTGACAGCTCCAGCATGGAAGAAATCTACAATTGAAATTTAACTGTTGCTAATCAAGATGGTCAATATAGTAAATGTTTTATTATTATTTTGTCTTGTCTCTTAAGCACTTTATTAAATAATATTATTATATACCATGCAAATTTATTACAATATGTGTGGAGGAACGGATGGAAGTGTTCCTCCGACGAAAAGGGGGGATCCTCCGACAGCGATCGCGCATGCCTGGACTACCCTGCAGCCACATCAGCGTCAGCACACTGCGCCGTCCCGCAGTAGCTACTACGCAGCGACTACCTCGACTCAAAGGGGACTTTCGCATCACCGCAGCAGCGACTACCTCGACTCACTGAGGACCTTCGCACCCGACTCACTGGGACTTGCGGCATGGGACTATATGGCATTTGCACAGCTCCGCGAGAAGTTCTGACAGCTGCCTCGATACATATCAACCTCCGGTCTTGGAGGGGAGTGATGTAGCGTCCACTACATTAAGGCGCCAACTAGTGGAACACATATGAAACCTCACAGTACTTGTCTAGTACGATAGATGGCGTGCAATCGAATTACATCGCACATGCGAAGATTTCTCTCTTGAGAAATCTTCGCATGGCATATACAGGGTGGCATATACAGGGTGTCCCAGAATGCGACGTCAAGCCGGTACTGGGTGATAGGTCAGGTTATAACAGTTATCAGAAAAATACAAAAAAAAATCTATGTCATGTATTTTAAAAATTATTACCATTTGGAAAAAAATACAGAAAATGTACACCTTGTAATGCATTTTTACTTCCCGTTTTTACAAATTTCCACTTTTTAATATTTTTTTTATTGTTTTGTAACGCTTTTTTTTTTTTTTTTTTTTTTACGCGGGGAAACCCTCATGGGCACCCGCCGTCTAGGGGAAACGACGGCGGGTAGTGTGAGACTCGTACTCACTAAAACCCCGCGGTGTTCCGACTCTTCCGCCATCAGTGGCGGGGTCACAGGAACGCTTACGCACACATCCGCGACCCCGCCGGCGGCTGCTCGTCTCCGAGCCCTCCGCAGGTTGAGCTCTTTGGCTCCAACCAACACTAGTGGCGTGCGGAACACGTGCACGCCACCCAGCTTGGGACCTATCTCCATTTGGGCGACGGACATCCCCTAGTCCGACACCCAAAGGTCCCTGCCCCGACCACTCACAACGCCAGGCGTCCCAAGACGCCCGGGTGGAGGAGTCCAGGGGCACTCTGTCCGGCCCCGGGGGAGCGGGAGTGACAGGGATGAACTGACCTTCAACCGCCCCCCCGCGGCCCCACCACGTCCCTATCGAGCGGCGGGACCACCGCTAGGCGGCTGGGGATAGGGTGCAGGGCAACGACACACCCATACACCTCCTCCCCAGCCGCCTCCCCACCACGTCCCCATCTTACGGCGGGACAACCGCTAGGCGGCTGGGGATAGGGTGCAGGGCAACGATACACCCGTACACCTCTTCCCCAGCCGTCTCCTCACCACAGCAGCGAGTGGCGGGCAGAGCCACGCCAAACGCCGCCCCCTCTCTGGGTTCCTCTTCGCTTCTCCGGTGTGAGGCCAACCACCGGGTACTGAGCCCCCCCGCCACGACAAGGCGGAAACCCTCGGGGGGGATTGTTTTGTAACCCTGACTAATGCTTCTGTACCTTGTAGTCTAATATTTTAACCCAACTGCTCTAATTTTAAAAGCAAGTTGGGCAAGTAGCTTTAAAAGTTGGCGCATTTAATGAGGATTCCAAAATGCGCCAACTATTAAAGCTACTTGCCCAACCAGTGTAGTACAATTTTTTTTTCCAGTAGACTCAGTTGAAATTGATCAAAAAATTCAATTTCACTTTTGATATGGGAATAATGTGTCATTTTCTTTTAAAATTAGAGCAGTTGGGTTAAAATATTAGACTACAAGGTACAGAAGCATTAGTCAGGGTTACAAAACAATAAAAAAAATATTAAAAAGTGGAAATTTGTAAAAACGGGAAGTAAAAATGCATTACAAGGTGTACATTTTCTGTATTTTTTTCCAAATGGTAATAATTTTTAAAATACATGACATAGATTTTTTTTTGTATTTTTCTGATAACTGTTATAACCTGACCTATCACCCAGTACCGGCTTGACGTCGCATTCTGGGACACCCTGTATACAACTTCCCAACGTAAATCGTTGGGCCGCGGCCCGCCAGGCGCTAACACCTCGCCTGGTCGGAGGATCCTCCCTTTTAGCCGGAGGAACACTTTCACCCGTTCCTCCACATATGGATACTAGACGTGGGCAAATACGTTACTTTGGAATCGCTGTGACCGCTGTGACAGTTTAATTGCAAACAAAAAGGATTTGAAAAACAAAATAGATATAATTACATACCATTCTGTATTTGGGCTACTTTCTTGGCAATTTCTCTGACAATCTGCAGTCTCCATTTTTCGGCCTGCTGTAAATCGTTGCACTCGGAGGCGAGATACGGCCTACGTTCGCGTTGTCCACCAGCCTCCTGCACCTGTGCTGCACGCCATCGCGCCAGTGTCGTCCTAGGTACAATAAGCAATAATAACACACAGGGTGGTTTTTTGCGGGGAGAAATACGTGTGACACAAGCACACACACTACAAAAATCCTCTATTACTCAAAACTCAAATGTTGACTTTAACAACATACATAAACAATTTCACGCACTCATTTAAGCATCTAGACAACTGGCATTGGTACACTTGTACTTTGACAGAGGGGATAGCCTGCATAAGGCTACTCCCCTCCCATGTTGCTTTATGGATCGATTTTGTAATAATCCACCTTTTCTGTTCAATAACCGACAACTCAATGACAGGCCGATAAATCCACTATCTAAGATTTCCATCCCTTATTTAATCATTAAATACTTACATAGCCTTTTCTGCATTGCGAGCCTAAAACACAAAAGAAATTGTTAAGATTTTGATTTGTATATGAACAATTACAGTAGATTTTTTAAATATGGACTTGGTAGGCGGCACATCTCGAGACAGCACTAGTCTACTTCACTGGACAATGGGACAGCGCAGAAGACGCTCCACCCTTATATAGTAAAAGATATCTCTAATCCTTTGTTGATACTCAGAATTAGAAACATTGACAACATTTATAACCTTAGTACTTTTTTTTTATGAAAGTAGCTAACAAGCATGCAGCATGCATTGATGTTAAGTGATGACTGCAGCCTATAGATACCCACACAAAGACCAAGGTAAAAATGCAGATGCGTTACCACTCCTGAGGCCTAGGGTGTTATGCCTCTATCCTGGAAATTACAGGGCCGTACGTTACCACCTGAACGGAACACGATAGCGCTGAACATACCATTTAGCGGCAAGTATATTATATAATGCGGTCACTAATTCCTTACTGTCACGGTGGGATATTTCCATTTTAAGAAAGTTTCCTAGGAGGACTTGGTATAATCCAGAAATGTCAATAAGCGAATCGAGAATGTTATATTTCATATATGTAAGCTTGAATGCCTGTTAAATGCATGCATTTGCCTTACCTTATCTAAAATTATATAATAGGTTGGGGAAAAAGTCTTTTCGCATTATAGTATGTATGAACTTGTAATAAAATCTCTTTGGCTGTAGTATTTGTATCTGGCTGGTTTTGGTATTATTGAAAGTTAAAATTTTAAAGAACATAATTCCAAATTCTAATTAGGCAAATGTGTGATTTTCATTTGTTTTTCGTACTGTCAAGATGAGTGAATCTAATGAAGAAATTCGATACATTTTAAAATTTTACTACAAAAAAGGTAAAAATGCAAAGCAAGCCGCGAAAAAAAATTGCGATGTTTATGGACCTAGTGCAGTGTCTGTGAGAATAGCACAAATTTGGTTTAAGCGTTTTCAATCCGGAAATTTTGATGTCAAAGATGCACTTCGCTGGGTCGCCCTATTACGGATAAAATGGATGACATTTTTGACAAAGTGGAGCAAGATCGACATATCAGTAGTTACGTCGTAGCTGAAGAACTGAGAATTGATCACAAAACAGTTTTGGCGCATTTGAAAAAAGCTGGGTACAAAAAAAAGCTTGATATTTGGGTACCTCACGAGCTCACTGAAAGAAACCTAATGAACCGTGAACTCATTTGTGATTCTTTATTACAACGTAATGAAACCGAATCATTTTTGAAGAAGCTGATAACGTGATGAAAAGTGGATCACTTACAACAAGAACGTGCGATAAAGGTCGTGGTCAAAGGTCGGTCTGGCTTCACAGACTGTGGTGAAACCCGGGTTAACTTGCAATAAGGTGATGTTGTGTGTGTGGTGGGATTGGAAGGGCATTATTCATTATGAGCTATTACCACCAGGCAGGACTATCGATTCTGAAGTCTACTGCGAACAACTGATGAGATTAAAGCAAGAAGTTGAGAGAAAGCGGCCAGAATTGCACAACAGAAGGGGTGTGGTGTTTCATCATGATAACGCTAGACCTCACACATCTATAGCCACTCAGCAAAAATTAAGAGAGTTTGGCTGGGAGGTGTTAATGCATCCGCCGTATAGTCCTGACCTTGGGATGGGATCATGTCCCTACCTACAAGATGGCAAAAGGTTATCGAACAAAATGGTACATACATACTTTAGTTAAATTTAAATAAACTATATTAAAAATGTTTTGAATTATCTTAAAAAATGCGAAGAAACTTTTTCCCCAACCTAATATATCAACAGGGTTAAGTTGAAGTTGTATTCTAACCTTAAACATATACATAATTTGCATCTTTAGTCTATATGTTTATTATTTCATTCTCACAGTTAATATTTTTACTTTGATTTTATTATTACTTTATTATTACCATGTGAGAAACTCACCATTTTCCACCTTCAACAGGGTTACTTTCAATTGACCTCAGCCGATGTTTAGTTATATATTATATGCGCTTTCGCGGTTTAGTTAAAACGCTGTTTAGTTATTCAATTTATATTCGCAACAAATTTGGACTAGACCTTAGTTACAAAAAAACACAAATCAACTTTTTGAACAAATCAATTCAAATATTTCAATAAATCACAGATCACTATATACTTGCAATAAATTCATGTCCATTTCATGACAAACAATAAACAAACGACACGAATGACACATATCATTGAGATATATACATGGAGAGGGCACATTGTGACATTCTACCACAGTAGATATAGAACAGTGAGGAAACTACGTACAAAGCGTTCAAAACGGCACACGCACACAAACATGCGCATCTACGAAGCCTCTAAGCGGTTCTCGCGGTGCTACAATAGCGAATGTCGCGTCGAGACGAGCGGTCACGTTGTGATTTGTTTTTGTTTCCACGAGTGTTTTAAAGATGCCACGAGCGTCTTGCGTGGTATACGACTGTTCGAACACAGCATCATCAAAATCGGAGCTATAGTTTTTTAAACTTCCTGGTGATTTTGAAAGGCAAGAATGATGTATTGTTATAATATCTAACATATTAAAAAAAATCTCGTGTGACAGTGTTTGTAACAATACTCCACCGCAGCGGCTAGACCGATCATTAAGAAATGTGTGTATGAGACATAGGGTTAATATACATGGAGAAGGCGCATTCTACTATAGAAACAGTAGTTATACAATAATGGGTAAAATCTGTTGAGGTTTGTGTTTTAATGAAAAATAATTATTTATTAATTTTCATAAGATTCGTATCAGGACGTAAAAATTCTAACAAAAATGTATATGAAAATGACATTCTATTTTTAAAAAACAATTAAAAATAAATCGACGTCCAAACTCCTTCAACATCCTCCCTTTTGGACTAGCCCTATATTTGCTGATATAATTGCCATTCTTGGCCTATGTAGGGCTTTAGTCATGATGTCAGCCAGTTGGAATTCCGTAGGCACATATTCTACGCATATATCACCATTTGTCACAAGTTCCCTGATATAGAAATGTCTTATAGCAATATGCTATAAGACATTTGCGTCTTCATTCATATGCGTCTATGCATATCAGGATTTTGGGAAATTCTGATGGCAGCTATGTTATCAACCTTAAGCTTGGGTACTTCTTTCAGGCTTGATATTTCACCGAATAATCTCTTAAGCCATACAATTTCTCTTGCTGCATCACTAGATGCCACTAATTCAGCTTCAGTGCTCGATATAGCAACACAGGTCTGTTTTCGACTACACCAGGATATAGCAGCTCCTGAGTACATACATATGATGCCAGACGTCGAACGTCCTGTTGTCATATCTCCTGCGTGATCTTAGTCGCTGTAGCGTTCTAAAATGCCCGTCTTGTAACCTTTCTTAAAAATGATGCTCGAGTCTAAAGTTCCTTTTACATATTTTAGAATACGCTCGACTTTGACAACATCATCTTTTGTAGGTTTATCCAGAAGTCCAAATTTGTTGCCAATATAAATTGAATAAAGCTATTTTAACTAAACAGCGTTTTAACTAAACCGCGAAAGCGCATATAATATATAACTAAACATCGGCTGAGGTCAATTGAAAGTAACCCTGTTGAAGGTGGAAAATGGTGAGTTTCTCACATGGTAATAATAAAGTAATAATAAAATCAAAGTAAAAATATTAACTGTGAGAATGAAATAACAAACATATAGACTAAAGATGCAAATTATGTATATGTTTAAGGTTAGAATACAACTTCAACTTAACCCTGTTGATATATTAGGTTGGGGAAAAAGTTTCTTCGCATTTTTTAAGATAATTCAAAACATTTTTTAATATAGTTTATTTAAATTTAACTAAAGTATGTATGTACCATTTTGTTCGATAACCTTTTGCCATCTTGTAGGTAGGGACATGATCCCATTGCTATAAACATTTTGGGACTTCTCATCAAAATACCGCGACAAGTGGATTTGGCAGTCCTCTCGTGATGTTAACCTAACATTGCATAAAGAATTCTCAAGAGACCGAAACAGGTGGAAATCTGAAGGTGCAAGGTCAGGACTATACGGCGGATGCATTAACACCTCCCAGCCAAACTCTCTTAATTTTTGCTGAGTGGCTATAGATGTGTGAGGTCTAGCGTTATCATGATGAAACACCACATCCCGTCTGTTGATCAATTCCGGCCGCTTTCTCTCAACTTCTTGCTTTAATCTCATCAGTTGTTCGCAGTAGAGTTCAGAATCGATAGTCCTGCCTGGTGGTAATAGCTCATAATGAATAATGCCCTTCCAATCCCACCACACACACAACATCACCTTATTGCGAGTTAACCCGGGTTTCGCCACAGTCTGTGAAGCCTGACCGGCCTTTGACCACGACCTTTTTCGCACGTTCTTGTCGTACGTGATGCACTTTTCATCACCAGTTATCAGCTTCTTCAAAAATGATTCGGTTTCATTACGTCGTAATAAAGAATCACAAACGGTTCATTAGGTTTCTTTCAGTAAGCTCGTGAGGTACCCAAATATCGAGCTTTTTTTCGTACCCAGCTTTTTTCAAATGCGCCAAAACTATTTTGTGATCAATTCTCAGTTCTTCAGCTACGTCGTAACTACTGATATGTCGATCTTGCTCCACTTTTTCAAAAATGGCATCCATTTTATCCGTAATAGGGCGACCAGAGCGAGGTGCATCTTTGACATCAAAATTTCCGGATTGAAAACGCTTAAACCAAATTTGTGCTACTCTCACAGACACTGCACTAGGTCCATAAACATCGCAAATTTTTTTCGCTGCTTGTGTTGCATTTTTACCTTTTTTGTAGTAAAATTTTAAAATGTATCGAATTTCTTCATTAGATTCACTCATCTTGACAGTACGAAAAACAAATGAAAATCATCCAGATACAAATACTACAGCCAAAGAGATTTTATTACAATTTCATACATACTATAATGCGACAAGACTTTTTCCCCAACCTATTATTAGCATTATACTCTATAGAATTTCTCATCTGAATAAAATATTGAAGAAGAAATTGATGTAAATTAAATAATTTTTGTTTTCTCCTTTTTTGGACTAATATAGCACGGATTTTTTTTCAGAGATTATTAGAGCGTAATATAGTATAAGCACAGTATAACACAGTTTTTTTTTCATTTGGCAATCAGGCATCAGTTTACATTGGTAAGTAAGAGCCTATCAGTCTACATGAAACCAGAGCTTTCAAACTAAATGCGTTGCCACTCCTAAGGCCTAAGATATTACGAATCTGTTGATAAAATATCGATATTAACTGCATGTGAAGATTAACATGTATGTGAAGATGATATCGATATTTATCGAAACAACCCTATGAAAGGCGGCCATTGTAATCGCCCAAATTGTAGATAATCACGCCAATTCTGTAGGTAGGGCTTCTCTATGTGTAAATCGCAATGTATTTTTTTTTTGTTATGGCATCGCTATTACGCTTATTGCCAGTGTCAAGTAAAACGATATTTCACATTTATATAAACAGCGTAAAAGTTAGTATAATATAGTCATCAAGTATAATATGTAAGTATCAAGTATATAAGCTATCAAGTATAACATGTCAGTCAAGTGAGTTACAATCAAGTTATTCGAGTAAAGCGATGGCTACTTTACCAGAACATTTACAATGTAGTTTTGGAGACAACCTGAAAGGTCGTATTTTCGCACTGTTATTCTATTTCACTATACACGGGCACTGTAATAAACCTATATCAAACAAAATGCCACCAATTTTATTCAATATAACTTTAAAATACACCAAGAAAGTGAAATAAAATAAGAGCACCATACGCCTCTTTCAAGGTTCCCGCCAAAACCTTTTCCAATGGTTTTTTGTTATTGGTCTGCACAGAGTACATTGTATATATGTTGGTCTGTCAAGACTGTCAAGTCAGAACATGTCAAATTTATATATCTATACATATCTTTAAAATATCTAAAAAATAAAAACCATGTCTGAACAGTCTGAAGAAGAAAACAATCCAAGACAAATGCAGACCGGATGGAGTGATTGCCCTACAGAAATACTGTTCATGATTTTAAAACATTTGGATTCTAAAAGTTTGTCTAACTGTATGGCTGTGAGCAAAGTATGGCGAAGTATAGCTGATTATTATGGCACGGTAAGGTTATTATTCCTTAGGTTAGTTGATTTTGTCTTATTTAAAGACCAGCTGTTACACTGGACACTTCTATCGATAGGGATTTTTTTATGTACATTGTGTACAACCCCAAAACCCCAAGACGATATAGATGCTATATCAACTCCTATGTTTCGTTTAAATCACTGACGATAGTGACGATGCGATGAAACATTGGAAGGTTTATTGGTCTGTGGTTTAAATACATGTAGGGCATTCCAGACATTCTATATGATGGATGATGGATGATGGATGTATTGGACTCTCTACCTACTGCACAGTGTCCTATGTAATCTCCCAGTATATAGGATATGTCTCTAAGGATCTTCATATGCTTACTAGCAAGACCATCAGCAATTGCCTGAAGAGTGTATTACTCAGCAACTGCCTGTGTTTGTAAGTCAAATAATGTACGGTCTGGCACAGAGGTATGTTAACTTAGATCTCAGGAGTGGCAATGTAGATGTTTATAGGCTACAGTTGGGGTTGCCAGATCCAGCCTGATCATTTCCTGGACATTACTAAGGTCACACACAGTTGCTTAAGCTAAAATAAAAAAAAAACATTTTCCATCAATGTGAACTGTATTCTTAATTGTCACTTCATGACATAAAATCCTCATCAACTGCACGTAATACTTGTTGATATTAATGGTTACTAACATAACATTGTGTTTTTCATTATTTTAGAAATGGGGTTTATGGAAATTATTAGTTGAATCCTTACCGGGTGGATGGAATTCCTTTCAACAAAAATCCAAACTTGGATGGTGGGATTTGTTTGTGAATGTTCAGCTTTGGAAAAGAATAAAGAATGCAACTATGTCACTTGAACATACATATACTGAGACAGACAAGGCAAACATTTATGTGTATAAAGGTGATGTATATCTATTAATCGTTTTTCTGATGTTTATTAGAGATTAAACAGATACTCAGTAACTATCTCTATCTGGCTAATATTTCTGGCAGATAGTAAATATTGGCTTATATTCAGAAACATTTTAAGCACCATGAAATATACTACAAAATACTTGTAGTATTAACCTCTTGAGCTGCAGTAAAATATGACAATTGATTTCATACTGTATGTGGACGATATTGTCCATGCATCGTTAAAACTACTAACAAAAGTTGGTTTTAAAAAATGGCAAGTGTGAGTCAAAATTGTGCACAAAGAGTTCTGTACCATTATGGAACCCTTCCTGTATATAAGTTATACATTAAAATCAGCATTAATCATGTTCAATATTCTGATAATATTTAAATCGTATAACCATTGTCAGAAGTCTATCAAACATAGTAAAAATCAGCATCAGAATGTTAGCTCAGTTAGCGTAACATTGTGCGACAAAGCTCGATGTTGTCTGGTCACTTATTATACTTTCTTTTATTCAACAGATTCTTTTTATGCGAGCTGCGGGTCAATTGTTAACCATTACAGTATTGCAACCTGCCAATTGAAACAAACAATGCAATTGCCATGTAAGTTATCCTAACCTAAGTTGTTATGTCTCTGTGATAGTTATTACTGGGCCATACATTACCATCCAACCGGAACTCGATAGTACTGAACTCTACCATTTGGTGGCAGATAGAGGTAATGGGGTGGTGCCTACGCCCTTGAGCTCCGTCACAATTATAATTATACTAGCTGTTGCCCTCGGCTTCGCCCGCGTGGATGTCGTTTTATAAATAACTAAGTAGCCTATGTTCTTTCTCAACGTCAGCTCTATCTCTGTACCAAATTTCATTAAAATCGGTTCAGTCGTTTGGACGTGAAAAGATAACAGACAGACAGAGTTACTTTCGCATTTATAATATTAGTAGGGAAGTAGGGTAATACCTATTTTCTGGCATTACACGCCGTGCGTGTAGTGTAGTCTTGCGTGTTTTTCAAATCCATACGGTAGGTACGTCACGGCGTGTTTTTCAAATCCTAAAGGCAACGCGGCTTACGCGCCTAGCGTGTTTCACGAGAAAACAAAAAGTATAATAATCTAGGTAGGTACTGGGGAGTGTAAGCACACAGTACGCACAGCTGTATGATTTTTTGATTTCGTTTTCGATATGCAAGCGCGGCTGGACATAGATTTATTATCCTGCGTGTTACCTATTTCCCGGGTAGCGCGATTTTTGGGCCAGCAGGGAACCTGCCACATAATAATAATATGTACTTAGGTAGGTACCTACTTGGTATAATTAAATGTTACGTCTCTTAGTATTTAAATATTTGGTTATCAGGTAATGACTATAAAGAAACTGACAAAATTATATCATGGATATATGAATTTGAAGACCTTCGTTATGACATAATTTTATATAACAAGTTACACCGTGATTGTTGCACTTGCTCACCAGACGATTGCCTTAAATTACATCAAATCAAATTTTACAAGTGGGTACCTATTTCTTAATATTTCATAGGTAAGATCAATTTGGAATTGCTTACGACGTGTATTTAACTGACTCTACTAAACTTATGGTTCGGTTCGGTCGCCTTTGATCACTGTTTTCATATTTATATTATTTATCCATATCTTAATTGATACGCTCAATATCAAATATTTGACATTGTTAAAGTTGTGTGTTTTTACTGTTGATAGAGCTCCAGTGACGGAGCTCGCGGGCGTAGGCACCACCGCATTACCTAATGGACTTGGCGCTAAATGATAGTGTTCAGCACTATCGTGTTCCGGTCAGGTGGTAATGTACAGCCCTGTAATTTCCGGGACAGAGGCATAACACCTTAGGCCTCAGGAGTGGTCTGCATTTTGACCTCTGGTCTTTCTGTAAGTGTCTATAACTCAATAGGCTGCAGTCATCACTTAACATCAATGTGAGCTGCAAGCTTGTTGGCCACTTTCATAAAATGATTGTGTTGCGGACGAGGACGTCGTTTTTCTTTCTGACTGAACAATTTCAATTGTTTTTTTAGGCTACATGATGATTGCTGTTATATGATCGACGAAAGGGGCATACTATGGATGCACAAAGCTGATTTTTGTGCTTGGAAATCAAAAACATTGAGTCGATACTACGGCAGTAGCACTCTCCTGTCATCATTACAAGCATACAATAAGGAATTGTATGTTTTACTGAGAAATGGACATGTGTTTCAATACGATACTGGTGTCAGATATTTGAAGAAAGTGTCACATTTGGATCTTCCTGATGTTCACCTGAAGCTTTTACCGGATGTTATGTTTTATTTATATAAAGAGATATTTGGTGAGTACATAACTATGTTGTTTAATTTATGATATATGAAGCTCTATTGACGGGGGGCAAAATGCTCGCCAAATACTACAATATCGAAATGACTTGATGACCCCCAACATACAGTGACACTCCAAACCAAGTAATGTAATCGTATTTAGTAACCTCCTACCTGAGCTCATTGATGATCTAAACTATTCTAAACTCAAATATTTATAAATTTTGAAACATTGGCGTAATTTGTACAATGGCGAGTAATTGTGTAAAATTTTTAAGGATCTTAAAATGCCATTTTTATAAATCATGTAGGTACAAATATATTTTTAAATATTTTCAACGCAATAATTTAAAATAATGAATTTGACTACACTGTACCTAGGGACAAGTGATATTTTTTTCCACTGTACATAGACGAATGTATGAACATAGGCAGGAGAAAAAAAAGGTTTGTAGAGCGATCTTTTAATAAGTAAGAAGCGTTAACTAAGGTCAGAAGCACTTCGTAAGTATTTTAGGTACAAATTTCTTAACACTTTGCCTTAAATACGCTTACACTCACAGCCCCACACTAGATATAAACCTGTATTGCGAGTGCTGTTGTACACACAACACACACTAACACCCAGACCCGAAACAAATATCAGTAGGCCATACCAATATTAGTCCCGGTGCGGGGATCGATCGGGATCTTTATGGCCCCGTAATAACTATCACAGAGACATAACTACTTAGGTCTCAGGGGTGGCAACGCATCTGCATTTTGACCTCTGGTTTTGTTTGTATATATCTATAGACTGCAGTCGTCACTTAACATCCATGAAATGAAATGAAATCACATTTATTGTAGAACATGTGTACAAGATAAATACAAGATCTAAATGTAATATAAGCGTCCTTCCTTCCTGCCTCTAATGGGCATACAATAAGTACAATGATATTATCAAATTGAGATTAAAAAAACATAATAATTATTATTAACAATCAAACATGTCTACAATAATCAATCATATAAAATTTTAATCAATAATTATTATAAATACAAATGTCACAGGAATTAATTAAATTGTTTTAATAGGTCATCATTTAGAAAGTCATTAAGATTATAGTATGATTTTTCAAGAAGGAAATTATGGAGTTTCCTCTTAAATATCGTCACCTCAAAAATGGCACGGATCGTTGAGGGCAGCTTGTTATATATTATAGGAGCTTTAACGAATATACTTTGTTTATACAAATGGGTTTTCCATTTTATTGTACAAAGCTGGTCTTTCCTGCGCGCTCTAGTTTGGATATGAAATAGATCTAAATTACAGTTCACAAATATGCTGGACTCCAATATGTATAGGCATGGTAATGTTAAAATATTAAGAATTTTAAAATGTGGTTTGCATGAATCACGTGGTTTAATATTACACATAGACTTTATACACCGTTTCTGTGCTCTGAATGCATAATCTTTGTGTGCGGAGTTCCCCCAAAATATAACGTCGTATCTAAGAATTGATGAAACGCATCCATGATAGGCAGTCAAGACAGTTTTTTGAGGTACAGATTTCCTCAACATACGGAGCGCGTATGACAATTTATTTAGTTTCTTACATACGTAATCGACATGAGCTTTCCATTTTACATTGAAATCCAAGTATAGACCTAAAAATTTTGTGGTTTCAACTGACTCTATTTTTTGCCCTAAGTAATGTATGTTCAGGTTATGTGCGTAATTTTTTCTTTGCCTGAAGTTCATTATTGTGTTTTTTTCTAGATTTATCTTAAGGTTATTACATTCAAGCCACTTGATTAAAGCTGACAAAGAGGAGTTAAGGTCTCCTTCGATATTTTTGACGTTTTTATTAGAAAATAATATGGTGCTGTCGTCAGCAAACAAAGTCATGGGAAAGTCAATAACTTTCGGCAGGGGGTTAATATAAATAATAAATAATAAAGGCCCTAACACACTGCCTTGTGGTACACCATATTTAATAATTTTGCGGCTCGAATCAAAAGTCAATTTACGTTTTGTTTTGGGACATAAGTAACTTATTTGTGTGTATTGTTGTCTTTCTGTAAGATACGATTTAAGAAGATCGTAGACATCATCCATGTGAGCTGCATGACTGTTTGCCACCTTCGTTAAAAAAAACCTTTAGTCCCATCGGCCCCCTCTGAGCCCGGCACCGGGGTGGCCGTTGGCACTAATAGGTGGCGTTTACCACCCCGGTGGTCGAAATAAAGGAAAAAAATTGAACCCGCGACCCTCGAATCAAGCGGTCATCACACAACTGGACTAATTGGATCGTGCCTTTCTTATTCTATCTTTGTTGCAAATATTATTGTTATTTCAGCTGCCAGCAACCAACAAGACAACATCGGAAAAATAAAAAATCAAATCTACACTCGCCTTGGTAATGATCACATATCAACCGCCGCACTTCATGGTGACATCTTGATTTTGGGATGCGTAGATGGCACGGTACTATTAAATATTTTTTATGACATATTTATTCTCCTTCATATACTATTACTGGTGGTAGAGCTCTCCGGTCAGGTGGTAATCGCCCATCTTATCCACGGTATCTCCCATATCATAATTAATACGCTCAATATCAAATTTTTGACATTGTTAATGATGTCTCTGTGATAGTTGATGATGACACCCAGCCTGAGGAATGTTAATTTGTCATTTACAGGTTGAAGTGTATTTGCGTAGAAACGTTTTGGATGGCGTAGACCCGGAGTTAACATTCAACGTACGTTCGTTCGACGGCCGCCTAAAGGATGTGGCAATCACGAAAATAGATGTCCACGAATCGATTGGGAAGCATGTATTGTTAGTAGCTACATCGCACTCTGTATTTCAGGTAGCGTTCACGCATTCAGATTACAATAAAATTATCTGAAACTTTATACACAATAACAGTATGAAACTGTAGGTACTCTTGTATCGAATAATAATAAAAATATCATGGTCCCCACACTTATAATAAAAGTTCTAGTCAAATACCTACAAAATTACAAACTGTCGTGTTCGCTGTCGTTCCTCTCTTTTTTTGTTTTAATAGAGTACTCAGCAAGATATATTGCACATCGACCTTAGGAGAAAGACTACGGATAATTTCAGCTCTGTAGAGCATTATCTCTTTCGCACACAGCCTTCAGGGGTGCGACCGCCTATCGACATTGCTGTCGTCATTGTCAATGCTGTCAAATTTTAAAGTCGATTTTTACTTTTACTGAGTAACAATAATCGAAATAATCTAACATTATCGCTTGTTTATCTCCTACGAAAACGAGAACATCAATCAGATTATCAATACTACTTTTAAAGGAGCTACAAATCGACATGAAAATTTGACAGCAATGGCAATGTCAGCAGCAATATAGATAGGCGGTAGCACCCCTGGTCTTATATGTTCAGATCAGTTGGTAATATATGGCTCCGTAAGTTTTGAACAGAAGCATAAACCCACATAACCGTAATAAGGTCTTTATGAGTAGCAACGCATCTTCATTGAAATCTCTGGTTTTGATGTAGATATCTATACAACGTATAAAGGAAATAACGTACACCCTCAAACACCCCAATTAGAAAATCGAGTTACAATCGTAAATAATAGAACTCATTGAGACTTATTCTGGATAGACTAACTCTCAATTTTCGTTTCTATTGATTGTTCGCCTAATTCGTGACTTAAATTTATTTAATTGTAATTAATTTTGGTATAATAATAACCTATATTAAAATGCCTGAAATCCATTCGGTTACCGATTTTTAATAACTACTTATTACGTTACATGTTGTAGGTTACATATTCACTTACATACCTACCATCGATGTGAACTATATGCTTCGTTGTCACCTTCCTGACATAAAAAACTTATACACACGGTGCATTTGATGCTACAAGGGATTCTGAGTTAAATGGTTATTTTACTAGAGTTAAAAATATATAGTATGTTAGGGTAATAAAATATAATTGTAAGTATAAAATTTATTTCATGGACAATTTACAATCATTTTCTATTATGAAATTTTGTAATTATTGAAATGTGTATGCATTATGAATGGATGTAATGATGTATAATAAAAACCCAATATTGATAATATCTGTGCAAAAAATTAAAAACTAATAACTAAAATATTGTATTTTAAATAGATTTGTTTTTAATTCTTAGGATGAATTACCTACTATACTCGTTGATATTATAAATCATAAAATTTATACTTTCATAAACAAATCAACACTAAAATGAATCGATCGATTATGTACTTAATACGTATGTAAATTACGTGCAAACCACGCTTGATTAAGTATAAATTCGTTTGATTTCAATATAATGTTCACGTGGAAACTAGGCGGTTTCTCGTTATGATTAATTAAGTGGCAGATAGCCTCAGTAGTGTCAATACTAGTCTATTCAAAACTGTGCAGTAACAACTTTCGGCCGCCATGATTTTGTATAATCCGCGCGCGATCAGATTCCATTCGAGTGACTTTACCATCGCGTCAGCCGAAAAAACAAAACGCACCATCGTGTTGTCAATCATTGTCAATATTTATACCAATTGATTCGTCGATCATGCCCATTTTGTTTCAATGCCATAGAAATTTTAGTAAACGGTGTTTAACTCAGTAGAAATCGTTTGAATGTCTGTTGCACTGTTGTCATGATCTCATCTCATCTCTCATTCAAAATCAGACACGATATGTGAAATGCATATTAATAATATATATCAAAATGACACTAAACTTATGCAAATTATTATCTCCCAAAATCTCTGTTTGCTCCCGATGATCCCTCAAAACTTTGTTTATGAACGCTTCGCTTTCACGCGTCTTCTTTGTTTCAAAATTGTCGAGAATTGTAATTTTAGACTTGATTGGTTCTTTTGATCGCGCGCGGATAATAAATTGGAAAATGGTGCACCGCACATGACGGATATAATGGTTGGTCTCACTAAATTGATATTCATTTTCTTATTATACTAACAATATTTTTGCGTTGATCTGTAATATATGCCATGTTGTCAGCAAACGACACTGTTGTTACTTATATGAAGCTTCCAATAAAATGTAAAATTAAATTTTGTTTTATTATCCTTATAAAACATCTGACAGGATTATTTGATTTATTTTTAAACGAACTTACACTTGGCAACTTAGATTTCTATAGTTAAAAATAAATTTAATAACAATTTATTTGTCACCTATCATTCACATGCATTTAAATAAAAAATCTAACTATATTCTAAGTTATCTGAAAAATGTTGTGTACCAGACACAATTATAAAATAAGGTAACATTGTCTATCTGATATGTACATTAAATTCATATTGGGTATCTAAATAATATCTATTTCGTTATTTATTACAATGGATTGACTAGATGCATTTGTTAAGAGCACCACCAGCGATTATGTGCTCGCTAAGTCTTAAAAGGTTACACTACACGATTTATCGTGTCACTCCCTTTTGGGAGTCCTCACCTAGTTAGGGTGTCGCTTATTGCTAGTTTTATATTTTTTGCTTATTATAATTGTTAACGTGAAACTTATTTTTATTTACCACAAAGCTGGAGAATTCATATCCACTTGATTGCCTTATTTATGGACGTCAACTCCCTAATTCTTACATACACCCTGTCCCTGTGGACAGGACCTGAGCAATCGTGTTAGTAGGAGCCTTTAATTTCTTAATTCAAATTATAGTTGTGATCCATTAATCCATCCCGATAATTCCAGATTTCTCTCCTTCTGCATTACATTCTATTTATTTCTGTCCCTTCTCACTGAGACGATTCTTGGAGAGAATAGCATTAACAGTGGTGGATTTACCAGCAGGCTGAGTAGGCTGGAGCCTAGGGCGGCAAATTTAAAGGGGCGGCAGAATTAGGTCATAATTTTTTTATTTCTATTTACAAAATTACTGTTTAAATTATCAAGGCACAGACCATAGTTCCCAATGATTCTAACCATAGAAAAACAGTTGATGTAAGGAGGATAATGAAGCATAAAACATAAAGTTGTAATTTTTATTGATAGAAAATATACCTAATTGATATGATTGTGGACTACGATATCAAAATATAGGGGCGGAGAAAATTGAGTAGCCTATCGGCGGCAAATTTGTAAATTCGCCACTGAGCATTATTCTGTACCTTTCAAATAAATTCTTTTGACTAAGCTTGTCGTGACATATTTTGGTACCTTCGAGAATAGTTTTTACATGAGAAGTGTTTTTTCTTTTGCATTGACTAGATTCTTGGCAATCACAATCGAATTCACGTAACAACAATGTTTTACAGATAGGTATATCTAAGTACTGCAGACGTAAGCTTTGTTAATTGATTGAATGTTACACGAATTCACCTTGATTCGTCTAGCACTAATTATTCAAAATATACGAAAGCTCTATGAACGATGCTATATAAATCACAAAAAATTCTGTGACAATGCATAAAATACCTGGCTGGTAAAACAAATTAGTTTACTTTTGGTCACCATCTTAATTACATGTTTGGAACTTGAACAATTTAAAAATTTTAAATCCCATTCAGATAACTGATCTGAACGAGTAAAATTGTTTTAGTCATATCCATGTTACTAATTCATCCAATGGCTTGACTATTTTTGTAGAGCTAATTACTAACCCTAGTCCTCATTCCATTGGCAAGGGAAATTCGGCCAGCGCATTATTGTTTACGTTGGCTAGCGATCCGTGGCATTGGGATTCGTATAAGAGAATCCTCTGAAGGGTTCTTGGTCCATAGAGCGGAGTACTTGAGGCTCCACCGCAGTGAGACGAGGCCGCTCGCCTGTGAATGCTTTGTCGAAATATTGAGTGTCTAGCGGGTGTCTCTGTAAGAACAAATTTAAATTGTTTCAAGTCAAAAAAAATCCAATATTGTCGAATACGATCAGCAACACAAATCAGTAACGATACGTTAAATTCGGTTAAATCTATAGTTACAGCATTTATTCAGTGGTTACAGTGAATATGCGAATGGAAAATCTCTCTTGTGCAAATGCTTTAGGAAATCGTTTTCTCTGATGTCTCCTTATATGTATCAACAGATAATCTATTTACGCTAGAAAAAAATCTGGTGGTGTTCCTTGCTTCATTGATGCTTTCTTACTCCCACTCCAGCGTTGCTGCCGGCGAATCAATATCCCTATTGGGTACTGAGCATTATCATGTAGCGGCATGTAATACGGTGGTGTATCTACGTTCTCGAGCTCCAACATTGGAACCTTGGCCACCAGTTGACTTAAAAAAAAACTTCAAGAACCAATTTTTCCAGTTTTTAGAATAGGTCAGTCAAGAAGTCTTGTTCCCCAATGTTTCCTTACGTGTTTTTTTCTTTTAGTATTATAGTATAAATTTACCAATAATTACATTACAAATATCACCTAATGGTAGCAATTGAAAACCATTAAGGTTTGTACCTAGTATGTTAACCTAATTGACGTCGGTAGGCAGGTAAATAGTAGGTAGCAGGTAACGCATCTCCATTTTGACCTTGGTCTTTGTGTGGGTGTCTATAGGCTGCAGTCACCACTTAACATCAATGTGAACTGCATGCTTGTTTGCCACTTCCATTACATAAAAAAAAAGTAATGTAGCAACTCTAGCGTCGGCATCGGCAATGTGTCTCCGGTAAGGTGATTGTAGGACTAATTTCCATAAAAGCTTACCACTCTTGGCTTGAAAGGAGCTTCAAGTTCCCGCCTTTCCAGTCTGTCCCACGCGATGGGGCGGAAAAAATCTTGTTCCCTGATGTCTCCGTACATGCAATTCGTCCCACCCAGTCGCGTCTGTGCGTCTTTGTCTAGAAGCTAAAAGTAGAAATTTGCCATGTTATATCAGCGGTATCAGTAAAGTACTGTGTACTGCTTCGAAGTACACACGTACGTTACTTTAAGGGTAGATCGCTACTGCTATGCCGCGGACTCTGGGTTTGTGTTTACGTGCTCGAAAAAAACGATTTCAACTTTATCAAATCGCTTATCGCGTATTCTGAAACACAATTTCTTATAACCGAAGTTGATCTTTATGATTTATTTTTATTTTAGTGTCAACTTTATATTCAATAAAAAAGGTAGGTAATGAAAGCATGTTGACTTAATATTCTAACCTGTTAACTCCAAATCGGACTATCTTCATTGCCAGTGCTGTTATTGAATAGGAGAGTGCAAGCCTAGTTTAACAAAAAATCGAGCCTCTGTGTCCTTCAAGAAATTAAAGAGCCAGTTATCTGCGTTGAACAATGTATAGAACTTACCCTGGTCAGTATGCTGAGAGCCTCTTGCGACAGGAAGCGCGGGTAGGACGGCATTTCGTTGCAGATGGACCAGAACAACTCGTCCTCGTCACAGCCACTGAACGGACTCTGGCCGATCAGCATTTCGTACAGCAACACGCCGAAAGACCACCAGTCTACCGTCTGGTTGTATTTTAGTCCTTTGATTATCTGTCAATCATTATTAATCAAATGAAAATTTACACATAAACAGACACGACCAATTAAAGTTTATTCAAAAATATATATTCTATTTTAATTTATGACTCTTATGACCCCACCAAAATCTTTTCAAACGATGTTGCGCCCAAAATGAACTCTGTCTAGGACTGTGCCTATAGCTTCTGTAACGTTATTCTTTATTCAACTTACTTATGTATCTTTCACTTTATCTGTGGTTCACAAAAGACCTAATTTTTCCTATCTTAAATATGCAGTGGTTGTCCGTCAACCAACGCAATTTTGTGTTAGAAGTGGTCTGGTTAGGGCTAATTTTGAAACAGCGTAGATAAAACTCGTCTACTGTGTTATGTTAATATCAGTGGCGGCGCGAGACTTAAACTTAACGTAGGCAAGGTGAGGTACATTTCGCGAGACCTGATATAAGGCGGGCAATTTTTTTGAAACTGCACGCGGGATTTGTTAGCTGAGGGCAAACTGTTGATTGCCTACATGGTCATAATAATACGAGTATGTCATGGATTTATTCAAGGCGCGAGGGCCTTTGTAACGCCAGGGGGCCGACAGCCTAACTCAAATGCTTTTCGTTAAGCTTTCGATTATTACAACATCTTACCAGTTTTAGGCGGTCGGCCCCTAGGTCACTTTATGTTTTATATCACCTTTTTCAAACGTCTTGTAAATGTATACCTACAGAAATATTGTTTCTCAGAATATGCCGACTCAAGAGCAACTTTCTAATTTATAATTTGACCTTACTCTGTCTCTTTCCCCTTGCCGAAATCTGATACTGATTTAAAGTAGGTACCTACTGTGTTAATGTACCTAACTACCTATATTATCTGCTACCATTTAAATGTGTTATTTCAATCCTAAATATATGTTCAATAAATTGGTTCATTACGATTAACTTTTTTTTTATGTAATGGAAGTGGCAAACAAGCATGCAGTTCACATTGATGTTAAGTGATGACTGCAGCCTATAGACACCCACACAAAGACCAAGGTCAAAATGCAGATGCCTTACCACTTCTTAGGCCTAAGATGTTAGGTCTCTGTGCCGGAAATTACAGGGCCGTCATCTGATCGAAACACGATAGTGCTGAACACTACCATTTAGCGGCTAGTATATTAGGTAATGCGGTGGTACCTACGCCCGCGAGCTCCGTCACTGGAGCTCTACCACCAGTGGACCTACTAAAAATATTAAATTAAGAAATAAATTAGGTATCTACCTCAGGTGCCATATAGTCGGGGGTTCCGCAGAATGTGTCTGCGGTTTTGTCCAAGTATATTTGTAACTTGCACATGCCAAAGTCTGCGATCCGCACGTGCCCATCGAAGTCCAACAAAATGTTGTCAAGTTTTAAATCTCTGAAAGTAACGAACAACATAACAAAACGTAATTTAAGCTCATCATATTAAGTAGTGTTGATTTTGTTTCATGAACATTTTGGAAATGTTATAGGAGTAGCTGCTCAACATGAATAGAGAGAAGCTGAAGTATCTATCCAAAGAGTACGGACTTCCTGCTCTATGTTGGATATTTTCTTACTCGTTTACATAACAAGAGGTGCGATGGTAAGTACTCCTAATGCCTTACTGCCTTGCCACACACTCAGTCTTACCTGGACAAATTGGCTTGTGTAGGCTAGCGTACGGGACGGCAAAATTGTAGCTCACTCCATAATGGTCCTAAATTTGGAATAGTCAAAACTGCACAGTCGGACTGCGCAGTCAAGACGAAGGAGTTTAAAACAGACAATACGGTGGGCTTCCAAAATACGCTCGAACGACACACATTAGACGTCGTTCCCGGTTAGAAGGCCACCCTACGTCAAATCACGTTTATGACCTACTTAATTCTATAAAAAAAACATTTAAAATTTTACCTGTACACAATTCCTCTCTTGTGTAGGAATTTCAATCCAGATACAATCTCGGCGGCATAGAATCGTGCTCGTACTTCTGGGAACCGACCACTTTGCTGAATGTGGAACATCAAGTCACCGCCGTTCAGGTACTCCATCACAAAGAATAGGTGAGACTGTGTTGAACAATAATAAAAAACAAAATAAGTCGGCATCATCTTAAAGCGGTGATTGGAGAATTACGGAAAGTTGACTAAAACCGGTCAAGTGCGTGTCGGGCCACGCGCAGTGTATGGTTCCGTAGTTTTTAGGTTTGATTAATGCAATGAAAAAAAATATATATTCTATGGAGTTGTTCAAAAATTTCGAGTATTACATTTGGTTGGCTATTACTCGCAAACTAGTAAAGCCAACTTAAGTGTGATAGTTCTCCTTTTAATTTCGTTATATGTGGCTACTATTGCCGTAACGTTTGAATTTCTAACAACAACCGTTTAGTTGGTACAGAGGGGGACACTTGACTCCATCGAGTGGTTCTGTTGTCGCTGCTTGACTCTAACGAATATTGGCACTTTAAAGCTTAATAAGTCACGAACAGTTAACTAAATGATATTAGCACACCCTTAACATTTTTGAAAGGCCTATCCAACGATATCCCACACTATATAAAAACGAAAAATAAAAAAATATATCCGCACGTTACATATAACCTAAATAATGTAATTTTTCATGGTTTTATTCTAACACTTTGTCGGCGTGTAAGGAAGGCTGATTCGTCTGTGGTGTATACTTGTGCCAAATTTCAAGTCTCTAGTACCAATAGTAATAGTAATAATACCAGTAGTAATAGTTTTTGCGCTAAACCGCGGACGGACAGACAGACAGACGGACTTGGCGAAACTATAAGGGTTCCTTGTTTACTACGGAACCCTAAAAAGTGGGTAGAAATCGTCTTCAGTCTCGTCTCAGTCGTCCTAACTCATCATCACTTTAGCCGAAATACGTCCACAGCTGGACAAAAACCTTCCCCAATACACGTGTTGTGGTCATTTTGGGGAGAAACCTTACAACCGAGTAAGGTTTCATACCTCAATCACGATCAAGACCTCAATTTGATACCATAGGTAGGTACTTAGTACCTATTAAATTCCTGTCAAATGAGTGGTTTTGAGTTTGAGCTTAGTTACCTATTGATTTTAAACAGCTATTTACATATGAAAATAATACGATCATAGGTATATATGACTATCGGTTGCCAAATGGTAGTGTTCAGCACTATCGTGTTCCGGTTAGATGGTAATATATGGCCACGTAATAACTATCACAAGACATAACAACTTAGGTCTCAGATGTGGCAACGCATCTGCGTTTTAATTTCTGATTTTGTGTAGAGGTTTATAGACTGGAGGTTCATGACGTAGGTAACATCCACGTGAACTACCTGATTGTGTATTACCTTCGTTAGATAAAAAGAGTCCATTCACGTGTTGTGGCTGTGGTTGGTGTGAAACACGCCTTACGTTGAGTGTACAAAACTTGATATCAGTTGCCCATCACGAATTATTTAGATTATAAGTTTAACCTAACTCACATCAGTTTGAAACGTTGCAAACAAGTGACAGAGGTATGGATGATTGGTTCCCAGAGCGAGAACTTTCCTCTCAATCAATGTGCACTCTACGTCGTCGTCTTCCAACACTACGTCTTTCTTCAAACACTTCACTGCGTAATAATATTCAGTGTCACGTAGCTCAGCTAGTAGGACCTGAAAACAAAAGAAAATTATACTGTACTTTTTTTAATGGCTCATCTCGAGACTTCACCAGGCAAATACCTAAAAAGGCTTAAGGTAAATTTTATGAATAGGTGGCAATTTTTAGTGGTTGTAGAGATCCAGTTAGTCGAAGGCAAAACATCTCTGGATTAGCTAACTACAATGTGGTACTGAATGTTATCACGTATGTCCAGGTTCTTCTGGTGGTAGAGTTCCAGTGAAGAGGGACATTTCTGCTTGCGCTATCATGCACTTAGAGGATAGCAACCCACTGTGGAATCATTTCGTTATATAAACGGCCAAATTTTGTTTAGTAACCTAGTGGAAATATATTCTCTAGATTATAAATATGTATAAAAAATAGGTTTGCGGCATATCATGGATGAACGAAATGATTTTGCAGTGGGATCCTAACCTATTAATCCGGTTGTCGCTAAATAGTTGCGCTAATGTGTTCAGGTCTGATGGTAATGTAAGGCTCCGATGTTTCTGGTAAGGAAGCATAACAATTTAACCTTCATGGATTCAACCCACTTTCATGACAAAAAAATATCGCCCTAGAGCTCCAGAAATAAAGCGCGAGGGTTAAACATACCCACCGCTGAGCTTAGCTACTGTCCGCTGCTAAAAGCACAGTATAGATACACAGTATACATTCATATGTGTACTGTGCTAAAAGTTTTTGTATGTTATATGTTCGATATTATATAGGTATATATAATATCGAAGCTTTCAAATTTTTCCTCTACTTATGTTGATCTCAAACTTAGATTTTTTTTTTCATTTTTAAACTAATTAGACTTGATTAGAGAACATGATTATTTCACTTACCTTTAGTTTGCGGTTTTTATGTATTGTAAAATTGTTAATTAATCATGCAGTAATATACATATATCAAGTAGGTACCTATCATAAAAGGTAACAAGTAACCTCATATTTTTACTTCAGGGGAAGTCTATGTTATATATTTAGGTACGTACGTGTTTACCTACCGATCATCACAAGATCTCACATTTCTTAGGTAAATTTGCATCAAACGTTTAAATTTATAGTTCAGGAAACGCGTGTGACGGGTGTACGACGTACCTAGTTTTCATTTCAAATAATAAATTATAGCTTTCTCCGTGTTCTTGGCCCGACGTCAAAGGCAATTGGGCCAATTGCGACACCCGGAAAGTTTCTTTACAAGTCTAATTTGAATGATTTAATAAAATGTAAAATAAATGAAGTGTCAGCGACCCCGTTCTACAGATGAATGAACGAGGGTTGAGTGTTGAATGTCAAATCAATTACGATTTTATTTATAGGTATTGTAACAAATATATTTAATTGTGTTTTTTTGCGGTCGCGCATCGTTTTTGTCATTACGAGACTGGGTGATTGTACCTAAATGTGCGAGGGAGAAATTGTAAAAAAAAAAAATATTGAGTTCACGCGAACGCCGCGCCGTGGGCAAGTTAGGTAAATGTAAATAAATATTTTATAGTTACTTAGTATGAAATATAAAGATGAGTACGTGCTATTTTATATTATGACTTTTGGTGGACTGCCCACGGCAAATCCGTTGCAACATATGGATAGACTAACTATTTCATTAAAAATAATTATAAGCCGTAAAAGTGACTAAGTATGTATGTACTCGTAGTTTTGATAATATAAGTAGGTTCGTACCTACATATAATAAAGGAAAGAAAATACATAATAATATAATACAGGTAAATTCTATTGAAAATCTTTAGGCTCAATATGAAAAAAATATCCACTACAACAAGCCATTCGTATATTGTGAAGCTAAAATTTGCTTCAAGCCAAAATAATTTAGATCACCATTATCGTTGAATGGATCCTATGGATTTTAATGAAGAAGAACCTACCGTAGGTATTTCTCGAAGGGGTAGGCTGAGGTAAATACGTGCAATCAAATATACCTACCAATTACCTACGTTTTGTCACCATGCAATGAGCCTATTGACCACTTCGGGCATATTACTAAACTCCGAGAGTGGCACTGAGCAATAATCGAAATACCAATAGCTTTTACTTCTCGATCCGCGGAACCAGGACCCCAGCGTAGCAGAAGTGTGCATGAAGTATATAGATATTAAAATATCGCTTAACACTCACGTGGTATAGAGTGGTTTACGTATCTGTGATGTCAATACCGAAAATAGAGCGTGTAAATCCAATAACCACTACGAATACTACATGGCAGGTGAACCGGAGCGGCTGCAAGTGGCAAAGTGCCACCACACGACACCTGTCACCGGGTGGGGTTATGGTCACAGCCGTCATAGGGGATTAGGTACCTTTAGTGCATAATTGATTTGTTCTGTAGAAGTTTCATATATTGGAGTAAGGAACAGGAAAGGTATCATGACGTTTACTTCAATTCAGACGTCCACTACCTGACATGCCTTCCCCAAAGATACCCACAACAAAGCGGCTGCAAGTGGCAAAGTGTCACCACACGACACCTGTCACCGGGTGGGGTTATGGTCACAGCCGTCATAGGGGATTAGGTACCTTTAGTGCATAATTGATTTGTTCTGTAGAAGTTTCATATACTGGAGTAAGGAACAGGAAAGGTATCATGACGTTTATTTCAATTCAGACGTCCACTATCTGACATGCCTTCCCCAAAGATACTCACAACAATATTGTACGTCATTAGGGAAAATTAAATCCCATAATCGCCGCGCTTGGCATGCGGATTAGCCTTGGCAGTTTTATCGCGGGACGCTTCACCACTACACTGAAGGGAGAATTTTTCTCCATTAGTGGGCGAGGTCCACGTCCCGATACCATAATGATGATGTTAGAGACATTCTAAACAAAACCAAGAGGTGCGAATCCAGATATACTTAGGGCATTGCGAGGCGCAGAGGCCTAAGTAGTTGAGACTGCAAAAAAAGTTTCAGGTACGTTACTTTGGTCAGAAAGGTACCTTTGTGATAGTTAGAGTTTTTCTAAAAGTTTTTATTTTTTAATATATTATTAGGGATGTCCTCAATCGTCAATACCTACTCATGTCGGGTCCAGGCAAATCAATATCAATTAATTTCCCTGGACATGCCTAAAAAAACAACACTGAATCGGCGAATCCTGGGTGAGTGGGTGGTATGAATGCATGTGTACAGTTACTCTTCCCCTTTTCAAAGATGTAGCTGCCACCGTCGGGTTATGGATTTATATGTAAGTATCAGACTCATTGTATACAGACCTATGTATTTACATTGGTTACATAATATCACAGCTGACTAATAATAAATTCATGCTAATTTCTCAATATCATAATTCAGCTTGGCATCAAAGATTTGTTTAAAATTATTTACTTTCGGCAAAAGTTTTTAAGACCTGGCTAAACGAAAAGCAATGTTATAGAGCTGTTTGAAAGACAAGTCATTTATTCTTATAATAAATGAAATCAGTATTTGTCGTACAATCTAGTTTATGAAATAAAATGTTCTGGATTTAAAACGTCCTCAAGTTGTGCTACTAGTCTAATTTTACAAACTCAAATTTGAATCCCAAGAAACGAATAGACTACCTATAAACATTACGAGGTACACTTATTAGAAGTCAATGTGACCGAAATCGTGATCTATTCCTATTTTAAATCACTTTGACTATATCGTTTACACAAAGCATTTCTTTATTTCAACGTCTTTCAAATTGAGGTCGGAATTAAAATGTTCTTTTATAATTTTAACGTCAAATATTTTGTAGTAATCGTCCTTCTTTAGCGAAACATCTAGGCTGCATTAGTATAAATGATCTGTAAGTAGTGTTTCATTAAGTTCATTGTACTCGTGGACTCTATATAAATATAATTTGACATTTTCTCGGTCTCGGAAGCCCGACGTAATACTCGTATGTTAACGGTATATTTATCATCGGTCATGGCTCGTTCGGATGCCACAAATGAGACGAATTTAATTTGGTTTGTTGAGGAAACGAAGCAGTGAAATAGCATGAAGTCATTTCTGTTCATGTATCTCGTGAAAACAGATTGATAACTGGCATTTTGTTGTTACACACATCATAGAGTGTTGGAATAGTATTCGAACCTAGAATCTTATAGGTACATAATATACTTATTGTCGTTGTAAAATTATGATAAGTTAGTGGCAATTTTTTTCAACAGTTACTTTTTTATGTATTGAAGGTAGAAAACAAGCATTCAGTTCAAATTACTGCAGCCTTTAGACACCCACTCAAAGACCAGAGTTCAAAATGCCGATGCGTTACCACCCCTGAGACCTTAGTTGTCATGTTTCTGTGATAGTTATTACGTAGGTACTGAAAGAATGGGTACCTATTTTCTATTTTATACGAATTCAACTATTAGGTACTATCGTGGCTATGTGAATTATAATTTCGGAAACCCTTCTACGTTAAGTATCATAAAAAGTTATGGTCAATATGCTCTCAAAATATGACTTGTATTACGTGAAAAGTGTGAAAACGTAACTGTATATAAATACCGCGAAAATTATATAACCTGTTGAAAAACTTAATGTTCTCTGTGACCCAAATTTAATATTTTTATGTGACTATAAGTACACTCTCCGTGACAGGTACCTCCACATTATTCTTAATATTGTCAGTTCTTAGAATACGAATATTATATTTATTTATTCGGAGACTTTCATTAGTCATTGTGTTAGGAAAAAAGGTGGGTGGACCTGCCAACTACGTACGGTCATCTTGATTGCACTGCTCTCTAAAGCTGTGTGGTGTTGTCGATTGGGTCGATGTCTCTATGTAAGATACGGTCAAGAGCGTTTCAATCGGCCAATTATTATAACTACTAAATACTTATAGGGATAGTTCAAAGCGTATTCCAGCAGGACAGGTGTAATTTTATTGTCCTCCTCGTGACCTGTTTTTCATTCATTAGAAAAAAAGATTCCTGTCATTAAATAGAGTATTGTTTTCCTTTCACAAGTGAAAAGTAATTCAGTGTTTTATTAGATAATAAAATATCAGCGGAAAATCTAATCAGCCATTATAGGCCTACTAGATATCAACCACACTCCTTAACTCCGTTATTTACTTATATCTTCCTTTAATTTTAACTTCTATATCCTTTCGTATTCGCAGTACATGTACATGACACAATTAGTAAGAAGCGGCTCTTTCCTCTGGCAGCATTGTAGATGATAATACTCCGCTGGCGTAGTCGATGTTATAGCAATTACTCAATTGCCTAGCACAGTGGTTCTCAAACTTTTTAAATGACGGAACCCTGTTGGGACTCAAAGTACTTGATGGAACCCTACAATAAAAACAATTGTTTTTATAAGTGTATTTTTTATTAATCAGCATAATAAAAGTACAATTTAACAGTTACTAATTATCATTTACTTCACCACTTGGCAAGGACTATAATAGAAAACATTAAAAAAGAAAAAATCGAACTAGTGGGAGGTATGAAACTGTTTTTTATTTTTCATCAATTGGTTGATATCAGGTTTGATGGAAGAAAGTTGGAGTCTCATATCAGCTTCGGCGTCCAGTCTATTGCGATATTTTTTTTCGTGGCTGCGTAGGTAGAGAATCCTGTTTCGCACAAATATGTAGTTGGGAACGGGAGAAGAATATCCAGAGCCATTTGGCCAAGCATTGCATGTTCATCTTGGATTCTGCACCAAAAATCATTGAGAGGCGTCGTTTTGAACAGTGAATCCATACTTGTGTCTGATGACATTTCTAAAAGAGATTCATATATCTCGTTTGGCATGTTTTCAGCCTTTTCCAAATTGGGTAAAAAAGGATTATGAATCCACGAATTCACTTTAATTTTTGTATTGTGTTCTTTGGGAAAATACTTTTCAAAAGTTGCGCGCATCGAACTGAGATATTGGACCAATACTTCAAACACGTCATAATCTTCAAACATTTCTGAGTCGTTTTCGCTTACAAACTCACTGAGTAACGGAAAACTTTCTATTTCTTTCTTACCAATGCAAATGATACAAAAATCTAATTTTCTTTTAAAAGCACTTATTTTATTATAGGCCTGAAACACTGTTGTCTGTTTACCTTGCAACGATAAATTAAATGCGTTAAGTTTTTGAAAGATATCCGCCATAAAAGACAATAAAAATAAAAATTGTGTACGTACATATTTAGGTAAAACTATGACACATTGTAAGTTTTGTTGTCACGTGGGGGAGGGTACGCGTCATTCCACAGACCGGCAAACTTAGAGCGAACGGGTTGTACAAGTATAAAATTGTTGACACCAAACTTATGAGATATTGTACCAGCTATTGTAACACATGTTTCTACAAATACAAATAAATAAATAAATAACGTTCATAGCGTTTTGTGCGGCCGCGGAGCGACCAGAGACAGGTGTTTTGATTATTTTTTTCTAAATTCTTGCGGAACCCCGACAGAGGTATCACGGAACCTCAGGGTTCCGCGGAACACACTTAGAGTATAGCTGGCCTAGCATATCCAATATAATGGTAAATAATAGAGCTGTAATAAACTTAATAACGATGCAACTAGGACTCTGCCACCAATTTTTATAATCGTCACGACAAATTACGTCTTCATTGCCATTTGTTTACGTATTCAGCCACGGAATGCGACCTCATATCACATCAAAGTCATTCAAATACCGTTTATTTGCTAAAGTACCCTGTTTGTCACAGGTAGTTTATAGACTCGTCTCTCGTCGACCCAATACTCATATTCGATATTCGTCTCATGTCAACATACACGCTCTAATGTATATTTGTAGACGAAAGCCAGTTTTTTTTCTTGGCAAATTTTCTTGTTTTATTTCTTGCGAATTTATTTTTGTAGACGTGGTCACATATATTCGCATTTTAATTGTTAGAAAGAATTTTCGTGACATTACCAAATAACGTCGACATATTTTGCAAGTCAAATTACCTCTAAATTTAATCTAAGTATTTTTTAAATGGCTCCGATATTACATACCTACTTTCGTATATAATATGGTATCCAGTCCAAAATAAATCTAGTCTCATTATATACTTAATATGTGGGTAGAACATACTTAGACTACAATACAGTGCCAATCGATTCACGTGCGATACCTAATTAATTACTCATCGAATTCATGCGTATCTTGTAAGTATAATTAATTTATGTATGGGTTATTAAATGGGTAGAATCTAAATGTGTTTCTTTTTAAGTATGTAGAGATGATAAAATCACTTCATCGACTTTTCATTACACCTCTTCACAAAACTTCACGCGAAAGGAAAAAAACAATAGGTAATACCTATTGGACAATACTTTCAAACATATTCTTAATAAGGACAAAAACAAAACGAAATACAAAAACATCGATAGTTAGGAAAATCGATTTCGTCAAATCTACATTTCAAAGCCAAAGTCAGGAAAAGTGTGTCAAGTTAGCACAATTTTCTGCTTTATTTTTAACTACCAATCGATAAATAATGTATATATTAATTTATAATACAATAAACTTATCCCCTTATTCATAAACGTACATTAGATACGTTTTAGCTATACAATGCTTTGTCAGTTGCATTGTCAAATGTGCAGGATAGAAAAGGACAAAGGAGAGATTAGCAACATTTTAGCTAAAATACATTTATGAATAAGGGAGTTATTATAAATAATTGTATTTTGATGAAACTATGGTACCGGAGTCGGACTTTGATCTCTACATTTCAGTTGGTCTATTCTATCAATATACAATATTTACAACCTTAACAGACCCGCATATCGTGGTTAGTTCGTAGATGATATTGATTGGGTACTCGTATATTATAAAATTTGTGAGTATGGGCGTTGTCATCGCGTTAGGATTTTAGGATACTTTTATTCATAAATATATTTTTGTTAAAATGTTGCTAATCACTCTTTTGTCTTCGTCTATCCAGCGCAATTGACAATACAACGAATACAGACAAAGAAAATTCGTTTGTGAATAAGGCTGATCTTTCTAGACGACCTGCATTCCGACTGAAGATTTGCTGTGTGAATACAGTTAGTACGACTGTAATAAAACTACAAATTAACTGTGCAGCCCAATTGCAGTCAGCGTGCAGTTGTCGCTGGAATTGTACCTACGTCAACTGGACTTTTGGAAATCAGTTGGAATGAAACTGGTCCGAAAATCATACAGGTAATATATGATGATAATAATTAATAGTCTGCATTAGTTCTAAAATATATTCTAGTCCCTATACTAGTTAGTATCATCTTTTTATTTATTTCTTTTTTAATGGAGAGATTGAAGAATAATACAATAATGATATCAAAAAGAAATTGTTTTACCAAAAACAGTTTCTTTTTGATATTATTATTGTTCATTCATTACAAATTTTGAAGCGCGCATGGCCCGGCGGCTGTTGTAGATCATAAGCGATGTACTCGGTTAAGCACTACGGGCGCGGTCGGGTAGTGTGATGGGTGACCGCTAGTGGCAAATTAAAATGCGCGTTTCCGTGCTTCGGAGGGCACGTTAAGTCGTCGGTCTCGGTTGCTATCGATAGACAGCAGTCGTTAAACCTTGTCGGAGGCCTTTTGGACGGTTTGAAAACATCCGACAGCGGATTGGCCACTAACCCACCCACCTCCACCAATCCGCATTGGAGCAGCGTGGTGGAGTAAGCTCCAGGCCTGCCTCAAAAAGGGGAGAGACTCGTGCCCAGCAGTGGGACGTAAAATGGGTTGCCATTATTATTATATTATTATTACCTACATATTTTGGTTTTATTAATTTCACGATGCATAAGTCCCCTTCTGAGGCCTAATTAAATGAAATATGTATATGAATAACCTGAAATTAAATCGTCGTTTTTATCCGTCATAATGGAAATAAGAGAATACCTATATATCTGTAACAAGATTAACAAGACGTACCTATAGCTTTGTTTCGCTTTTGTCCTTAATGATTACAATGCAAATTATCTTGCTGTTTACATCACACTAGTTTTAAACTGAACTCACGTCGGCAATCTGGCACTCAACTGTCGACTTACAACTGGGTCAGCTTCAGCACTGATGTTACACAAAAGCAATATTTGTAGCCAAGCGATGATTGTAAATAGCTAACTTTCAAATATTACACGCATGTATCGTGTACCCGTTTGACATATTATCTTAGACCGTGAAGTCTAGGGGCAAGATTCACAGACCGCACTACGGCTTTACTTTGACTTAAGGCGACATTCACAGAGCGCACTTCGACTTTACTTTGACTTAAGGCAACATTCTCAGAGCGCACTACGACTTTACTTTGATTAAAGGTGACATTCACATTTTTCATGATTTACCTTGGAAAACCATCTTTGCTATCAAAACGAGTTCGCCTCGTCTGTGCAACAATATATGTGTAAGCTTTGAAAGTCGTAGTGCAGTCTATAAATCTTGCCTGAGATCAATCCACCTTTTATGAGTAAGATCTTCCACAAATCTATACACATATGTTTATTATAAAAAGAAAACTTTTGTATTTTTGTATGTTCAAACCGAATAAACTCGAAAACATCCGAACAGATTTTAAAATTCTTCTTTCATGTATAAGATACTAAATTATCACTGCGTGGCGTAGAGCTCTTTTTAAAAAACATCTTGCTCCATTGGGGACAAGCGGACCAAGTGAAACTGCGGCAAACTGCTAGTATTCGTTATACAGAAATAATCCACCCACTAGATGAATTTAATAATGCGTACATTCAAAGCTAGTAGGTGGAAATTGATCTGTTTTTATTGCTACATTGTACTTGCTGTCTCACATTTTATAGGTGCGCCGTCTCTTGAAAGCTAATATAAAATGAAACGAGCGCCAAATATTTTTTAACTAATGTCTAGATTTACAGGTAATTTGCTCACAATTGAAAATTACAGCCTCCATTAAAAATAGTATTGGTTGTGTTTAAGATTATTTTTGATAAGCCAAATAAAATAGCTTAGGTACACATGATGTGCGGTACTTGTAAAGGTATAATTAAGGCACGATAATGGTGTCCAGATTATTACAAACATTACTCAAAAGAAAGATAAATGTTCAACAAATAAAAAAGCAATTTGACGACCCGGTTAGTCCAGCGGTGTGAGACGACCGTTTGATTCTAAATTCGCGGGGATCGAACCCGCTACGGGTTCGATCCCCGCACCGGGACAAATATTTGTATGGCCGACAGATATTTGTTTCGGGTCTGGGTGTTTATGTATGTGTGTACTCGTACAACGGCACCCACGATATAGGTTTACCTATACCTAGTGTGGGGCTGTGAGTGTAAGCGTATTTATTTATTTATTTATAATCATATTGGTATAGGAAGTTCCAAATTACACATGTTTACATTGATGCGCATCATATAGATCTACGCTCAATGATACTTATATGAGAGAATGTTTTCATTCTTCATTATTTTTGTAAACGATAATAGCGAACGTAAAACCACGCATGCCTATCGAACTTGTGACTAGGTGTGACAGATTTAAAATCGTATTTTTAGCGTGCTTAAAATATGTTACAAAAACAATTATTCATTGCTACTACTATAGTCTTGTTGTTCTGAATTTCAGCATTATTATGGAGTATTTAGCGGTTTTTCCAGAATATATTAAAACAACAACGCCGAATGAAAGAGTTCTTAATAGACTCGGATAATGGACGAATAAAAATATAAGAAATGTTGGTACCTGAAATCTCTACATAACTACGAAACTCTATATATTCCAACTTGCTGTAGAAAATTGGCGAAGTCTTTGTTTTGTTGATATGAACGCGGACGTGTCGTTTATTTTTAATCAGGCGCATTGCATAAGACAGAATTTTATTGTTTATTTGTAGAGTGTAAAAGCTATAGTTATGAAGACATTAATTTAGCGGAGTGGCATGTAGATACTTATTTTTCTCACCGAAATTAGTTGGACTTGAGTGTAAGATAGATTTAATAATACAACATGGTAAGTTACTCACCTTTCCAAAGCTCCCTTTTCCCAACACTTTAATGAACTGGAAATCCTCAATGGCGTATTTCCTGAAGCGTGGGATAGACCGCGCAGGTGGGGTGAACCGTCCTGTCTTTCTGAAGAGTCCATACGCCGTTGATTGTTCTGTGGATAATTTATACTGTAAATATTCATATATCCATTAAGATTTTGTAGTGATCTATACTAATTAAACATTGTAGTACGTATATTTATGTGTTTTTTCTTAATAATCGATAGCGATTGAGCGAACAGATATAAAGAAAAGACTATAGAACCTATGCATATAATTCTCTACAGTCAATGACATTGTATTTTATCTTTCATTTCAAACAATAATTTTATTTTACAGTATACAAACATGTTGATTAAAAAAGAAATTTTATTACGAAAAGCGCACTTTTAAATAGAATTTCGGTTTTACGTATTTTTTAAGTACGAATTATAATCACAGAAATATAAATAAGCCAATTTGTTGGAGTTTGAAATAATTTCATATCTTAGGAACCTCGTTTTGTAATTCAAATTTAACAATATTGTTGATACAAAATATATGATACATTAGATGAATTGAAATATGTTTTAAACCTACAAATTGTTTATATATATCATAATATTGTATCATAATAACAGAATTTGAAGGTTTACATTAGATATTAATGTTATATCTAATGAATAAGAGATAATATAAACATCGAATGAGTGTGAGAGCAATCAACATGATTGAAACTGATTGCCACGTTCAATATATTGCATTAAACTAGTTACCTACATTATGAGCATGTCGATCTATTACTGTTTGATCGTTCGGCTTAAATAAGTCAATTCATCAAATCCTAAAATATAATGCTCATCATTTTAGCTTCAATGCAAACATTAACTCAAACATTATTCAGCGTAGATCTATATGAAAATGGTGAAATTTCCAATTAAAAAAAAATCTTTATCCGGCCTGAGGTTTGAGTTTGGTATTTAAATCGGGGTTCTGTTGCTCCAGCCTTAATACTAAGCTACCGAGGAAGTATATTCTATTTATTGATTACTGCAAAAAAACTATAACAGAAGTTTATGACTTGATATATGTTCTGAATAATAATATATATTTTATAATATATTTTTGTTTTACAATCATCTTGTAAAACAAAAATAGTCCAGAAAGACACTTTTTTAATTTAATTCGTCATGTCAGCTTAAACCAATTAAACCGTCAATTATACATAATCAGGTGTCAGTCAAAAATGTTTGCTATTGTCTTATGTACAAAGAAAATGTTTTAAAATCGTGAATAAAGTGAATAAACTGAACAATTGAACAAATATGTCGGTTTCATAATTTGTAAACATGCGACAGGTGAACATGAAAAACAAATTTCATGGAAACGTACGACGCTACGGAGCTAATAAATAACAATTATTATCAAAATACATTTTTCAAATGTAACCTACGTCAGGTATTTATTACTATTTATTAAGGAATTATGCATTCTAAAATACGTGTAAAATTTGTGTTCTCTTTGATCCTCTTTGAACCATAATGTTATTTGCGGTGTAGCATTAAACAGCATGAAAAAATAATATAAGTAATAATTAACATATGAACATATCGAGTCACAAGACTCGCAAGTATACTATCCAGTACTACTGGATCTAATAACTCATTCGTTTTTTTATAATGCCATGGAATTCGAGCAGAAAGTATCTACTACACGTTCTTGGTAAGTGAATACTGCAACCTGTGTACATTTACATAAAAACCACAAGTTTTAATGCATATGCTTTGACACTCCTGAGGCCTAATATACTAGAAATTGTGGACCCGTCCGTTGAAATCTAGCCTAACGATAGCACTGAATATAGGAGACTAAGTGGAAAATAGATTAGGCAATGCGGTGATGTTTAGAGCCGCAGATCGAAGGGAGAGGATCGTAGTGGCCATGACCCCATCTTCCCCAAAATCAGTCACGGTAATATGTTATTCATTTAAAAACCCGTATCGTATTGCAAATTACCGTATGCAAGTCATACCCCTAAAAGGTCAAAGTAGTAAATACAACAACGCCGGGTGAGCAGCAGCACCCCGTGATATATCCCGTATGACGTGATAATACTACCACCACTGTGATCATCAATTCGTATGCCAAGCATGGTGATTATGGCATATTCGGGAGAATACTGTTGGGGATAACTTAGGGTAGGCCTTTGAATGTCCGTCGCCCAAATGGAGAAAGGTCCCAAGCTGGGTAGCGTGCACGTGTTTCGCACGTAGTGTTGGTTGGAGCCAAAGACCTCAACCTGTGGAGAGCTCGGAGACGAGCAGAGGGTCGCGGATGTGTGCGTAAGCGTTCCCGTATCCTCGCCACTGATATGGTGGACGAGTCGGAACACCGCGGGGTTTTAGTGAGTAGGAGTCTCACACTAGACGGCGGGTCCCATTAGGGTCACCCCGCGTAAAAAAAGGGGTAGGCTTTTGAAGTGTTAACCCTCAAAATCATTGTGATCGCACCTGTTTCGAACTCTGTCACCGGAGTTTTGTTCTACTTCAAACAAATAAAAATATAATCAATATGATATTTGATGGCCAATCTATGACATAATATGAGTGTGACATTATTTGCTACACCGAACGGGGATCACGCGCATCGGTAAAAATATTTAGCTCAGACAGAGCAATATCAAGGTCAGGGGCAATTTTTTTGCAGTTTGATAATAGACTTTCATTATAAAAATATTAAGAGACATAGTTATCGGTGATCGATGATTATTATTGTCTAAAGGTTTATATACAGAAGTCTTGTAACACGTGCACATAGTGTCGTGATGATATAACTGTGATTGGTTTTATGGTGTTTTTTTTTTGTTGCCTGACTTAACAATGTTCAAAATTATTAAATCAAAAAAAAAAATAAATGAGATAAATTCTAATCTCTAATTCTCTAATTTTGTTAATTTTTGAATTTATAAAAAAAAATCCTAACTTCACGCCTGTAATCCTCGAAGGGGTAGGCAGAGGTAAATGCATGCATTCAAGCATACATGCAAACACCCACGACTCGCCGGTTACGTTTTGGCCCATGTAACAGGTGGCGAACCTGTTGCCATCTCCGGGCACATTACCAAACTCCGAGGTACTGGGAAACTTCCAGAAAATGGAAAAATCCCAATAGAAGCAGAGATAAAGGATTTTAAACCGATATCTCTGATAGTCCCCGACCCGGGAATCGAATCCAGGACCTCCAGCGTAATAGTAGTGGCCTGTTACCACTACGCTACTGAGGCAGTTATTTTTTTTTTCCGTTTGAATTTATAACTTCTAATAAATATTATAAGTTCGCGATTGACTATTTTGTTTATCAATTCACATATCACCATTTTAATCACGGATTTAGAATTCCCAAAAATTCATGGATTTTTGGGAATTCTTATTCTTTTAGTTTGAGCGATGAAACCATACCATACTCGTATATTCACATCATTCGTTATTATGACTATTGATCTCATAAAGGATTCTTTAAAATTATATATATTATGTATTTAATGTCGAATCAACAAATGAAACTGAAAAACATAGATTATGAAAAACTTTGTATCTTGTGTAGGTATTATTTTAGTAATCTCTATACTCTTTGTTATCAATTTCTGAAAGGCGAAAAGAGACATTGTACTGATGTACTTACCTACATTAGTATATTATATTAAGTTTGATCTCAGTGTTCTTCTTGATAATAATTTTTATAGTTTGTAAATTGACATGTATATTAATTGTTATTCGTTGTAATTTATTTGTTTTAGACGTTTCATAAGACGTGCTTGTCATCTTTATTATGAAAAAATAAATTTCTGATTCTGATTCGGCTAGTTTAGTTTAGTGCTAATATTTTATATTGATGACAGAAATTACTTTCGGCGATAAAAGCATTTACACATACTACAATATCAAAATTAGCAACAACCCACGAGAGCTTTCATGAGCACATTTCGATTTAGCCATATAGTTTACTACGCGTAGGTACGTCGTAGCATTATACGTAGCACTCGTGTAGAATTTACGAATTTTCGTAGAGCATGTAATCCACTAATAAAATACACTTGTAGACCCATTTTTATTACGAATTGTTATGCTCATTCAAGTATGTAAAGTTCTCGAATTTTATATGTTCGCCAAGATACAACTTTCCGTATCACCGTTTGCGCCCGGTCGGAACTTAAATAGAATAAAGCACTCGCTTGCTCGAGTGAATAATTATAACAATTAGTATATTTGGCATGGCTCGTGCCTGTCCAGCGTCTGACCATATGCACAATGAATGATCAATTCTAATTAAACTGCTATCGTGATTTATATCCGTTTAATTTGTTAACGGAATTTGAATTACGGAGATTTAATAGGGACGTTGGTCTTAAGATGATGTGTATGATATTTGATAATGATTATGTAAGTACATAGGTACTTATTAATAGTTTATGTTTTGAACAACAGGCAATTGACTTTACAGTGCGACGCATGATGAAGTGTAATCCCGAAAAGAGGTAAAACTAGACCGCAATCTATCGACAAAAACAAAATTTAAAAAAATATTTCTAATCCTATATCTTGTAAAAAGCCACGTAGGTAAGTATCTCAGAATTCGCGTAAAACGAGGTAGCGTAAGTCGAGATATTACTAGGTAGTTCGAGGTATTACGAGGTACTCTATCCCGCGTCATAATGTAGTTTAAAAGAGTATCTTTCACGTATTAATATTTTTACTATATAACCACAAACAGGAAAAACACAGCAGGCAGATTAATACCTTGCGATGTAGTGATAAATATGACACATTGTTGTTCATTAGCTGTTTATCAACTGATCATCTCTTCAATATGTCATCAACACAAATTTCGTCACAGCACGCTTGAAGTAGCGGTAGTCTAATAATAAAATGCAACAAACAAAACATTTGTCATTTTGCCATCATATTTATTATTATGGTGTATCTTTGTCTTGTGTATTCAGGTAGTTTATCAGTATCAATCATGTTTCTTACAATTCACTGCCAGCCTTTGAAAAAGGTGAAAAAAACGTGTTTTTTTTGTTTATGGATTTGTGTAAATATTTTTCATGTCCGTGAAATTTCAAGAAACATGCCACATCATTTAATTCTTGTAACTGACGGCCATCTGGCTCAGTTTCATTTATCACACGATTTAAATCGAAGTTTTCTAATTAAAAACAATAGATACCAAGATTTTTACTTTAAAAAATAAAGAATTTTCCTTAATTCGTAAACTAAGAACAGATACGAACAAAATCATATAGATAACTAATAATAAAATAGCTATATCTACCATAAGGCGAAGTTACGTTTACTGAATTGAAGATGTGTAAAGATTGTTTTAGTGAATTGATTTTCATGATTTATCTATTTTAGGATTCCGCAGCCAAAAAGCAAAACAACGAAAACGGTCCGTTACACTTGGTCGCTTTTTAATCTAAATATTTTACTGGTGGTAGAGCTCCAGTGATGGAGCTTGAGGGCGTAGGGACCAACGCATTACTATCGTGTTCCGGTTAGATGGTGACGTATGGCCCCGTAATAACTATCACGGAGGCAAAAGATCTTAGTCCTTAGATATTTTTAAAAGAGCCGACTGAGTTTTTCCAGCAAGTTTTTCTCAGATCATATTGGCCTTTGGAACTTTGCCGGTGAATGACAAAGAATGACTCTTTTTCTTTTCTTTTTACTCTTTGTTATCAGTTTGTAAAGGGGAAAAGAGACATTCTACTGAAATACTGTTACATTAGTTTATTACATTTAGTTTTATCTTAGTGATATTCTTGACTTTACATATATTTTTTATCTTGTTTGACATGTATATCAATTGTTATTCGCTTTAATTTATTTTGTTTGTTTTTGACGTGTCATAAGAGGTGCCTGTCACCCTAAATGAATAAATGAGTTTCTGTTTCTGATTCTGATTCTGATTCCTTAGGGGTGGCAACGCATCTGCACTTTGACCTCTGGTTATTGTGTAGATGTCTATAGGCTGCAGTCATCACTTAAAACCCATGTAAATTGCAAGCTTGTTTGCCACCACCATCACATGAAAAAAGCCATTCCTTTTCATGAAATCGGAAAACATTAAAACGAGTAGGTAAGTATATAAGTGTAGTAGTTTGATTTTAATTTGTACTTATTTGTTTTCCCGTAAAATATTCGCATCATTGACTTACCTATCGTAAATCAAATAAAATTATTAAAAGAGGTTGATATTTGAATCTGAATATCTCTACACTCCATTTAATTTTCTAAAAACGATTTTCAGATCATAATATACACGCACATAGACACATAATATTTTTTAACAGAAATTTAGATTTTTTTTTTTTAAATGAAATAAAAGTGGCAAACAAGCATGCAGTTCACATTGATGTTAAGTGATGACTGCAGCCTATAGACACCCACACAATGACCAGATGCAGACACAGGTCAAAATGCAGATGCGCTGCCACTCCTGAGGCATTAGGTGTTATGCCTCTGTCGGAAATTTCAGAGCCGTACATTTCCACCTGACCGGAACACGGTAGTGCTGAACACTACCATTTAGCGGCAAGTATATTAGGTAATGCGGTGGTGCCTACGCCCGCGAGCTCCGTCACTGGAGCTCTACCACCAGTTAGATATGTCATATTAGAGTAATATTCACAACAATTTATCTTTGAACTGATTGTACTATATTTTTAGTTGTAATGCAGTGTGGCACATTAAGAGAATAATGAGATCAGCCAACAGTGATTAAACAGTTGCGCAGTGTTTTGATCTCGAGTCAAGTTCAAGGTGTGATTCCGTAGGATTTCAAAATAAAAATGCGAATACTTTATAATTAGAACAGTTAGTGAATTGTGGCGAAACAGAAACACGAGAAGGTACCAGAATAATAGTACGTAATAATAATGAAAATGGCAACCTATTATACGTCCCACAGCTGGGCACGAGTCTCTCCCCTTTTTTGGGGGGGAGGTCTGGAGCATACTCCACCACGCTGCTCCAATGTGGGTTGGTAGATATACGGGTTAGTGGCCAACCCGCTGTCGGATGTTTTCCAACCACCCATAAGGCCTCCGACAAGGTTTAACGACTGGTATCTATCGATAGCAACCGGGATCGACGGTTTAAGGTGCACTCCGAAGCACGGAAACGCGCATTTTAATTTGACACTAGCGGTCACCCATCACACACTTGACCGCGTCCGTATCGCTAACCAAGTCGATCGCTTACGATCTACACCAGCCGCGGGGCCATGCGCGCTTTAGGTATCAGGTGGGTACCAGAATATGTACAGTCATTCGTGATACATGTAGGTATGTAGGAAGAGGAAAAATATCAAAAGTAAATAATTACGCGGAGCATTACGAGTATATTATATGGATAGCAGATATGCAAATAACTATAAACAAATTTTACATATAATTTTACAGTGAATGACAAGGAATGTCCCATATTTTTTTGTTTAGTCTTATCTTTTTTTTTTTATTTTTAAAGAAATGAAAGAAAAATTTGACTTCAGGCGAGGCTCGAACTCGCGACCTACTGGGAATCTAGTCCAGCCGCTCTTCCAATTGAGCTACTGAAGCCCTGCCCGATTTGTCGAATTTTTCCTTCACATCTATTGCATTGGTTTATGGTACCAGTAGCGCCATCTATTACCAACTATGCTAGTTAGGCAACCGATATAATAGACTTTTCAGTTTATTGAATATCGTAAAGAAGTCGCTTTTACCCTTAATAATTGTTTTATATTATTTCGCATTAACACATGCTTGTGAAATATATTTTTATTTTTAAAGAAATGAAAGAAAAATTTTGACTTCAGGCGAGGCTCGAACTCGCGACCTACTGGGAATCTAGTCCAGCCGCTCTTCCAATTGAGCTACTGAAGCCCTGCCCGATTTGTCGAATTTTTCCTTCACATCTATTGCATTGGTTTATGGTACCAGTAGCGCCATCTATTACCAACTATGCTAGTTAGGCAACCGATATAATAGACTTTTCAGTTTATTGAATATCGTAAAGAAGTCGCTTTTACCCTTAATAATTGTTTTATATTATTTCGCATTAACACATGCTTGTGAAATATATTTTTATTTTTAAAGAAATGAAAGAAAAATTTTGACTTCAGGCGAGGCTCGAACTCGCGACCTACTGGGAATCTAGTCCAGCCGCTCTTCCAATTGAGCTACTGAAGCCCTGCCCGATTTGTCGAATTTTTCCTTCACATCTATTGCATTGGTTTATGGTACCAGTAGCGCCATCTATTACCAACTATGCTAGTTAGGCAACCGATATAATAGACTTTTCAGTTTATTGAATATCGTAAAGAAGTCGCTTTTACCCTTAATAATTGTTTTATATTATTTCGCATTAACACATGCTTGTGAAATATATTTTTATTTTTAAAGAAATGAAAGAAAAATTTGACTTCAGGCGAGGCTCGAACTCGCGACCTACTGGGAATCTAGTCCAGCCGCTCTTCCAATTGAGCTACTGAAGCCCTGCCCGATTTGTCGAATTTTTCCTTCACATCTATTGCATTGGTTTATGGTACCAGTAGCGCCATCTATTACCAACTATGCTAGTTAGGCAACCGATATAATAGACTTTTCAGTTTATTGAATATCGTAAAGAAGTCGCTTTTACCCTTAATAATTGTTTTATATTATTTCGCATTAACACATGCTTGTGAAATATATTTTTATTTTTAAAGAAATGAAAGAAAAATTTGACTTCAGGCGAGGCTCGAACTCGCGACCTACTGGGAATCTAGTCCAGCCGCTCTTCCAATTGAGCTACTGAAGCCCTGCCCGATTTGTCGAATTTTTCCTTCACATCTATTGCATTGGTTTATGGTACCAGTAGCGCCATCTATTACCAACTATGCTAGTTAGGCAACCGATATAATAGACTTTTCAGTTTATTGAATATCGTAAAGAAGTCGCTTTTACCCTTAATAATTGTTTTATATTATTTCGCATTAACACATGCTTGTGAAATATATTTTTATTTTTAAAGAAATGAAAGAAAAATTTGACTTCAGGCGAGGCTCGAACTCGCGACCTACTGGGAATCTAGTCCAGCCGCTCTTCCAATTGAGCTACTGAAGCCCTGCCCGATTTGTCGAATTTTTCCTTCACATCTATTGCATTGGTTTATGGTACCAGTAGCGCCATCTATTACCAACTATGCTAGTTAGGCAACCGATATAATAGACTTTTCAGTTTATTGAATATCGTAAAGAAGTCGCTTTTACCCTTAATAATTGTTTTATATTATTTCGCATTAACACATGCTTGTGAAATATATTTTTATTTTTAAAGAAATGAAAGAAAAATTTGACTTCAGGCGAGGCTCGAACTCGCGACCTACTGGGAATCTAGTCCAGCCGCTCTTCCAATTGAGCTACTGAAGCCCTGCCCGATTTGTCGAATTTTTCCTTCACATCTATTGCATTGGTTTATGGTACCAGTAGCGCCATCTATTACCAACTATGCTAGTTAGGCAACCGATATAATAGACTTTTCAGTTTATTGAATATCGTAAAGAAGTCGCTTTTACCCTTAATAATTGTTTTATATTATTTCGCATTAACACATGCTTGTGAAATATATTTTTATTTTGCGAAATAATATAAAACAATTATTAAGGGTAAAAGCGACTTCTTTACGATATTCAATAAACTGAAAAGTCTATTATATCGGTTGCCTAACTAGCATAGTTGGTAATAGATGGCGCTACTGGTACCATAAACCAATGCAATAGATGTGAAGGAAAAATTCGACAAATCGGGCAGGGCTTCAGTAGCTCAATTGGAAGAGCGGCTGGACTAGATTCCCAGTAGGTCGCGAGTTCGAGCCTCGCCTGAAGTCAAATTTTTCTTTCATTTCTTTAAAAATAAAAATATATTTCACAAGCATGTGTTAATGCGAAATAATATAAAACAATTATTAAGGGTAAAAGCGACTTCTTTACGATATTCAATAAACTGAAAAGTCTATTATATCGGTTGCCTAACTAGCATAGTTGGTAATAGATGGCGCTACTGGTACCATAAACCAATGCAATAGATGTGAAGGAAAAATTCGACAAATCGGGCAGGGCTTCAGTAGCTCAATTGGAAGAGCGGCTGGACTAGATTCCCAGTAGGTCGCGAGTTCGAGCCTCGCCTGAAGTCAAATTTTTCTTTCATTTCTTTAAAAATAAAAATATATTTCACAAGCATGTGTTAATGCGAAATAATATAAAACAATTATTAAGGGTAAAAGCGACTTCTTTACGATATTCAATAAACTGAAAAGTCTATTATATCGGTTGCCTAACTAGCATAGTTGGTAATAGATGGCGCTACTGGTACCATAAACCAATGCAATAGATGTGAAGGAAAAATTCGACAAATCGGGCAGGGCTTCAGTAGCTCAATTGGAAGAGCGGCTGGACTAGATTCCCAGTAGGTCGCGAGTTCGAGCCTCGCCTGAAGTCAAATTTTTCTTTCATTTCTTTAAAAATAAAAATATATTTCACAAGCATGTGTTAATGCGAAATAATATAAAACAATTATTAAGGGTAAAAGCGACTTCTTTACGATATTCAATAAACTGAAAAGTCTATTATATCGGTTGCCTAACTAGCATAGTTGGTAATAGATGGCGCTACTGGTACCATAAACCAATGCAATAGATGTGAAGGAAAAATTCGACAAATCGGGCAGGGCTTCAGTAGCTCAATTGGAAGAGCGGCTGGACTAGATTCCCAGTAGGTCGCGAGTTCGAGCCTCGCCTGAAGTCAAATTTTTCTTTCATTTCTTTAAAAATAAAAATATATTTCACAAGCATGTGTTAATGCGAAATAATATAAAACAATTATTAAGGGTAAAAGCGACTTCTTTACGATATTCAATAAACTGAAAAGTCTATTATATCGGTTGCCTAACTAGCATAGTTGGTAATAGATGGCGCTACTGGTACCATAAACCAATGCAATAGATGTGAAGGAAAAATTCGACAAATCGGGCAGGGCTTCAGTAGCTCAATTGGAAGAGCGGCTGGACTAGATTCCCAGTAGGTCGCGAGTTCGAGCCTCGCCTGAAGTCAAATTTTTCTTTCATTTCTTTAAAAATAAAAATATATTTCACAAGCATGTGTTAATGCGAAATAATATAAAACAATTAGTCTTATCTTGCCGTTTGTAAAAGAGAGTATGGAACATTCTGTTGATACCTATTTTTATTATTAAGTATTTTTGGACTATTATTAATTTATTTACTTTGACATATTAATCAACGTATCAGTTGTTATTCGCTTTAATTTTATATTTGTAATTTGACCTATCACAAGCAAATTCTATTATTTCCAAGTGATTAAATGAATTTTTGAGTTTGAGTTTGAGTTTGACATAGACCTGAAGGCGTATTGTATTACGGTTGACCATCGACCACACAGTTAGCAACACAGCCTAACTAATATACAGAGATAAAGCAGTGCCTTGCTATCTTACACCGTGGAGCTCCATAATTGATGATTACTTTACTAGTGGTGCAGTAAAATGGCAAATTTTTAAGGGACACAGATAATTGCTTGTGTCTATCGCTTGATATTAGATTATAAGTAAAGAGATACGAATAAACAACTTTATTATCCCAGTGACGATTTAAACTTGGTATTACGCAATTAAATTTTATTTTCTAACGTGATAATTAAATGTGAAGTTTATTAGCGTTATTAAATACGTAATAGTTCATACCAAATGGCTTAGCATAATTTATTAAGACAACTTATCGCGTGGCTGTCGGGGCATCTGGAACGCGGAACGCAAAGTGGGCCGAACTGGCACTTCAGTGGTTTCAGAGAAAGTCCTGAAGCGCTTTCAGCATCGATATTAATAGAATGTTTCGAAATACAATTCGCTTTTTGCCAATTGTGCCAGGAAGCACGAATTTATTGCAGCAAACTAAAAGTTCTTCTCAAAATAGATTTTTATTGGGTGGCTTGCTTGTACGAACAGAAATACATCCGCCAAAATAGAACGCTATTTAGATTTCCTATGTAACTTTAAAAGCTTTATGGACGTCTAGAATTAAATCCTTATCTAAGGAGTAGGTATATAAGGAACAAGACTCTAAGAGCGAGATTCACAGACCGCACTACGACTTTACTTCTAGTAAAGTACGCTTAGAAACTGTCAAAACTCATACTTTGCTGACAGTTCTAAGCTTGCTTGGCTCAAAGTAAAGTTGCGGTCTGTGAATCGCACACTTATGGTGAGATTCACAGACCGTACTACGACTTTACTTGATACCTAAAGCGCGCATGGCCCCGCGGCTGGTGTAGATCGTAAGCGATCGACTTGGTTAGCGATACGGGCGCGGTCAAGTGTGTGATGGGTGACCGCTAGTGTCAAATTAAAATGCGCGTTTCCGTGCTTCGGATGGCACCTTAAACCGTCGATCCCGGTTGCTATCGATAGATACCAGTCGTTAAACCTTGTCGGAGGCCTTATGGGTGGTTGGAAAACATCCGACAGCGGGTTGGCCACTAACCCGTATATCCACCAACCCACATTGGAGCAGCGTGGTGGAGTATGCTCCAGACCTCCCCCCCAAAAAAGGGGAGAGACTCGTGCCCAGCAGTGGGACGTATAATGGGTTGCCATTTTCATTATTATAACTATTATTCTGGTACCTTCTCGTGTTTCTGTTTCGCCACAATTCACTAACTGTTCTAATTATAAAGTATTCGCATTTTTATTTTGAAATCTTAAACTAAAAGTTCTTCTCAAAATAGATTTTTATTGGGTGGCTTGTTTGTACGAACAGAAATACATCCGCCAAAATAGAACGCTATTTAGATTTCCTATGTAACTTTAAAAGCTTTATGGACGCCTAGAATTAAATCCTTATCTAAGGAGTAGGTATATAAGGAACAAGACTCTAAGGGCGAAATTCACAGACCGCACTACGACTTTACTTTCGAGCAAAGTACGCTTCGAACTGTCAAAACCCATACATTTCTGACAGTTCTAAGCATACTTTGCTCAAAGTAAAGTAAAGTCTTCGTAAAGTCTACTACTAGTCTACTAGTCTTAGTGAAGTAAAGTCGTAGTTCGGTCTGTGAATCTCACCATAAGTGTGCGATTCACAGACCGCAACTTTACTTTGAGCAAAGTAAGCTTAGAACTGTCAGTAAAGTATGAGTTTTGACAGTTTCTAAGCGTACTTTACTAGAAGTAAAGTCGTAGTGCGGTCTGTGAATCTCACCCTAAGTAAAGGTTAAACGGGTTGCGGATACTATAAACTGCGGATTTGATGAAAATTGAACATAATTGAGGTGTTTGATCTTTAAAATTAGTTACTGTTTGATGAAAATATGAAGTTTGATGAACATAGTCAAATAATTTTCATGGTTTATATATATGGTAATAGGCAATTTACACACAAATTTCATTCGTGTCTACTATTTTACACTCGGTGAATGCACTCCTTCTTAATCCATAAAAAGTTGCTTTGTTGGTTGCCTGTAAAGTTGGTTTACAGCCGATAATTTTACGATATAACGACATAAGAAAACATTAATGAAAAATTGCATACTTTTATACCTACACAAGCCGAATGCATAGGCCGATAGTGCCTCTCAGTCGCTTGTTCCGAGCTCTCTTACACGCTCGGCTTAGACGGAACGTAACACTTTTTCGTGCTTTTCATAGTATAATGAACATATTTTGATAGGCAGTACATGCAAGACGTGTTTGTTTATGTATGAAATTGGATAAAAACAACATTTTATTCGGTAAACAGATAGGTGAAAGTCGACCTAGGTTCGGCTCCGCTATTATCACTTTTCGTTCATCGATTTATAAGAGATTTTCTTGTCAAAAATACCTCAAAAGAAGATACTTACCAATAATTTCATAAAATTGCAGTAAGTACTGATCGCAATACTGTGGTATTGTTTAGTTATACAACATAAATAGATCTAATGCAAATGATGTGTTAATAGCGGCAAAGCAAACGACAATCCACAAGACGCCACAAAACAGCACAGAACGAGATAGAAAGAAGGAGACAGATAACAAAATCGGTGTTTTGTTCTTACCGAGCTCCTGTTCATTGATATCCAAGGACTCAGTTGGGACAGGCGCACTGCCGCAAGAAGTGCCCGGGCTGTCTCCACCTGCACAGTACAACTATGTAACCCAACATAATTAATAAATCAGACCCCACTCTTTGATGTTACCATTACAGTATGATATGTGTAAAATTTATGTATTTTATATATCTTTAATGACTTGGCTACCATTTGCGATTTTTGATTTGTCGCCCATTTGTTTTGATTTAAGATCAAAATATGCTAATTCTTGTAATGCATAATATTAATATCTACGAACAGAAATTATGAATTATATAGGTAAGGTAGAATATAAAGGCTATTATAATATATTATACAAATAAATAGGAGATAGGAAAATATTGGTCAACATTTGATGACCTCTTGAAACTAGTATCACTCAAAGTTTCATACAGCTACAGGTTCGTCAGTGTATGCTAGCTAGAGCCGATTTACAGCGCTTTGACACAGCTGCATGCCGTATCAGTGCCATGCAGGATTTAAGAGCGTATGTGTTTCAATACGCACGTTCACACGACTATACTTTTGCTGAATTACTGGGCCAGTTGAGTGGGTCTAGTAAAAAACCGTTACCCGTAGGTTGAATGCCGGGCTTAAAAGAAGAATTACATTCTGTTAAATGGAGATTTTAACGCCAATACTAAACAATTTTTCCACTTATTTTTTTTATCACATAAAAGATACATACGTCGGACTTAACGCCACGTTTTCTAACACTCAACCATTGGGTTGTGTAGAAATCAACAAATGACAAATAGATTAATTATATTAATAATATATAATGTTTTGACGTTGCCTTTCTACATATTTAATTAATAAGTAACTTTGTAAAAATATTGTAGGTACCTATAGAACAACAAAGGTTTGGCTTTTGGCATAAATGTTTCTGAGGTTTTGGCTTGATGTTGTATTGAACTTGAATTTTCCCAAACCTTGATAACGAAGTGTGAGCACATTTTACAAAAATAAAGTATCAGAATTCCGACACGTTTTTCTTTTTTCGGGATGAAATTTAAAGAAAACATGACAAATTCGCCTGATTTATTAAAAGGATTTCTATGTTTTATCCTAAACGAATAGAAAGTGCGGGCAAACTGTTCCGATTCGCGTTTATCAACATTTCATCCAATTGCTTTGTATTTGTTCATACCATCGTAGAGATTGGTAATATTTTGCGCATCACGTCTTGCATTAAAATAAAAAAGATAAGTATTACCAATTATTGATAAATATGAATACTTTAAAGAATTAATTTTATCGTATATAAATGCAATTTGTAGCGTAATGTTCTCAGTATAATGAGGTACAATTTACATCTGCATAATTCACTTTACAGTCTTTCATACAGGCATTTATTAAATGTTCCCAACACCTACGCGTTCTGATAACATCAGCTTGAAACTACATCCATTGGTTGATACATAAAATAAATGGTGTTTGCCGCGCTATCAAAATGTTTTTCACAGTTAAAAAACAAACTAGGCAACCATAAATTCAGCGTATATAACAAAACGTCCAACGGAGCAATGCCAAAGCAGTCTGGACGGATAAAAATACGTGACGTTTGAAGTCCAGCCAAATAAATCGACGTTCATAGTAACTTTCGATTGGTTTAGTCACGAGAGCAAACACACGGGCTGGCATCAGGCCTCATATGTGTCGATGTGACGATTGATTTTATGTGTCATATATTAAATAGCATTTCAATTGTGCAATATTATTTCCATTTAGTACTTCCTACATTTCAAGAAGATTTTCATTGCTGATTAATAACAAAATATGTTGACTTCTACCATCCTAAACTACTCATTATTTTTTTAGTTACATCATACCTATCTTATTAATTATTTTTTTTGCAAATATATTCTTTACTCTCAAAGCTATAGAAACAGTAACTCTACATCTATACTTATGTTAAAAATAGGAAAAAATTGTGTTTTGTATGTATGTTTGTAACACAGAAACAACTGCACTGATTTCCAAAATCTTTCACCATTAGGAAGCTGCATCTTCACTGACATAGGGTAATAATACATTCATTGCATCCGTAGATAGCTAGATAGATTATAAATGATGCTCAAGTTTAAAGTTCCTTTTACATATCTAAGAATACGCTCGACTTTGACAACATCATCTTTTGTAGGTTTATCCAGAACTCTGGACACCACACTCACAGCATAAGCTAAGTCTGGTCTGCTTCCTACCATTAAGTAAGCCAAGACAGCTTCTCTATAAGAAAAAGAGTGTACCTCTTCAGTACCATTTTCAGATTCTGTAGGTCCATCTTTTATTATTGGTGTTGATACGGGCTTACAGTCCATCATTCCAAAGCGATCTACGACTTTGGATGCATAGTGCTTTTGTGATAATCTCACGCCATCTTCCGTTTTGTCAATCTCGAGACTTAAAAAGTATGTAAGTGGCTTTGCAGTTATCTTGAACCTTCTCTTCAGCTCTAAAATAAATTTATCTGAGTCCTTAGGGTTCTTACTTGCTACAAGTCCGTCGTCAACATAGAGAGCCAATATAATTTTATTGCTACTAGTGTTCCTTGTGAACAAGCATGGATCATTATCACATTGATTAAATCCAATACTTTTCAAATAATCTACTATGCATCGGTTCCAACATCTAGGTCATTCTAGGTGCTTGTTTTTATCCATAGAGGCTTCTCTTTAGTTTACAAACTTTACCTGTGCCATCACTATAGCCTTCCAGCTGTTTCATATAAATTTCCTCACTCAACGTACCATTAAGAAAGGCTGTAGAAACATCGAATTGAGTTAAATTTAGGCCTTCATTTGCAGCAATGCTCAATACTGATCTTATTGTAGTCATTTTGGCCACTGGAATAAATGTCTCCTCATAATCAATTCCTTTCTTCTGTGTGTATCCTCGAACAACAAGCCGAGCTTTGAATTTGTCTGGAGATCCATCAGCATTGGTTTTAGTCTTGTATACCCATTTACAGGAAATCGTTTTTCTGTCTTTTGGTAGTGGTACTAAAATCCACGTCTTTATCTCTTTGAGAGATTTTATCTCACTATCCATAGCTTTTAGCCATTGTTCTCTTTGAGGACTTGTCACAGCTTCTTTGTACGTAGTTGGATCTTCTTGACACAAATTTTCAGCGTATGACATCATTACATAGTCATTATATCTGATCGATGGTCTTATCTTGGATCTATCCCTTAACTGAATAGTCCTTTGACCTTCATCTTCAATTTCTCTTAAAGATATTCCACCTATCTGATCTAAATCTTCTGGCATTTCAACTACTTCATTTCCTTCCTCAGTACATTCATACTCCAAGGATGTAGGTAAAACTGATTGATCTTCAGATCTCTGGTCACAATGTCTAGAGGTCTCTGAAACAGGTTCTATATTAGAAGAGACTGGAACTGAATCTGAATCACCATTTCTTTCAAATAAATCATTCAATTCAAGAGGCACATCAATAGAATTAGGTGTAACATTTGTACGAAATTTTCTATGATTACTATTATCCTCCCTTGCTTCATGCATTGGATGATTTTCTGTGTCAATTGGTACATGAATGTCTATCGCTTTCTTATGTTCAAGCTCTTCTTCTTCTAGACCTACTGATTCAATGACATTTTCTTTAAATGTTACGTCTCTAGATCTGAACAGGTTATATTTGCCATTTTGTTTAGACAAAAGTCTGTACCCATCGTCTCTGTCATAACCAATCAATATACATTTCTGAGCTTTCCTTGACAACTTTGTTCACTTCTGCTTGGGTACATGAGCGTAACACTCGGTGCCAATTATCTTCAAATGTGTAATTGATGGTTTCTTATTAAACCAGACTTCATGTGGTGACTTCTCTTCTTCAGAAGTTGGAGCAGTACTGTTTAAAATATAAGATGCTGTCATAATTAATTCTGCCCAAGATGCAACGGGTAATTCTTCATGAGCATGCTACTATATCACGTCATACTACGAGCGGCTTCAACCAAAGTTCTATTTTCTCGCTCACTACACCCATTTTGTTGTGGTGTGTAAGGCATAGTCAACCTTTGTTTTATACGTTCTCTATGTAGTATTTGTCTTACTTTCTCATTATCGAATTCACCTCCATTGTCACTGATGATTTCTTTAACAGTGTGTCCATTTATTTTACATTCCTTTATCATTTGTTCTAGCTTCATATGAACTTCAGACTTATGTCTTAGGAAGTACACATGTCTGCACTTACTGTAATCATCTTTGAACAAAACAAAATATTTATACTTATTGAAAGAATTAGGAAAAGGACCACAAACATCTTATATGTATTCTTTCTCCGGGATTATTAGCTCTATCTCTTGTTCCGAACTTCCTTCTGTGTATCTTTCCATATATGCATCCGGTACATAATTCAGAATCTAGATTAACTTTAATGCCGAATTCCTTTTCTATTACTTTCTTTACATGTCTTTTATTCTGATGAGCAAACCGTTCATGGTATAGTTGCAGGATATTATCATCTGTCGATGTAATAGTGTTCAAATTTGGAGTTATGTTCTCCAGTGTATGAACATGTGGTTTATATGAACCTCCATTCTTCACTCTTTTACCTACGAGCATAACTTTTCCATTTACTTTGAGTGAACAGGTTTTTCTATCTGACATAAACATGCTTTTGTTTAATACGTCTTGTGCAGCCAACACCGAAAATAGATTTCTCTTTATATCAGGAACATACCATACATCAGTCAATCTAATTCTTGATGTCTTACCATTGACTTTAGCTTCTATATCAACTGATCCTTTGCCAATTGCCTTAATTACACAACCATTTGCTATTGTTACTGTAAAATTATCTCTGAAAGATTCGAAATTCACAAAAATATCATTTCTGAAAGTAACATGGCTTGTCGCACCGTTGTCCATATACCATGTGTCATAATCTTCAGCAATAGCAGTATTTAAAGCTTGTTCTGTGTTTATATGCATTAGCACTAGATTTAAGTTGGTACTGTTGTTAGTAATCTTTGGTGGTTTTCCGTCAGAAATCCATTTCTTACATTTCCGTACTCTATGCCCAATTTCTCCACAGTAGTTGCACTTACAATTCTCAAATTTCTTTTGTACTTGCTTATTCTTTTTAACTTTTGTATTGACATATAAGGCTTGCTCTTGACTTGTGCTAGTATCTGTTTTATTCGTCAAAGCTCGTTCATGGGCGCACAACTGTGTTGTCAGACTTTCTATGTTTCTATCATTCTTCGACATGAGTAACCAACTTGATTTAAAAGTGAAGTAATCTTCTGGTAAAGTTTCCAAAATTTTGCATATTATCAAAATTTCTGGTAAATTTTCGGGCATTTGAGAAGATAATTATTTATTTAAATCATGCCATAGATTTTTCATATATGACATATGAGTCGCCATATCATGAATTGGATCTTTCGTGTACTTAAAGAATTGCATACATAAATCGTAGGCACGATCATCTGAACAACCATCATATAGTCTCTCTAGTTCATCCCACATCATCTTTGCACTTGAGCACCTCATCACTTTTTCTAGAGTATCCTCAGTCATATTCGTAGTTATCATAAGCAATGCAATACTATCGACCTTGCTAAAATGTTCTAGTTCTGCATTGTAATCTGCAAGAGCTCTAGCTGAACATTCTTTGTCCGGAGGGTTTGTCCTTTTTAGAGTTCCATTTACAGCCTCTAAGTCTCCAGGTTCAGTACGTAACAGCAATTGAATTTTATATTTCCATACCTTGTAATTATTCCCATCTAGGTTTCCAATCTCCATCTTCCTGATTGCATGATGACTTGTTTGAGGGTCTTACCGTGTGTGAACTTATAAAAAATAAACTCATTCAATTTTTGCTGCAGTAAGCCTTTATAGCGAACTTTACTTATCGTTCTGAACGCTCTGCTACCATGTTGAGGTTCGTGTTTTAATGAAAAATAATTATTTATTCATTTTCACAAGATCGATTTTATTCGTATCCAAGACATAAAAATTCTAACAAAAATATATAAAACAATGACATTCTATTTTTAAAAACAATTAAAAATAAATCGACGTCCAAACTCCTTTAACTGCTGACACTACACTTGTAACATCTTCCTCACTTCACACTTCTTCTAAAAATTAATTCACTTAAAACATAATTATTGTTGAAATAATTTCAGTCTGATAATATAAATGTTAAGAAAAGCCAGACAGGTCGACAGACAGACAGACAGAAAGGCAGAGTTACTTTCGCATTTATAATATTAGTAGGGATAAAACAGACTACGTCTGTAGGTACAATAAATTCTTTGTGCTTATAAAATTAGACAGAGATCGTCTAGAGTACAATTTTCGCTTTTCTACTAATAATATAGCTCCGGAGCACGAGAGTGTAGGCACCACCGTATTACCTAATCTACTTTCCGCTAAATGGTAGTGTCTCCACGCAGTCGCATTCCGGACAGATGCTAATTTACGGTCCTGTAATTTCAGGCACAAAAGCATAACAGCCTAGACCTCAGGAGTGGCAATGCATCTTTGAAGTCTTTGGTTTTACGATGATGCTTATAAAGGCCATTATTTACTTAACATCAATGTGAACTGTACGCTTGTCTGTATCTTATAAGATAAAATAACATCCGAATAAATATTAACATTATGTACATATCAACTGAGTCAAAAGTAGCACTTCTAGACTAGAATAATAAAGCGTAGGTAACCATTGCGAAACCAGACGTGATGTCAACAATCTCTGCGTATTTGATCTGTAATCGATGCCATTATTCAGTGTGTACAGGTGAGCGAAGAACCAAGAATGATTGGTCACCATCCAGACGGCAAAACGCGTTGCGCCTACGTGACACATAGCATATTATTATCAAAATAAACAAATATCTAAAGTACTTTTATAGAAAATATTGTCTGTAACTAGGATTACGTCTTCTCAACAAAATAGTAGAACGAGGTATCCATTCGTAACAAAACAAATTGTCTATAATTATGATAAATGGGTAATACCTATATTCCTTTTGACTTTATTATTTAATTCTTCCCAAAATACACATAAAATTATAAGGACTATTAGGACATATAGGTACTCATGAGGACAATATAACTTCTCAAATGGTGCCAAGTTCAATACAACAAAAAAACATAAATATGTAATAAAATATTATAACCTAGCATAGGCAAGGTATTTGTTTACATTTAGATCTGTTCTACCCACCTCTTTTTGACGACGCTAAAGCTTCCACCAAAAGTCGCTGATTAACTCCGCAAAGATTTGCTGTCAATTTCTCACACTTTCGATGGCAGTTTACATCGCATTCTAAAACAAATAACGGTATTTTGCGCGTCTACGAGGTTCCTTTTTCAAGGATTTTTTAATCTACCTACGTTAATTGCTTAAAGGCCGTGCAAAAAGCTTCACCGTGCTTTGTGATAAATAGCACAATCTATTTACAAGTTAGTTTGCGAATAGGTACATGACTTTTAACAATAACTGACAAATGATTTAAAAAGTGAACTGTATTACCTTTTTTGACATAAACAAATCCAGCTGGAGATGTAGGTGCCGACGAATCGAAACCGGAATCGTTAGATCCAGTCGAAGTTCGACCATCAGCGTTCGTTTCACATTCGTAGAACTCTCCGGAACCTTCACTTGAATCTGTTTCTTCTTCATCATCCGTCGTTTCTTCAGATGAGGACGTTTCTGATGAACTTGACGAATGAATCACTTGGACGTTTTTCTTTTGCAAAGGCCTTGGTGTAGCTATGAGTGGTTTTGCTGCTAGTTGTGGCTTAATAAGTTTTCGAGGTAATGATGGCACTGTAACTTCGTTTTGTGCTATTACTTTTGGAGTTTCATCTTTTTTATTAATGTCAGCCTTTTCATTCTCTCTTGGAAGTTGTGTCTGTTTTGTCGAAACAGTTATCTCTTGAGTGCTATCGCTCTTTGGAATGTTTTCTGATTGGATACTTACTGTTACATTGGATGTATTCAATTTCACATTCGAACTGGAATCAATTAAATGAGAATCGTCATTTTGCTTTTGTTCTTCCTTTTCAGGAGTTATCAAATTGTCATATGATGATTCTGAATGTTTAGAAATATCCATCGATCTTTGAGATGGTATCTCTGATATAGGCGTTAGCAATTCAGTTTCACTTTTCTCTTTGCTTCGTTCATTAGCCTCTTTTTTTGTAGACTCTTTAACTTTATTGAGTTTTGTTGAAAGTTCGTTGATTTCTGTTAATTTGACTTGAGTTTCATCTTTATGTTCTTTAAGTTTTTTTTCAAATTCCTTCGCTGATGACGGTGATGATGTTAATTGCATCATTTTCGACTCATTCTGAATTTCCGTGCGGTGTATATCGCATACATTTTTTTGAGATTCCTCAACATTATTAGATATCGAAGATGATTCTGTGTAGACCACTGGATTTGCTGTCAATTCATTTTGAGATGCTACGCTTTGCATGTTACTGTCTTTTATTTTAAATTCGTCATTGTTTTGTGTCAATGATAAGCTTACTTCGTCTGGTAGTATAGTGGTTGATTTATTATTGTAAACATTTGTTTGCGACTCTTCAATATTATAAGGTATCGATGACGACTCTGTATGAAGAACTTCTTTGGCTGTCAATTCATTTTGAAATTCTGTGCATTGTATATTATTTTCATTTGTTTGAGATTCTTCTTTGTTTTGTACTGATATTGAGTTTTCTTTTGGGAGTGGTTGTGTTGTCGATACATTTTTAAGATATAGGTCGTCACTATTCGTTTTTTCGACTTCATCAAGTTGTTTTACTGTTGATGATGATTCTGTACTGAGCATGAGTTTTTTGGGATCCACATCCACTTTATTATTAACATGGTTATCATATCTTTCACTATCATTCAATTTTGTTTCCTTATATTTTAAATTTGAAGTATCTCCATGAATTGGGCAGATATTGGGAGTATTTTGAGATGTAGTTTCGCTGTTGTTTTGAGTAATTGTGTCACTTTTGAGTGATGATTTTATTTCAATACTTTCGTTATTACTTTTTTCTTTTTTTCTGTCTATTTCAGACTTAACTGATTTTTTCTCGGGTTCAATATTTTTCAATTTAGTTTTTTTATTTAAACTTTTCGATTCCGGTGATTGACGAACTTTTTTCTTCTTTTGTGAGGTTTTTTCAGCTGAACTGTCAGTTTTTTCACTTTTTGAAATAGTTTCAATCTCCGGTACATTATCAATAGGAGATTTTTGATGTTCATCTATGATTTTTTCTGTATTTTGCTTTATTTTGTTTAGAAGACTAGGAGTATTTATATTATTAATCTCTATTTTATTTTCGTTATTTTCTTCCTTTTGACTATCAATAAAACCAATGTTAATTTGTAACTCATTTGCTTTACTGTCACAGTTGTCAGTTTTCTGATTCGAAATATTTGTATTCAAACAACATATTTCAGATATTTTATTTTTCGTTTCATCACATTCAACTGTCGTTGGTTCACCTCTGCCCTTGTTATTAGTTTGATCAGTTGTGTTTAACAATTCAACGTTTGAATTGTCATTATTAATTTCAGAATCGGGATCTTCTGGGAACCAAAATATTGCTCTCTTATTTTTTTCCTTTGCTTCATTCAAATTTTCTTTTCTCTTCATGAGATAAACCGTTTCTCTTTTTCCAATTTTGTCCCAAAAGTTTCCATCATCTGGTTCCGTTGATGTTATTTCATTGTCTACTTGAGTATATATTTTTGGTTTTCTTTTCGACTTAACGCTTTTTCTATGACTTGTGTTAACAGAATCGGATGCTTCGTTAGTAGGAGTAGTTTCGTCTACAGTGCTACTAAATATTATTGCCTTAAGGGGTGTTTTTGGCGTTTTAGGTTTTTCTTCGACCGTAACATTTTCAACAATAAACTTCAAAGGACTCGCTGGTGATGTTATTTCAACAGATGATGTGATTTTTGTCTTCAGTTTAGGTTTTTGCTTAAATTGTTTTTCTGGCTTATGACTAACATGCTCACTCTCAACATTAGATAGCAAATCGGTACAGCTGAATTCTTTAGGTATCTCTGTGATAGAATCTAAACGACAAATACTGCTACCTGACATAGATTTCTTGACACTGCGCCGTTTCGTATATTTATTCACATCTTTATCTGTAGTTGAATTACTCAAACGATCATGTAAAGAGTGGTCTGACTTAGTCGTCGTGAGTGAGTTACTTCTATCTGATAATTTTCTTTTCTTTGAATATTCTGATGCAACATCATCTTTTATGTCATCGCTTTTACCTACTTTACTCAAATCTAATGTTTGTGTGCTTAGATTTTCTCTTCTAATTAAAGAATCTAACAAATTAGCTTGTTCTGCTAAAAGTTCCATAGAACAACGCCTGTCCGGTGATTTACTTGTAGAACAAGTAGCAGTCATTGGTTCTGGAACAGGTAATTTTATCACATTTTTAGTTCTGTTGACTTGTTTATCAAATTCTACTTCTTCTTTGTCTCTCAAAATGAACTTTTCAACTAATTTTTCGCCAAGAGTTTTCTTTTCCCTTTTTTCTTTAAATTCCAAATCTTCGGCTAACTTTTGTCGCCATTTTAGGGTCTCACCAGATTCACATTTTTGTAAACTATTTGTAGACTCACTTTCATCTACATTATTAATATTTAATGATTGCAATTGTTCAGCTGATTTACGGGGTGAATCTCTCTCTTTTCTCTTAAGTGTGTGAAGTCGAACAACCGTTCGCCCGCGTTTGATCGTAGACTTTTTGCCTCCTGGAGATGAATCAATGCCTGTTTCAGGTTTTTCATCAACCCTTGGCATAAAAGGTCCATTTTCTTTCTCGACAGCTGGACTGGCTTTCTGTGGAGGCAAGTTTCCGGTAATCGAAGTAGTGCTCGATAAGTCTTTACACCTATACTTATCTCTCGATACATCAATGTCTGCTGTGTTAATATTAATAGGTCGTGAAGTATAACTAGGTGAAGTATAATTAATAGTAGACATTGGTATTCGTCTCGGACTATTTATCCGCACCGGGCTCGATGTACCTCTCTCCGATATTGTGCTGAGCATCGGAGAATATGCCCTTGCGCCATTTGATAGCCATCTCGAAGTCAATGGCGTGCGAGAATATCCGCTTAGCGAAGAGTGGTTGATGTAACTTCCACCTGGATTTAAGTACGAGGCACTATATGACGTCCCATACGGTGACACTGAACTTCCATAACTGTAAGGTGCACTTGTGTACGATGGTGATCCACTGTAATACATGTTTGTAATGTGCTCGGAAAACAACGGCATGATAACACGAGAACGCGAACGCACGTCACACCGTTGAGAAGCGCGCGACGCAGACTGGCGGCGGACGGCCTGCGCCCGCGCATCAGGTATGCGCCCCGCCCACCGCTACTGAACGCCGCCCGCCGTGCGCCCAGGTGATCTATACGTGACGTTGACTTAACAATAATAGATAGATGTCACATTTCAAAATAACATCGGAAGAAAGATTCTTATTGCCAAAAAACTATCTACTAGTAAAAAAACCTGCGTATTATTCATATAAAAAATTCTCTTGCGGGAACTAATATTGTAAACCTATTTTTTAGTAAACGCGTAATTTGGCTCCATTTTGAACTTTGATTGCACGAAATGTCAGGAATAAATCATTAGTTTCCTATTTATAGAAGGCAAAGACGTACGAAGTGGATAATGGTGATAATTTTCTGTTTTAATGCTACCTTTAAATGACGTTTGAATATATGTTGTAATTTACTACTTCATAAAGTGAATTTGATGTATGGTATGTTACTTATGTTTAAAAAAAAAAGAAGGAAAAGGGCTCTGGTTTATGTATAAAGTTATAAATATATTAAAAAGAAATCCTTTTATACTGCGTCTCGCTCCGATTTTGTTCTTAGTAAATATCAACATCTACTTGATGTTGATATTACCTGTTATGAATGTAATATTTTACTATACATATATTATACTAGCTGTGCCCGCAAGCTTTGTTTGCGTGGAATAGTGGCTTTGGGACATTAGGCAGCGCTTTTGGATATACATTTTGGTTAATTTTGGATCATAAACACTTTTGAGTAGCTAAAAAAATCTATTTTGCAGTAATGCTTCTCTGTACACGATATTAGACGTATGACCATCGGGGATAAAAGCACACAGGCTGCAAGGATTGCGAAAAATTGCTTATTATGTGTTTAAACGCGCATCCATCCTATGATGAACCGTATTTTCGAAAATGCCATTTTAAACTTCAGTGCATAATATTTTTTTATAGAAAATTATTATAAACTTTTGTAAATTTTCAGTCAATTTTTAAACATAAAAGATAGATCTATGCATAATATAAGCACTCCATAAGAGACGGCAGAAGAGAAAAATTGAATATTAACGTTTTGCATTTTTACCCACTAATGCCACCACCACCACCGCCACCACTACAATCGCCACCAACGCCATCAACGCCATCACCATCACCAAACACCTACGCCACCAATGCCACCACTGATACAAACGCCACCAAAACCACCACCACCACCACAACCAATGCCACCAACGCCCCCAAAACTACCAACAACACCACCAACATCACCAACGCCACCAATGCCTCCACCGCCAGTAAAACCACCGCCAGCACCACTAACGCCACCAACACCACCACCAGAGTCACCAACAACACCTATGCCACCAACGACACCAACGCCGGCCGGATGGACGGACAGACAGGCAGACAGCGGAGGATGAGTAATAGGGTCCGTTTTTACCTTTTAGATACGGAACCCAAAAAAGATAGATTCAGAATAGTTTAAAAATATTCGATATGATTCTTTAAATTGTCGTTACTTTTTTATTTCTGAACCGATTGACATGAAACAAACAGTAAATGTTAAGTGAAACTTACCAAAACATATTAGTAAAAACTAAAAATCGGATAAGCCATTTCTGAAATTAGCGTGCACAACAGACAGACAAACATACATTTTTCCGGGATAAAAGTTGTGTTGTGCGCCAAAGATTAAAGTATAAATATACCAAGTTTCATCGTAATCGGACCGGTAGATTTTGTGTGATGCTTGAACAAACAGACAGACAGACAGACAAAAAAAATTCTAATCACATATTTGTGTTCGGTATCGATCTAGTAACATCCCCTGGTATTTATTTTTTTTATATTTTCAATGTACAGAATTTGAACTTCTACAGTTTTATTATAAGTATAGATATAGATTATCTATATTATAAATGTGAAGGTTTGGGTGGATGTTTGTAACTCAATTTCTCCTAAATGGCCAAACGGATGTAAATAACATTTTGAACAAGGATGGATCACAGTCTGATATTTATTCTATAGTTTTTTAGTTCTGAGTATTATATTGTACATTTGAAAAAATTGCACGGTTTCACTTGAATAGATTTGAGTTTTGATTACTTGGAGGAAGAGTTGGTATGATTTTTGGCATACTGGTTTAATTTACAGATTACTGAATAGCATAGGCTACGTCGTATCCCTTAATAACGTACTGTTCCCTTGGGCGATATGTTTTAATTTGTAAATAGCCTTGCATGGTTATTTTTATAGTAAAAAATGACAAACGATACTTTCAGGATGACAAAGGACAGAAGGATTCCGAATTCGGTGATGATTCGGTTCACACGATTCCGCTAGAATATTTTTTTATTTTACGGAGCAAGCGATAGAATAATTTTGCGTAGGAAGTACGCAGAGGGCAATTTAAGAGTCACAAAATGACCAAAGCTACTTGTTTTGGTATAATTAACGGTTATCGTGGGCGACATGTTTTCATTTTTCATATACTATGGATGAATAATTTAATCATTGTGTAAAAAACACAGCGGTAGAAATGGCACAGGATAAAATTGACGGTGACTCTCCGGTCGGGACCGGGGTACCGGTGAGACTCACGTATGAAAACAAACTCAAACTCAAACTCAAAAATGTATTTTTGAGTTTGAGTTTGAGTTTGTTTTAATTACTTGGAAATAATATAATTTGCTTGTGATAGGTCAAATTACAAAATTAAAGCGAATAACAACTGATACTTTGATTAATATGTCAAAGTAAACAAAATAAAATAAATAATGGTCCAAAAATACTTAATAATAAAAATAGGTATCTATATAACAGAATGTTCCATACTCTCTTTTACAAACGACAAGACAAGACTAAACAGAAAAATATGGAACATTCTTTTTCATACACTGGCAGAGTTCTAAAGCCCACATTACTGAGAAAAACAGGATATGTGATAAGGTAGGCGGAGCCCCTATTTCACGTAAAACAAAGGTACGAGTAAGTAACTGCGACTCTTGGATTGGGACCAAGGGAGGGCAGCCCTAAAAACGGAAAATATACGTAGCTACGAGTTTCCAGTCGGGACTGAAGAATCGGTGAGTTAATCTCATAGTCTTAAAGAGTTAGGGTAGCAGTAGTCCTAAGTACCTGCTACGCTCTCCATTCGGGACCGGGAATTCGGTGAAATTCATTTACAAAATACCGGTAGCAGATTGAGGGGGCGTAAAATATAGGCAAGGAGCTATGACTCTCCTGTCGGTATCGGAGAACCGGTGAGGTTCAGTTACGAAACCCCGGACCTCTCCGGGACCACGAAAACCGAAAAGCAACCGAAACGTCGGGTTGATTTTGAATAATCATTTTAATTTAACATACGCGAGGTAAAGCCGAAACTAGTTTTATATCAATGAGTGTAGCTTGTGAAAAGTTAAGAATATGTTGTGTACAGTAGTTACCATTCGCGTGGACATGGCCGCTTGTTACTTTAAATATTTACTTTGTCAATGGTTTGTATTATTAAACACTGTCGAAATTCGACCGCATTATAGGCAATCTAGATGAAAATGAGGCTGGTACACAACATATTATTATATTTTTTGACATTATCACAATAAATGATGATGATGGGGTGTGTAATAATTTTTCATTGATTTAATAAACTAATGCATTATAAAAAAAAAAAATCTGAATTATGCACTCCTCTATGTAAACTATAACTGTGCCAAATTTACACATATACTTCCGTCTGCACGATTTTCGTGAAGGGGAGTATTAAGTTTAACATATTATTTAACATATTTTTTTTTAACTAGTGACCAGGAATCAATTCAGGCGTAAGGGCATAAATAACAAAAAATAAGGAAATTAAAGAAAAAACTAGGCCGACCCTAAATCGGTTAAAAATCAAAAAAGGGAAGGCAAAATTCGACGCATCGGTGTAGAACTTTGGTAGCTTAATGATAAAGCGGCTGGACTGGTAATCCTGAGGTCGCAGATTCGATTCCTGCCTGAAGTCAATTTTTTCTTTCCGTTTTTTCGTTAATTTCTAAAGTTCACTAGCATGTGTTATTGCGAAAAATAAATAGTACATAATAAAATGTGAGGTTTTTTTTTCAGACATAAAAATACTAACGCAGTTACGTAGGGTCTACACGCGGCTACGCCGTAGCTGGGCTACGAGTTTACAGGGAGTATATTATATTATTACAAAAGGCTAAAGGCTACTAAACGTGGTCTAACACCAATATTCTAAGACTTTACTCGAAACATTCCTTGACTCACACTCAGCTGAGGACACTTTATGAGGACGCCTCGAAATCCATAATCATAGTTGTTGTTGACGTGATTTTGGCAGTAACTCATGTGTACGATTTGTCTTAGAGATAATTTACAACGTCCCAAAAATCCATTTTTATAGAAAATAAAGGTACCTATTCAATTACATTTCCACAGTACCGACACGAAAAACTTATTGAGCGCAAGAATATGGCGTAAATGGTAATACTCCTCGAAACTTCAAGGTAGGTCGTAACGTACCTTGGAGTTTGACAATTGCTTTCTTACCTCAAACGGAGGAGAATGTCGAGTTGACATTATTAGTTACAACTAAGAATACCAATTCCCTTGAGTAAGGTTGAGTTAAGGTCGAGGTTACGACTTAAAATATGGGTGTTAGAGTGTATTTTATTTTTCAATCATCATCATCATCACTCCAGCCGAATGACGTCCACAACAGTGTCGTGAGTCATTAGGGGAAAATATGCCATAATCGCCACGCTTGGCAGGCCGATTGGCGATCGCAGTGACGGTAGTTTTATGGCGAAACGCTACTCTCATCCCACGTTGTTATATTTACTACCGTCCTATTGGAATGGTTTGGCCGCCATTGTTCGGTTGACTGATTGCACTTGCGGAAGAATTCTCTTCCAGTAGAAGAAAATTCATCCGCTAGTGGTCGGTAGGGTCGTCATGTCCCGACGACGTTACTAGTAAACTAGTACGTGTTTACTCAAAACGGATTTTTCCTTTCAACCCCGTCCGTAGCTTCACACCTGTTTCCTCAAAAGGGATAGGCTGATGTACAAACACTCACCATTTGTCAGTTACGTTTCGTCGCGTGTAAAAGACTTATTGACATATCTGGGCATAATACCTTAATCTGGGCGAGGGTGGCATTTGGAAACTGCCAGAATTGGAACATCCCAATAGCACTTATCTTTTGACCTTGGTAGGACCCCCAGCGTAGCAGTAGCGGCCTGCTACCACTAGACTGAGGCAGTTTAATGCGCACATTTACTGGTGGTATTCCAGTGACGGAGCTCGCGGGCGTAGGCTCCACCGCATTACCTGCCTCTAAATGGTAGTGTTCACCATTATCATGTTCCAGTCAGGTGGTAATGTATGGCCTTGTAAATTCCGGCACAGAGGCATAATACCTTTGGCCTCAGGAGTGGTAACCATCTGCATTTTGACCTTGGTCTTTATGTGAGTGTCTATAAGCTGCAGTCATCACTTAACATCAATGTGAACTGCATGCTTGTTTGCCACTTCCATTACATAAAAGAAACATAATATAAGCAAAGTAAAATATTTCTATCAAGTACTCTAATACACATGAGTGACGTAGCGTGCCTTGGCGGGAGCCCCGTATAAAAGACTTGTTGTTTGGGGGCCCTTATGAAGGGTAAATATTTCTCAAAACTATCTCTTAATAATTATTATTGCTTACGCACATTGGGGCCCCCTTTGTCCGGGGCGCCGTATAATTGATACTGCAGATACGGTGATAGCAACGCCCCTGATACACATATAGTATAAGAAGGAAGGCTGATTGGTCTGTTAGTGTACAGTACTCAACAATTAATTGATGTGAAATGTTACAATAACTTTAACTTTTACAAATATCTTGGTGCAACCCAGGCTTAGTGTCTATGGTCCTAAAGTTGATTTGTAAAGACATTTTCACCGTTAGCTAACGTAATTAGAGAATTTTTATCTTCTTCTTGGTGCAACTTTTTTGACGGAGGTTGGCGTTGGCAATCGTAAACTATCACCCATCCGTTTATTGCTCTTGCATCTGCAGTATAAAACAAGGATGAAATAAAATAAGATTAATATTTTGATATGATTTTATTTCTTGACTTTCAAAACTGTTTCGAATAAGTAGTTTCTACAAAGGTAAAGATTCGTTTAAATCGCTCTGAATTTCGTGATATTTATATTTAAATGGTTAAAATGCATGAGAAGTATATAACACAAACATAATTTTAGTACAAATAAAATGAATTGACATTTGAAAAAGAACATTAGAATACAAACACATATCAGTAAAAATTGTGTAAATTAATTAACTCTAGAAATTCCACTAGCGTCAACAGTTTATGATACTTTACAAGATTTTCCCGGGAAACATACATCAGGAATTTAAAGTGCCTATTAAAACAGACCATTAATTAATTACTTATTTTTCAGCATCATGAGTTGTAAGTTTTGGAAATTTTCAGTGTTAATTTAGATACACCTGTTATTATTTGATTATAACTGAATTAATTAGTTTGTAATAACTACACACATGTCAGCACATCCTGTATTAAAAATATTAAAATACAATTAGGACTATGATTTTAATTTACAAATATTATAAGAAATTCGCAGAAGCATGAATAAAGCAACACGGAAGAAAGTAAATAAAATATTATTATATACTTTCGTGTATAGTATTTATAGGTTATATTATTATATGACATCGATGTTAGTAAAATTAATTAATCTAACTACACTAAGCACACGAACGCACTACCGGTTAGCCGCGTGCGCTTTTACAGTTTGATATGCAACCGCCTGTGATGGTATGGCGGTTAAGTGCGTACTGTGCGTTTACTACTAGTGCGTTCGGGCACCTAAAGTTACGTTATCACTCAAAAAATAATTATAGAGTAGAAGACGTGACTTGTATGACATAAAACGCTGATGGTAAATGAACCAGCCCACTTTTTTTTTAACGCACAGATATTTGATACAGATTTGCTGCTACTCCTGGCGCTGATTCAAACTTCATAATGACATAGTTCTTGTTTCTTGTAAATCAGGCTACCACCACTTATTCTACCCAAAGTTGGCGTTGTATACCAAAACATGGTCGCATCGAACAACAATTATTTTGCTGCAGACAGTTTATGCCGGCAAGCTGCACCTCTATTTAATGTTAATACGAAATTAATCTGTTACTGGCTCAACGATTAAGTAACTAAATGACTGATAGTCGAAATACATCAACTTCTTGTCGTGGAACACTGAAATTTAGCGTGTACGATTCTTGAAGAGTGTACGAACTAAGAAAAGTAGAAATCTCTATGTTAGCTTGTTTTGTTTTCCGATAGCGTGGAGAGACAAAGGAAAAATATTGTTGAATCTTGAATCAATAAAAAAAATAATGGCTGATAAAATCAAATACCTAATATTTACCGTATAAACTATAGGCAAAATCGTTATTGAGTTAATAGAAACTGATTCACCAAGAGCTCATATCTACTAGAAAGTTTATTTTTAATAGTAGATATAAATTGAAAACGTCTACTGTACGTCTATTTAGATATCTGTGCGTCTATTAATCTATTTACATCAACCCTACAAGAGACAAAGCAAATGAAGGCTGAAATCTCAATGTGTTTACTATATTGTCACTAATTGAAGTACCTATACATCAAGTAGTTATAGTTTTGATAAAATAAAAATAAATAGCATTTATCTATTAGTTTGATATTGAATCAACATCATCATCAGTCCACCGCTGGACAAAGCCTTCCACAAAGACGCTTACAAAATTGGTGCGTTATTAGGGGAGAATATGCCATTGGCAGGCGGATTGGCGATCGCAGTGGCGGTAGTTTTATCGTGGGACGCTGCTGCCCATACCGCGTTGTTATATTTACTACCGCCTACGCCTCCTACTATTGGAATGGTTTGACCGCCACGACTGAAATGTCGGATCGATTTTAAATAATCATTTTAGTTTAATACTCGCGAGATAAATCCATATAAGCAGCTTGATTTCAATGAGTAGTTTTTGGTGGTAGAGATACAGTAACGTAGCTTGTAGGAGAACGTGTGCACCGCCAAGTGGCAATATTCAGAGCTACCGTATCACAGTGGGACAGTAATGCAAGTCCCAAAATTTCCGCTTATACCTTGGGAGCAAATATCTTTGCTTGGGAGTATACAATCTGCATTGAGTGTTTTTTGTGTTTTCATGTAGAGAAAAACATAGCCAGAGTTCATTTACCATCATTGGGAACTTGGGAAAGGCATACTGGTTGTCTACTCCGATTTTAAGCAAAACCTAAATACAATATTTGACCAAACTTGATTATTTATTGCTTAAATACTCAGGTAAAAGGAAAATGCCACTAAAAGAAGTTTTTTTAATTATAATATATAATATTTATTTACATTAAAGGCGAATTTCCACGTTGGGCCCGCACCTTGTACACTATATCAAAAGATAGACAAAAATACGTAGAATCATGGAAAAATACTCAAAAAATAATTAGAATCGTTGTTTTTTTTGTCGGACATGTTTATATTTTACGAGCTGACCCGGCAAACTTCGTATTGCCTCAGAATGAAATAATGTGTTAAAGGTTTGATATATACGGACTATTTGTATGGAAAAATTAAATTGTGGTTTTTACTATTTCCCATATTTTCTTAGCCTTTAAACCTTCCCTGGACTCCAAAAAATCATTCAAAACCAAAATTAACTATAAAACTCGAGAACGGCTGGACCGATTTGCGGTCCAGCCGTTCTCGAGTTTTAGCAACGAACAGAAATTGATTTTTATATATAATAGATAGATAAGAAGATATATAGATGTGTAATTTTTGTATGACAATAATATGTCACCATATTGCTACTATGACATTCTTGTTTTTGAAAAATACTTAAGAAAATTAATTGAAGGATGATTGAAGGTATATAAACCATTTGAATAGCTGACAATGATTTAGTATTTTATGCTTCTTCTCTCAATATGGTGTACAAGGTGCGGTCCCAAGCTCCATACATTTTGGAATATCTCCTTTGTTTAAACTTATGGATTTCGATAAAAAAAATAGTAGTGGAGCCCAATTTTAGTGGATGTCATGCAAGTTGGAGGTGGTAGACTCAGGGGTGTCACTTACATCTTAATCTGACGCGCTCGAGTTAATCCAAAAACAAACCCCTCTTGGGTTCCACTACTAATTAACTTCTATAGCCTACTTATACTGTAAAATTTCTAAGGCCTGTTTTTAAGTTTGGTAAGTAAGTACAAAAAATACCTTCACACTTAAGTCCTTGTTTGAAGAAACCATACAAGAGTGCCCCGCAGTGGTCACAGAATGTCGGCGACATGAATTGGTGGGGCCGGAACCGGTGGGGCACGTCCACGTTGAACCGTTCCCTCAGGTACTGAAATAGATAAATTAACTATCATAGATTTATGGATACACAACCCATACGTACAATACCTAACGTAAGTCTTAGGCTCGGTTGCACTAAAATATTTGTTAAAGTTTAAGTTTTTGTAAATTTTTATCCTTGTCCAACTTATACAAATTTGTTAAAAACTTATTTTTATGTTGCTGTTATTACTTTCACTGGTGGCTCGAGGCTCGAGGCTCGAGGGCGTAGGACCACCGCATTACCTAATCAATCTGCCACTAAATGGCAATGTTCAGCACTATCGTGTTTCTTTTTTATTATGTAATGGAAGTAACAAACAAGCATGCAGTTCACATTGCTGTTAAGTGATGACTGCAGCCTATAGACACTCACACAAAGACCAAGGTCAAAATGCAGATGCGTTACCACTCCTGAGGCCTTAGGTTTTACGCCTCTGGGCCGGAAAAACAGGGCCGTACATTACCACTTGACCGGAACACGATAGTGCTGAACACTACCATTTAGCGGCAAGTATATTGGGTAATGCGGTGGTCGCCCGCGAGCTCCGTCACTGGAGCTCTACCACCAGTAGAAAGTTCCGGTTAGATGGTAATGTGCGGCCCCGTAATAACTTACCTATCATAGAGACATATCAACTAAGGTCTCAAGGGTGGCAACGCATCTGCATTTTGAACTTTGGTCTATAGGCTGCAGTCATCATTTAACATCCATGAGAACTGAATGGTTGTTTGCCACCTTCATTACATAAAAAAGTAAGACAAGGATGTGTAATTTTACATTAACTTTAACAAATATTTTGGTCCAACCGAACCTTAGCGTTCTCTTTTTTTCACGAGATACCCTCACTGAATTAATACAGTGCTTACATATTAATTAAATAAATAAAATACGCTTACACTCACAGCCCCACACTGAGTATAAACCTGTGTTGTTGTACACACACAACACATACACAAACACTCAGACCCGGAACAAATAACTGTAGGGCATACAAATATTTATCCCGGTGTGGGGATCGAACCCGCGACCCGCCTTCGAATCAAACGGTCATTTCACACCGCTGGACTGACCGGGGGTGCGACCGCCTATCGACATTGCTATTGTCATTGTCATTGCTTTTCATGTCGATTTGTAGCTCCTTTAAAAGCAGTAGTGATAATCTGATTGTTTTTCTTGCTTTCCTAGGTGAGAAACAAGCGATAATGGTAGATTATTTCGATTATTGTTATTTAGTTAAAGCAAAAATCAGTATGAAAATTTGACAGCAATGACAACGACAATAGCAATGTCTATAGGTGGTCGCACCCCGGGTCCTCAAGATTTGTTCAAGGACCACAACGAATTTGTTCCAAGACCACAGAAGATAAATCGGTTTTATTTTAATTAAAAGTTGATAAGTCCATATGTCATGTTACACGAGTGTAGTGAAAAAGTGCCACATGAATGGTAAGTTAATACTGCTAATCTGTAATCTACACAATAACGGCCTAAAAACTTATCGGACTACTCGCAGTATGATTCCGTTTCTCTAAGAACATATATTTTCAGTTGCTCGAGTCTACTTTGTAAATTTTTGAAGCCCTCTTAGCTGTTATAGTTTTCCTTTTATTAAGTTGTATATAAGTACTACAGTGATTGTTTTTAAATCTCCCAATGCAATCATTAAGCTGGAAAGGGGTGGAGATATTTGGCTCCAACAAAAATTAGGACTTTAAAGCTAAATATTTCACAAACGCTGGCTACGTATCCAAACAGTTACTACAGTGTGATGACGTCGCCACGCGGTAACTAGATGAATTAGATACTATAATATTTCAATATGTTCGATACTAGTTAGCTGCTTAGATACGTAGCCGGCGACGTCGACATAGCGTCCTAGTGAGTAACAACTCTAATATAATAGTTTTCTTAAACAAACAATATTCACAGTCTTAGAAAAAAATAATGTTATATTTGTGTATGTGAGAGACAGCTCACTGAAATTGGTGTCGCAGAGACAAAACACCAATTTGTGGCGATAATGTCACGCGCTCATAGCACTTCTACTCTTCGACTCATAGTATAAAAAATAATTAGAAAAACATACCACAGTAGCATCCGAATAGGCAGTGGAGCCGGGACATTTCCCCAGCAGCTTGTTGTGGCATCGCTTATGCGCCGCCGTCTGGCATACCACACAACGGTAGCCTTGCTTCCCGAACCCCCACAGGAACTCCTTGCAGAACGCACAGAACGTGGGCTGTCGGAAAAACTTAGCCACGAATCGATGCCCATTTACGTCGTGGACTCTGAAATAGAGATTATATTGTTGTTTCATTTTCATAAGGAGACGGAGAGATAAAAATGTATTTACTGGCAGCAGAACGCCAGTGTCGGAGCTCGAAGGTGTGTCGAAGGCCCATCGCATTACTTAATGTACTTGCCGGTAAAGGCTTTTAGCGCTATCGTGCTATAGTTATTTTGTACTTCAAATTAAATGGATGCCATGTCACATTGTTCACCTGATAACAGAAAGTATGTGAACGAAATGCAAGAAGTAAGGAATGTTCGCGAATGTAGCGCCAAAACATTTTGATGCTTTACATCCTCGTATGCGATAGTATTGCTAGGTACAAACAATTATGCTTCCTAACATAACCTGCCTTACTGACATTAAAACAAATTACAGTACCCAGCAAGAAATATTGAATCGAGCCTACAAAAGAGACAATCGGCTAGTTTCGACTTCGTAGAGCGTTATCTCTGCTGCATACTGCCTAGTTAAGCACTGATAGTGCGGTATTGGTCAAAACTTGATCGTAAGGTGCGAAAGAGAAAACGCTCTACAGAGCCGAAATAAGCCGAAGTCTCCTTCCTAAGGTCGATGTGCAATATTTATTGTTGGATACCATAGATTTATTATCTACTTTGTTAGAAAATCTATGCTTTTAACTTAGTCAGTACTGTTAATTGGAACAAATTACTTCACACGGATACCAATATATACATTTTACGCCTTCTGTGTGTTCTGAATTACACTTAATCTCTCCAGACACGAGAAAAATATGACAATTGAAATTCAATTGTGTCTGGCCGTACGATCCTTGAAGGATTAACCACATTTCATCGATAGAGATAACATCTCTAATCTGTAATGCAGACTAAAGAATTTCGGGTTTTTTTTTCTACATACGTTCTCATCAGACGCGAATATAATGATGAGAAGGCACCTTTATGAAGAAAGGTTAGCCTTCTAAATTAACTATATGGCTGTAGCTCTTAACAAACGCCCATTGCAGTAAGTACTCTTAACATTGCAGTAAGCACACCCACAGTGTTAGATGCTACGTGTTTTAATGCAAAATATACCTTGGCCTTTTAGTTTTGCACAATAACGCAACCGTGTTATATCGATCGATTTAACACCCGTGGGTGGAACTAAAAACGACTTGTTACAATACTTACAATATTAACACATAATTGAAACATATGAATGTATAATTTATGTAGGACGAAGGTTATGACAATAATAGCTAGTTACCTATTAAAATAAACTGGTGTTAAATATTTTTAAAAACACGAAATAAAAATTTGACCACGGGCGGGATTCGAACCCGCGACTTCTGGGATTGCTAGTCCAGTCGCTCTCCCAATTGAGCTACCGAAGTCCACCAGGAATAATTATTGTTAGCTGACATGAGGATGGAATCTTTATAATCAATCTTGCTCAATTTTCAAGTGTTATTCATTCTTAATGTGAATATCTCAAACCTCATGAATCTAGTTGTTATTGGGAAACGGAAATGATTACGTTGACAATATTGTTTTGTAGTAGTACTACTATTTTGTATTTTGTCATCATTCGGGACGCAGATCGCAGTGTTTTGTAATTTCTTACGTCGAAGAAATGTTAGGACTCAGGGTTAGCAACACTGGTAACCTGGCAACATATGATTTTTATTATTTTTTATGTAAATAGTCATAAATGTGAAATATAGGTTATTTATCACTCACGATTTATAAAAGCAAAACAAATAAAGCAATGTGAGCTGCATGCTTGTTTGCCACCTACCTTACATAAAAAATAAGGGTAGAAATAAAATTTAGTGGAATTAAAAAGTGACGCTCAATAAACCTATCACAATAATGGATTTTGGCAGATACAAATAAGAAATGAAGAAAGGGGACGTACCACAAAGATCCATATGGCTCGTGCACAGTACAAATATGAACAGTATGGAAACTACGTACAAAACGTTCGAAATGGCACACTAACACAAACATGCGCATCGACGCTCGATGTAGCGAGTGACTCAGTACTGCAGCACCGCGAGAACCGCTTAGAGGCCTCGTCGATGCGCATGTTTGTGTGAGTGTGACGTTTCAAGGTTTTGTACGTAGTTTCCACACTGTTCATATTTGCATTGTGCCTCGTGTTTGTATTGTTTAATGTAAGGCTATTAAGTATACGACAGACACGTCGCGTACGCGTCCTCATTAGGTTACTCGGGCGCGATCGTAAAAGTGAATTATTTGTGCGCAATATTTTCATATTCTACTGGTGGTAGAGTTCCAGTGACGGAGCTCGCGGGCGTAGGCACCACCGCATTACCTAATATACTTGCCGCTAAATGGTAGTGTTCAGCACTATCGTGTTCCGGTCAGGTGGTAATGTACGGCCCTGTAATTTCAGGCACAGAGGCATATCACCTAATGCCTCAGGAGTGGCAGCGCATCTGCATTTTGAACTCTGGTCATTGTGTGGGTGTCTATAGGCTGCAGTCATAACTTAACATCAATGTGAACTGCATGCTTGTTTGCCACTTGTATTACATAAAAAAAAAAAATTCAAGCATTGCATTACGCGTGACGATACGTTTGAGTGGAACCATAAAACTTGCAAGTGCTCATAATGAATTAGAAACGGTAAACATATGTATTTCGAGGACGGAAACGAACCGAGTTAACATTCCTTTGCGTACTCGTGCACGTAGGAAGTGCTTTAATAATTTGTCAGATCAGAACAATAACATCTTGTGTTGTGGTTATTGAGTCTCCCGACTTGCTTCATATTTACCTCTATTAGCGAAATCATAAGCAAACTCTCATATTACATAATAATCGTAACGTAACTTCACGCCTGTAATCCTCGAAGGGGTAGGCAGAGGTAAATGCATGCATTCAATCATACATGCAACGCTGGTTACGTTATGGCCCATGTAACACGTGGCGAGTCTAGTGACATCTCCGGGGAGATTACCAAACTTCGAGGTACTGTGAAATTACCAGAAAATGGTAATATTCCAATAGAACCAGAGATAAAGGATTTCCACTGGTGGTAGAGCTACAATGACGGAGCCCGCGGGCGTAGGCACCACCGCATTACCCAATATACTTGCCGCTAAATGGTAGTGTTCAGCACTATCGTGTTCCGGTCAGGTGGTAATGTACGGCCCTGTTATTTCCGGCACAGAGGCATAACACCTTAGGCCTCAGGAGTGGTAACGCATCTGTATGGCCTTGATCTAAGAGTGGGTGTCTATAGGCTGCAGTCATCATTTAACATCAAAGTAAACTCCCGTCGTGCGTCGGAGATGACACACACACACACTTTTTATTGGTGTTGCTCCTCAGAACAGTTATTGTTCTGAGGCTTATTCTACTTAGACTTTTTAACTGGGCAATTGACTAGCACAGATGGCTCTCAGCAATTACGCAACTGCCTAAGGAAAAGGGAGACCCCTATGGGTCCGATCATTGGGGATACCTAAAAGGGACTTTTCTGGCTTTACGTAGTCTTATGTGGGCTTCTTCTTCCAATTAAATAGTTCAGTCAACAAACTCATAACATCATTTGGGAATTTGTAAAACTAAGCTAAAATGATGATTTCTATAATAACAGAACTAATAGCTCTAAGCGTCGGGGCGTTCTGGCGTCGGGACGTGATTACCCATCGCCCACTAGCAGAAGAATTTTCCTCTGCTGGATGAAAATTCTTGCACTAGTGCAGTCAGTCAACCGAACAATGGCGGTCAAACCATTACAATGGGGCGGAAATGTTAATCTAATTTATTCGTATTAGTGGTCTTTATGTCACGAAAGATATAAGCAACCATACTGGAGTATAACTTATACTTGAAAATTATAGCCTATATACTATTTATCTAAAGGGAAAGAACGTTAACGGCTATGACTTTAATTGTAGCTGGCCAGGTTACGTCAGCACTGCTGAAGTAACCTTGCTACGGCGTAGTAGAGAATTTAAAAAAAAACACGATAAGTTAATGAGGCAATTTTAAAACTAAGTTAATATTCTCTCTATATAATAAATCGATATACATAGTTAAGGGGTATAATTATTATTATTATATCTTTTAGTGGGACCCAACTCAAACATTTTTGTAATTATTTACACGGATTTAAAGTTTAACCTAACATTTGATACATATCGTCATATTTTTTGAGCTGCTCTGCAAGTCCTTAGATCCAAAACTATGAATTACAATCATCTTGGAAGATTAAGAGTAATTAAAAAATACTAGTCGAATTTGCAATGACTTACCAATCTCTGTGGATAACATGAGATTCTGCCGAAAACTGCAAATTCTGTTGCTGTTGTTGTAACAAAGTTCCCCATTTAAGATAGTCCAGTGTCAACCTGTTCTCTCTCTAGATCGTCAGCTGGATACTCTTACTCGAAGATACATAGAAAGAAAGTACAGGATATATTCTAAAGACTTACTTATGATGTTTGATGGCGCCGCGGCGTTGAGTGATCCGCTTGGCGCGGGAGCGGCGCACTTCCTGGCCGCCGTCGCCCAGCCCGCGCCCCCATGCCCGCCCGCCTGATAACCACTGGAAACATTCAATTACACATTTCAGACAAGTTCACTATAGGGTAGTAAATAGAGATAGAGATTGTTTAAAAATATTACAAAACTGAATGAAAAATTATGGAAATGTTTTATTGTTACGCGTAGAGCTAGTTTTATTAAATATACAATGCACTTGCATAGCGGTGCAGTACTCCTGTGTCCCAATTTCGATTCCAGGCTGAGGGAGTAAATGTGATTGGTAAATATAAATTTTCGGCAATTTCTCAGCGATAACCTGCGAAAATTAAATAAATAAAATATAAAAAAAAATGAAGCGCGCATGGCCCAGCGGATCATGTAGATCGTAAGCTATCTACTCGGTTAAGCACTACGGGCGCGGTCGGGTAGTGTGATGGGTGATCGCTAGTGGTAAATTAAATGCGCATTTCCGTGCTTCGGAGGGCACGTTAAGCCGTCGGTACCGGTTGCTATAGATGGATAGCAGTCGTTAAACCTTGTCGGAGGCCTTATGGGCGGTTTGGAAACATCCGACAGCGGGTTGGCCACTAACCCACCCACCTCCACCAAGCATTTGAGCAGCGTGGTGGAGTAAGCTCCAGGCCTCCCCCCAAAAAAAGGGAGAGACTCGTGCCCAGCAGTGGGACGTATAATGGGTTGCCATTATTAACCTGCGAAAATTATAAAAGAGGGCTTGTAGTTCCTTCCCTAAATCATTCAAGTCCAGTTTCACTATGACAACTCAATTTCTCTCCCTGTCACAATGAAATTTCTGGTTCCACCACTGCTGTTAACCATGCCATACTTTCACAAGATTAACGTAGTGACGTGGTGACGTAGGTTTGTGTTTCTATGGGAGTGCTCTCACGAACATACATTGTTGCGTTATTATCGCTTAGCGCTAGTACTAAACCAGCACAGTCGCTGTGTTGAAGGGTTCCTATTTTCATTATGTATAAGAAGTAATATTAATATAATTAGCACCTCACAATGTAAGAAACACAAAAATAATATAGAATCATGTCCAAACCATAATAGGACATGTATAAGAAAAAATGCGGAATAAGTCGAATGACAAAACAGTCTATAACAGCGTGTTCACATAGCCACGTTTATCGGTAAAATACAGGATCCCACTTAGTAGCGTATGTTATTCTATAAACACATTCGCTACTAAGTGGGATCCTAGTGTTTCTATAAACACATACGCTACTACCCATAGGGCATGTTCACACGAGCATACTGTTGATATCAGTGCTAGTTCTAAACTACGGCATACGGCAAAAACGATTACCGACAAAAACAGAATGCCTGTGTAAAAAGAGGGTAAGGCAAATGTAGATGGCTCATCAAGGCTCTTCTTCCTTGACCAAATAAATTGCATCTGTCCAAAGATGATAGTCAAAAGCAGAGGTTCCCAAACTATTTTTTCTTGTAGACCCTTTACAATTTTGTCTGGTTTTTATGGACCCCCGTCCTTGCTACATTTATATCACATTCCCATATTTCCATTATTTATTCACGCCTACGTAGAACCACATCGAGTCTCCGATGGACCACATTGGGAATCACTGGTATGATGTATTTAAATTGGTACTATCAGTGTGTGTGTTGAGATCCATTATCGTGTACCCCCATTTTCATTTCATGGACCCAAATTTTTTTTTCGCTTACGCAGACCCCTTTTAGGTTGTCATAGACCCCCAGGGGTCGATATAGACCACTTTGGGAATCACTGGTCAAGAGCCTTCGGAATCGGCGCTCACGTATGAGGAAAGTGTCGAATACAATGTAGAAGAAGCACGAGAGGTTTGTAAATTCTGAGATATTTGGTGCTCCTCGCTTTCTCACTATCTCGTAATGGATTTTTTTAATTTTACTAATAAAAATTAGTTTTACTATCACAAAATTGTTTTGTTCATTCTATTCAGGTATTATTACTAAAGTAGTTCATCCCATTGATATCAGGCATAGATACGAGTATATATTATTTTAATAAGTATGCCGGTGTATGTAAACATGCGCTTAACTTTAGTATTCACGTAATCGATTTGCTGACTCGAACTCGAACAACAAGAGCATCGTAAAGTGTCTAGAGGCCAAGAATATAATAAAAAGGCGCGTTCAATAGTACAGTGAGTTATATAGGTAAACATACCCGAAACCACGACGACATATCACGTCCGCGACGTCGTCATCTCGATACATCGCCAACCGCCAACAATCACGTCGGGCGAACGACCGTCGACCAATAAACGTCCGTTTGTTTACTATTTATCTGCGGTTAATGCAAATGCGTCCCTTACAGCTGAAGGGACGCTACTATGCCGGCATTCGATGTAGAAAGCGTCACCTCAAGGTCTTTTTTGTGAATTCCCTGGCATGAATCCGGCTCTAATAGCATACCTACATGTCGAATGGCCAAATTTGTGAATTTGCTCGTCATAATTGCCGAGGCCGTCGGCGACTGACGAGCCGTGACTCATTCAGATTTCAGCTATTCACAGTCAATTTCCCACTGATAATTTATAGGTGGAGGTTACATAGTAGGTAACGATGGCGGTGGAACTACTCTACCGCATTTTATAGCAATTTTTATGATGCTTACTAGATTGTAACACTTTTGTGCGAGCCTATTTTTAGATATCGTAAAGATTGTCTTATGTAAGGCTATTATAATAAAATGATGAAGTACTGAACACTGGAATGTGTTGTCGTTGGACGAACTTTAACACATTTACAGTCGAGAGATCAATCTAAAAAACTCCACGGTAACAACTGGACTGTTTTAATTTTAAAGTTAGTATTGAATATGATTGCTTTTAAGATTTTTAAATAATATCATAATTTTAGCCGAAAGATGACCACTGATAGACCAAAGCCGGGAGGCTAAGCACGCCAAGCGTGGCGATTATGGCATATCCCCCTTGGATATGTGTTTTGACCGCCATTGTTCGGTTGACTGACTACACTAGTAGAAGAATTCTCTTCCAGCGGAATAAAAATCTTTCGCTAGGGGGCGGAGGGTTGGTCACATTCCATCGCGATGCCAGGAATTTTTTTTTTTTATTTATTTATTTCTTACTAGCTGACCCGGCAAACTTCGTATAGCCTCAGAAAGAAATAATGTGTCAAAGGTTTGATAGATATATTGACTTTATATATTGATTATATTGGTTTGATAGACTATTTGTATGGGAAAATGAAATTGTGGTTTTTACTATTTCCCTTCAATTTCTTCATATTTTCTTTCCTTTTTAACCATCTCTAGACCTCCACGAACACTTCAAGACCAAGATAAGATAAATCCGTTCAGCCGTTCTCGAGTTTTAGCGAGACTAACGAACAGCAATTATTTATATATATACTGGCTGTTCCCGCAACTTCGTCCACGTGAGAAAAAATATGATTGTTCAGTATCTCCCCAGACGAAGTCGTGGGCGCAGCTAGTATAAAAGTAGCCTAAGTTACACCTTATTACATCAGCTATCTGCCAGTGAAAGACCCGTCAAAATCGGAGACACTCAAATTCTATTCATTTGTATGTAGGTATGTATGTATGTATGGAGATAAAAGTAGCCTAAGTTACTCCTTATTACATCAGCTACCAACCCGTGGCAGTCCCGTGAAAGTCGGATACACTCCAATTCTACTTATTTTTATGTAGGTATGTATGTAGGTATGGATGTATGGAGATAAAAGTAGCCTAAGTTACTCCTTATCACATCAGCTACCTACCCATGGAAGTCCCGTCAAAGTCGGATACACTCCAATCTACTTATTTGTATGTAGGTTTGTATGTATGTATGGATGTATGGAGATAAAAGTAGCCTAAGTTACTCCTTGTCACATCAGCTATCTGCCAGTGAAAGTCCCGTCAAAATCGGTCCAGCCGTTCCCAAGATTAGTCCCGCCAAACAGACAGACAGACAGACAAAAATTGTAAAAAATGTGGTTTTGGTATATGTACCGTGTATACATACATATGCATTTAGTAAAAAGCGGTTATTTTAATATTACAAACAGACCCTCCAATTTTATTTATTTGTATAGATAAGATAGATAATAGATGATTATTATTTCTTTGATTATAATCGAATGTTTTTTCCGCTTCAAAGGGAAACAGTAGTTGTAGAGGTAAGAATGAAGTTTGTTTATCTAACACTACAGAGTAACTTTTTTGTGTAGGCGGCCACACTACATTGTCATTCATCGGATTATCTGACTCATTACCAAATTTCTAGGAATCTTCTCACATGCTACAGCCTCATTAACAAACGAATGTTCGTTATCGCGCTAAAATAACATTCTCGTCCTACAACGAAGCGTTTACAACGAAGCGTTTGTCCACATCAAAAAATTACGCGATGTCGCGACAACTCAAAACTTCAAGATAACACGATTCGCACGGAAAAATGATGGAAGTGGTTATAAGTGTAGCCAATCGCACGAATGTTGTTGCAACAAAATCCTTTGATGTGCGGTAGTTTACTGACAGTCACGCGAAGAGGATTTTTTTTTTGATCATTCATCAAGTGGCAAACAAGCATACAGTTCACATGAATAGTAATACTGTAGCCATGAAACTAGAGATTCCAATGTAGATGCCTAAGGTATTATGCTTCTGTGCTGTAAATTACAGAGCCGTACATTACCATTAGACCGGAACGCGATAATGCTGAACACTACCATTTAGTGGCAAGTACATTAGGTAATGTGGTGGTGCCTACGCCCGCGAGCTCTGTCACTGGAGCTCTACCACCAGTAAAAAGTTTATTGCAACGAAAAGAATTGCTTGTCCAGATTTATCGAAATAGCGCGACAGTGTAGACGTAGCATCATAGAAATCCAGATTATTACTAACCCCCCGTCCCGGGAATTGAACCCGACCTGAATCGACCGGGGGACACGACAGACGGCAGCATCAGCACCATAATTGAACCGTATCACATGATCCCTTTTCCGTGGGACGAGACAATGGAATGCCACATTTTCTGGAACTTACTCAAACTCTCCTCTGTCAACGCTGGATCAGCATAGTATAGTATGTATGCATCTTCACGCGAGGTCTCTTGCGGGGCAGGCAGAGCGAGTGGAGTACGTTTGACCTATATATATTTTTCTCTATCAAAAATAGCAAAACCTGTAATAGAATGGAATGGGCGGATCTCATTCAATTTTACTATCATTGATGATCATTGACTATTGCTATCTTGTTTCAAATAAACAAATAACACAAGACAGCAATTGAAAAGATGGCATGATGAGAATCCACTGGGAATCAAGGTTGAATGTAGTATGGAGTAAATGCATGGATATAAATAGACTGAACTAACCGCGTTAAACGTTTGATGGTACCACCGTCGTTCTTATTGTAGCTCGTCAGGTATCAATGTTCTCACATTGTGAATAATATAATATATAACGTCAGAATACACAAATGGTTTTGATACAGCATTACAATTTTGGTGATAAACTGATAGACAAGAAGTTCACTCTTCATTCAGTTGCGAGCCTTGAGCTTTCGAGCACTAGTGTAATAATAATATTTTAAATCTTATACGTAATTACGCACGCATTATTTTTTACTGCACTAACCATTCCTGAATAGTTTAGTTCACTATGAACACCAAAGAACGAAGAAAATTAGAGAGCCATCTCTTTAGTGTCTTATAATATCCAATTTCAATATGTTTTTAAAACATTGTGATATTACCTAACTCAAGCAAAAGCTATTTGAATAAGTACCTACGAGTACATAAGTACATTTTCCATTAATTACTTCAACATTTTATGCTGCGGCTAGTTTGTAAATGTTTTTCATTAAAACGCATGGTCATCACCTGCGCGACGCGGACGGAAAAAATGCCCATATCTAACTCAGACTTTACAAATATGAGATTTTCAAATATTTTTCTATTATTTGTATATATTTAATTTCATACTAACCTGACGATAACGAATCCATAAAAGAAAGGCCCTGTAATTTTCGGCACAGAGGCATAGGGCTCAGGAGTGGTAACGCATCTGCATTTTGACCTTGGTCTTTGTGTGGGTGTCTATAGGCTGCAGTCATCACTGAACATCAATGAGAACTGCATGCTTGTTTGCCACTTCCATTGGTGCAGTCGTTTGCTCGTCGTACAAATATTTTGGTGATTTATTTTTGTTTGATTGTTAATTACGAGTAAGATGATTTCTTTTTGTTCACCGATAGATGTGTGTGATTCATGCTTTACCTTAGGACGCACAACTTTATCAGGTCCGGTGGTTATTGGTATACATTTGCGGATGAATTGTCACCTAAGTCGGTAAAACGTCTGGGTTAGTGTTCCAGAGGGTTCGAATGTTGTTCGATTTTTTCCTCTAAAAATCTTTAAAACCTTTGTTTTGCAACGAGTTCGAGTAGTGCCTAAAACAAGAATTTGAAACATCTTTTCTGTGCAACAAAACAAATACACAAGAGGAGAGCGACGTGGAGGCCTACGATGCACGTATGTAGGTAAATGTAAATGAATGTAAAGAGATAGATAGGCCCTTTTTGTGTATGTACTTTTTATCATCTAACGTAATTATTAATTTTATTCTCAGTAAATGATTATTATATTACTAACTGGAGGCCCTTTTGTGAATGTTGATCTTCTTTGTAATGAGTTGCATTGTAATGAGAATTGACTTGTCAAACTATGGACTATGTGGGTGAATTGGGGGTACTAGCTGACTTGGTGCTATGGAGTGAGATCCAGCCTCTGCCTTTATTAAACATCTGACATTATTGAATCCTACGTTAGGTAAGTGGTGATTAGCTTCGCGAATGATTACTAAAGCTTGCCTTTTCATATTCGTACGTGAAGCAGTTTTCAATATTTCGTGATGGGTGATCTTTCGCTTTATATACATAATATATATATAACTACGGTTTTTCATGAAAGGCCAAATCAAAAATCCATCAGAGGTTCCAGCTTCTTGATAACTCCTTTATTGCTGAAAAGATTCCTATGGGTAGTACAGCCGGCCCCTAAATAAGATATACTGCATATTCAACTTATTTGTACCTTTATTGTTAACCAAATAACTAAAACAAATTTCCAGTCACAGTTTTGAAACATTGCTTTTAGTATGAAATAAGTATTCAGGACTTAGAGCCGGAGCACTTTTCAGGGTGGGTGGTGGGTAGGTATACAATTTTAGAACTTTTCAGATAAAATTTTCACACAGTTTATCTGTATGTTGACGTATTTATGCTTTCGACTTAGTAACATTAACAATATTTCGCGTCCGTCACACACTACACATATATATTTTGAAGAAATAAAGAATACATTTATTTGGAGAGCCTGTGTTTCTGTAGTAAAAATAATATTCATATTTCTATACCTCTAATTATGCACTCCATTCGGTCGTCGACACTCAAATTTATTTCAGTAGGTAGGAGTGTTGAGATGTTTTGCATATCGACATCAATCGACATGAACGTAGGAATCTTTACGTCAAGTTCCTTAGAGGATATGTAGAAAACGTGGGTTTAACACAGTGTTGCTTATCCCCGAATTCGGGCGTTGGTTGTGATTGTGTTGGCTACTTCTGGTCGCAACGGGCGTAATACGCCTGTGAGAATCACTGCAATTTCGGACTTCATATAAAAAGAAACGTTGTCTTCATGTAAAAAGAAACGCTGTCTATCTTTTACACTTGAATTCCTATACGGCTGAACTGCCTGTGATGAAATTGAACATGGAGATAATTTGAATACTAAGGAAGAAAGTTTCAAAACAAAGAACACTCGTATGAAGCCGTGAAAAACAGCTAGTGGTAGATATATTAAATACTAGCTTTCGGAACTTTCACTGGCAGATAGCTGATGTGATAAGGAGTAACTAAGGCTACTTTTATCTCCATACATCCATCCATACATACATACCTTCATACAAATAAATAGAATTTGAGTGTCTCCGATTTTGACGGGACTTTCATTGGCAGATAGCTGATACATGTGATAAGGAGTGACTTAGGCTACTTTTATCTCCATACATACATACATACCTACATACAAATAAATAGAATTTTATAATTAAATAAATAAATTTGAGTATCTTCGATTTTGACGGGACTTTCATTGGCAGATGGCTGATGTGATAAAGACACAGAATATGTAATAATACTACGTATAGAATGGACACTTAGACGTCCCGCCCGATTTGCCCGCATCACTCAACCCCTTCCCCTCTTATGGGCGACGGTTGGTATTTTGTACGTGCTACGCACACAGATGCGCGTGTAAATACACGTCACTGATTGATGTCTGTGTAATAGAAAACAAATTAAGCGTTTGTATGGAATTTTGGCTTAGTGTCCGCGGTGTGTTAAAGAGTAACTAACGCTACTTTTATCTCCATACATACATACTTACAAAGAAATAGAATTGGAGTGTCGCCGATTTTGAAGGAGCTTTCACTGTCGTAAAATAAAACGTTAACGTGCTTATGTTAGCAGCAGTTAGTGGCGTTGTAGGCGTTGGTGGCATTGGTGGTGTTGGTGACATTCATGGTGGTATTGGCGGCGTTTGTGGCGTTGGTGGTGGTGGTGGTGGTGGTGGTGGCGTTAGTGGCGTAGATGGCATTGGTGGCGTTGGTGACACAGGTGGCGTTAGTGGTGGTGGTGGTGGTGTTGGTGGCGTTAGTGGCGTTGGTGGCATTGGCGGCGTTGGTGACATTGGTGGTGGTGTTGATGGAGTTGGTAGCGTTGGTGGCGTCAGTGGCATTAGTGGCTTTGGTGGCTTTAGTCTTATAACGTGTACAGATAAGTATTATGTAAACCAGATTTTATAACTACCCATAAGTGTTTTTGTATAATCCAAAATTGACAAAAGTTATATCCAAAAAATGCTGTTCAATGTCACTATTCCACGCGAACGAGGACGCGGGCACAGCTAGTCTCAAATAATACAGGTTAACTACCTGAATTCAGTTTGATATCCTCCTATGTACAGACATAATCCAGTAACAGTTTTATTATCTGTTCATATAATAAGACGATTGTCTGTGCATTAAATATTTTTCCAAAAAACTGATAGGGGCGATCAAAAAAGAGTAACAGAAACCAAATTTACAATTTTGGATTTTTTATCCGTCTGTCTGTGTGGTACGTTCAAACTTCAAAACGACTCAACGGATTTGAACGCGATGGATAACATATAATTATGAGAGTTGTCAAAACTTTGTTTCGTCAAAATTGGTTAAGGGAAAAAGAAGTTATGATCAATTGAAAATTTACTTCAAGCACTGTTTCAAAACTTTTAAACAGAATTGAATGCGGTTTTCGTAGGCGTTGGTGGCGTTGGCGGCATTTGTAGCATGGCTGGTGGTGGTGGAGTTGATGGCGTTAGTGGCGTTGGTGGCTTTGTAGGCGTTGGTGGCATTGGTGGTGGTGTTGATGGCATTGGTGGGGTTGGTGTCGTTAGGGGCGTTGGTGGCATTGGTAGCATTGGTGGTAGTGTTGGTGGCATTGGTGGAGTTTGTAGCGTTGGTGGTTTTGGTGGCGTTGGTGGCGTTAGTCTAATATAATGTACAGAGAAGTATTCATATAATTTGTATTTTTTTTGCTATCTATAAGTGTTCATGATCCAAAATTAGAAATTAAAGAAAATAATAATCATAAAAATAATTTCTTCAATTTTTAAAGTTCACTCGCATGTGTTATTGCGAAAAATAAATAGTTCAATTATTAAGGGAACAGCGACATCTTAAATCTTAACGATATTGTATAAACTGCAAAGTCTATCATATCGGTTGTATAGCTATTAATTAGTTATCAATGGATGTCGTTCACCGACCCTAAATCGATTAAATATCAAAAAGGGAGAGACAAAATTTGACGCATCGGTGTGGAACTTCCGTAGCTCAGTGGTAAAGCGGCTGGACTGATTAACCTGAGGTCGCAGGTTCGATTCCTGTCCGAAGTCAAATTTTTCTTTCCGTTTTCTTTAATTTCTAAAGTTTATTCGCATGTGTTATTGCGAAAAATAAATAGTTCAATCCAAAATTAACAAAAACTTATATCCAAAAAAAGTCACTATTCCACGCGAACAATTATCTCTAAATATTTTTTTATTTAGAGATAATTGGGGCCCTGGAGGTGTTTATTTTTATCCCACTCATACCTGCCTGTTGCAATAAAACGCCCTTGTCACCCCCAAATGGGTGGAATGCGGTGCGCCCTCTTTCTCAGGCCAATACTACTTTACTTATTAAAATCATCCTTAGTCATTGTACCTATTTGTTACCTTCACTTCACTACGTGCAAAATATGTATAACATCTGTTGATGTTAAATGATCGTATGAATGAATGAACGACAATATAAATAAACATCGGACGCATTGGCACGTTACGTTTGATTGAATACCAACCATATTGCACATATCCAATATTATTTTAAAATCAATAAAAGCTTTGCAGTTGAGAAGTCTAAGAGTAGTATTTTCATAAAATATTCAAATAACTAAAAATACTGCATTCCATTGTTATTTCTACCGATGGTAATCGCTCACGAGAACATGGACGTATGGAGGAACGGCGGGCAAGATCTACTTTGCTCTTGCGGCTTTTGTTGGACGAGTGGTACTCACATAGTCGGTCGGCGGTCGCTGATTGGTCGGGCGGTTGCGCGGCGGCGGCGGCGCGGGCGAGGTGCGGCGACGCGCGCCCCCGCCCGTGAATATCATCGGCGGCTGCGCATCCCGCGCCCGCTGCCGCTCCGCTCGAGCGCCGTTCGCAATACGCCGCGACTAGACTCCCGCTCGACGCCGATCCTCGCGCGCCTCGCCACACCGCCTGCTCGCTCTGCACTCGCGTATTTATAAACGAAATTCCACGCGCGTTATTCCCAGCCGGATACAACTTTTTACACGACTCTCGGCACTTACGACGAGCGGAACACTGAAGCGGATTGTCTGCCGAGGTCCGTGAGTCAACCGCTCCCGACGAACCACAATTTAACATACAAAAATTCACCGCTTAAAATAATTACAAGCTTACGCGAACGCTACGGCGAATAAATGATATAGAATTTATTTTCGGGCGGGCCGAATGTTTGTTTCTTTTCGAATGCCGACAATAAGCGACGAAACATCGGCGGAGTATTTCGGCATCGCTGAAACGGCTTAATTGCGGCGTGAATAACATCAAACTCGCGTGTTTATTAGTTTATCTAATATTAATAGCGAAGGCAGATTTAAATGTATACTTTAATCTCCTAAGTATACCTTCTGTCAATTGCGAGCAAATCTATACGCCTGCACAATATAGGTACAGACTGGTCGATCGGTTTGAATCCAACATGTGGTGAGAGCAAATATAGTGAACTTTTGACTACCAACAAGTTACGAAATACGGGACAGCAGGCTCCTCATAATACGTATCGATATTACTTTTGTAATATGGTATCTACCAACTTAAATAATTAAGATTGTGAATATTCTAATCAGTCTTGGTGGCAGACAGATTCGATCATTATCATGTTCCGGTAAGATTGTACTAGAAGTAGTAATTATAAAAAAGTAGTAAATAATAGGTTTTTATAATAGATTTTCATTTATTTATTTTTAAATTCAATAGATACAATAACAATAAATATGGTATTATGAATCTCGTAATGACAAATTCTGATCATCCTAGACCTTCTGCTTGTTTCTAATTACTAGATTTTAGGACTAGGCTATAACTACAAGATATTCTATTTACGTTCAACGATTTAAAAACGTGAAAAGCGTGTATGACGATTTCAAAACCTGAAACAGAACATAATAATATTACATTAATTAAGTCGGTATTTATATCACAAAATAAACTTTATAGTAACTTATTTGTAGAGCTCTCGTTAATAAAAAGTCCTTGTCCATAAATTTCTACACCAACTAGTGGTATTCTCCTTAAATATATATATATTAATATACTTCTAATACTTATTTAAAAGAAGAACGTAAATAGGCTATAGGTATTGAGGGCGTACGCATCACCTCATTACCTAATCTATCACGATAGTGCTGAACACTACCAAGTGGTAGTGTTCAGAACTATCGTGTTCCGGTGAGATGGTAATGCATGGCCCCGTTAAAACTTGTCACAGAAACATTACAACTAAGGAACGCATCTGCATTTTAACCTCCAGTTTGTCTGTCTATAGGCTACAGTCATCACTTAACATCAATGTTAACTGCACTCTTGTTTGCCATCTTCTTTACATTAAAAAAAAGTATTTTGACATTTAAATTTCCCGAAAAGGTAGACAGGGAAATACAAGCATTTACGCATACCTACTTTCAAACCACTCACAATTATGGTTTTAGTTCTTTTGCGTCCTTTTTAATGGATAGTAAGTATGCAGACTCACAGAGAAACTCCGACGGTATTTTCAAACTAAGACGAAAGTATTTTGTAATGTTCAAAAAAATATTAGCTCCTCGGCCCGGAGCTCCAACTCCGCACAGTTTTTTTGTGATTTTGAAGATTTTAATTTTCTTTTGGCCGTCGTTGTCTTCTACTATTTATGTGTACTGACTGCATGCTTTTTTTTTTACCTTTTTTACATAAAAAAATATTTTGATTATTGGCATTAACACATTATAACCACATAAAAGATTACCGAAATATAAGTTTCCATAGACATAGGTATGATGTATGCAATGCGCGGCAGAATGGGCCGTAGACAACATTCCATGAACAATAGCAGCTGGCGACGAAACGCTGGCGACAAGGAGATCCACTCGGCGCTGTAGGCTGATTGATTTACCAGCTCACTCTGAAAAATGTTTTGAATATTTTTGTATTCAGATACCTTTTTTACGCGATTTCGTACATGAAATTTATACCTAGTACCGTACGTTACATTCCATATTATAGTATTGAGTCTCTATTTTTTGTGGTTGCAACTACAAAATGCTTAATCGGTATTCAGGAAATCTTACATATCACATTACCTCAACCTTTCTAAAGATTGGTAATTTTGGCTGTGCACTGTCTATCAATCACTCAGTTTGTAAAGGAAGAGTTTTATAAGATACCGAAAATGAAACCAGGTCTACTGAAAGTAAAAGTTGACGCCTATTTATTTCTTCTAAGATTAAAAACTAAAATAAGTCCTTGTAATTAATTAATTTTACTGGTGGTAGAGCTCCAGGGACGGAGCTCGCGGTCGTAGGCACCACCGCATTACCTAATATACTTGCCGCTAAATGGTAGTATTCAGCACTATCATCATGTTCCGGTCAGGTGGTAATGTACGGCCCTGTAATTTCCGGCACAGAGGCATAACACCTTAGGCCTCAGAAGTGGTAACGCATCTGCATTTTGACCTCTGGTCTTTGTGTGGGTGTCCATAGACTGCAGTCATCACTTAACATCAATGTGAACTGCATGCTTGTTTATCACTTCCATTACATAAAAAAAGTAATTATATAAATCAAATATGTTTCTCTCATCAGCCGTGCTATCTAACCATCAAGTTAAATTATGATCTTATTGGTCCAAGTCTCTTTTGCTTGGCTGTGAACACCAAAACATTCCTAATATAATAATATGAGCCACTAGTAGCAGCAGTGGCGTTCTACGCTACAAGTTGTTAGTTAGATTGCAATGTGCGACTCTATTATTACAATCACACAGCTGCAACACATAAGCATTGAATTCTCAGATTTCCATAAATTGCAGGATAAGGAGAGCTTCATTAATAATAAGTAAACAAAATTCACTTTGCAACAAGTATTTTTGCAAGGAGGTGCTTCTATTACGGCTTAGGTGACAATTATTACAATACCACACCGCGGACACCCCGCAAAAATCCCATACAAACGCTTAATTTGGTCTCTATATACAGACATAATTCGTGTATTTTTACACGTGACTGAATGATGCACTGCACGTTGCACGTGCATCTGTGTGCGTAGCACATAGAGAATACCTAACGTCGCCCATATTAGGGAGGAGGTTGGGTGAGGCGGGAAAATCGGGCGGGGATCGTCGAAGTGTCCATTCTGTACGTAGTATTATTACATATTCTCTGACAATACCTCAACTCGAAGCTGTGTCCCATAGTAGCAGTAAATAAAAAGCTGTGCCAACATACAGCCAAGATATACAGCCATCGACACAAATTCCGCAGAAAATATGTTAAGCTGAAAAATAATAACAAAACGCAATGTTACTCCTTGGTAACTCATAAGCAGGTCGAGGCCAATAAATTAACATTTCCTACGATCTTCGTTCGATTCTTGTTTATATATTGAAATGATAAAACTAGTAGTGTGATATATCTCGAAATGAATTCATTACATAGCCTATATGGGGAATTGAAAGGGCTAAACAGATTATTCGTACATTAATTCAAGTCATGTTTTTAATGTAATACATGTTAAGCCTATCGATATTCATTTAGATGGGCACATTACCAGATTCGCTTATATTGTAGATAGTATTTGTATACTCTTTGTTGAAGATCTTATGTAAATTGAAACATCCCGATAAACAGTCAAGTAACAGTAGTCTAACAAGGAAGTTCAATTTCTTGACTAGCTTTATTTGATGTGTGTATTGATTATGAATACAAAAAGTCTCTGTGAAATTTTCAAATATATAGAGTAGAAGTCCGCTGCAATTTTGTAGCGCAAAGCTACCTACTCGTTGATTTAAGTAGTCCGTTTCGCAAAGCTACGTACTCGTAGGCTTACGAAGGCCGTAGTGCAAAGCTACGTACTCGTAGGTTTACATAGGCCATAGTGCAAAGCTACGTACTCGTAAGCTTACGGAGGCCGAAGTGCAAAGCTATATACTCGTAGGCTTATGTAGGCGAAAGGGCAAAGCTACGTACTCGTAGGCTTACATAGGCCGTAGTGGAAAGCTACGTACTGATAGGCTTACGTAGGCCATAGTGGTAAGCTACGTACTCGTATACTTAGGTAGGCCTTAGTGCAAAGCTAAAAACTCGTAGGTTAACGGAGTCCATATTGCAAAGCTACGCAACTTAACGTAGGCTTACGTAGGCCGTAGTGCACAGCTACGTACTCGTATACTTACGTAGGCGGTAGTGCTAAGCTACGTACTCGTAGGCTTACGTAGGCTGTAGTGAAAAGCTACGTACTCGTGGGCTTACGTATTCCGCAGGCTCAGGCAGTTAGGCAGGCTAGTAGGTGATTACATGAGCCTACTAAGCGTTTTACTATTACGTGGCAGATTTGTAATTCTTTGTACAAGTGATTATAACTTTTATGAAAATTATTTTTTCAGACTTTAAACTTCTTTAATGTTTACAGAAAGTTGTACAACAAAAACTGTTCAATTTTTCAACAAAGACGTTCAATGTTTGATTTGAAGAAGAAAACGTTGATATATTATCGAAGACTTCAAGAATTCTGTATGTAATAGGTACCAATGGTTATTGGTAATGTTAATGAAATATAAAATAAAATACGCTTACACTCGCAGCCCCACATTAGGTATAAACCTATGTCGTGGGTGCCGTTGTACACATACAACACATGCACAAACACCCAGACCCGAAACAAAAAAAATAGTATTCCCCGAAGAGGTAACATTTCCTTTTACTGATGATATGTACTGATTTGTTTGCCTTATTATAGTGAAACTTTAATAAATTTATATTGAATATTAATATAATAATTTGATTTTACTGGTGGTAGAGCTCCAGTGTCGGAGCTCGCGGGCGTATTCACCACCGCATTACCTGTGCGGTGGTGAATGGTAGTGTTCAGCACTATCGTGTACCGGTCAGGTGGTAATGTACGGCCCTGTAATTTCCGGCACAGAGGCATAACACCTTAGGCCTCAGAAGTGGTAACGCATCTGCATTTTGACCTCTGGTCGATAGGCTGCAGTCATCACTTAACATCAATGTAACTGCATGCTTGTTTACCACTTTCATCACATAATAAAAATTGAAACATGAATTTAAAATCAACATCTACAATATTGATTGTGCTAACCGTCATTCTTCCGCTTTTTGTTGAACATCATTTAAAGTGTGAAAACATTGTCATTGGATATTTACAACACTGCTTTTAAGACTACTTATGAAAATCGTAATAATAGTCCGTTTTTATTTTTTTATATTATACTTACACCAACAATTTTATAAACAGTCATACAAATTACCCACGCCATAACGAAGAACTGTACCATCATCGCTTCGCCAAATATGGCTTCTACTTCTTTTACTAACCTGAAAAATATACTATATTTATGCGTAGGGCAAAACAGATAAATTATATATGTAATTATCCTTCTTTAATCGCAGTTCTTTATTTTTACGTAATTGCAAACTTAAAGTGAAATCATAAAATTGGATCTGGATATAAGAACTAGACCAGCCGTAAAAAAATCGGCGCTTGGAGGTTTGCGTAGATTAGTGGTGAAACTGATGTTATTATCCAGAGGTCGTCAGTTCTAATCCCGCCCGATATCAAATATTCCTTTTTTATTTATTTTTCTATTAAAAACCCCTGCTGATTGTAATATATATATATATATATTATAATGTTAATGTAGTAACCATAAATGTCTGGTACCATATTTACCATACAATTTGTCCATAATGGTTGACGCAGACCACTAATCTATGCTGCAATTTTTTTTTAAACTCTTGATCTTCCACATCTTTGTAATTGTACGATATTTTTTTCGTAGCTATAGTTTTCATGCCCGTTTCATCTTCAGAATCTGCTAGGTGCTCCAAATTATATTTCAGAATTTGAAGTTGATTTCCGGCTAAAGCGTTGAAACCTACTATGGTGCAGTCCATTGTCACATTACCGTATGCTTGTAGTATTATTAGGATTGACATGTACGCCAAAACTAACTCGAATCTGTAAAACAATAAACTGTCCAATATTCTAACAGCATATAAAAGAAACAGTTATAAGTTTTGCTTGTGTTTTGTTTGCTTTGTTGTTTTGTTTTTAAGTGAGCCAATGTTCATACGTCCCATTGTACCATTTTTTTCCTACAATTAGTCTAAATCACTAACATTCAACTTTAAGTCGCCCCCCTTTTTTGAACCCCAGGATTTCGAATTGAATTGGATTGATCGCCTAACTTGATCACACCTGTAAGCAGGTGATCAAGTTAGGCGATCACGACGCACAGTCCCATTCCATTAGGTATAAACCTGTACCATGGGTGCCGATGTACACACACAACACATACACAAACACCCAGACCCGAAACAAATATTAAAATTTGTAGGCCATACAAACATTTGTCTCGGTGCGGAGAACGAACCCGCGAACCTTTGAATCATGAGTCGTCTCACACCGCTGAACTAACCGGGTCAAACAAGGACGTAAAATGAATTAATTAGTTATAATTTACACTTACATAGGCGACTTTTGAGTGGAGAACGGGAAATATCCAGTAAACTCAACTTCTTCTCCCAAAGCTCTATTCACAAGGGGGAATACAGTCCATAGAATACCGCAGGTAAATATTGCGCCGTGGTACAATTTCAGTAGCCGATACATAGATACTGCATTGTGTTTAATTAGCTCTTCATGATGTGGATTCTTCGCCGCGAAAAGATCACCTGAATGTTATAATAGATGAATACTTCACTAACGCTTGTAAAACTTGAAGAAGACTTCGGCTTATTTCGGGTCTATAGAGCGTTATCTCTTTCGCATTTTACTTATGTAACATAAGTCCTAACTTGTCTTAAACCATAATTTTCAGTTAATAGCTAGAAAACAACACTTAGATCGTCATATGATAAGTCTACTTTTGAGGACCAAAAATACATATGCATAAGTTGAATGTAGCTGCCAAAAGTAGGTTCAACTAGCAGAAGTTGTATAGCTACTTTGGCGGCTGCAATCAACTCTCATGCGGAAGTAGTGGACATCCAGTAATGGACGAAAGCGACTAATGATTTATTGTGTACAAATGTTTTTAGAATGTGCGCCTGATATTATGAATTGGGAGCAGGCACAGATAAACCCACTTTTATATCTAAAACATACTCCGATGTCGTTCTTGACCAGTATATTTATTCAGCGTTTTATGTAAATCACTTCAATGGTTTCCGCGTGTTTTAATAGTTCGTAAAGATATGTTTGATGTTGACTCTCATTTATTTATTTATTTATTGCCTTTGGTACACAAAAAAGATTACAATCATTTACACATACAATAACATAATAATTACTAAAAACTAGATTGCAATCCAAAATATGCGTACACATCATGGTAAACAGATAGGTATATAATCTGATTTACATCTATAATTTAAAATGAAAAAAAAAAGTTTAAGTAGTTATACATAATATTGTAGGATCAATTATTCTCTCTACTCATGATATAAAGCCTGGTTTAAACAATCACGTACGAAAATATTTAAAAATATCGTAAATAATTTGATGGAGTTATAGAGAAGTATAGAAGATTCAAGAAATTAATCATCAAGATCATCAAAAAATATTATCCAATAAAATGTCACACTAGGCCACTGTTACACTGGGGTCCTGGGTTCGCTCGGGTCGAGTGATATCTATTGGAAGTTTTTAATTTTCGCAAATTTCCCAGTGCCACCTTCGAAGTTTAGTTATGTGATCGGAGATGTGAAAAGACTTGTCAGGTATTACATGGGGCAAAACTTAATGAATGAACTGATCAACTGATCAACAAATACAGGCGTGAAATTACGTTACATTATTTCCTACATTTTTTGTAGGGTATAACGTAATGAAGTAGTCATTAACCTTTAATATTTATAAAAAGATAGTATTTTAATACTCCACATTACAAGAGTTTGTTCCAGAGAAGGGCGTTCCGAGAGATCAAGGGTAGATAGAAATGAACGTAAGTATCACTAGTACACTTCATTGGGGTGTACCTACATATCCCAACTGAGGATCGAATATTCCTAGATGATTCATGGACATGGAGTCATTTATTATACCTACTACCGAGCGCTAAACACTCCCATAACTCTTAATATCCATAAAGAACACAAATTAGGTGTATAACCGTCAATAATGCTGATGATGTGATCGATGCGGCTCGCGCGTACGTTGAAGGCAACTTGTTTGCCCAAACAGTTCAGAGTCGTGAGAAGAATGAACAGCGTGTCCACCATCTTGTCGGTACTATGTCGAGTCTGTTAATAAAGGATATAATTTAGAGTATTTTTTTAAGGTACCCAATAGTTTGCCTGCCTAGAAACAGCAGATCACCCAATTCAAATTGGTTAGTTGCCGTCGCCAATAGCTAAGTATAATATGGCAAAACATACTAACGTGCTGAAGGACTCTTTCTCGAAATGTCCTTTCGGTGCCTTATTTGTGTGGTGGTAAAATCTACTTTGCATTGTTTTTAGATGACCTTTTACTGGTGGTAGAGTTTCAGTGAGTAATAGGCTACTACTACTGCCCTCCGCGCAGCCAGGACTCGAGGGCGTTGGCACCACCGCATTATCTATCTCTTCTGCCGTTAAATGGTACTGTTCAGCACTATCGTACGTACCGTACCGTAACCGTGGCAACGCATCTGCATTGTGTCGTCACTTAACAGCCAAGTAAACCGTATGCTTGTTTAAAAACACCGGATACTTCGATGGTGCATTATTAACACCTTTTAAACAGACTTTACTACTCATTTCATTTTAATAATCCCTACTATGCCAATGAAGTGGTGAAATATGAAAGGACATTATTTTATTATACTGAAGATCTCATGTACTATATTTCTAGCAAATAAATAAATTCATTCAAATTCATTCATTCATTCATTCATTCATTCATTCATACTAATATTATAAATGCGAAAGCAACTCTGTCTGTCTGTTACCTTTTCACGCCCAAACGACTGAACCGATTTTAATGGAATTTGGTACAGAGATAGAGCTGACTTTGAGAAAGGACATAGGCTACTTAATTGTTTAAAAAATGACTAGCACGCGGGCGAAGCCGCGGGCAACAGCTAGTATCTAATAAAGAGCCTATTACACAAGAAAGGTGGTTTAGATTAAGATCGTGCAGAATAAAGTTTAAGAAAAGTGTAGGCATGGATAAAGATTACATAAATTATACATTATATACTTGCCTGAATAACACGAAGAAGATGTTGAAGGTTATACAGTATGACAATGAACCAGACCATAACACGAAAGGCATCATGAATTCTACGTTTTGTAGGGGTTACTGTGTTTAAAACTATCCTGAAGTAACCAGCCCTAGCTAGTGCATCGAAATGAGGCTTCAACACCAGAAATGTCTTAGACATTTTTCTCAATAGTTGCAATTAAAAAAAAACTGAAATATTGTTTCAGCGTTTTTAAGCGAAGATTTGTGTAGACGTAGTGTAGCCACTTCGGAATGGCGTCATTCGGCTCTTTTCACACCACAATCTAAACGATTTGAATGTTAATTCCATACTACAGGGTGCTTATTTTGACTGTAAGTGTGTATGCACCATAGAAGTGTAAATAATAAGTATTCCTACTTTTTACCAACTGACCGTGTTCCTCCGGTTAAGTGGATTTTTTCTATTTAGACTTACTAAATCGAAAAATAGTTTTATCAAACATACAATGTCTAGTAAATATCTATTCAACGATACGTTAATAATTTTAGGCTTATGAATTTTTCGAGAATAATAGTTCACCAACTCATAAAATAGACCTATAAAGTAGGTACTACTTGGAAAACAAAACCCTAAATTGCGATTGGCCCACACGCACTTAGTCGGTTTTTTCATAAAATACCATAAATAAATATATCATGGTTTTCTCCATAAGGAGAGAGTTGTGGATGAGAAAAGTGTGAGAGATATCCAGTAATTATTGACTATATTCTGATAACGGTAACCATACTTATTTAAATCGATATCTTCTACAACATTGTTTAATATAAATATGAGTACCTACTTATATGTCGATGACACACAACAAAATAAAATATTAGGTACAATGTAGAGCACTTATCTTGCAATTTCTAAATATACTTTGTAGTCTAATAATGTAAAGTTTACGATCATCTAACTAAGAAATTTCAAATCGCCTACGCGTTGGACATTAGCAGTCTCGCTGTCTGGCGACGCTATGTTCCGCTCTTAATACACTATCATTAACATGAAACAAATAACAATAATAATAAGACTATCTAGGTATAGTAGGTACGTTTTTTTATTTGTCTAATATTAGCTGTGACAGAAGACACAGCTAGGGCGCTTCATTCGGGGCCCGAACCTCTTACCCTTGAAAGTGTCTTTAAGCCGTATAAGCGCTGGTTTAGAAATCCCTCCACTCTGTTAAGGATTTCAAAGTATTAACCGCTTTTAAGGTTAATATTTTAAGTATGTAATTGTTGCTAATATACCTACGTTAGCTTCGTAATAAATTGACATGGAAATCACCTGCGTCGAAACTTGTATTTATTCGATGTCCACAGCGTGAAGTCCTAAGTCATCCGATTATACCTAAACGTAGACGGTCATTGCCCGTGGTGTTAGCACGCTCGTTTGCTACTTCAGCTATCTACTTTAAATCCATAATCACTTACACATTTAGATTCACCCTGGTGTAATAAGTGTTTTAAATCAGGGTGTCAACTTCCAGTTCGATTAAATACTCAAGTGTTGGTAATTAAGTCGTTTGACTAATAAGCACCTAATGTTAGTTGACGATCCACATGATAATTTTATGTAAATACTATGTAGCCATGTACCTACTTTGATTAATTGTATTTTGCAGTAGCAGTACTGGGCAGACATTTATTATTTACTGACAACTTGACTATACATTTTATTTTCTCTGTATAAGAAATAGCAGAGAAAATAAAATATAATTTCATGTACCTAGTTCATCAGCCTGATTTCTTTGTTAAAATACAAAGCCACACAAGCATACAACATACCCAGTTCAATCTCCCGAAATTTAGATAAAAATGGGTTACTTTGCTATACAAATACAATCTAATTCCATTTTTAAAGAAAAATGGAAAGAAAAATTTGACTTCAGGCGAGGCTCGAACTCGCGACCTACTGGGAATCTAGTCCAGCCGCTCTTCCAATCGAGCTTTCAGAGGGCTTCAGTAGCTCGATTGGAAGAGCGGCTGGACTAGATTCCCAGTAGGTCGCGAGTTCGAGCCTCGCCTGAAGTCAAATTTTTCTTTCCATTTTTCTTTAAAAATAAAATATATTTCACAAGCATGTGTTAATGCGAAATAATATAAAAACAATCTAATTCCAAGTCACGGATTAATACGTGCGATGTTATTCTTCTTGTGTATATAGCGCATAGAGCAACACCGGAGGGAGAAGCCATATGCAGGCTTTCCCCTCTGTCAAAGTACAAGCCGAAATGGGCCTATACCTGTCACCTAGATGTTTAATGTGTGCGTGAAATCGTTTCTGTATTTTGTTAAAGTCAAGGTGGGAGTTTCGTAGTAATAGACGATTTTTGTAATGTGCATGTGTGTCGCACGCATTTCCCCCCGCAAAAAATGACAGACTGTTTTGCATCGGTAATAAACGCTATGGCTACTCTCCTCCAGTCCGCCGCGGCCGGTGGCCCGTGTTGCTCTCTATGATATAGCGTAACCAAATCAGTTTTATTTACTTGCAACTTGTTATTTATTAAGGTAGATATTGCTAGTGTGCTCTGCGAAGAAGATGGTAGACCACGATCGGTCCAGACACGGTACTAGGGAAAGATTTTGGGAATGAGAGATCCATCGGACGCGGGAAAAGGGTTATAGCTAGAAAAAAAAACAAATATTCCATTTTAGATAGTGTTTTTATTATCATTCAGAAAATAAATCACATGTACATTATGTATTTGGTACTCAGCTCCGGCCAAACATGATGCCCAATGCATGTGTGAATATTGGAATGTGAATACAATTGTCGCCGAAACAATTATCAAATACAATATAAATTCTTTTTTAATTATTGTTTGTACTGAACTAATCCATCGCCGGTAAACCAAATGTTAAGATAATATGACTATTAACAGTAACTAACCAACAATGCATCACACTATATTAATTTATATCCATAAATAAGTCTACTTCATTTTGAATTTCGTAGATTTTATCAGCAAGAAATGAAGTGAAATAAACCTCGTCCGCATTCCACATTTACACCCCTAATTTTAAACATCGTAACACTGAGAAATGTCAATCATATCACTCTATTAAAATTTCTGGGCATTGTCTCTTAGGTGACGTGTCGTCCTCGGACGGTTCTTTTCGTTTTAACGCTTTTGTTTCTTTATCGTCGACAGTTTCTTTATCTATATGGGAGCTACCATCAGTCTTTTGTTCGTCAGACTCAAGTCTCGTGGTTTCGGGCATGTCTTGGTTATCAGGATGGGTGTCTGCATCAATCGCTGGGTTGGGTTCGTTGCTGCCGGTGTCACAGTCGGCCTTGTCAGCGTAGTCGGCGTACTCGGCGTCGTCGGCGGCCGCCTCCAGTCTTTCAGCCGCGATCTGCGAGCTCGCATTCTGTTTGCATGTCACCGTCCGTTTGGTAGACGCCACGCGACTTAACAATGCCCGGTTCAGTTGCGCTATATCGCTCGGCGCACCCTGAAACAACAGTTTTAGAGTTAATATCCCAATTTGTATAGAATAGCGAAAGCCACAAGTGGCAGCAGCCATAGCTCGAAGAGCCGGTGGCTGTAGACCAGAGTCTTCGAACCGCGACTGCGTACCGGAAGACGCAGCGTAGGTAGCCCCACCACCAGTCCCACACCAGGTGGACCGACGATCTGGTGAAGATCGGGAAAGATGCTGGATGAAGGCGGCCCAAGACAGTTCGTTGTGACAATCTTTGAGAAAGGCTTTTGGAGGTGGACGTCTTTCAGCTGAAATAATGATGATGAAACATGGCCCCTCAAACGGAAACGGCGTTCGAAACTTGGTGTCTGTCCTAAATAAATCGACCTATATTTTTTTACCGACTTCAAAAAAGGAGGAGGTTTGTCAAGTCCACCAGCGGTAGTCATTCCAAGTGAAGGATGACGCGCAACCAGGGAGATATGCCGCCTTCCAAGTGCGTCAGAAGTAACATATACTGAATCGACAGTCTCTTATCTTGTCCGTGATCTCACATAACACAATTACTTGCGTCGGCAGTTTTCCGCTGATGTAAATGTTGGGTTTTCATATGCAATTCCAATAATATCACCAACCACCACCGCGGCGCAAATTCAAACCACCAACGTCAACGAGTCCGTGTCGTACCTAAACCAATGAGTCTATAGCTCTTTCGTACGTCGAAGCTACACAAGCGCCACGTAGCTAGCGCCGTCGAGAGAAAAACTTACTTGCCTGCCTAAAAACTGCCGCCGATTCGAAATGCATTTTTGTGATTTTTCATTAAGATTTTTCTCTTTTTCGGAAATTTCCCAGTACCTCGAAGTTAATGTGCTCGGAGATGTCAACAGGCTCGCCACCTGTTACATGGGCCAAAAACGTAACAGGCGACTCGTGGGTGTTTGCATATATGCTGGAATGCATGCATTTAACTCTGCCTACTCCTTCGGGGATTACAGGCGTGAAGATACATTATAAGTAAAAAACCTTAAAAACCATCGACTCTGAAGTGTCTTTGTAAAAGCAGAGATTTACTAGTGAACCTTATTGAATTATTGAACTCAAAAAGTAATCTTCCAGAATTTTCAGTAACATTGCTTTTTCAATACAAAAAAAAAGTTCTAAACAGGACCCTCACCATGATCAGGAAAAGTTTAACTTGATGCTGTACATCAGCGGCGGTGATCCGAAGCGACTTGGTGCCGGCGCGTTCTACGACCATGTCGGGCCACAGTTTGGTGTTGAGGATGACGCGCAAGGACCCAGACACGCGCGCCACGAGCCGCGAGATCCCGCCCTCAGCGTCATTTAGCCGAAGTACACCGCGTCCACGCTCACGCCAGCTGCCCGCCTCCCACGCGAATAGGCGACACGATATCTGATAGAGTATACGGATATTTTACTGGCGCGTTCCAAGTGTTACAAAGAGTTACCTAACATTATCCGCCGCCTGTTCCAGTTAGATGGTAATGTATGGCCCCGTAATAACTATCACAGAGACATGACACCTTAGGTCTCAGGGGTGGCAACACGTCTGCATTTTGACCTCTGGTTTTTATGTTGATATCTATAGGCTGCAGTCATCACTCACCATCAATGTACGCTTCATGCTTGTTAGCCTACCTTAGGTACATAAAAAAAAAGTATTGAGGATTTACTGACACTGAAACAAAGTGATTTCACCAAATGAAACTGAAATACAAATAGCAATCAATTCCATCTCTAGTATTAATAATAATACATGCAGGCACCAACCTGCAATACATTAGTCTCGCCCTCCTCGCCAGTCATTGTACAGTTGGACGTGGTCGGCGGCGGTCGCGCGTGCGAACGCTCATACTCAGCCGCAGCCGCAGCTAATCCCTCACCACCGCTGCTAGACTCACTCGGCCCCGATTCCTCCTATAATACACATTTTTTCAGTCTTCTTATTACTAGCACACCATGGACACTCGGCAAAAATTCCATAGAGACCCTTATTCTGGTTACCTACTGCACAGACATCAATCAGGACATATTTTTCCACGCACAAACGCAGTTGCCAGCTTGCAACCTCAGAGGTTGCCACACTTGTACCCAAGGGGGTAGCGAGAGGGAAAATCAGATAGGATGTCAAAGTGTCCATTCTATACGTAGTATTATTACATATTCTCTGCTGTTGGGCAAGCCATTCTCAGGCAGATATTGATTAAACTTAACCTATACACTTGACAGACCGTGTTCAAAGTGATTATAAAGAACTGAATAATTAACTTTCGCATGTTAATCTTGCTATAGAAACCAGGCATAAATAAATAATGTCTTGTGATATTTCTGCTGATAACATGCTTAGTCAGTCAAGAAAACAATTGCAACACCTAATCTGTTTTATAAATATTTCTTTTTCACTAGGCTTTGTAAACACATATTGCCCAATTTCAAGATATAAATTGGTAAAGGTTTAAGATAAATAACAAAGAATGACTGCTGAGAAAAGTCAATATGGCTGCTGAGAACATCAAGAGAGTCAGTCAAGAGAATAACTGCAACACATATTCTGTTTTAAAAAAAATTTTTTTTTTCATTATGCCTCATAAATAATCCAGAATCTAATTTTGAAAAATAATATGGTGAAGCTACAAATTCTTTTTCAAGCCCCACAATATGATTAATCTTCCATTTAAAAAAAGAATATGAATCAGTCACTCAGTCAGAATTATATCAGTCTAGAATCTAGAAAATAAGACAGTATATAAAGAGTGGAGTTGTATTCACTGTCTTTAGGTAACCTGTTATTGTTAACAGAATCAGGTGTATGTCAATTTACATGGACCAGTCATTACATATAAAAAATATAAAGATATGTACGTACGGCCCTGTAATTTCTGGCACAGAGACATAACATCTTAGGCCTCAGGAGTGGTAACGCATATGCATTTTGACCTCGGTCTTTGTGTGGGTGTCTATAGGCTGCAGTCATCACTCAACATCAATGTGAACTGCATGCTTGTTTGCCACTTCCCATTAAAAAAAAAACTTGATAACTAACAGATTCTTTAACTGAAGCAGCTGCATTTGTAAACAACAACTCAGTAGTCCCATTAGAAGAACTATGTTCAGTAGACGCTGCATCTCCGTTGTTCATTGCCTCTTTCATCACAACACGTTCACTTAAATTTTGTCCAAAAACAAATCCTGAAGATGATGCTGCTGCAGTAGGTTGTGCTGGGGCTGGGACAGTTGCGGTCCTAGGAGTGACATTAGCCGACCCAAGTGGAACAAATTTCGGAGCTTCTGTCTCTTTGTTCTCTGCGAGTCTGTTATCAGATGTCGATGGAGTCTCTTTGTCTTTCTCCGAATTAGCATCTTCCAATTTATCGTTAGCCTTGAGAAATGGATTTGCGTTTGGTTTCAACTGTGGTGGACGTAATACTGAGCCTGGAAGAAACATGTTCAATGATATAATTTATGTAAACTAATAACTAACTAACTTTATTTATTAACACTTTTGTACATATTTAACAAATACTGTGTAACCTGATATCTATACTCAATACACTATTACATTCTATATTGTTTATCTTCTGTAGCAGTACTTACCAAATGGATTACAACTTTGGCTAGATCCAGATCCAAAGCTGGATGACCCAAATCCGCCAAGTCGAGGTTTTGCGAGAACCACGCGCGACTGTGATGATCCATTGTAGAAATCTTCGGGTGTTTTTCCTACAAACAATAAATTAACTAGTTTAACGTTGGACATCACATCTTGCATATTCTATACATCCGTCACACACATATTGTTTTTCACACATTCATCCATCAAATATGCACTGAGTTATAAACTAATATTGACGATCACTATGTAAGCCCACTGATATAAAATAAAACAACTTTAAAGCATGCTGAAATACAACAGAACTTGACAAAAAAAAATCGTTGACGATGCAGTCTAGGTGTGGACTCATATGAGTAACAACCACTGTTATTCACGTGATTGAAACGTACTAATATTTAACTGAATAATCGCGTAGCTTCTGCTGTTCCTTCAATACTAGAGAAACGATCGAAAGCCTTTAATATAGGTAAATTAAAAATTGCTAACCATACCTTGCTTAGCATCTGCCATTGTTGGACAATTTGGACATTGACAACAGGGTTGCCAGCATATCAGATGCATTTTCATCTAAACAGCAACCTCATGACAAAAATGTATCTCTTTCGACTTTAGACAAATGAAAAACAATGCTATCAAGGCTAATTTTAGACCTTCCATTTTTTAGACTTCGTGGAAATAACTATTAATGTTTATTGGATGTAGTTTATATTCCGTGTATTCAACAAAAAAATAAATATTCAACCTAAGGCAAGGATAGAACTACGTAGATAGATTCTCTTTCGGGACCGAATTTTCATATTAGTTCCATTCCATGTATGTTCCATATTAGATTCTATGGTCAGTGATCATGGCCAGTGACAGTGGCCAGTGGGGCCAGTGCTGTCTAATCAGTGTTGCCAAATGTACAATCGTATTTATGAATACGACCTTTTTGGCTTTGGTACGATGTACGATCTCATTTTCGAAATCGTGCGTAAATAATAATATACGACATTTTTAATTATTCTAAAGTCTAATTTTTCTTTCCATTTTTCTTTAATTCCTAAAGTACGCATTGTTATTGCGAAAAATAAAATTTTACAAAATGAGACAATTTATATTAAACTGATTCAGTCTCATCAATCTAGTGAAAACGAAAAGTAATAATTTGATGACCGAAACAGGACGGACCTTTCTGGCTGCATAACAAGGAAGATAAACCACCGATCTATTTTCAGCTAACTAGGGAGATGTTGTGCAAATTAATTTAGCCTGGGTTGCACCACGACTTTTGTTAAAGTTATTGTAACATTTTACATCCTGCTCTAACGTTAACAGATTTTTTTAAGTTAGAAAAGGATGTGAACCTGAGCTGATGACACTACGCAATGGCTCAATATTTATCCTATCCTCGTGTAAATTACACCTGTCGAAGATAATTTTAACAAACCAAGATTATAAAAATCAATTCTCGATTGCTCGCAGATTATTATCTATGTAAATGTTTATATTAATTTATTTTATCTCTTGTAAGTAGAAAAATGTAAGAAGAAAGTAGCAATTACATAACATATTTCAATAATTCCCTACTGTTTTATTGGAATTTTAAAATGAACTATTTTTTTCTGAAATTTTTGGTGAAATACATCTTTTTGTAATATTTTGTACGATCCCTTAGGAAAAGAAGTTGGCAGCACTGTGTCAAATGCCAAATCTGTCAATTAATTTTATCAATTCCTGTGATTGTCATCAAGTGTCATAATTGTCATGTTTGTCATATCGTCATGTCCACAGAGGTAATATACATGGAGAAGGCACATTCTACTATAGAAACAGTAGTTATACAATAATGGGTAAAATCGACACATTTCTGACAAAAACAGTTTTGACTCTTTCTAACTAACCAGTAGCTCCCTATGTAAAAAGAGACACAAAATGTATGCAGGGTATCAATTTTGGAAATGATTTGATGTGACGTCATACTTATGCCTTCGCGTGACGGTCGGGGCCATTGTATGCTCCTGATTTGGGGTACATCTATTGTCAAACAAACGGGTGCTCATAATATTTTTGCAGTTTTCTTGAGAACTAAATCTTTTAACTAGTTATTGTGATATCCAAGGTCTTGCTTTGTGTCGACTACTCATGCTCTCGTATTGTTTAAAACAGTGTGGTGCAAGAAAAAACAAAAATTATCTTGGATTGAACTTTGTGAGGTTATGTACAAATTTTCACGGATTGTGTCGTATTCGGTGGGATTTTGAAATGCAGTGATATATAGTGATATGTTTTATTAAGAGTTTTGAAGACCTGTGTTAGTTTCGTATGACTTATAGGACTTTTAATACTATTCATTCTTTTCTAAAAATAGCATTTTACATAGTGATGTACGAATACTAACCTGATATATCAAAGTATCGATATAAAATTATTTTCATATCAATTTAAATTATGTAATATTATTTTGTATTAGCATTATACTCGATAGAATTTCTTGTTTCTTAATAAAATATCGAAGAAGAAATTGATGTAAATTAAATAATTTTTGTTTTCTCCTTTTTTGCACCCGATATAGCATGGATTTTTTTCATAGATTGTTAGAGTGTAATATAAGTATAAGCACAACATAACACAGTTTTTTTTTTCATTTCATGAAGTGGCAAACAGGTATCAGATTACATTGGTAAGTAATAGCCTATCAGTCTACACGAAACCAGAGCTTTCAATCTAAATGCGTTGCCACTCCTAAGGCCTAAGATATTACGCATCTGTGCTGGAAATCACAGGGCCGTACAGATCTGTGTCACTAACTTTTACATGCGTATCATCTGAAAATTGAAGCAAGTTCCATTTCTTTTCAATTACTCATATCATTAACATACCTAGAGCCGTTCCTGCTACTTTAATAATATTGTTTAAGATATAGTAATAATGAAAAAATAAAAAAAGATCCTGTTGCACTCACGTCCAACACGTAAGTAGAAGATCTTTCGAGAATGCACAAAAATCAATTGTGTTTATTGGCCTTTTAACTTGACCGAAGCGTCATCGTGCTACAAATTAACTAAACAGAATGATTAAAATTTGGAATTCATAGCAACAATATTTACAGAGATGCATTCCAAGGAGCTGGTCAGCATAAGACTCACATTTGAAGGCTGATATAGAAAATCCTACTGAAATTCCACATTACCACAATTTGCAATTTTTAGCTCTAGTTCTGGTTGAGTGAGAACCTTTCGCAATCTCCTGGTAATCAATGAGATCATTTGAATGAATGAATTTATTTATTTGCTAAAAGTATAGTAGGTACATAAGATCTTCAGTGTATAATATAGCTTTCTTTTATATTTCACCATTTTATTTGCATGCAAATTACAGGATACATTTTATTACTACATCATAATTATTACAATTATACTCAACTCTAATTTAGTGAGTGGATTTTACTAAGACTAAGCATACATACTTTAAAAGAATAAGAATTCGTGTTGATAAAATATCGATATTAGCCGCTCATGTATTAGAAGATGATATCGATATTTATCGAAAACAACCTCTATCTATGAAAGGTGGCCATTGTAATCGCCCAAATTTTTGTAGGCATGCACGCCAATTCTGTAGGCATTTCTACTCCATGTATATAGCTCAATGGTCATGTACATATCGGAAAACTTTGGGTGAAATAGTTTTACGTTAATTTTTACAGATAAATTTTACCCGTGTTCAAGTTCGCGAAATTTCCCATTTTAGGTATATTATTTGTCTCGTGTATAAATTTGTGTCAAAATATAATCGAAAAAAAAATCCGTACATTGAATCCTTGTCTACACAGCATACATTGCAACAAAATGTTTGAGTTTTAGACGTTCTAAGTATGATACAAGACAGTAAAACATATAAAAATTCAGCTGCTGCTACATCCGTGACTATTTACAACTAAATTAATATCAATTCGGTAAGTTTTTACAACTTTTGTTAAAGTAGATAGAAGAGCCAGTATTTGAGATCCTTTTGATGAGCCTTCCATGAGCAGCTTTTTATAATTAGTAGTAATTACTTGCATTTTCTACAATTCTAAATGGGCCACTTTATTACATAACTAGTGGTTCGCCCTGGTTCCGCACGGGTGCAATTAATATATTAAAGCATATGTAGAATTTTAATGGTGAAAGAATTTTTGAAATCGGCCCAGGAGTTTTTGTGTGAAAACAATATAAACATACATACTAAAACAAATGTTTCCTCTTTATAATATTAGTATAGATATAATGAATTTGTGGTTACATAAGTATACGGAAATATAAGTAATTGAAAGGCTAAGGATTTACATGAAATGCCAAGAAAAAACTACTTTTTATACAAATAGGTATGACGTTACGTATAGTATCATCAATAGATTACTTGACTGCCATCAATAATGATCCACGGATTTTAATGGATTCACTCTATGATGTAGACATCATTATGGTCGCTTGACCAAGCTAACAGACTTCTGGAGTTATAAAATATGTAATGAATAAAACAACAGTCAGGAACAAAATAGAAGAATTGAAATTATTATACATATTTACATAAACATATCTCGAAAACGGAAGGATTTATTTTTATGACTTTTTCAATCATCTCCATATGGAATAGCAGAATAAATGTGGAAACTTTGAAAATTTAAAAATCGAATGTTTTAATCCTTATCAGTCAGCTTATGAGAAAAATATGACAATTTGATATTCTATTGTTATTGAATGATAACGTCCGCTCAATTCTCCAGAATTGGTACACAGAAAGCACTCTAGGCCAGCTAGTTAATATGTGAAATAACTTGATGACGTAAATTACCTTATGTTTGAGCCTGCTCACAAGAGATAGGAATTAAGTAAACACAATTATTACATGTCCAAAAATAACGTTAATATATATTTTCACAACACTAACCACAGGCAACTATATTCTGTATCTTTTGTGGTATTATCCCTACACTTTTTGATATTAATAATATCTTATTAATTAATACACATCTGCAGCTCGATACAAAACAATTGTTTTAACAATGACAACAAACATAATATGATTGTGTTATATTGCAGACAATGGGATAATTTATTTGTATATAATTCAGTTTATTCAATATATTCATATTTATAGGTACTTCATATTCCATTCATTTCCCAATTTAAAAAAGAAAGGGAGAAAAGGAATCAATTTGGTAAATAAATGGAGTTATAATATACTACGTATCAAGTTGATACATTTTATTCCATGGAAACTTAGCCTTGCTAGATGGATATTATCTAACAATTGTTTTGATGCAATAAAAGTGCCAAATTTGCTTGTAGAGTTCATATTGATGCTCAGTGAATACTGGTGCAATATCTGCACAAAAAAACTAAAGGTCTCTAAGGAGTGTTTATGGCATATTATACCTGGTTGGTTGTTACCTATATTATATTCGTCCTAAAAATAAAGAAATGGAACAAAAGATATTTTACCTTATATATAAAACAAAGCGATATTATTGTGATATAACCTCGCTTTGTTGCCTATGTTTAGTTTATATTCTTCATAGAGCAACGCGGCCCACTGATCGCGGCGGACCGGCGGGGAGTAGCCATAGCGTGTATTACCGATGCGAAACAGTCCGTCATTTTTGCGGGGAGAAATGCGTGCGACACACCTGCTTACTACAAAAATCGTCTATTACTACGAAACTCACACCTTGACTTTAACAAAATACAGAAACAATTTCACTTACACATTTAAACACCTAGGCGACAGGTATAGGCCCATTTAGGCTTGTACTTTGACAGAGGGGAAAGCCTGCATATGGCTACTCCCCTCAGGTGATGCTCTATGATTTTCTTTGTCCATCAAAGTGCATGTTGAAAACAGCTGAGCCTTGACAAGTATACATTCATACAACTCAGTATTTGGTCGCATATTTTTTAAGCATTTTAGTATTTTATTATGTAGACAAATGCAGTATTGATTCACAGCGCTTAGAGGAGAAGACGATGAAAAGTGTGGAACTTAAATTATCCTTAAATTCGCGGTGTTTTAACTCATGCTGAAGCAAGAAGCGACTCTTCCGAAACGGTTGATGTGAGTTGAGTTTTCGGGACGTCGGGCTTGACAACAGCATGAGTTAAAACATCGCGACTTAGAAGATAATTTACCTACTGACATGAGAAACAATGCTCCATCTATCTATACTAATAATTATTATAAATCTGACGAGTTTGTTTGTTTGAACCCGCTAATCTCAGGAACTACTGGATCGATTATAAAATTTATTTTAATGTAAGTTAGTCCATTTATCGAGGAAGGCTATATAGGCTATAATTATAACATCACGCTAAGATGAATAGTAGAGGGTAGGTAACATTGCACCCGCGCGACACCGGGGCTTGCCGCTAGTAATCTATAATTATGTCTTAGCCATATCGTAAAATATATAAATATAATAGCCCACAACATGAAATAGTTAAATATTTCATAAAGGAGATGTTGCAAATGTATGGACCTCCGGCCATGTATTGTACACAATGTCATTAATAGGCAAAATCAATATAAAAACGTTTTTTACTGCATATATTCACTTATTTAGCTTCGTTTGCAGTTACAAAACATTATTTGCAGTTAGAATTGCAACTCAAAACCAACATGGCGAATATGGCGGGCGGTGTCATTTTGACAAATGCCGCTAATAACATTATTGAAAATGATAAAATCGTTTGAATTAAATGTGGTTGTAACTCTAAAATATATTCTTGAATAAATTAATTGTATTTTTTTCGGATTCTTCTTTAATTTACCCAATTTTTCAAGTACTGTACGTACCAGAGCCGAGCTCGCAACATCTCCTTTATCGCATTTTATTAAATTTTTACTCTCCATTGGGCACATCATGATGTGCCTTAGCAAGATCAATGAATCGTTTGTCAATAGGGTCCAAATAACGCGCGGCCGCTTCATGAAATGTGGATCACATCGTAAAATGGCTGCATTAACTACCACCATAAAGGCGCTGTAAGCTCTTTGTTTATGAGACAACATGGCGGCTTCTGACAAATAACTAGAGTGACCACGCGAAATAATTTTATGGACTATTACTGACTATAAAAATATGACGATATGTAAACTGCGCTTAAGGAGCATCTAATATTCAACACTTAAACTGTTAATCGGTTCTGGTAATAGGTATATTCATAGTATGTTTTTAGCACTTACTGCCGAAGGAAGATCGCTTCGCTCGCCTCGAGACGATTTGGTAGGAACTCTTCGGTTTACCTGATAAAATGTATTCAAGGCACATTAGTTTGGTTTATCCGGTAGGTAATTGAGTGAAGTAAAGAACTTCAACGGTATAACTGTGACTAAATCTGTTACTAGGTACCATGGCCACCTGAACGCGACTGTTAATTGCTGAATCACGAAATACGATGCGTCAATCGCTTGTGGTTCTGATCTGAAACGCTCAGTGCGTGTGCGCACGTCTGGTGCACCGTACCGTACCTGGCCGCTAGTTCGCGTAATGATGACCGTGTGTTTTATTTAAAAAAAAAATCCAACGTGAGTGTGTGATTTGTGAAGTGCATGTCAAATGATATAGCATATTATAAAGTGTTCTGTGGCAATGAGGATGCAATTGAAAAAAAATGATTTTATCAGCATTTTTTATGAAAATGGTAAGATTTATAATCTTTGACGCTAACTCGTAGCAGAAAATTAAGCATCAATTGTTTTTGTTATATTTTAAGGGTGCTTATATATAGGAAATACTAGGTAGTTTATTATTTTTTAATTATACCTACACTTCGAAATCCAAGCAACAATTCCCGAATCAAATAGCTATATCCGAATGATTTAATTCTTATTAAGCTTAGAATTATTCACTTAATCAAACATCTAGACAAGGCATGTTTTTATTGTACTTACATGTTTTTATATCAGATCAATGACCGGTTCATTTTGACGGTCAAAGAACTTGGTCATTTTTTTTTCAATTATCTAGAAACTCTGTCGAGCTTATTTTACTGGCAAAAAAATATTAAAGCTCGGTTGCACCAAAATATTTCTTCAAGATAATGTAAAAGGACAAAGTTTCATGTTGGGTCCGCGCCTTGCACCTACACTATATCAAAAGATAGAGAAAAATGTGTACAATCATGGAAAAATATTAAAAAAATAATTTGAATCGTTGTAATTTTTGTATGACAACAACATGTCACCATATTTCTACTATGACTTTCTTGTTTTTTGAAATATATAGTTATAGGTACTTACGGTAATTAATTGAAGGTATAGCGACTTCGTCCACGTGAGAAAAAATATGATTGTTCAGTATCTACTTAGACGAAATCGTGGGCGCAGCTAGTATAAAAGTAGCCTAAGTTACTCCTTATTACATCAGCTATCTGCCAGTGAAATACCCGTCAAAATCGGAGACACTTAAATTCTATTTATTTGTATGAAGGTATATATGGAGATAAAAGTAGCCAAGATACTCTTTATTACATCAACTACCTACCCGTGGAAGTCCCGTCAAAGTCGGATACACTCCAATTCTACTTATTTGTATGTAGGTATGTATGTATGTACGGATGTATGGAGATAAAAGTAGCCTAAGTTACTCCTTATTACATCAGCTACCTACCCGTGGAAGTCCCGTCAAAGTCGGATACACTCCAATCTACTTATTTGTATGTAGGTATGTATGTATGGATGTATGGAGATAAAAGTAGCCTAAGTTACTCCTTGTCACATCAGCTATCTGCCAGTGAAAGTCCCGTCAAAATCGGTCCAGCCGTTCCCAAGATTAGCCCCGCCAAACAGACAGACAGACAGACAAAAATTCTAAAAAATGTTGTTTTGGTATATGTACCGTGTATACATACATATGCATTTAGTAAAAAGCGATTATTTTAATATTACAAACAGACACTCCAATTTTATTTATTTATATAGATGTATAGATAGAAGTATGTAAAATGTTACATTTACTTTAGCTTTAACATATATTTTGGTGTAACCGAACCTAACTTCACAACAAGAGTAAACTATCAGCACTGAATAAAATTCGCGCTTATACAAGTATAATACGGGTAAGATACAGTGGGCCTTATGCATACCGTGCAAGGTCCATTGTATCTTATGCATCGCCAGTCTTTGCCCACGTGACTAACAAAACAATCCATAGCTTACAAAAATTTTACGTACCTACGTAACAAAAATATCCATTTCCATCCTAACTTGCCTACCATTTGCCAGTTTATGCAAAGAGCATCAATTAGAATTTACAGAGCGACCGCGATCTACACTGCTTTTGATCGCGCCAAAAGGAGACGTCCAAGGCACGTCCTAAAAGACCCAAACGATGAGACCACGTTCGCCATCAATTCAAACAATTATACTACAACACTCCAAAAATACCCGAATAACGCGCTGCGCCCACTCCTAGCCCCGACCTTAGCACTCGTTTTCCGTTTATCACCAACCAATGACTAGAGCGAAAGTTGCACCGCCCCTAATCGCATAGTTTTAAGTGTCCCTCCGCAACGTCCTAAGCCGAAGTTCGGACCCACAGGGGTCTTCCTTAGGCAGTTGCGCTAACTTTTATTTAGGCTGGAGCGCCTTCTGTGATCGCCGACTGCCTGGTGCAGTAGACTTAAAAACTGCAAACAAACATTTTCAATAAATATTATGTATTCAATTTATTCATTTATTTCATACTAGCTGTTCCCGCGACTTCGTCCACCTGAGAAAAAATATGATTGTTCAGTATCTTCCCGGACGAAGTCGTGGGCGCAGCTAGTATAAAAGTAGCCTAAGTTGCACCTTATTACATCAGCTATCTGCCATTGAAAGACCCGTCAAAATCGGAGACACTCAAATTCTATTTATTTGTATGTAGGTATGTATGTATGTATATAATAGGTTGGGGAAAAAGTCTTTTCGCTTTTTTTTTTAATGTAATAAAAGTTGCAAACAAGCATGCAGTTCACATTGATGTTAAGTGATGACTGCAGCCTATAGACACCCACACAATGACCAGAGGTCAGAATGCAGATGCGCTGCCACTCCTGAGGCATTAGGTGATATGCCTCTGTGTCTGAAATTACAGTACATACATACCTACATACAAATAAGTGGAATTGGAGTGTATCCGACTTTCACGGGACTTCCACGGGTAGGTAGCTGATGTAATAAGGAGTAACTTAGGCTACTTTTATCTCCATATATCCATACATATAAGGTCGGGGAAAAAGTATCTTCGCATTTTTTAAGATAATTCAAAACATTTTTTAATATAGTCTATTTAAATTTACCTAAAGTATGTATGTACCATTTTGTTCGATAACCTTTTGCCATCTTGTACGTAGGGACATGATCCCATTGCTATAAAAATTTTGGGACTTCTCATCAAAATACCGCGACAAGTGGATTTGGCAGTCCTCTCGTGATGTTAACCTAACATTGCATAAAGAATTCTGAAGAGACCGAAACAGGTGAAAATCTGAAGGTGCAAGGTCAGGACTATACGGCGGATGAATTAACACCTCCCAGCCAAACTATCTTAATTTTTGCTGAGTGGCTATAGATGTGTGATGTCTAGCGTTATCATGATGAAAATCCACACCCCTTCTGTTGATCAATTCCGGCCGCTTTCTCTCAACTTCTTGCTTTAATCTCATCAGTTGTTCGCAGTAGAGTTCAGAATCGATAGTCCTGCCTGGTGGTAATAGCTCATAATGAATAATGCCCTTCCAATCCCACCACACGCACAACATCACCTTATTGCGAGTTAACCCGGGTTTCGCCACAGTCTGTGAAGCCTGACCGGCCTTGGACCACGACCTTTTTCGCACGTTCTTGTCGCACGTGATCCACTTTTCTTCACCAGTTATCAGCTTCTTCAAAAATGATTCGGTTTCATTACGTCGTAATAAAGAATCACAAATGAGTACACGGTTCATTAGGTTTCTTTCAGTGAGCTCGTGAGGTACCCAAATATCGAGCTTTTTTTTGTACCCAGCTTTTTTCAAATGTGCCAAAACTGTTTTGTGATCAATTCTCAGTTCTTCAGCTACGTCGTAACTACTGATATGTCGATCTTGCTCCACTTTTTCAAAAATGGCATCCATTTCATCCGTAATAGGGCGACCTGAGCGAGGTGCATCTTTGACATCAAAATTTCCGGATTGAAAACGCTTAAACCAAATTTGTGCTACTCTCACAGACACTGCACTAGGTCCATAAACATCGCAAATTTTTTTCGCTGCTTGCGTTTCATTTTTACCTTTGTTGTAGTAAAATTTTAAAATGTATCGAATTTCTTCATTAGATTCACTCATCTTGACAGTACGAAAAACAAATGAAAATCACACATTTGCCTAATTTGAATTTGGAATTATGTTCTTTAAAATTTTAACTTTCAATGATACCAAAACCAGCCAGATACAAATACTACAGGCAAAGAGATTTTATTACAAGTTCATTCATACTATAATGCGAAAAGACTTATTCCCCATCCTATTATGAGGACCCCACTGCAATTTTGTATCCACGGTTAAGCCAAGAAATACCGTGGAGTCTACTAATTCCAATGCTTCCTCGTTTAGTTTCACATTGGTTTCAACCTGTTTAACGTTAGGTGTACAAAATTTAACACGTTTTGTCTTTCTACTATTTAACAGTAGGTTGTTAGCACTAAACCAATGTACTATTTTAGAGAGGGCATTGTTTACATCGTCAAAGCGTACCTACTTGCTATTGAACTGGCCAAGTGCAAATCAAACACGCTTTTTAGGGTTCCGTAGTAAACAAGGAACCCTTATAGTTTCGCCATGTCCGTCTGTCTGTCTGTCTGTCCGTCCGCTGTTTAGCGGCACAAGTATACACCTTAATCACGCCGACAAAGTGGTAGAATAAAAACGTGAAAAAATTTTTTTAGGATAACCTCCCCTATTAGTAACGCGCAAATATTTCTTTTAGGGTATTTAATGGGTGTTCCAACTACACTGCGAAGCCTCCGCTGATATATCTTGTGTGTGATGTCACTTACATCAAAGTGAACTGCGTGCTTGTTTGCCACCATTATAACTTAAAAATATCCATAGAAACTAGACTAGAAGTTTTCCAGGCAGAGTTTATTCATATTTCATAGAATTAGGCTACTTTTACATCATAATTTTTTAAAACTACATAGTTAATAACCACTTATAATATTCAAAAACTCATAGGTAATTATATTAAAAAGAAACTAAACAATTATAATATTAAAATAATTAATTATTTACAAACGCTTATATTTCAGCATCTCAAAAAAAAAAAAAGAGACAGTTGACTGTGTTCTTTAAATAAGTACAGTAATACCCCACTTACGCTACCTCGTTTTACGCGAATTCCGTGATTCGCCGTTTTTTATCATACCGCGCGTATCGGTTTCCCCCTGTGTAGTCGAAGGTTTCCCCACTCCACTCGGCCAGTGTTTGGTTTACGAGAAGTTCGAGTATACATTAAGGATTTACCTATAATTATGTCATCCAAAAGAAAAAAAAAAATAATTTGAACCTAGTTCCTAATTTTGAACCTAGTAGCGTAATTTAAGTATATGCAAAGTTGAATCCCGACTTATCACCAGTATCACTTTAGCGGTTCACAAAAAAGATAGGCTTTAATCTTTTTTTTTACCGATAAGGTACTTGAAAAAAATAATGTATATTCATAGTTTTTAGGTAATTTATATTTGAAATATTTTAGTACTAAATTTGCTTGTTTTGTTAACAGAAATTATGGAGACTGACGAGGACGTCGGTCGAAGCAAACTGCTCGACCAAATGCCCCCCATCAACTGCGAAGTAGTGGACTGCCCCAGCGGCTCCAGTGATATTGGAGACATGGCTTTTTGTCTGAGGGAATATATACCAGATTTTATGAAGGTAATATTTATAAATAAGGCTTAACTTCATGGTAGGATACATCTACAATGTTCTACATTTAGATGTAGAATAATGTCTCTGCTGCCTGTCTGTATGAACCCCTTAAGGGTTCAGATACAGATAGAGGCAGAATTTAGTTTCGTTTTCCGAAACCTATTGCCGGCAGCCGTTGACCAGTGCCGGATTAAAACTCCTTGATTTCCTTTTTTTTGCTCATCAAGAGTCACGACGTGATGCTCTAAGCAATGGTTCACTTTGCTTATGGTCTAATTCGCCTCTGGTATAGTCGCAATGACGGTTGCCGTCGAAGTGATGATGGCTGCCGTCAACGAAGTTTTGCTCGTATGAACCTTAATCGTACTCGTAAGCGCGATTGCCCTCATTTAAGTCCAAATAAAACATACAAACACTGAGATCCACTACAAACAGCTCTAGGGTGGATAATTGTCTTCAAGTGGGGATGGTACTCACAAGTCGCGGCCCCTCTGAAGATTATTGAAGCAACCGGCAGGTGTATTCTGTAACTTAATGTCCATCATCAATATGAAAGCCATGTTGCAGTACATTACTGTGTTCCTAAAATGATCGTTTTATCACTTTACGTCAAAAGAACAATGTATTGCAAAATGGCTAGCGAAATGATGTCAACTGAGATACATAAAACGCCTTCTGATCGAAAGATTTATTGTTTGTTACTAGCGAGATAAAGTAGGGATCCCAACGACTGAATATTTCCGTTCCGTGACTGGGTATTTCCATTTTCAAGCTTTTTCCGTACACAAGCATAACTAGCTGTTAATTTTGTTTTAAATTATTAGGAGACTAGGAATATTGAGAAAAATGACGGGTGACGTTTACTTTTGTATACCTTGTTTTATAATAAACCGTTAGTCATCTCTGTTTACGTACAGTCGTCTATTCTATCTTGTCTTGTCTATAAGTTGATAGGAAATATGGAATATTTAAGATTTTGCGTAGGTGTTGGCACATTTTAAAGGTTTATTCATCTATCAAAATTCTAAGGAGACGCAATCTGTGTATTGTTTATTAATTTTTAGGTAATTTGTTTTGGTAGCAATTAAATTAAATTATGTCTATCTCTCTCTATCTGTCATACTGGTTACAAAGTAATACAAGATTAGGGGTAAGTGATGAGGTAAATGTGTTGTTGGCTCGTCAAAAGTAAGCATAAAAATTAATAACAATTGGCACTTATTAGTAGCAAAATTCAACTCATAGATATCCCTTTTACCCTTCCGCTTTTCTTTTTAATTTTCGCTCACATTTTTAGTAAATAAGCTAATGTCAAATTATCATGACATTATCAGACTCTTTGACTCGAAGCATGATGAATGAATGATGATGAATCGTGAATATAACGGTGACTTGTGAGAATTGTGGCAATGTATAAGGCTGCCACTAATTGGCACTAGATTAGTGTGATAAAGTATACATCATATTCTACTTAATAATCTAACATACTTATCTCTTTTATTTAGGTTCAGTTGTGGTACACTATTAATAAATAGAAAAAAATATTTAATTAACAACGTCGCCACCCCTGAAACCTAAAATGTTACGGCTCTGTGACTGCAAACATGGGTTAAAGTCCTACAAAGTACAGTATAGCTTATCAAGAAATTCACTCGACAATGCAAAAGAGTCCTTGTTACAAGTACAACCAATTTGAAATTAATGATTTGAATTTTTTGAATATTGCACATCGAGCTTAGAAAAGAGACAATCGGCTAGTTTCGAGTTCGTAGAGCGTTATCCCTGCTTCTTGTGCTATTGGTCAAAAATTGATCAAAATGGTCGACAAACGTCAGAAAGTTTGTGTGCGATAGAGGTGACGCTATAAATAGACGAAATTATCCGAAGTCTCTCTCGTAAAGTCGATGTGCAATATATCTTCCTGCGTACTTATTACCGTCTAAACGGAACACGATAGTGCTGAACACTACCATTTTGTGGCAGATAGATTGGGTACCTAATAAAGGTTTTTTAGTTACGACACTGGAACTCTACCTCCAGTTAACTCTACGTACTTTACCTCACCGCTGATAGAATGTTACTCATTGTTTTGTCATCAAATTCCACATACTTATTCAATTTTACGGAATCGTGCCTTCCTATATCTTCGACGGTGGAGACTAAGGCTACGTCAATCGGATCTGTCGTACGTCATATAATACGTCGTATCGATGAATCATCAATATCAATACACTTTACTTACTATTACCCATGTTTTCAAAACGAGAACGGCAATCTTGGTATAGGTTTATCCCCTAATTATACTGCCGATTATTGTGTGATTCAATCAAGATTTAAACAGATCTATAAAATAAACAAGATAGGTAGGTACCTAGGATAGAGTATAGTTTGGATTAGACGAAAAGCTATTTCGTTTGAAAATTGAAATTTCATCATAATAGATAGACATAATATACAACAGAGAAAGAATAGATACATACAAGAATAAGTTTGAAAAATCAAAAAATTCATTGCTGACATTAATTTATTACTTAAAAAAAACTGTTTTCGTAATAGTGATAATAGTTATATTTGAATGAGACAGATCTGTCTATTAATACGGGTCATTTAGGGCGCCCACACAAAAGTTGTGTTGTGGGAGGGGAGTCCTTAATCCAGCACTGATTATAGACATTACGGGAGAAGGGATTCCATCAGCCACCCAACGGGTGTCTTAGTTCTCTATCGTGATTGTTTTGACTTTGACTTTTGCGGTTTAAAATTAAATTTTGACATAAATATAATATTTTGTACATCCTTTAGAAGAAATTGTAGGTATCTATCGCTTTTGCTTGCGTAATAGTAGTAGCACACGACCGAATCCGCCGACCACATGCGCGCAAGCGGACCGCATCGGACTTGATTAATAATAATTATGTCCGCCGGACTCCTCTTCACACGGCCAGATTTGGTTCGGAGTGTACAGAATCCGCTGTCCGCTCCGTACCAAATCCGTTGTATATTACTATTTATTATAGTTGTAACACACGTCCGTGTTACGACTATAATAAATAGTAATATACAACCGGATTTGGTCCGGCGGACCGGATCCGCCGACTAATTGCGAGTGAGCGGACCGCATCGGACTTGATTACTAATAATTCTGTCCGCCGGACTCCACATGGCCGGATTTGGTTCGAAGCGTACCGAATCCGCTGACCGCTCCATACCAAATCCGGACGTGTGTTAAAACTATAAGCAATAATGGCGGTACGAAATGACAGAAGAAAAAATGGCCGTCAGTTATAATGTATAATTTTAAAGTATACTTATTACATATAGTTTGTTCTCCAAAGAAAATAAAAAGTAGGTAAATCAATAGGTATGGCCATAAGATTCTTACAAAATATTTATAAGAACATAATTAAATTAAACACGTTATATTGTGCAGCGCTGTCACTGTGGAACAGCGCCGCTGAGACCCGTGCCATCTAACTCTGCTTACCCACATACTGCACGGTCTACCAGGCAGAATTACTGGCCATATGCAGGGCATCGAGCGAAGCCCTAAAGAGCAAACAAGAGAGCTTTGGTATATACAGTGACTCTCTATACCCTCTTGCAGTACAGACCCGAGGCAACTTGAAGACGGCCCTGGCCCAGGGCAAAGATGTTTCCTTGTTCTGGGTCAAAGCTCATGCAGGGTTGCCGGGTAATGGGCGCGCGGACTAGCTGGCCAGGGAGGCAGCATTAAACAGCAAAAAGAAACCCGATTATGATCTCTGCCCGGTTTCATTCGTCAAGCGACAAATCCGGGAAGAGTCGCTCGACGAATGGAACCAGAGATACCGGTGTGGCGAAACAGCTGCCATCACCAAGCTGTTCCTCCCTGATGCCCGTCATGCTTACAAGCTGGTAAGGCGCCTCCAACCCACGGGTGTGCTAACGCAGGTACTTACTGGTCATGGCGGGTTCTCAGAATATCTACACCGATTCAAGTGCAAGGAGAACCCGTCATGTATTTGTGATCCGGATGTGGTAGAGTCAGTCCCGCACGTCCTCCTGGAATGCCCGGTTCATGCTTCAGAGCGCCACGACCTGGAACAAAGAATACAGATGAAACTAACACAGGATAATTTATCAACACTCTTGGTGAACAAACTCACCCAAGATATATTAATAAAATTCAATACAAAAATAAGTAAAAAAGTAATTCAAAGAAATAAAAAGGATACATAAGCACATGCTATAATATATAAGTACGAATTATATAGAAATAGCATAAAGAAGCAGACAGCATAGAAATATAAAAGATAAATAAAATATAAGATACCTGATAAATTTAAGTATGTTATAATAAGTTTAGATCATAAATAACAGTATAAATATGTCCAGAACAATAACTAAAATAAATAAATAAAGAAAATTGGAAAGCATTACATATTAACTAAAAATAAATAAATTAAATAGAATTATGTATCTGCAATAAGAAGAAAAGGAGGTAAAGTAAATTGACCGTAAAATATTTACCTAATAGTTTTACAAAATATATGTAGATATACGAACTAAAAAAACAATGTCTCTAATTACGTTAGAGGAACGTAGAAATCATTAAAAAAAAAAACTCGTAATATTAATTAGCACGATAAATGATTCAGCATATTATAACATTTCCTGTTATTATAAATGTATTAATTGCACAGAATCCTTTAATTTTTCACAATAATATCTGCAATTTTAATTACTTAAACTCTGAATCAAAATATACCTAACTGTCGGCAGTGCTGCTTGGCGCAATAGTGATAAGTGTCTTACTCATTCTGCAATAACGGATTTCGAGTCTGGTCAGTTAGCCCGGAACATGCCCACCAAATGAAAATTCTCATTCTGCCACTGCTGACCAAACATATTATATTTTAAAAGAAAACTCCTGTGGTTGTGACTTAAGTATCTTTTGGGAGATAGTTGTGCCCTTTCAGGTTCATTAACATGTCATGGTCTGCAGTTGTGTAGTGTGTAGTGATCAGTGAGCTGTAAGTTGTAACATGTAGGTAATATCATTGGTAGTGATGCTCGTCGCGAATGTTGCTATATTTCAGTTACGGTTACGTCATGACTCTCGTCTCGTGGCATTATGTATTATTATAACATACTCTACCAAGTCTAGCAGTGACGCAGTAAGCCATGTTTTTCCACAACTGTGCACTGCACAAGAGTATTCAACCTAAAATGATGAAAATTGTACGATTGAAATAATGATCCAATTATTTATTTCATACTAGCTGACCCGGCAAACTTCGTATTGCCTCAGAATGAAATAATGTGTCAAAGGTTTGATAGATACGGACTATTTGTATGGGAAAATGAAATAGCGGTTTTTACTATTTCCCTTCAATTTCTTCATATTTTCTTACCTTCTAAACCTTCTCTGGATTTCCAAAAAATATTTATTCATAACCAAAATTAGCCAAATCGGTTCAGCCGTTCTCGAGTTTTAGCGAGACTAACGAACAGCAATTGATTTTTATATAGATAGATAGACTAGCTGATCCGGCAAACTTCATATTGCCTCACAATGAAATAATGTGTCAAAGGTTTGATAGATACGGACTATTTGTATGGAAAAATTAAATTATGGTTTTTACTATTTCCCTTCAATTTCGTCATATTTTCTTACCTTTTAAACCTTCCCTGTACTTCCAAAAATCATTCAATACCAAAATTAGCCCAATCGGTTCAGCCTTCTCGAGTTTTAGCGAGACTAACGAACAGCAATTTATATATATATATATATATATATATATAGAGAGAGAGAGAGAGAGAGAGAGAGAGAGAGAGAAGATTATATTTTCAATAAGTTAAGAAAAAGTTAAGAGATAACCTGTATATTTAATGTTGTACGTAAGTCCAATGAATATGAATATAGTATTCTACTTACGTAACTTCATTACGTAAATTAAGTATTCTACTTAGATCAGTCTATTTAATAAATACTTATACGATCAAAACGAAAAATGATTATGTAACATGAAAGACCTTCAAAGTGCCATTTTACACATTTCTACACTAAAATATTGTGAACTAAACTACATTAAAAAAAAATAACCAGTTTATCGCTTCGCCTTACCTTTAAATTTGCAACCCAGCATGACATGGCGCATTTTATCCGCTCGCCTCGTAGGTACCTACCTAATATAGGTACATTCTACGATACACGACTCTTGAGTTTCTTATAATACGCGTAATTCTATAGGTATGCTTATTCCTTCATAACAATATTATTGCATTTTGTATTTCACTGTAGCGACTTGAGTTACTTAATATTCAACTATGTATATGTAGAAATTACCGCGTGTCCGCAACAATAACATATTAGATCCATCAACATTAGAATAATCAAACACAAGATAATTTTTAAAATTTTGAACAACACTTGAGCTATTAACATTGAATTTTTAAAGTTGGTATGATATGATGTATTAGTTGGTATAGTATAATTTCTTAATTGATTTCGTTCATAACGATAACTACAATAATTATTCATATGTCACAGGTTTATTGTGTGTAGAAAGATAAGCGGATGTTCAAAACACACAATAAATAGGTAGGTACTTACTTTATAAACACGAAAGATAAGAAAAAGTGTATCGATGTTGGAATATTTGAACTTGATGGATAAGTTAGTTGTAAATGGTATTATTTGCATAATCCAATAGATACCAGCCAATAATATTGCAGTGTCACATTTAATTAATACATTTATGTATTAATTTGATCATGATCAGTCAGTCGTGTAGAAAATTGACAAACAAGAGCTTACAGAAGGCTTACTTTTGATACGAATCACTACTTTGTATGCAGTTGGATTTGATTACAGACATTGGCGGATTAATATCATTGGCAAGATTTTTAATGAAAAAATTAAAAAACAGTTAAAACCGGTAAAACAGCTTTGAAATATTTTCTATCTAAAATAATTTCAACTGGAATAAAAAGTTTAAAATTTTAATTTAGTACGGAGTGCTCCTACTGTGCTTAGGAAAAATGTTTATGCCGGTGATTTAAAAATAATTTAAATACCAGGAAATGTTCTTTAAGTTCCCTAGATAATATTTCTAAGCTGTTACCATGTACCTTTTTTATTTTTTTCTGTACAAATTAATGTATGAAACTTGGTATGGTCCATTGGAGCGTGTAAGAAAATATACGTAACTTCACGCCTGTAATCCCCAAAGGGCTAGGCAGAGGTAAATGCATGCATTCAAGCATACATGCAAACACCCACGACGTTGCGTTTTGGCCCATGTAACAGGTGGCGAACCTGTTGCCATCTCCGGGCACATTACCAAACTCCGTCACCTTGTTTTTATGTCAAAATGAGTGTCAGACAAGGTTGTATGTTCGACAAATTAAGATAGGCGCGATCCTAAACAATTTTTTAGAATGGGTCATTGCTCGCGAACAGTGTTTCGGTGGGGAGGTAATAGGTTAGATTGCCACTGCAGATATATTTCGTTCATCCAGATAGCTGCAAACCTGATATTTAGGCATGTTTATAATCTAGAGAATATACTATATCCACTAGGTTGCCTATCAAAATATGGCCGCTACCTAGTCAGCCCGCAACCTTTATTTGCGGCTAGATTGAATTTGGCATTTGGTACCTATATCATAATAATGAGAAAAAATTGATGAACTGCGAAATTAACTTTATAATCACGTATATCCGAAATTTATTTCTATGGCATTCTAAAATTACAACTGCAATTTGTATATCTCGAATTCGACAGTGAAATTGCGAGTTATTTTAGTTTTCTACAATAGGTACTTACTTGTGTGCGAGATGAGCGACTCGTATGTCTGCTGGAAGTAAATAAGCATTTTGGTTATCGTTGAATGACGGAGGCAGTAATAAAATTAAGAAACTTTGAGTTGCAATTAATTGTCATTACTACCTAACCTTACCACGAGCACGACCTTTTCGATAAGACCCTCAAAATTCACGCTCTTGGCTTTACTAACAACAGCTTCGAGATATGACTGTTACACCTGTAGCTTTGTTTCGACCGACTTGACGGAAACACTGCCGTGCACCTAGATCAGATAGGTATACCAGTATAATACCATATTATCCACTTCTTCTAACATTAGTTACATTATCCACCACTAGTAGGGTTACCACCTCTTAAGTGTCACATTGAATATAATAACTTTTATTTTGAATTAATAACAACATAGAAATGATTGTATTTAATCAAAATACGACACAAGTGCATGGATTGCTGTTAGATACAGACTAATAAGCGAACGAATGAAACTTATAACAAACAAATGAGGAATTTCGTTCCTAAGAACAGATGAGTGAGACAAAGACGACGCAATCTTACGCACGTGGCTCAGAAAAAAACAATAAAATAAAGTACGTACCTACACGCACACAAATCAGTTTATACGAAATTAGCTAGTTACCCACTGGCGAGTAGTGGCATCAGTGGCGAGATAGTAGCGAGAAGGCTGCAAGAATGCTGCCATTTCGACATCGCGTGTCATTACTATTGAACAACTTGTTATTCCGGGAGAATAAGGTATATTTTAAATTTCTTCCGGGAGCCGGGAGATTTTAATTTTCAGAGCTCGAATCCGGGAGTCTCCCGGAATTCCGGGAGAGGTGGCAACCCTAACCACTAGCCATATGTTCCGTTCTCATCTCTTTATATACGAACACTTAACAAGTTTATATGCAAGTAATACATGCATATTTGCTGTCTATCAACATAATATGATGTATGTACTATACGATGATGGTACTTATATTGTAAATATTGGGTTTACTCACAGTTTGATTATGTAACAAAAGAACAACAACATGTTAAAATTCAGAACATGTTGTAATGAGAACTGCCTCGTTACAATTTAATTCCTCAGACCATTATCTAAACTAAAACCACACATGACATGACGTGTCATGTTTGTATGTGTGTACAACACAGTAGAGCAATGTCCGATGTATATATGATGATGTATGCAATGTAGATTTTAATACTAAGTTATTTTCTCACCAGATGCTGTTTATAATGAGATCTCATCACATGCTAACTGACGTGGTCCTGGAAGTCGGGAACGAGCTGTTCCACGTTCACAAAGTTGTTCTTGCTGCTGGCAGCCCATATTTTAAGGTAATTTAATTTTAAATCTGTCCTTTTAATTTGCGATCGAAATCAGCAAACCGTATTTGAACAAACGCTTCAATGGAAGACATTTCTTTAACAAATTAAGGTTGAATTAACGCACGCCAACTCGGCCGACGAGTGCTAGAAAGATGATTTGTAATGCAAAACCTGAATCCACTCCATGTCCATGGGTGAATCGGTCTGTCGGCGAATCTCTCAAACCCAGAACAGAAACTTTTCTGTGCTCTCCAACATGAAAAGTCCTGTTAGTGAGCAGTCCAATGGAGAAACGACCGTCGCTTACAGATCGATACATGTGTTGCCGAGTACTTTCTTCTAGATCTGTTTAAGTTTAACAATCCACTATTCATATACCCTATTCTCCTGCAACACTTAACGGTTTAAGCAGCGCTCGCCATTTGCACGGTTTTGTTACGGATCCCTAAGTTATCATGATCAACGATACTGAAATCAATTTTGAGATACCTTACGCCCCTGTCTCGCATTCCGATGTCTATCAGATAGGAATTTGTTATATAGGTACAGATTATACGTTTTTTTGTTGTTAATTTTCTATGTTACCGATTGGGCGATGCGGTCGCTAAGCGACAAAGCCCCGTTAGGCTATCGTAATCAACAATATACTTTATTACTCAGTGATAACGCAGTATACTATTGGTGAAAGAAAAATTTGAACCAATTCGATACAAACATAGAAAAATTCTGAAGTTTACTCTTAATTATACAGGGTTAATCGGCATTGGTCTTTCGAACTTTTAAAAACATTTTTTGTATTTTTTTTTGTAATTTAACCAAATTTGTAAATATTTGTAGGATTAATATAGAGGGGCTGCCTGCAATAGGTGATGCGCTAATCTAAATTAACCCTGTATACATAGTTCTGGTACCTACGTTAGCACGTTTATAGTACCTACTTTTTTTACTGAAAACAAACATGTGTCTTGTTTGTAACAAATGATTACTACAATAGATACCTACCTATACTTACATTGCTTACACACTATCTTTTTTTAAGCGTAATATCACTTACTGATTACTGACGCGGCCAATTTTATCTTCGATGAATGACCATGACCATGGATTTTAATAAATACGTAAATGTCAATGCATAACATATATAAAATTGTCAACAGTTTGATTTAAAAGATGCTAATAATTCAATACGAATTACTAATTTGTAAAGGCTAACAAAATAATTAATTTCTTTACGCTGCTGCTTTTTATTACATAAACTAATTCTTTGTGAATCATCTACCGTGCTCTCAATAAAGGTCGGTAATTTTTTTTTGCAATATTCCTTTCGGGTGGAAATAAAACTATTATAACGGATTAATCTCGGTATATTAAAACTAAAACGATTTATAGTTTCGATGTTTCTGTTGCTTTTTAGCTTCTGTGGTTCTGTACAGTCTGATTGTAGATTGCAAGTAGGGTTGCTAGATCCACGCTAATCATTTTGGACTACAATACTACGACGAATTCGCGAGCAAAAAAAAAACGAGTTTGGCCGTTGGCCCTGCGTGACCTCCAAAAATTTCTTCAACACACAATCGTAATCCCGAGAATCCCGGCATCTAGCAAACCTAATTGCAAGGCATAAATAAGACTGTTTATTAACACTAATTAATTGTGAACAGTAGAAAGAATGATCGCTTTGAAAAACGAAGGCCATATGCTAATTATTAACAAAGAGCACGTGACTGTCGACTAACAATGTTCTGTCTGAATGAATAATAAATATTTATAGTGTCGTGAAGATGAAGCAATTCAAGTAACTATCGCCATTCATAGATCGCGACCACCGCAGGTGTTAGTATTTTAAAATACTAACACCTTAACAACAAAACAATCATGACAATGATATCTTACATTGAAAACTAGTTTTACGTTAGACGATATTCAAAATATTTGTTGAGTTAGTTTGTGCTAAGAATCATATATTAAATATACCTATGTAAATGTTTTATCAGTTAAAATTCATAAACTTCTAGCGGCCCGCGCGGTTGCAATTTAGGCATGTGTGCTTACATAATATTGCAACTATAAATTGAGATGTACGCTATCCCATCTGGTAAGTTGTGCAAGTATCAAACTTGGTAAATAAACTAAAATCGGTTAAGTAGTTTAGGAATCCATCGCGGTCCATTCGATTTGGGCCGTTCAGACTAAACTAAATACCTATATATTTATTTTGTGATACTATATTTATTCACAAAACACAATAAAATAATCAAGTTATTCTATTCTAGATTCAAGACTGAACAAAACTTGCTCTGTGTATCAGTATCGAATAACAAGCAATGCTCATCTAAGTCTGTCACATGTAAAATGGGAATATAATAATGATAAGTAATTACTGACATTTTACTGATCTTTAAGATCGTCAGTTTTAAAACAGTGTTTTTGTAGACTACCTTAACCAAACCTTAACTGTTACTTATTAATCCAAAATTGGAAACTGATTTCCATCCTTATTCGCAGCGTCTGTATTGTTTGCTGCACACTTTTTTGATCCAATAGTCTAAAGAACAAGTTCCATGTTGGGCCCGCGCCTTGTACACTTTATCAAAAGATAGAGAAAAATATGCAGAATCATGGAAAAATACAAAAAAAAACAATTTGTATCGTTGTTTTTATGTCAGAAATATTTATCTTATGTAATTTTTGTACGACAAGTATGACAACATTATGTCACCATATTGCTAGATCGCTACTATGAAATGCTTATTTTTGCAATATACTTGCGACCATAGATTCAAACGAAGTAGATAATAAATCTATGGTTACGACAATTAATTGAAGGTATATTAAACCACTAGCTGACCCGGCAAACTTCGTATTGCCTCACAATGAAATAATGTGTCAAAGGTTTGATATTGTATAGGAAAATGAAATTAAATGAAGAGATTCCCGTGGGAATTAGTGATTTTCCCGCAGTTAAAAGTAGCCTAAATGTTGGCCAAGCTTAGTATCTATACACTACAAAAAGTTTCATTCGAATCCGCCCAGTATCTTCGGAGATTAGATAGTGGACAAAGGGACAAACAGACAGACAAAAAAATTAAAAATAATTGAAAAGTGTTCTAATACTATTTTAACATCGCCCCCAATTGGTTTTTCGTAAATATATACAATGTACAGACACGCGGGTTTTACTGTTTTATTATATGTATAGATAGATTTATTATCATTATTATCAAAAAATGACGATGTAAAAGTGCTCTCCAGGAGCCTAATTATATGAAAGAAATGAATAAACTGAATATCTACTTTAAACGATTTGAATAGCTGAAAATGATTTAGTATTTTATGCCTCTTCTCTGAATGAAGTGTACAAGGTACAGGCCCAAGCTCCATACATTTTGGAGTGTCTCCTTTTCCTTGTTTGTACAAGTGATGATACAAAAAAATATATAATTATCCAAAATAATATATTAATGCTAAATATTGATCCAGCAAAGGTTTGGAAATTCCTTAAGTCACTTGGAGTTGGTAAATCGCGTAATACTTCAGATCCAATTTTTAGTGGTAATCATATTAATCTGTTAAATCAGCATTTCTCTTCGTCACCTGTTATAAATAGTTACAGCAAATTGAAAACTCTACATTCTCTATCTATTACCTCTGCTCCTGACTATCCACAGTTTTCCTTCGAACAATTTTCCGATCGTGATGTTAAGAGAACTATCCTGTCTATTGATTCTGATGCAGTGGGTAATGACATGGTCAGTCGGAAAATGATAATACCCGTGATAGACACTGTAGCACCAGTAATCTCATCAATTCTGAACTGTTCGATACAACACAGTGCTTTTCCTGCTGTCTGGAAAGATGCTCAAATCATTCCTATACCCAAAAAACCTAATCCCAAGTCCTTTCATGATTATCGTCCTATTTCCGTTCTCCCATTCCTATCTAAAGTCCTCGAGCGTCTTGTCCACCAGCAACTTAATATGTTTCTAACCAAACACAACTTATTAAATTCTTCTCAATCCGGTTTCCGACCTGGTCATAGCACGTCCTCTGCCCTAGTTAAAATAACTGAAGATATTCGGGATGGTATGGAGAATCGGCAGGTAACAATTTTAACTCTCCTAGACTTCAGTAACGCATTTAATACGGTCGATTTTGACATCATGCTCGCAATACTTCGTTCTCTTAACATATCTCCGATGGTGATTGATTGGTTTTCTAGTTACTTGTTTGGACGTCGGCAGCGTGTCCGTGTGCAAGATGAACTCTCCACGTGGTGTGATGTCGCTGCTGGCGTCCCACAAGGTGGCGTGTTGTCTCCTTTCCTCTTCTCTATTTTCATTAATTCCATCAGTAATCATTTGACTTCTCTCTACCACTTATATGCAGATGATTTACAACTTTACTTACAATCTAGTCTTGATAATCTTCCTGAAGCCATACATAATATGAACAATAATTTAAAGAAAATATCAGATTGGGGTAAAGCTTATGGCCTTCAGGTTAATCCGGCAAAAAGTCAGGCCATTATAATAGGCAGCTCTCGGTTGATTCGAAAAATTGACTTTGATACACTACCAACTATATCATTAGATGGAACTTTAATAAAATATTCTATGACCGTGAAAAACCTGGGTGTAATCATGGATAGTTCTCTGACTTGGGTTCCTCAGATTAGTGAGGTGAGTAGGAAGATGTTTGCTGCTGTAGGTTCCCTAAGAAGGTTATGTAATTTCTTACCTATTGCCACTAAGGTTACGCTTGTTCGATCAATCCTGTTTCCCATTTTAGATTATGCTGACATATGTTATCTCGATCTAACCCAAGAGCAGCTAAATAAACTTGAGCGTTTGCAAAACCTTTGTATAAGGTTCGTATTTGGTATACGAAAATACGACCATATTTCCCAATTTCGTGTACAACTCAAGTGGCTGCCAATCCGCCTTCGCAGGAATACTCATATTCTGTCTCTTCTTTATTGTATACTTTTTTATCCTCACTATCCTCAATACCTCAAAGTACGTTTCCGTTACCTTAGCCTCTCCAACTCCCTCTTTCTACGCTCTTCCAATAATCTACGACTTATGACTCCTTCCCATTCTTCGTCCTTCGTGTCAAATTCCTTTACTAATACAGCTGTACGTCTGTGGAATGCCTTACCATTAGATGTACGTCAAGTGCAAACCCTCGAGACATTTAAAAAACATTTAACTGAATATTTTCTCTCCCATAATCAATAGTCATTGCTTTCTTTCCCTTCAAATAGTATGCTTTTATTTACCTATTTATATTTTACTTTCTTCCGCACGCCTATCCTTGTAAGTATGTTATTAAACAGTTATGTATGTATTTATTTAGTTGTATAATATTATCTATTTATTTATTAATTTGCCAGTATAACGTTATTTATTTATTTATTCATAATCGTACACCCCTGTCTTATATTACATAGCCACTCTTTTCCTCCACCTGGTTGTCTGTAAGAAATTGCGTCAGCGATAAGACCGCCAATTGTGCATTTTAATTCTTCTTTTTATGTAACAATGTTTCAATAATTGGTGTACAATAAAGAATTTATTATTATTATTATTTGTATTATATTTTTTACTTTCTCCCTCAGTTGGGGGCCTATTACCACTTTACGGGTTTTTACCAAGTAAAGTGGTTTATGGTTTCTTCATGAAGAAATGGTAGACGTCGTTAAGAATTTTCGCACAATTCGACACGTGTTTAGTATGGCGGCTTTTTGGAGAAGGCTAATTAAGTATGACGGAATATTGAGTGTAGTGAGGCTATTGCGAAGGTTTTTGTGAATTACTCCAGTTGATGATAATACAATTGGTATTATGTGTACAGTTGTTGCTTTCCATTGCGTCTTGATCTCTATAGCTAAATCCTGATACTTGGACAGTTTGTCTGATATTGTACTTTGTATGTTATGTGTATTAGGTATGGCTATGTCAATTATATATACTGTTTTGCTGCATTTGTCGTAAAATGTAATATCTGGCCTGCTGTAGTGTATAGTCTTGTCGGTCAGTATTGTCCTATCCCAGTAAAGTTTGCATTTTTTGTTTTCCAGTACTATTTCAGGTTTATATTTATAGTAGGGTTGTTTGTGCGTTACAAAATCATTTGTTATCGCCAAATGTTGATGTATGATGGATGCAACCTGATCGTGTCTGTGCTTATAGTCATTTTGGACTAAACATTTACATGCCCCTGTGATGTGTTGTATTGTTTCTGGTGCGCTGTAACATTGCCTGCAGGTATCAGATTGATGTACTAGTTCTTTGGTTATATGTTTTCTATAGTTGCGGGTGGGAATGACTTGATCTTGGATAGCTAATAAAAATCCTTCAGTTTCGGGAAAGAGTTCACCGCGTCTGAGCCATGTGTTTGATGCATCTTTGTCGGTATGAGTCATACACAAATCAGCGCGGTGTCTGCCATGCATTGACTTTTGGGCCCACCCTTCTATCATTTGGCGTTTCGATATAATTTCTTCATTCAATTGTGGGTGAATATCTTGAAGATTTAGGGGCGTGAGTTTACGGTCGATCTGCATGACACAGCTATGTAGCGGAGATGTAACTGCTTTAGTATGGAAAAAGTCTCTTAGTGTTGCTATCTGTTTATTATGTAAATTTCGGATATGTATAAATCCTCTACCACCGTCTTTCCGTGGGAGTGTCATTCTCTCTATGCATGATTTTGGGTGATGTTTTCTATATTTAGTTAGGCTAGTGTTTATTAAACGTTGCATTTGTAGTAACTCTGTTTGAGACCAGCTTATAATTCCAAAGGAGTATGTTAGTAATGGAATAGCGTAAGTATTTATTGCCTTTACCATGTTTCGTGCATTTAGTTGTGTCTTCATAATCAAGTGTAATTTATTTTTAAATTTATTTTTTAAATCGGTTTTCGTGTCTTTATGGTGAATTTGCTTAGATTGTCGATAACCCAAATATTTGTACGCTGTTGAGTCATCAATTGGTTCTATTTTATCTCCCGATTCTAATGTATATGTGATGTGTTGTGGCTTGCCTTTTACTGTAGCACTAATTTTGCACTTATCAATCCCGAATTGCATTTTTATATCTGCAGAAAATTTTTCGGTAATATCAGCAATCTCAAAAAGTTCCGACTTATTACATCCGTAAAGTTTAATATCGTCCATGTACATCAAGTGCGATAGTGTATAGTGTAAATTGTTACATTTAAGATGGTAGCCAGCATTGGATGTATTCAATAAATGTGATAGTGGATTCAAGGCTATGCAGAACCAGAGTGGACTAAGAGCATCTCCTTGGAAAATGCCTCTCTGAATTTTGATGGGCGCCGTGTTTACCATTTTGTCGTCCCGTTTGATACTTATGTTTGTTTGCCAATTCTTCATTACATTATCTAAGAAATTTATTATTGTAGGATGGATTTTATAAATTTTCAGAACTTCTATTAGCCAGCTGTGTGGTACAGAATCGAATGCTTTCCTATAATCGATATACATTGTGTAAATACTTTTTTTGTCTTTAAGGCTTGGTTCATTATTACGGCATCTATTGTAAGTTGTTCTTTACAACCCTGGCTATTTTTTCTACAGCCTTTTTGCTGTTCGGCTAGTATGTTGTGGTCTGCTAGGTAATTATAGATTGCTTGACTTATGAATGAGGTAATGATTTTATATATAGTTGTTAAGCATGTTATTGGTCTATAATTGGCTGGATTTTTTGTGTCACTGTCTTTCGGTATCATGAAAGTTTTTCCGTGTGTGATATACTTTGGTACAGTATGTGGTAGTTCAATAAACTGGTTAATATGTCGGTGTATATATGTATGAATGCTTGTTAATTTTTTATACCAGAAATTATGGATGTTGTCTGGGCCGGGCGTTTTCCAATTGTGAGTATTATTAATGACTTCTATAAGTGTGTCTATCGGAATTTCTTCAAAGTGCATATTACAGTTTTCTATAGTAGTTTCAATATTTTCTATCCATGATGCCTCTTGATTGTGATGAATTGGGTTTTCCCAAATGTTTGCCCAGTAGTTATGCAGGCTTTCAGGCGTAGGTAGATTACTTTCGCTTGATGAGTCTTGCTTATCCTCTTTCCTGCACAGATTTCTATAAAATCCGCTCTCATTATTAAGAAAGGTGGCATTTTGTACTTTACGGTTTGTGCATGTTAAATATCTTTTTAGCCTACTAGCGGTAGTATTTAATTTTTGTTTAAGTGTGTCCAAGTAATGATCTACTTTAGTGTTAACATCTTCGTATTGTGCGTGTGTTTGGTATCTTTTTTGTATGTCTTCTACTGCTCTAATGACATTGAAACTTCTAATTCCGTTTTTGAAATGTGTAAGACGGCTTATGTCTCCTCTGAGCGTTTGAACTCTTAATTCAAGTCTTTTTTGCCATTTTGGTTTTTTTTTGTTGATTAGAATGGAGGTTGTTTATTATTTCTGTCTTTTACAATTTTAGATCCATTACATATTGCTGTTGTGTAAGCTGAAACGTATATAAGAGTATGTAACATATTGAAATCTTGACCTTCGTTTAAATGGGTGGGGAGTATTTTGGTATTAATATAATCTACAATTGCAAACAATTTTTGTGATGCTTTTTGCTTGGGAATGTATGGTCTGCAAGTTGGCTCAGTGTCTCTAAATTGTTGATATGCTACTTCAAATTGTTTCTCTATAGATGTATGGTCGATATGAATATTGCTGCTCAGCATTTCCTCTATGACAGCCTCATCATCATCGTGAGTTTGTTCTTCAGTATTAGTAATTCTTCTTTCTTCTGTGTGATTTATATCGTATTGTTGTATATCGTTAGTTTCGAGTGTACTCATTTGTGTTATTTCTGTCGGCTCATATCTCTGAATCTCTAGTTTAATTTGCTGTTTGATCTCTTCTATTCTGTTTTGTGTTATCATTTTGTTGTGAATTATTGTCCTTCTTTGGTCTGCGACCCGTTGTTCCGATATGTGTGATAATTGTGGATAACATTCTATGAATTTGGTATAAAGTTTTTGTCTGTAAGCAGTCATATTGTTTTCCAAGTCAGTCACTTGAAAATAGCATCTCATCAAAGTTTCATTCATCTCATCCGTCCATTTCAGTCTAGATTTGCTTAGTGTATTAACTGAGTGTTGTGAGTTGCTGTCATTTTGAGAAAATTGTGAAGATTGGTGTGTTTCTGTTGTTGTTTGTAAATAACGAGTAACTTCGGTTTTGATATCGTCTAATGTGCTTTGGGGCAGGAGTTTATTTCTAATAATAGCCCTACATTGATCACCTAACCGTTGCTTGGAAGCTTGCATGTCAGGGTAGTTTATTGAGAATTCATGGTGCAATGGGTAACCTCTTTTTTTCGATTCAAGTTTAGTCACAATAAGATAGGTGCGCCAGATGAATTCATTAATATCTGTAGTCCATCTGCGTCTCGCACTGTTTGAGCCAGTGGTGGGTGCAGGTTTTTTAGCATTTGCTGCCCGCACAACATCCTCTGGCGTTGTTAATTCGGTAAAGTTAAGTATCTCACGTGATGAGTTATTTGACAAGCCTTCGTTTGAGAGAACAATAGTCTCACTTGAAATATCGCAGGATGTTATTGGCGTAGGAAGGCTATCTCGGTCGGCTGTTACATTTTCGGGTTCATACCCAGCGAGGGTCCGCCTGTTCAACACCTCGCCACCAACGGTTCGCATGCTGCTACACCCAGCGTCGGCTCCAGGTGAGCCCCGACGACCTCCGGGAAGCGGCCGTAAATAGTATCTCGTACGTTGCATGTTCATAGGATTTGGTTTGGGACCGTTAGTTTGGGAAGGTTGTTAAGATGTTATCGCTATTTCTGTTCCGTTGCTTTGGTGATCCTCCCCGTAAGCCCCCCCACCACGACAAGGTGGTCCCATGGGGGGGTTATTATTATTATTATTAATGCCTGTCGTGTCACAATCAGGCACATCTTGAGTTCACGAATGATTAGGTGTTATCACTGATATCACTTCATTATTAATAGATTAATGCGAATTACAGTTTTGGTTGTCCATGACTTATTCTGATAAGGATGTCAATTTATCAAAATGTCAAATATCCGAAATAGTATCCAATATGATATTATTACAAGTAAATCCGATAAAGCTGTTGCGTTTCTTGACCTCTCTTGAATTTTGTAATTTTTTTAAAAACGATAAATCTGCTTTGAAAGTCATAAACCACCAATTTGATGGAGAAGCACTTAGAGTAGCGCGTGGTTCCCCCACTATTATATATTTGGTGCAACACAGGCAATGTTCACGAGCGGACTGAAGGAGAGCGAGATGTCGCACGTACGTCTCCAAGGCGTGTGCCCCTCAGCGATGGCGTGGCTCGTATACTTCATGTACACTGGCAAGCTGCGCATCACGGAGGTCACCGTGTGCCAGCTTCTACCCGCCGCTACTATGTTCCAGGTGTCTTTGCCTTTACTATTTAAATCAACCTTTGATTTTGCATTGATATTCTTGTATATATTTATATATATGATGGTGGCTAACAAACATGCAGTTGTGGTGCCACTCCTGAGGCCTTAGCCAAGACTGGAACTCTACCACCAGTAATAATTGATTTGATTTTAGGATAAGGGTGTTTTTGCACCAGATAGTAGCTATGGTGCTAACCTGTAAAATGTGATATGTAGACGCACAGCCGAGAAATCAACACAAGTTAACAATAAACGAAGAACGGGGCTCTAAACTTCGTATTTCCATACGCGTATCCGTAGTTTTCATCCATAGGACGCATCTCTCCAAATAAAAAAGCTTTGTTCAACCCCCTTCCACCAATGCTAAGCTATATGAAGCGATTAAAATTGTTGGATGTCCATAGCATGGCATTGCACATATTTGACGGTAAACACCCTTTTAGTTTATGTATATAATGAGCTGGGATTTTGAAGAAAGACATCATGGAAAAGTAACAATAAAATAGTAGCCTAGCAACTATGAGAACGATATTATCGAATATTCTGATATCATTCACTATTCTGGGATTGTCGATCGATAATAATTAAACTGTGTAACCTCGAATTATTGATGTTTTGATAACAATTACATGGATTTATTTCATGCAGTTGCTAAGGCTACACAAACGCAAAAACTGCTAAAGGCTATCTTGATGTGGAGGTTTTAAATTAGCAAGGTTACGCGGCGTCTACTGCATCGTTGTCCACCGTCGCAACTCTCCAGATTTTAGGCTAGAGCCCTTTGCTTAAAATGAATTGAACAACTAAAGCCAGTCCAAGTTGGGTCTCCCGAGGAATGAGCGTTAGCAACATAGTAAAATATTGAAGTTGTGTGTCTCGAACGTGATAGACGTGTGCTGCGCTTTCTTCGAGTGACCACTATACCCTTCCCTTCCAACGCCGTTGGCATTGCCAAAATATTGTAATAGAAACATGGTAGTGATGAACAATATCGATTGACGAGGAAGTAGATTAAATACTGACGCCCCTGAACTCCAATACTGCTCTCACACAAATCGCCCACCATACTCGTGATGGTTTTTGAACTGACTGACAACTAAAGTCCAGTTAGGTTCCCCTAGCGATGGGATATATGAGCGTAGTTAGCGACATATATTGTAGTTGTGTGTCAGATCTCGAACGTGATAGACGCGTGCTGCGCTTTCCTGGAGCGACAACTGGACCCGTCCAACGCCATCGGCATCGCCAACTTTGCGGAGCAGCACGGTTGCCTCGATCTCAAACAGAAGGCCAACCAGTTCATCGAGAGGCATTTTACGCAAGTAAGTCATGCTGCAGTAACTCCTTTTGTTTTAAGCAATGGTAGAGGCAAATTTGCCTCCTGTTCACATGGATGCTGCAGCCTGCAAAGGTCAAAATACAGATGTGTTGTCTCTGAGGCCTAAATTGTAATTACCGGGCCAAACATTACCATCTAACTGGAATACAATAATGCTTATCACTACCAATTGGTGGTAGATAAATTAGCTAATGCGGTGGTACCTACGCCTTCGAGCGCTGATATTGGAACTTTATCATTAGTATAAGTTTACGGGCGAATAGTGACAACAACAAATCAGCCAACTTTAATAGCTATAATCGCTATAGGTATTAAGTCATAACACACATGACGATCGATGACGACAACTAGTAACATAACCTGAAATCGGCTAGGAACGGGAAATCGCCTTTTGAATAATTGTTACTTACCACTACACGTAGTCATTCACACAGTTAGCAAGCGACTAGTGCTTGGATAGTATTTTTTTGTGTAAAGACCATCAGCAGCATGCAGCTTTCGTGGATATTGAGTGACAAAAGTTTGCTACATCTACAAAAAAAAAAAAGTTAAAATGCAGATGCAATCCCACTCATGAGGACTAAGATGTTTCGCCTCTGTGATCTAAATTACAAGGCCATACATTACCCTTTAACCGGGCCACGATAGTGCTGAACACTGCCATTTGGCGCCAGACAGATTAGATAACGCAGTGAGGCCCCCTACGCCCTGCCCTTGAGCTTCCACACTGGAACTCTTCTAGTGAGTTTATTGATCTTCTCTATCTATTGTGTAAACTTATATTATAAAGAGGTTATATTTTTTTGTTTGTTTGTTTTGAATAGGCTCAATAACGACTGGACCGATTTAAAAAATTATTTCACTATTCGAAAGCTATATTATCTACGGGTAACATAGGCTATATTTTATTTTGGAAAAAATAGGGTTCCGTAAGATATTTGGGTTTTTCAGACACAAGGTGTAAAAAATCAACCAGAAAAGTTACTTATTTTGCGTACGCTGCCTAAACTATAAAAGATATCTTCACTAATCGAAAGCTACATTATCCACGGGTAACATAGGCTATATTTTATTTTAGAAAAAATAGGGTTCCGTAAGATATTTGGGTTTTTCATACACAAGGTGTAAAAAATCAACCAGAAAAGTTACTTATTCTGCGTACGCTGCCTAAACTATAAAAGATATCGTCACTATTCGAAAGCTACATTATCCACGGGTAACATAGGCTATATTTTATTTTGAAAAAATAGGGTTCCGTAAGATATTTGGGTTTTTCAGACACAAGGTGTAAAAAATCAACCAGAAGAGTTACTTATTTTGCATAATATAAAAACAAAAGGTCACTCACTCATTACGAAGTCCCAGGAAATACAAGTGCTAAGGACGTAGGTGCTTCCTAAGACAAGCATTTGCGAAATTCTACTCGAGTTTGTTTTTGAGGTTGGTCATTTGTATGAAACTTCGTTACTACCATACGTGCGAGGAGTCTCAACTTTTGCACAGCAACTTTTTCTTTTAATTATACATGTAATTTTTACAAAACTCAACCCCAAGGCCGTATTTTTGGGGTTGATAGTACTTTATAGCATAGAGCAACACCGGAGGGGAGTAGCCATATGCAGACTTTCCCCTCTGTCAAAGTACAAGTCCAAATGGGCCTATACTTGTCGGCTAGATGTTTAAATGTGTGCGTGAAATTATTTTTGTATTTTGTTAAAGTCAAGGTGTGAGTTTCGTAGTTATAAACGATTTTTGTAGTGTGCGTGTGTGTCGCACGCATTTCCCCCCGAAAAAATGACAGACTGTTTTGCATCGGTAATAATAATATGGTCGGTAATATGGCTACTCCCCTCCGGTCCGCCGCGGACGGTGGCTCGTGTTGCTCGACGACTTGATAGTATGTGTGAAAGAGATACAGCGGGGTCGGCTTTAAGGAAATTCTACAGTATCAGTATAGAACTAATTAAGATAACATGTTGTAACTTATTGTAACGCATTGTCATCTGCAGGTCACAAGTAACAAAATGTAGTTATTCGCTTTGTTAATACAGTTAAAAGAATGGTACATAACTCTGCTAAGATTAGATCTTATTTAATAAACAAGAGTTTATTTGAGTTCACTTGGTTATTCCCAGACATTTATCACGCTTAAAACGTTTCACAACGACAAAATTGTTACCTCTGCCATTCTGACGTCACTGCTGTATTGTTTTAACTATTTATAGTGTCTGCGTGTGACGTCAACAAATATTTTTTACTCTATCATATATTTCTATAATTGCCTACGTTTACATTCAATGGTGTCATTTAAATAAATCGCCATTATTAATTATATAAAACATACACTTACTTAGATATCATATCTCTATTTTTATTCTCACAAAAAACGACAACATCTGGACCGATTTGGCTAATTTTAGTTTTAAAATATTCGTAGATGTGCAAGGTAAGTTTAAAAGATGAGAAATTATGAAGAAATTATAAGGACAATAGTAACAACAATTCCATTTTGAAAACTCTGGTTTTTGTGAAGATGTTTATAGGCTGCAGTATTCACTTACCATCAATGTCAACTGCATGCTTGTTTGCCACTTCCATGATATAAGTCAGTTTTGATAAGCGGCCGCACCCCAGATGTAAGTTAACGGCATTTTAGACATACCACGGCATATTTATCTAAATATTAGGTACGCTTCGACTATTTCTCACAAATAAACGCACTATCACGATGACTCGTTGTAAATTGATGCAAACGAGACCGACAAACGCCCATAATCACACCGGCCAACTTCTAACTATACCCGGAATTTTAATTCGATTCCTGGTTTGACATTTTCAGTGTTGCAACGTAATGACAACTGCTAAATAGTGACGTTGCGAAATTAATCGATACGAAAATGAAATATTTCCGAATCGATTCAATTCGTTCATAGTATTATCTAAACAACTACTATTTTAGCGCAGCAGTTTAATTTTTCACGTACTTATAGGCGTTGCGGATCATTACTTATTCAGTAACCGTCAAAACTTTACGTAAACGTTACAAATAAATACAATTAAAGTTAAAAAAACTAGCTATCTAGGCTCTTTTATTATAAGAACAACTACTTATCAATTCGCCGTTGATTTTTTTTATCTCCATGTCCGTCTCTTTATCCCGTGCGTTCCAAGAATAGGAGTTATACACAAACAGTTTAATAAAAAGATTTGTTTTTTAGAATAGCCTTCATGCGTGTCCACGCCATAATGCTAGGCTGAATTTCGCCAGTCTTTGAAAATGTTGTCTTAATACATTCTATGAATACAGGTATGTTACGAAAATATCTTGTTTTGATTTACACTGCCTTTTATTAAACTTTATATATAAAATATTTAAATATCTAATTTGATTAATAATATATAAAATAAAATATCTAATTTTACTAAATGTATTACACTGAATTATGGCCATAATTATCACTCCTGCGAATCGAGTTCACCCCTTATCAACTTGGGTGTTTTGGTTTACGTTGACGGTCATGTGTAGTCAGAAATCAAATACCTAATAACAGAGTGTAAAAATAGCCATTCATTCACGTACTTACCTACGTTAGTCTCGAAGACATTTGACGCTGCTACCAGATAATATCAGAATTATTTACATCTGTTTTTGAGAGCAACGACATTTGAGACATTTCATAGAATCATTGATGACTGTTAGCGGAAATACAGTTTAACATTGCTCTGATAGTAAAATGTCATCATACATCATCTCTCCAGCCGAAAAAAACGTCCACTGCCTTACAAAACCTTCCCCAAAACGCTCACATCAGTGTTGTGCGTCATTAGGGGAGAATACTGAATAAAGCCGCTAAATGGTAGTGTTCAGCACTATCGTGTTTCGGTCAGGTGGTAATGTACGGCCCTGTTATTTCCGGCACAGAGGCATAACACCTTAGGCCTCAGGAGTGGTAACGCATCTGCATTTTGACCTCTGGTCATTGTGTGGGTGTCTATAGGCTGCAGTCAGCACTTAACATCAATGTGAACTGCATGCTTGTTTGCCACTTCCATTTCATTAAAAAAAATGGCGTTCACAGTGGCAGTAGTTTTATCGCGGGATTATGGTGTCCATCACGCTTTATTATATTTACTTCCGCCTTCCTCTATAAGTACTATATGACGTCATATAAGTACAATAGGTATAATTCAGATAATATTGCAGACAGAATTAATTATATCTTGTGAAGTAATGACTTAGACTGAAGAAGCCTGAATCATCAGTGACGGATGGACTGGGCTAGCTGTTTACTAAGAAATATGTAATAACAAGGTAAGTTTGTAAAAGAATACATCCAATTTATTTATACATAGTCACCCACTTACAATTCTAAGAATGTGTTCGTTAAGCTGCACCAAAACGAGTTTAAGGTGTTACAACTAACGCATCTACATTGAAATCTGTTTCTTTTGTAGATGTTTATTTACTACTAGCTGTGCCCGCGACTTCGTGCGCGTGAGAATTTATGATTGTTCAGTATCTACCCGGACAAATTCGTGGGCGCAGCTAGTATAAAAGTTACTCCTTATTTACATCACCTATCTGCCAGTGAAAGTACCGACAAATCGGTCCAGCCGTTCCCAAGATTAGCCCCGCCAAACAGACGGACGGACGGACGGACAGACAGACAGACAGACAGACAGACAGACAGACAGACAGACAGACAGACAGACAGACAGACAAAAATTGTAAAAAATGTTGTATTTGACTTGTATGCTTGCTTACCACTTGATGTCATTGGTAGAGCTCCTGTGACGGAGCTCGCGGGCGTAGGCACCACCGCATTACCTAATATACTTGCCGCTAAATGGTAGTGTTCAGCACTATCGTGTTCCGGTCAGGTGGTAATTTTCGGCACAGAGGCACAATACCTTAGGCCTCGAGAAGTGGTGACGCATCTGCATTTTGACCTCTGGTCTTTGTGTAGGTGTTTATAGGCTGCAGTCATAACTTAACATCAAAAATTAAAAGACTAAAATGGAGATGGGTAGGACATCTGATGAGAGGCCATGACAAATGGAACAAAATAGTGACCAGATGGTACCCCCGAGAAGGCAAAAAGAAAAGAGGCAAACCGCAGAAAAGGTGGGATGATGACATAAAGCAAGTAGCGGGAGTGACCTGGAACAGAGTGGCTCAAAATAGAATGGAATGGAAACGGTTGGAGTAGGCCTTTGCCGACTGTCAAACGGATCTACAAAAAATTACCAAGCAAGATATTTTAGGTTAGAACATAATATATTTAAGTTACTAAGTTCGAGAAATGTAAAAACAAGATCTGAATAAAGGGCTATATTATTATTATTATATAAATTACCTATAAGCATTACTCATTTAATCTACTTAAATCGATTTTCCTCACTACCAATCGTTGCACCCCTTCGACCGAAGGTTGACTGGGAGAGAATGCCACTCGGTATCAAGTCCACCTTATGTACATCATTAATGTGCAAAAAACTTAAATAAATAAACCTATACGTGTGCGATGTCTATATAGGTCTTTGAATATGACCTTGACGTTTCGAAAATCTTTGTTTTCTTAAAGTGAATCGTTTGAAAGCTTGACAGATAGACACTTCCAAACTCATAAAACGTGTGTGTTCACCCTTCCTCTCTAACTTTTCAAATAAGAGTTTAAAATTCAAAACAAATGTAAATTGCATATCTTAATGAAAACTGAATGAAATTTCATCCAAAGAAAAGACATTTAACACATTCACTGACCCGTAAGCAGACACAGTATTTTAAATAATGCAAATGGACACACACATGTGGTACATGTGGTATAAGGGACAGGAAATGGCTTAATAATTTTTGAGATGAGTTATATTTTCAAAAACTGCAAATATTACTTCGTAACTCATATGTATTGTATGAATAAAACAATTGTTGCGATTTTGAAAAAAAATATAATGCTGAACATTCAGTCAAATATTTATTGCTACGGAACCCTCCATGGGCGAGTCCAACTAAGACTTGACCGCTTTTTTATATCGTGAATGTAGCAAACAAACCTACAGTGTCACAATCGTTTAAGTAAAATGTCCGTTAGATATTGAAATTTAATTCGAATATCAAATTCTAGCAGTGACTTACCTTACAAGAGACGCATATAATATTTAAATTATACAACATTGCTATCTGTTATCATGGAAATAAAAAAAACTATTTTGTGCAAGTCATTGACTGGTTTATTAATATGCCATGACTAGTGAATACAACAGTATACATGTATTGTTAACTTATTTAAAATGAGTATCACGATAAGTAATGTACAATTATAATTATTTATATATTGTGATATCCTTATCGAATAAAACAATTCATAAAATATTTTAAAAAATATATAAATAAACACCCGCATATTTCTTGAAGTATTCATAGGTGAAATAATAAAAATATGGTAAATTATAAGTTTGGAAATCACTGGATTAGATGGTAATGTATGGTTCCGTAATTTTTGGCACAGTTGTAAAATATCGTAGGCATCAGAAATGTCAACGGATCTTTATTGAGATTTCTGTTTTTTTTGTATATCTTGATTTGGTAAAGCTACTCAACAAGGTGCTTGCTACCCCCCATATCTTTAATGAGACGCCCTCAAGTATCAGCAAAAATCCTCTCTTGGTCGTCACCCCCACCTATTTGAAATCTATAAACAATATACACTGTCAATCAAGAAACAATGTATCTACTCTGTAAAAACCAAGACACAAAAAAAATGCTGATCTGTTAGCCTTTATATGCAGCCATATTTTGGATACACACGTTGAAATATTATGTCATTCTAAACCCAAAAATGATAAAGGATCTGGGCAAGATTTGTACAGAAAAAATGATAAAAAGATACATGGTAAAACAACTTTGAAATATTATCTAATGAACCTAAAGAATCCTGTTATTTATTTTTTTTTTTTTAATTTTCCGGAATAAAAATCTTTCCTATGAACTGCAAATGCACGTTCGCAAACTTCAATTTTCAAGTTTATATTCTGGAGAGTATGAATTAGAATTACTATTACGAGAATTATGTTTTCTAGATAATACTTCAAAGTTGTTTTACCTTGTACCTTTTTATCTTTTTATCTAAAACAATCAAATTATAGCTATTATTTTCACTTTCACCACTCAGTTTATTCAGTTTATTCATTTATTTCATATAATTAGGCTCCTGGAGAGCACTATTACATCGTCATTTTTTCTCAAAACTAACCTAGAGTGAATAATCACTAATCATTTTCAAAACACATGATAAATTTTAAAAAAATTGTATAATATGGAAAGAATCAATTATTTACAATATATTCACTGAATAAAGTATCCATGGGCGCAAGCGTTACCTACCCTAACTATACCCAGTTGTTTTTCCGCGTTATTTCAAAGCGTGTATTCATATAAAATACCTGTTACTGTGACGTGAAATTTTGATACAAAAGCATGTGTATGGATTTATTTGCCAATTATCCTAGATAAGTATAACATAATAGGTTGGGGAAAAAGTCTTTTCGCATTATAGTATGTATGAACTTGTAATAAAATCTCTTTGGCTGCAGTATTTGTATCTGGCTGGTTTTGGTATCATTGAAAGTTAAAATTTTAAAGAACATAATTCCAAATTCAAATTAGGCAAATGTGTGATTTTCATTTGTTTTTCGTACTGTCAAGATGAGTGAATCTAATGAAGAAATTCGATACATTTTAAAATTTTACTACAAAAAAGGTAAAAATGCAACGCAAGCCGCGATGCATTTTTACTGTTGCATTTGCGATGTTTATGGACCTAGTGCAGTGTCTGTGAGAGTAGCACAAATTTGGTTTAAGCGTTTTCAATCCGGAAATTTTGATGTCAAAGATGCACCTCGCTCTGGTCGCCCTATTACGGATAAAATGGATGCCATTTTTGAAAAAGTGGAGCAAGATCGACATATCAGTAGTTACGACGTAGCTGAAGAACTGAGAATTGATCACAAAACAGTTTTGGCGCATTTGAAAAAAGCTGGGTACAAAAAAAAGCTCGATATTTGGGTACCTCACGAGCTCACTGAAAGAAACCTAATGAACTGTGTACTCATTTGTGATTCTTTATTACGACGTAATGAAACCGAATCATTTTTGAAGAAGCTGATAACTGGTGATGAAAAGTGGATCACGTACGACAAGAACGTGCGAAAAAGGTCGTGGTCAAAGGCCGGTCAAGCTTCACAGAAAACCCGGGTTAACTCGCAATAAGGTGATGTTGTGTGTGTGGTGGGATTGGAAGGGCATTATTCATTAAGAGCTATTACCACCAGGCAGGACTATCGATTCTGAACTCTACTGCGAACAACTGATGAGATTAAAGCAAGAAGTTGAGAGAAAGCGGCCGGAATTGATCCACAGAAGGGGTGTGGTGTTTCATCATGATAACGCTAGACCTCACACATCTTAGCCACTCAGAAAAAATTAAGAGAGTTTGGCTGGGAGGTGTTAATGCATCCGCCGTATAGTCCTGACCTTGCACCTTCAGATTTCCACCTGTTTCGGTCTCTTCAGAATTCTTTATGCAATGTTAGGTTAACATCACGAGAGGACTGCCAAATCCACTTGTCGCGGTATTTTGATGAGAAGTCCCAAATTTTTTTATAGCAATGGGATCATGTCCCTACCTACAAGATTGCAAAAGGTTATCGAACAAAATGGTACATACATACTTTAGTTAAATTTAAATTAACTATATTTAAAAATGTTTTGAATTATCTTAAAAAATGCCAAGAAACTTTTTCCCCAACCTTATGTCTGTCTTCTCACGATAAGTATTAACTGTACATATGTCCAGAAATTAAAGGTCTACGCGAACCAAGTCGTGAACATAATTATCCAATATTTCATAATATATAACGTAACTTCACGCCTGTAATCCCCGAAGGGGTAGGCAGAGGTAAATGCATGCATTCAAGCATACATGCAAACACCCACGATTCGCCGGTTACGTTTTGGCCCATGTAACAGGTGGCGAGCCTGTTGACATCTCCGGGCACATTACCAAACTTTGAGGTACTGGGAAATTTCCAGAAAATGGAAAAATCCCAATTGAACCAGAGATAAAGGCTTTTTCACCATTATCTCTGATAACCCCCTACCCGGGAATCGAACCCAGGACCTCAGCGTAGTAGTAGTGGCCTGCTACCACTAGGCCACCGAGGCAGTTAATATATATTTTATATATATATTATATATATATATATTTTAACATTTTGTCCACAGGTATGCCAAGAGGAGGAATTTTTACAACTGACAGCATCAGAACTAATATGTCTGATTCGTAAAGACGGCCTAAACGTGAGAGAAGAACGGGAGGTTTACAATGCAGTACTCAATTGGGTAAGTTATATCTAAAATTATACTAATAACTATTCTTATTCGGCCATGTAGAAAGAATGTCGAATGAACGAATGACTAAACAGATATACAATGCGAATGTGGATGGTTATGTGGAAGAGGGGAGGAGTGAGGAGGTTGGGTGATACGGGGAAATCGGAAGGGACGTCGAAGTGTCAATTCCATACGTAGTATTATTACATATTCTCTGGTAAAGACCTGAGCAAGTTCCCTGAGAGAGCAAAAACAATAATAGCTTATTTTGCAACAAAGTGACTAACGCACGAGTGAATATATTAAATTTATACACACTGAGCAAGGTATAATGAACGATACATTATCTTATCAGCGGATATGAACTATATAATATAGGTTACAATTGCAATGATGCGGTACTTATGCGATGACTTTCAATATTTCACACCTCGTGATACTGGAAATAGACGGCCTGCACTTTAACTTAATTAAATGTGAAAAGTATTTTTAAAAAACGGCAACATTATACAACTCAATATTCTAACTTCTCATTTCTTAACAGAGTATCTGTTGATCCAAGTTTGAAACAAAGAATACTACCTTGAGCGTTTATTTGTTTTTTTTCTCTAATACAGGTAATGTAAGATGTGAATAAATCTTATTCATGTTTCTAATTGCGTCGTATTCTTTTTAATTAATTCAATGTGATAGATTAATACTTGTGTATTCATAAATCTCGTGTCATGGTGTTTATGGTCGAGATCCCCCGAAACAGCTCGACCGATCTTTAGATATATATTTTGTATAAAAATATTTCCTTAATGTAGAATAGCGTAATTTGGGTAGTTATCAAGTTCAAAACGCATTTCATAATCGTGAAAAATAAAGTAGGAGCGAGTTCATTACTTTAATAGAAATATAAATTACCTAACATAATTTCCATAACTAGAACAACACCTTCCTAATTAACTACAAAGAGTATACAAATACTTGATTAACTAATTAAATACTTTAGACACATTATATAAATTGTTTCTTCTTACAGATAGTTCATGAAAAACTTTGATAAATATTTTCTACTGGTGGTAGAGCTCCAGTGACGGAGCTCGCGGGCGCAGGCACCACCGCATTACCTAATATACTTGCCGCTAAATGGTAGTGTTCAGCACTATCGTGTTCCGGTCAGGTGGTAATGTAGTTCCCTGTAATTTCCGGCACAGAGGCATAACACCTTAGGCCTCAGGAGTGGTAACGCATCTGCATTTTGACCTTGGTCTTTGTGTGGATGTCTATAGGCTGCAGTCATCACTAAACATCAATGTGAATTGCATGATTGTTGGCCACTTCCAATACATTAAAAAAAATTTTGAAATAGTTAAAAGACTGTTTATTTTTTTTGACATACAAATACTATATTCTGGGTTTAAAAGTAACCAGCCATCCTACACTCAGTGCAACTTACATTTATGACAAAAATTTCCCGTGTTCATATGTACAATTTTACGCTTCGGTAAGCCCCATAATGCACTTCGAATTTCCTTATTATTATTATCATCTATTCTTCATAAAGTCCATTTATCCAGTTTATTCATATAACTGGGCTCCTGGAAAGCACTTTTACAAATTTTTTTTAAACTACCTGGAGAGAATAGCCACTAATAATAATCAAAAACACAAAACATATTAAAGAGGAACGAAACAATTCTAACATGGAAAGAATTAATTATTTACAAATTCCTCCATTTCCTCATTTGAAGAAGATTTAGAGCTTTAACCTGGTTTCCTTAGTATAATTGAGAGCTCTTCTGAGACAGTGACCAATATACGCCCTATCACGGCCTTTGCGTTAGAGTCGACAAAACTTATATTTATAGTATGTACATATTAATTATTTTCAGGTGAAATACGACGAAGACAGGAGGTATCCTCGGATGGAGCACATCCTCCAAGCGGTGCGCTGCCAGTACCTGACGCCGAGCTTCCTCAAAGAGCAGATAGGCACGTGTACTGTACTCAAGAAAGTGCCTGCGTGTAGGGAATACTTATCTAAAATATTTAAGGTATGTTATATGCATCTCATAAACTTTCAGTGGCTGATCATGGTTTTTTAAACGTAATTTGCATTCTTTACTAAGCACAAATAAATACACACGCAAACGTTGTTGTTGTAAGTAAAAATAAATACTTATTTTATTTCAAAGGCCCAATCAATAACTATAATAGTCTCTAAGATATACCGGTTTAAAACGTTACGTGTAGTGAAATGACTCAACGGCTGATAAAATTACAGCACATATGACGTCATTGTATGGTAAAATACCGTGTATCGAAAGTTGTTGCAAATTATACAAAAAGTCTAAAAGTGAAAATATTTTACCTGTAATTTTTTTTGTACACTTTTTTATTTTAAATCTTTTATCTTCTTTCTTCATACAGTTTTAGTACATTTAACACCTTTACAGGACATTTGCATTGATTCTACCTGTTATACCTATAGTAAAAAGTATTAATTTCTTACCTACAACATCCCTTTTGGCCTGACAGCCGTCTCAGGTCAATAGGGATGTAGGGATTTTTTTCAATTTGGGAAGGTGTTTTAAGCACGTCCAAACATTGATAAAACAGTTGTCATTGTACTTCAATTCAATGTCGCATTTACTTTTTTATTTTCTTAAAATAAGACATTCCCATAGAAAAATTAGAATAACATTTCTTGAGCCTACTACTTTTATTGTGGTTGGCGGTACTACAGACAAATCGGATCCGATATAATAACACGTAACCGATAAAAAAAATCTGTACATTACAGATTTTTATATATATATAGATTTTTATAACTGGACTAAATATGTTTCTGAAATAAAAAAGTTTCCTCCTAAAGCCTAAAAACTAAAAACATATATTTTTTGTTACCTTTTTACTACTTTTATATATTGCGCGGTTCTAAAATACACGTTTCCGAAATTCCTTCGTTAGCTCGCCGGCTGTATTGTGGGGCAGTAAGATAGTCGAATAGCGATTACGTTAAAGACGAATACCTAATTATTAATTTGACAATGACAAAACATTGTTTTCGTTGAATGTCATTGCCCACGTAACCATATTGTTATTTTAGATTAACTTTAAATAAATGACGGTGCAATTTTAACAGATAACTATGATATGATATCATGTATTTCTGTGATAAGATCGCAATACGTCACACAACTTATCTATATTAATATTATAAAGAGGAAATATTTGTTTTTGTATGAACGTTTGCACACAAAAACTACTGGACCGTTTTTAAAAACCGGTCAAGTGCGTGTCGGGCCACGCGCAGTGTAAAGTTCCGTAGTTACAGAGTAAAAGATGTAATGAAAAATATATATATGTATTTTCTATGCAGTTATTCGAAATTTTCGAGTAAAATACATTTGGTCGACTATTTCTCGCAAACTTGTAAGGCCAACTTATGTGTCATAGATTTCCTTTTAATTTCATTGTATATAGCTACTATTGCCGTAACGTTTGAATTTCTAACAACAACCGTTTAGTTGGTAGGGGGCGGAGACACTTGACTCTAACGAAAATTTACACGACCCCATCGCCCTCTACTGGAAGAGATTTCTTCCGCTAGTGCAGTCAGTCAACCGAACAATGGCGGTCAAACCATTAGTAAAAATAACAACCCGGGTTGGGCAGCAGCGTCCCGCGATAAAACTACCCAATCCACTTTTGGAATGGATTTGAATCAATATTTGTTATACGGTCTACCCCTTTCAGGATCTGACGTTACACAAAAAGCCAGTGGTGAAAGAGCGGAGGCCGAACACGCCGCGCATTGTATACGTGGCCGGCGGATACTTCCGACACTCCATAGACGTTTTCGAGGCTTTCAACATTGATGACAACTGTTGGATAACTTTGCCCCGACTCACAGTTCCTAGATCTGGCTTGGGGGCTGTGTTTCTAAAGGTATGGCTTTTTTTTACCTATCTGCCAATTATTTACTAGGTGTTGTTTAAGTCAAGAATCACAGACATGGGCGTCACCAGGGGATGGCAGGGGAGGGCGCCTGCCCCTCCTTATAGATAACAAAAGCGCAATTTATAGAAAATACTGATATAGGCCGAATGTATAGGTAGCAAAATGATCCTTCTAGAGGTAGTGTTCAGAACTGTCTTATTTCGGTTAGATGATAATGTATGGCCCTGTAATAACTATCACAGAGGCATAACAACTTAAGCCTCAGTAGTGGTAACGCATCTGCCTGCATGATTAAAACCTTCGGTTTTTGTGTAGATGTCTAGTCTACAGTTATTCAGTTACCAACAACATCAACTGCATGCTTGTTAGCCACCATCATTACATAAAAAACGCAATTAGTGGTCTCAATCTAACTCTATCTGTTTTGTAGATTATTAACATTATGTCTATTTCCCCTCAATCGTGGCATAAAAAAAACTTATCGTCATACCAGTCACACGCAAACAGGATTAGTGTTCACTACATAATTCCCGACGATAACCATCATCTCGCGCTTTGTCTTCAGAGAGATGGCATATAATAGATAATGTTAATACGATGTTTTTCTTGGCGCAGGGTCTGTTCTACGCGGTGGGCGGACGGAACACGTCGCCGGGATCGTCGTACGACAGCGATTGGGTGGATGTCTACAACCCCGCCAACGAGCACTGGCGTCCCTGCAGTCCCATGTCCACTCCTAGACATCGGGTATGTACCTATTATTTATAGAACACGTTGCCTGGATCGTTGTATTAGCGTGATGCGCCCATCCATATCATTATATATCTACACGCCAGGTCCCAGGTTTTTTTTGTGCAAATACAAAAATGCTATTGTAAAATTTCATGTTTCTGCAGGTGGGAGTGGCTGTAATGGATGGTCTGCTATACGCAGTTGGTGGATCAGCTGGATCTGAATATCACAAGTCTGTCGAATGGTGAATACAAAAACTTTTATTTTAATTGCGTTTTTAAAGTATATCTGTTTGTCCTTAGTCTACGAATAATAACATAAAGAAGTATATCTAACCCAAAAAAAATTGTGCCTCGTAAATAGTATTTATACCTGAAACCATTTTTTTGGCTTAGTTATCTTTAGTACTGACGGCGGTGTGTCTATTTAATAGGCACACCGCCGTCAGGGCATTGAAGATTTTTGTGCCTCCCTCACCCCCTTTGTAACGTGCCGTAATGTTGTTATGTACCTCTCCTTCCCTTCTCAAAACTTTAGCACCCAAATGAGTATTTTTGCATATAAAACTAACGTGCATTACATTCGAGGGATTCTGCGAAACATAGACGAGAAGTTAAAAATACTAACGAACATTGATGACAAACATAAAATAAAAATGTCATACAATGCATTGGAGGGATTCCCCGAAACATAAGCGAGAAGAGTTGCGAGTTGCTCAGATTTTATTTCCCGTTTAAAAAATAAAACAATGTTACGTAATACGTTATTTGAACTGCCCCTGTAACGTATCGTAAAGCTTTACAAGACCCCCCCCCCTTTCCTTCCAATTTCGTTACGTAATAATTGAAAGCTCTCTCTCCTCGGGTAAAAAATATACCATCAGCTAGCCATCTACACGTTCTTACCTTCCTTAATTCGAAGACACGTTTCCAGCTACGACCCAGAGATGGACACGTGGGCGTATGTGGCACCCATGGGCAGCGCACGGCTGGGCGTGGGCGTGGCCGTCGTCAACCGCCTGCTGTACGCCGTCGGCGGCTTCGACGGCGCGCGCCGTATCAACACCGTGGAGTGCTACCACCCCGAGAACAACTGCTGGACCGAAGTCGCGCCCATGGCCGTCGCTAGGAGCGGCGCTGGTAAGTTTTGACTCTTAATCTCTACTTCGCCTTTCCGAAGGATGAGATTCACCCTCACTGTACAACGTAACGGCGTCACCCCAGAGTGGTATCAGCCCCTTCCCCCAACCCCCAGTTAGAGATTACAAAATAACCCAATTTTGCGTGTCCACCCTCTACCGATGAAGAATTTTCTTCTCCTAGAAGAGTATTTTTCCACTGATGCAGTCAGTCAACCGAACGATAGCGGTCAAACCATTCCGATAGAGCGGTGGTCAGTTCAATAACGCGAGATGACGTCCTGCAATAAAACTACCGCCATTGCGATCGCCAATCCGCTTGCTGAGCGTGGTGATAACGGCATATCCCCCCTAGGGGAGGCTTTGGTCCAACTGCGGAAATCTTTCGGCTGAAATGTTGATGACCCTCAACCGCCGTCGGTTGCTTTGACACTGCGCGGTGTATCAACATCATCGAGTGCCACCAACTCGAGAGCGACTGCTGGACAAGTAGTCGAATCCATACAGTAAAACCTCGAACTTACGCGATAGGTGGTAGGTGAGACCAAGCGATAGCATTGAAAGTCAAATTCGCATAAATCTGAGTTCAACTATGCATATAAATAACAGGTTCTAATTACTCATTACTCATTTTTCACGTGGAGTGCGGAAATAGATGCGCGCGGTGATGATTAAAACAAAATCGGAATTCGCGTAAAACGAGGTAGCGTAAGTCGAGGTATTAATATTACTGCATTTCATTTCGAAATAAATCTACGAGTCTTAGTTTTGAATTGTTTCTTAGCGTAAATGGCGAATACTTAAAGATAACGATAATAAAAATACATAATATATGATTTGATCAGTTTTGTTGCAGGATTCCTTGTCAGTTTAGGATTATCGGATTGTTGCTTATTACACTAACGATCCGGTTACTTCTTAAGTTCTTATTCGCATTTTTCCTGTTACCAAAGTTCTCTACGATAATATTGTTTTTTCCTGTTAAAGCATTACAATGCAGTATTTTACTGACTGTTGTACTCATTAATGGGTGTAAAATGCGCTTCTGATATACAATGTAGGTATTGATTGAAAGAATTCAAAAATGTTATTTTTGAGTAAAATACAGGTTACATTTTTATTACCTCTATTATTTTAATATTCAAAAACCGGCCAATCGTAGTGTAGGATTCCGTTTTCAATAGTACATTTTTATAAGTTGAGATCGACGATTACTGGTAAAATTGAGTCTACTAAGACTTTTAAATTCGTTGCCCAAATTCCATCGATTAGCTGGCAGACTACTTGACTGAAATTAGCTTTAAAGCGGACCGAAAAACCGACGATTTATTTTACACGACGGGGTGGTTGGTTGCGAAAAATTGCATCACCACTTGTTTACGGCGACAAAAAATATATTTTTCAGTTGTTATTGCACCACTTCATTGCACATTCATACCAAATACAGCTTTCTAGTACTAAGAGTCCCCAAGCTTAACTGCAAACAGACGGACATGGCGAAGTTGTAATGGTCCCTCGTATGTATCTTGACGCCAAATCCCTTACGGGGTAGGCAGAGCGTGTTGCGCCAGATATCCCACTGTTCCTCGTAGACTACGGAACTCTAATAAACGGGAATGTACCTCCCATCAGGTGTGGCAGCATTAAACCAGTACATCTACGTGGTGGGCGGGTACGACGGGTCGCAGCAGCTGTCGTCGGTGGAGCGCTACGACACGGAGCGCGACCTGTGGGAGCCCGTCGCCGCCGTGCACGTCGCCCGCTCCGCGCTCTCGCTCACCGTACTCGACAACAAGCTGTACGCCATGGGTAACGTACCTCTTCATTACTAAACGATCCCGACGCGATGATTAGACCGCGTTGGCCATCGCCGCGATCAATAATCACATACAACACTCCAATAAGACCCGACGGACGCGTCGCGTCGAGCGACCAAGACGAGCGTACCGTTTTCCTAGAATCATCATCATCATCACTGGAGCCAAAAGACGTCCACTGCCCTCAACAAGGTTGTGCGTCATTTTTTTCGTCAAATTTGGATTGGCGATCGCAATGACGGTAGTTTTATCACGGGACGCTGCTGCTCTTCGCGCGTTATTGCATTTACTGCCGCACTATTCAAATGGTTTGACCGTCTAACAACAATCCGTTCGGTTTGTTTGACTGACTGCACGGACTGCACTAGCGCGACCTGTGGAGCCCGTCGCCGCCGCTCTCGCTCACCGTACTCGACAACAAGCTGTACGCAGTACGCCATGGGTAACGTTTCACTTCACTACTAAACGATCCCTCTTTATCCGCACCGAAGTTCTCTGTGTTTTTGACACACCCCAATCGGGGAGGAGTGGTAACATAATAAGGACAAATTAAAGACAATAACTTTCATAACATATACAGTAAAATTTACCACCAGTACGTCTAAGAAACTGCACGTTTTGTCGAATACCATTGCGCCTATTAAATGCGGGTCATCTTTACTATTTGCATTCTTTCCCAGGAGGATACGACGGCACGTCATTTTTGGACATAGTGGAAGTGTACGATCCGGCTGCCAACACGTGGAAGAGCGGCACTCCGTTGACATCGGTCCGTTCGGGCCACGCGTCCGCAGTCTGCTACCAGCACGTGGCCCCGCCTGAAGTCGCAGATACCGGGCCCACTATCATAAGGTCCATGAAGCGGCCAGATGCCAGTGCCCCCAGCACGTCGACCGCCCGGTCGGAGGACATACCCATGGCGAACAACATTATAGGAACGCTATCCACAAACCGAGCGGGCTTATAGCCCCGGCCTTTCCGTCTCGTGCGTGCCGACAGTAATACGGAATAGTTTGGACGACCAATTGAGTTGAAAGATACATAATAATAATTAATCAGTGACCTAAATATGGAGGTGTAACGTTAATTTTGAACATACGGGGCACTTTTGGACCCTAAGTACGTGTCATAATAGAACTAAATACTCGTCAGTGATAAGTGCGAGGAAGTTTGACAATGTGACGATAATCCGTGTCAATTGGTGAAACAGATTGTTGAGTTTATGTGATGTTATTAACTAACGTGTGGTCGTGACTTGTTTTGAAATATTACAAATATGGCCGGTTCCATTAATCTATGTATATTTTATGTTTTTAGTCCGAATTGTGAGTGAAGTTCTAAAGTGGATGTGAAATATAAAATAAAATTAATCGCTTAGTTTGATATCCTACTAATATTACACCTAAATGCAAAAGTTTGTGAGTATGGATAGATGGTTGTTTGTTACTCTTTCACAAAAAATCTACTGGACGGATTTAGATTAACTCTGATGAATCTTACTGGTGGTAGAGCTCCAGTGACGGAGCTCGCGGACGTAGACACCACCGCATTACCTAATATACTTGCCGCTAAATGGTAGTGTTCAACACTATCGTGTTCCGGTCAGGTAATGTACGGCCCTGTAATTTCCAGCACAGAGGCATAAGACCTTAGGCGTCGGGAGTGGTAACGCATCTGCATTTTGACCTTGGTCTTTGTGTAAGTGTCTATAAGCTGCAGTCATCACTTGCAATGTGAACTGCATGCTTGTTTACGACTTCCATTACATAAAAAAAAATAATAATTAAACTTTACAGTAATATAGATTATACATTGGAACATATAGGCTACAATTTGTAATGATTAAAAGTAGACGCGGACGAATTTGCGGGCAAAAACTAGTTAAGATACTCATATATATGGTAATTTAATGCCTTTTGAAGATTCTTTTTTTTAAGCTATTGCATAGCTTCTATCGCGGGCCTTGAGCGCGGGGACCGAATTCAGAAATTCCGTAACGAAAAAGCCTGACTCTCCGGATTACAAATTTTAAACTCATTTAAAGAAAGTCATGTATAATTTCGCCGTTCGACCTCGTGGGCAGCGTGGCCGAGCGGTCTAAGGCGCTGGTTTAAGGCACCAGTCTCTTCGGAGGCGTGGGTTGAATCCCACCGCTGCTAAGATTGTTTTTGTTCATTTTTTTTTATTGTTTGTTTTTCCATTCAATATTTAAAAAGTGGTAAATATTAATAGAAAATTATTGTTTCATTTTTCTTTTTTTTTTCTTTTATTTGCATTTTATTTTGTTATGCATAATTTTAGATAATTATTTATTTAAATTTTCTGTACCATCTGCTACATTTTTATCTGTTCAAGACATGCAATTTATTAGAACTTCACTGACAATTTGTAATTTATAAAATGTAACATTGATATAGTCGTACTTTTAAGGGCTCTACTGAACAGTGTTGCTAAACTATCGATAGTTGCGCTATCGATAGTTGACCTCGAAAAATAGTCGATAGCGCGATAGTACTATCGAAAATATCGCCATGCTGCAATACTATCGATAGTATCGATAGTTAAAAATAAGCAGTACTATCGCGCTATCGACTATTTTTCGAGGTCAACTATCGATAGCGCAACTATCGATAGTTTAGCAACACTGTGCTCGATGAGCGTGACAAAATGTGACAGGGGGAGACGGGGGGTCCACTACGTGACGTTCGGTTCATTTAATTATTTTAAATTGATATTTCATTCGACTGTTACAATTACCAAAAATATATCTTATTCAGGGAGGGGTCTTAGTTTTTGTAACGTAATATTTTTTAGGGAGGTCACAGATAGAGTGACACAGCGTGATAATAGCAGGAATATGTAATAATACTACGTATAGAATGGACACTTCGACGTCCCGATTTCCCCGCATCACCCAACCTCCTCCTCTTATTGGGCAACGGTTGGTATTTTCTACGTGCTACGCACACAGGTGCACGTGTAAATACACGTCTCTGATTGACGTCTGTGTAATAGAGACCAAATTAAGCGTTTGTATGGAATTTTAGGGGGAATGTCCGCGGTGTGATAAAAGGGAGGGGAGGGGAGAGGGTCAAGAAAAGCTTATTCAGCGTGACGTATTTTATGAACGGCCCCTATACAAATCATCACACATATTAATAATAATTTTAATATAAGATTATTTGTAGTTTTCTCGCAATAGTTTAGTCTATTTATCCCTGCCACGGAAGGATTGTAGATTAAGATGAGACGATGTTATTTAAGTGCCAATAACATGCATAACAATCACCGTTATGAAACACATCGCGTCAATCTGAAGCATTCCACCATTTTCACCTCAATCAAATTGTAGTTTATAAAATGTTTTTAAAAACATAATAACACATCATTTCTTATGTGATTCTCGCTAGACCGATTATTTTATTAGAAACAATAGCGACAACGAAATGTTGTCTAACTACAGACTATCAGATATTAAAGGTACGGCCGTATGCTCCCGCTCGACGTTCCTTTGCAGCGACAGAGCTGAAAATGATGAATTTTGTCGCTACTACGTAGGAAGTTCAGAAATCAGCTTTCGATCAATCCATTGTGAGAATTCGAAAATAAGGTCACGTGGCCAGAGTTATCGCTGCAAACCGAATGACGAGCGACTGCATGAGACAGTACCTTTTTAAGTCGCGGTAAATTTTAAATTTGGTCATTGGACTGGATTTGGCACTGGAAACGAGCGTTGACCGGCTGCATGAGGCCGCACCTTAACTCAAACAAAATGTTTAATAATAAATTGGTATAAACAGAATCTCCGCGCATTTATTATAAGTAAGAAATTTTTGATCAAAAATTGGACATCATTTTATCATCAATAACAAAATATTGGATTTTATGATCCAATATTTTGTGAAATTGTCAAAAACATATTAGAAAATCGATTGGGAACTCTAATGGTAATAGGACGGTACATTATACAGGGTGTCCCAGAAATCAACGATATACTGAAAACGGGTGATAGGCCAAGTCATGAGTTATTTTTTTTTCACATTCTAGTAACTGTCATGACTTTGCGTTTGCCTATCACCCGTTTTCGGTACATAGTGGGACACCTGTATATAGTGTATATGGCAATTTTTTTTCATCGTAAATACCAAGAGATTATGAGATAGATGAAATGATTCTGTAATAACTTATAATGGGGATGATGGACTAGTTTTATTTATTGTAATTTTAAAAAGTATAGGAAAAATAATGTTTTTGAAACGTCTATTCAATTGCTAATAATTTTAAAGATATAATGATTCAAAACGTTTAGAGTTGTCAAACGGCTCATATAAAATGATACTCTAATCTGACGTCACATTAGATTTAAAACTTGTGAATTGTATGGTGATATCAAAACATTTTACAGATCTTTATATCCCATTTGCAAGTCGCTTTCATGTGATATGATACAAAGTAGTGAATTCATACCTAGTCATCATCCCTATTATAGCACCAATTACTTGAAAACGCGCTTGGCGACGTCGTCGCTAAATTTGAGAATTACTTTGTTGTTATATGTATTCCTTTTGCTTATACCTTATTTTGTAACTGCACAGAGTAAGCTCATAAAGTGTTTTTTTTAAAGGTGCATACTTTTTTTTTCTATCATTGATGGATGGATGGAAACAGGCGGTTTTTTATTACATGTGCACGTGTATAACTTTACTGTTTTATACAGATTTATACTTTATTGTGAAATCTTGATACTGAAATAACTATAAATATATTGACAAAAACACATGAAGGTTGGCACACAATTATAATTTTTAGTACATGGTCTGTTTGAATCTTGCTCTGATGATACAAAGAATGGTTGCCATTTTCTTATATATTTGCTAAAACGCTTGTTTAAATTTTTATGTTGATATTGTTATAGAGCCAATGTATTTAAATGTAAATATGATCAAATCATAATCAATTACTTCTAAGGAAAAATAAAGACTGTTATGGGATAAAATCTGTTTTTTATTTTATCTATTTCAGTACAACAAATTATCATACTGAGACACATTAATTTTACTGATTCGCACAAAAAAATATAGATCTATAATGAATAAGTAAAAATACATATATTTTGAAAAAATAATGCTGTTTCGAACAGATTGCTTGCAGGACATTGCTTTATACCGCAACTATGTGTGTGCAGAACGTAAATTTTAACATAGAATATATTTGTAATATAATGACAAATCATACTGAGACATATTTATAGGTTACTATTTTCCATAAGTCACAGTCCAGGCCACAACTTCGATTTTGTTTTGCGTATTTTTGACAAATACTGTTTTTACGAGAATCACACTGTGATAATACATTATAAGTCTATAAACATAGTAAATAGAAAATTAAACTATTTATTTACACTATAAAGAATCGAAGATCGCGAATCGATCAATTTATAGGCTATTTCTTCAAAACTTTTCTTCGTCGTCTGACAAATATTCTTACATCAGGTACATCCGCGTCGTTTTGGACAACTGGAGTATTTGAATTTGTTGAATTGAGTTGACTGTCCAATGTATTGCAATCTAATGTTTTATTACTAACTTCACTATTACAGCTAACATCTGGTGTTGGTATTTTATATGGGGTTGATGTGGCTAAAGCTTTTATTCCTGGTACCATAGCATTGCTGTTACTTGTTGTTACTTTGTCAGTTTCATGTTTTCCTTCCACATCCAAATTGTTTGTTTCAAGTTTACCGATTTCAGTAACACTGTTACCTTGAACACCTGATGATATAACTACAGTTTTTACAACATCTGTCACATTAGGTATTTTCAAATTAACAATTCCATTATCTTTCTCATTGGTGGTACCACATGGTATCTGAATTTCATCTTTACTTTTTGATTTTCTATTATCCAACTTTTTAGTAGTTATGTTCTTTGGTTTTTCTTTACCTTTTGTCTCTGTGGAATCTACTTCAACATCACATTTAGTTTTTGATGATTGAGCCTTTGTTTTCTTTATCTTCTCGATGTTTAAATCAACTGCGTCTTGGGTATCATCAAATATAGATACATAAGTGTTACAAGGTTGAGGATTGGTTTCACAAAGAGGAATCCCCAAATCATCTGGAGTTATCAAACTGCTACTATCGCCAAAAAGATCGGTAAATTTCGTTTTTGTTTGGCCTTGCTTACTTTCTTTATCCTTTTTGCCTTTCCTTTTCTTTTTTAATTCGTTTTTTGAATAAATGCTTTCTTTTGGATTCTCTTCAGTATTGTTTATTTTTTTTAATCTCGGTTTTTTACTCCTATCTGAGGTCAATTCCTTTGACTCTTTATTTTTAAGATCAAGCAAAGGTGTTTCTTTGACTTTACTTTGTTCATTTTGATGAATCGTTAAAGGTGTTTTGTCATCTTCATTATTCCTTTTTTTAAACACTGAATCCTTGTCCTTTTTCTTTCCTGCAACTCGTTTCTTAGTATGGCATTGTAAATCATAATTGTCATTTGACGAAACGTCACTTAATTCTAAATCAACCTCAATAGTAGTGCGAATGCTATCAGACAAAATATTATGTTTTTCGACACTATGTTTTATATCAGTAACAAACGGCAATTCATTGTATTGATTATCTTTAGCTTCCGTGATATTATTCTTTACCTGCGTTTGGGAAGAATCTTTCTCTTCGTTTTCTATAGGTTTTCCTAAATCAGGTAAATCTGTTAATTTATTTTTGGCACCCCATGATCCTTCATGGAGCAAATGTTTGGTTTTGCCTGTATTAACACTTACTGCCTCTGCTTTGGTATTTTCATTAATAACGAGTGATTCCGAAAACCTATGTTCTTCAATTTCTTGGCTATCAATATGAACACTATCTGATGTATTACCATCACAGTTTTCAAGCTGATGTGTTTCACTTTTCTGAGTCTTTTTATCTTTTAACTTATAAAAAAACGTTTTGGGGACATTACTTTCATTCGTAATGATTTCTCCTGATTCTATAGATGTATCAACCGATTTTTCTATGTCCGCGTATACATTATAGACAAAATTCCTTCTCATTTGTGGCGGGGTCACTTTTAATGCATCAGGCATTGTAAAACCAAATGGTAATTTCCATAACGACCTATCTACACATTTAATATCTACTTTTCGACCAGTCGTAGTTGACAATACGTCTTTGTCTCCAGTGTCCTTTATTAGTGTATATTTATTACTTGTTAACCTTGGATCAGGAAGGTTAGTTATAGCCGTATACCGTATTTCTGGAAAATAATAAAATACTTTTATTTACCAACTATCATTAATGTTTGGCAACTGCAGAATCGGCGTGCATGAATGAAGAGTGATGAACGTAAATAAGGCACGAGAGGTGTGTAAGAACCGGGATATTTGGCGCTATACACTCTCATACTACGCCATATAAACACATTCCTAAACTAAATTTAGGAACCAAACCAAAACCGGCTTATACGATAAAATGAAGGATAAGTCTAAGGTAAACTTCTCTTAAGTCACAAGGCTATCTAATTATTTGTTAAACAATAAACTGCCGAAAATAGTATTGCTAATTGTAAAAATTGCGAAAAGTTGTTTTGCCCAACGAAAATTTGGGAAACATACTTTGCCATGTGATATTTTGGGAAACGTTTTTTGTCCAAAAATTAGTAATCTATGTGTTGGATTACAATTTAGTAATTATTACTAAAATGATAAATTTTAATGTGAAAGTAACTTTGTCTTTTATGTTTTCACCACCAAACCAACAGTGCAGTATCCAACAAGAAATAATGCACATCGACCTCAGGAAGAGACGTCGGCTTATTTCGGATCTGTAGAGCGTTCTCTTCCTCACCTTACCTATTTGACGTTTGTCGACCAATTTGATCAAGTTTTGGCAAATATCGGACTATGGATGCTTACGTAGGTGTGCAGAGCGTTGTGTCGTCGATGGCAGCAGAGATAACGCTCTATGAAGCCGAAACTAGCCGATTGCCACTTTCGTAGGCTCGATGTGCTTTATTTCTTGATGAAAACTGTAGATTGTGATGAAATATTACATGGAGGTAGCTTTGATAAGAATTTTCCCAATACCAAATGGCACGCGGAAAAAGCTGTAAGCAGCTAGTGTTTAATAAATTCGTAGGCATGGTTTATTAAATGATGGCCAAGTAATAGTAGGCCGCTTCGGCTATGCGATACTTTTAATTGGTTGTGATGCTTACTTCTGAAATACACCGAGGATTTAGACAAAACTAAACAACTTTGGCTAAACAATTCCTTTCAAAAGTTAAGAAAGTAATACGACGAAAATTAAGGGATTATAAATTATTACCTTTAACTTTATCTATTGGAACACTATTGTCTATGTGGAAATGATCAGGAGACTGGCATGAGGTGTGGGCAATTTCCAAATCTTCATACATCATTCTTTCATTAGGCGTTAATACATCATTGTATGGTCTCTCGTTGTCAAGATGTCGGTAAGATTCCGTTCTCATTCTCTTCTTACAAGGTTCTTCCGAATCATTTAAATTTTGTGGTAGTAATATCACTTGTTCATGGTGACGGGTTTCGTGCTCGCGGGAACGGTCTCTGTCGTAAGTGGATCGTTTGCTACGACTTCTATGGAGATCACGTGATTGACGGTAGGAATCAGTTGGAGGGCTCACCAAAACTCTTTGTCGTTCGTAATTTGTATTTGGATGCACCTCATCTGGATATTGCAAATATCCCCATTGTTGGACTCGTTCTGGACTATACCTATGCCTAGACTGGTGAGATTTTTCATATCTATTTCTAGATCGATCTCTTTTTCTATGTCTATCATCGTCATGATACCAACTACCTCTATGTTTATTATTATGCCGTCCCCTTGACGAATCAGGACGACTCGAATATCTATCATAAGATGTATATGGAGGATATTCATGTCTAATAGGTGATTTCTTCCTGTATCTCAAGTCATTATCTTCGCATTCTTCGTCTGAACTGAATTTCGCATTAAAACTGAAAATATAAACAATGTTTATTAGTGCATGTGTGTCAATAAAGAAAAAGTGTCAAAAATAGATAAATGATGACGGAAAATAATATTCACATATTTTTATACCTTCCAACGGGCATTGACTTTCGTCTTGTTTTAATCTTTGCGCTCGATGTTTTTCCACTTTGTTTATTATCATTTTTGTGACTTTTGTGATCTTGCGCTACATTCTCTTTCAAATCATTTTTTAAATATTTATCGTCATTACTACTAGAATATTTATGATTAATGTTAACAGTAGAGGCAGTGTCTGCAGAAGGAGTACGATTATCAGGCAGCCTGAAAAAAAAAGTTCAATCATAAGAAGGTTACCAAAAAAAAATCACTTTATGCATGCAAATATCATTATGGATATTCCTATATCTTACCTTTTATTTCTGTTGTTTATTTCTTTATGCGATTCATTACTGGTGTGGTAATTTTTATGTTTTTCCGTACTATCTGTATCAGAATCTTTGCCATTCCTTTTGGTAACCTCTATTTTATTGTTGAACTTTTTATTTGTGTTAAGGACATTTCTTCCACCCCTTTCACCTTTCAGAAAACTTAAAACCTTCATGTCTTTCCTAAAATTCATTTAAATAAAAAAGAAACAACATTAATAACTAAAGAATTTAAAAAACGAAGAGCATATTACGTTTTTTTTTTGTAGTTAAGGTACAATGTTTACAGATTTAGGTTTTCTTCTTTGAAATCTGTTATAGTTTTGAAATGTGCCTAATTTAGGCCGCATTTACGGAAACGCGAGGCGATGCACGAAGCGTTGGTCGCAGCATCACTGAATTCAAACATAATTCAGCATATTACTAAATTTTTGATGAATTACAAAAAATGATTCATTTTCAGCGAACGGTGGAGGGGAATTCTTCCGCTAGTGCAGTCAGTTAATCGAACGCAAGATGGGCAGCAGCGTCCCGCGATAAAACTACCGCCGCTGCGGCCAGCCATCAATGCCACCAATGTCAGCGGGCGATTATGGCATTCCCTTAATCACGCACAACACTTGTGGGCGTCTTTGTGGAAGGCTTTGTCCAGCAGTAGACGTCTTTCGGCTGGAATGATTAGTCGTCGGGAGTTTTACCTACCTAACTACCTACTTAATGCAGATGCAACTTTATGGAAAGTGCACACCACATGTCCTGGTGAGGATTCAGTCCATATCATTAAAAATTCTCACGACTATGATTTAAAGCCAAGGTTAAGAACTGGCTGCCTTAGGCAATTAGAACAAGGCAACTTCCTTGTCCAGCTTACAATCTAGAGCAGGAGTTCCCAACTAGGGGAACACGCCTCCCAAAGGGGGGACGTAGAGACAAAAACACATTAAAGATTACAATAACACATTCACTTATTCTGTCAACTATTTTTTCAAAACCTGGTGTCAATAACATTTCATACGGCACGGCGCGAAGTTGGCGCCGTACATTATTTTGGTAATAAACATTTCGCCAAAAATTTGCATTTTACCGAGAACGTGAACTACATGCTACTTTTATTAAAAAATAACTAGATACTCACTCCATATTCAAAGTGTTGATAATTTGTGTTTTTCTCTCAACCTCCTTTCTAGACGTAATAAGTAACGAGGAGTAATTCATTTCCAACTTCTTGAATTCACAAGCTAAAGTATCAAAATCCTGAAAAATATTCTACAATATCAATGCACATCCGTTCAGGCATTACAAGACTTCATAGTGTTGCGTTAAATGGTTATCTCATAAAATAAATAACACCTTCTTTGATCATAGAGATGACCATATCCAATCAAATTGATCAATCAACCAACCTAATGTAAATAAAAAATATCGAATTTTGAAAAAAAATTACTTGATATTTCTCATAACATTCAAAACTTAAGTCACAGATAAATACACAATTTGCCTGTTTTTACATGGACCTAATGGACAAGTTTCCAATTGAATCCAGTGTTGTTGCAATAGTAATAGTCTATCGATAGTATTGTGAACTATCGTGACCTCGAAAAAATAGTCGATAGCGCGATAGTACTATCGAAAATATCGCCATGCTACAATACTATCGATACTATCGAAAGTATCGATAGCTTCGGCGTTTTAATATGCGTGAGAAGCAAAATCTCCTTTTCTGTTCTTCAAATCTTTGTACTCAGTTTGTAAAATAAGACATTCTACTGATATACAAAAGTGTGTATATATAATAGGTTGGGGAAAAAGTCTTTTCGCATTATAGTATAATAGAGAAATGACAAAACCCAACATACTAAACTATGTAGAACGAGCAAGCTCTGATCCACAAATAAATCTCTCAAAAAAACTAAATATGGCCTCGGATCACCGGAATCAAATGATAAACACACCAACAATTAATTATACACGGAAGACTTAGACCACCACCCTCTAACAAGAACAAAAAACAAAAGGAACGAAAACTAGTTATACATAGCAACTCTAAACACCAGAACCTTACGAACACCAGAATCTTTATCAGAACTCGAAGAAGCACTAAACGACCTAAATTGGGATATACTAGGAATTAGTGAAATGAGAAGAGCAGGAGAAAGTATCGAAGAGCACCACGACTTTGTACTATTCAACAAAGGAAACATCGAAGGACAAGGAGGGGTCGGATTCATAGTCAAAAAGCACCTAAAAGAACACATAATAGAATTCATTGGAATTAATGACCGAACTGCTATACTCAACATCAAAGTACCTAGCTTCAAAAGAAAACCCTACAGAGCAAGCAGATGAACTTAAACATGAATCTTTCTACATTGACCTATCCCAAGCTATAATAAGTAATTACTCAAAATATATAATTATACTAATGGGAGATTTCAATGCCCAAGTGGGAAAAAAACTATGTAAAGAAGAATATGTGATAGGAAACTTTGGCTACGGCAAAAGAAGCAAAAATGGGCAACGACTGGTTGAATTCTTATTACAACATAATCTAACCCTCCTAAATAGTATTTTTAAGAAAAATAAAAGAAACAGGTGGACCTGGATTTCTCCAGGCGGGAATCATAGAAACGAAATAGATTATATTATAAGCAGCCACCCAAATCTATTTACAAACACAGCAGTTATATCAAAATTAAACTTTAATACCGATCACCGCATGGTTAGGGCGTCGCTCAAGACTATACCACCCAAAGAATCCAGAAAGTTTGCTAAACATGACACACTCCAGACATGCCGTACACAACCCAACAAAACAATGGGGAATTCCTTATCAAAACTCAGCAAAGAACTATTAGAAACCGGTGCAATAGATGTAAAAACAAGTTACAACAAATTACAAAATGAAATTACATGTCAAAGAGACCAAAAAAGGACACAGCACAAATACAATTTAAGCAATTCAACACTACAACTTATAAAATATAGGAAAAGTTTACTTGACTGCAAAATAAGGAAACAGAACATCCAAAAAATAACTCACTTAAGCAAAAAAATCAAAGAAGGCATCAGAAAGGATAGGAAAGTCAAAAGGTTGCAAACCCTAGAAAAACATATAGCGAGGACAGGAGGGACAAGAAAAGCTCTAAAAGAACTCCGAGAATCAAACCAATGGATCCTGAAATTGAAAAACAACCAAAAATACGTAACTGGACGAAAGAACATAAATAATGTAGCTACAAAATTCTACCGCAACTTATATTCCAACCCAGACACAACTACACATGTAAGTCAAGATACCCTAAACTATAATCGGTTCTTAGTGAACCCAGAACCTGACATAATACTCAGTGAAACTAGGAATGCCATACTAAGCCAAAAGCTAGACAAAGCACCAGGTCCCGATAAAATAACAAACGAATTACTGAGAGGAACCGTAGAAGAACTGGTCCCCATTTTAACCCGAATTTTCAACGGCATCCTGAGATCGGGACAGGTTCCCGAACCATGGGAGACATCCCACATCATTCTCATACATAAGAAGGGACAAAAAGACGATATAGAGAACTACAGACCAATAAGTATGATGTCTAACATATATAAAATTTTCTCCAAAATTATCTTAAGCCGAATAAGCAACACACTTGATGAAAACCAACCAAAGGAACAAGCTGGCTTTAGGAAAAACTTCTCCACGATAGATCATATTCACACAGTCAAGCAAATTATGGAAAAATACAATGAGTACAACAAGACGCTATATATGGCTTTTATCGATTATTCTAAGGCATTTGACAAGCAATTGACGTCGGGATGTGACGACCCCATCGCCCACTAGCGCAAGAATTCCCTTCTGGTGGAGAGGAATTCTTCCGCTAGTGCAGTCAGTCCACCGAACAATGGCGGTCAAACCAGGGCGGTACAAGTACGTGGAATGGGCAGCAGCGTCCCGCGTAAAATTGCCGCCACTGCGATCGCCAACCCGCATGCCAAGCGTGGCGATTATGGCATTTTCCCTCCAAATGAGACACAACCAGAAAAAACGGCCCCTAGTCCCCGGCGGCTCCGCTATTCCTGACCATAGTGGTACCGGTCATGGCAACGGCGGGGCAGGGGGTGCGAAGAATCTCCGGCAGATGCCAGGGTACCACAAACAACGACAATTGGCCCTGGCAACATACAACATTCGGACACTGCGGACCGACGAGAAGGTAGCGGAACTAGAGGAAGAATTGAGCGGGTTACGATGGCACATTATAGGGTTATCTGAGGTCCGAAGACAGGGAGAGGACTCGATAACCCTCAAGTCTGGTAACCTGCTCTATTTCCGGGAGGGCGAACAACTGTCCCAGGGTGGTGTCGGGTTCATCGTCCACAAATCCCTCGTGAACAATGTTGTCAAGATCGAGAGTGTGTCATCGAGAGTGGCGTACCTTATACTCAGAATAACCAAGCGGTATTCGTTGAAGGTCATACAGGTCTACGCCCCGACCTCCGCACACTCCGATGATGAGGTAGAAACTATGTATGAGGATATTTCCCGAGCCATACATAGTTCTAAAACCCACTACAACGTTGTCATGGAGGATTTCAACGCGAAATGGGGCGTTCGAGGCGACCACGAGCTGAAAGTGGGGCAATTTGGATATGGGCGACGAAACACCAGGGGCCAGACACTGGCTGACTTCATGGAGAAAGAGAGCCTCTATATGATGAACTCTTTCTTCAAGAAGCGGGCTTGCCGGAAGTGGACCTGGATCAGTCCTGACGGTGCGACCAAAAATGAGATAGACTTCATTATGTCCACATCCACAAGGCGGCATATATTCAGAGATGTCTCTGTGATCAATTCGGTAAAAACCGGCAGCGATCACCGAATGGTAAGAGGCACACTGAATATAAATGTCAAGATCGAAAGATCCCGACTAATGAAGTCTACGCTCCGCCCAGCACCTGCCCAAATCCAAAACCCCGAGAGCTTTCAACTCGAGCTACAAAATCGCTTTGAATGCCTGAGTGAGTGCGTAGATGTGGACGATTATAATAACAGGTTCGTGGAAACCGTCCGGACGGCGGGGTCTAAGTTTTTCAAGACCCGCCCTTCAAACAAGACCAAAAAGATCTCCAGCCCAACTCTCAAGCTCATGGAAGAGAGGCGAGGTATGGTTCTGAAGTCCTCTGAAGATGCTTTAGTGTACAGACGGCTCAAAAGACAGATCTCCATGTCGGTCCGGCTTCAGGATCAGAACTCGAAACCTATCCAACTGCAGCGAGGTGTGAGACAAGGAGATGTTATATCTCCGAAACTGTTCACCGCTGCATTGGAAGACGTCTTCAAGCTTCTGAACTGGAAAGGACTCGGCATCAATATTAACGGCGAGTACATCTCCCACCTCCGATTTGCAGATGATATCGTAGTCATGGCTGAGACCCTGGAAGACCTTAGCACAATGCTCAATGACCTCAGTAGGGCCTCCCAACGAGTGGGCCTTAAAATGAACATGGACAAGACGAAGATCATGTCAAATGTCCATGTTACACCCACTCCTGTTATGGTCGAGGGTACTACACTCGAAGTTGTTGACGATTATGTATACCTGGGACAAACGGTCCAGTTAGGTCGGTCCAACTTCGAGAAAGAGGTCAATCGCCGAATCCAACTCGGTTGGGCAGCGTTCGGGAAGCTACGGTTCATCTTCTCGTCCGACTTACCGCAGTGTCTCAAGAAAAAGGTCTTTGATCAGTGTGTGTTGCCAGTGATGACTTATGGGACAGAAACGTGGTCGCTCACTATGGGCCTCATAAGAAGGCTCAAGGTCACTCAGAGAGCAATGGAGAGAGCTATGCTTGGAGTTTCTCTGCGAGATCGAATCAGAAATGAGGAGATCCGCATGAGAACCAAAGTTACCGACATAGCTCACCGAATAGCGAGACTCGAGTGGCAGTGGGCAGGGCACATAGCTCGACGAACTGACGGCCGTTGGGGCAGAGCAGTTCTCGAGTGGCGACCGCGTACCGGAAAGCGAAGCGTAGGCAGGCCTCCCACAAGATGGACCGACGACCTGGTGAAGGTCGCGGGCAATCGCTGGATGAGGGCGGCCCAGGACCGTTCGTTGTGGCATTCTTTGGGGATCACAACCTTGGGGGAGACATTCCAAGTAAAGAGAGGCGTCAAACAGGGCGACCCGATGTCCCCAAAGCTGTTCTCGGCGGTACTGGAAAATATATTTCGAAAGCTAAGCTGGGACCAACATGGATTAAATATCGATGGACAAAAACTAAACCATCTTAGATTCACTGATGATATTGTTTTGTTTGAAGAACAACCAGGGATCCTAGAAGAAATGATACAAGATCTAAATAGAGAGAGCGAGAAAGTGGGCTTAACTATGAATATAAACAAAACGAAGCTATTAACAAATTCAAACAAATATGAAATAAAAATTAACAACCAACCTGTTGAATATGTAAATGAATATATCTATTTAGGACAAGTCATCTCACATACAGACACAACGATAAAAGAAATTAAAAGACGAACAGCTAATGGATGGAAAAGATATTGGTCACTGAAAGAGATTATGAAATCCTCAGACCTTAGTATTGGTATCAAAAGGAAAGTCTTCAATACCTGCGCTCTCCCATGTATTACATATGGGTGTGAAACCTGGGCTCTTACGAAACATCACAGAAACATGCTGGAACACTGCCAAAGAGCTATGGAACGAAGTATGATAGGTACTAAGAAACAAGATAAGATACGAAACAACATCATAAGAAGTAAGACAAAAGTCACAGTAGAAGACGTACATACTAGAATAGATAGTTTGAAGTGGAGATGGATTGGGCACATGCTGCGCAGTACACAGGATAAGTGGAGCAAGATCATAACAGACTGGTACCCTAGAGATGGGAGAAGAAACAGAGGAAGACAAAGCAAAAGATGGGAATATGAACTAAAACTGACCGCAGGCCCAAAATGGAGAAGGGTTGCTAGAGACAGAGTACAATGGAAATTGTTAGAGGAGGCCTTTGCCAAGAAGCACACTGAACTCAGAGATATTTTATAACTAAAGAGACAACCACAACACAAAAGAAAGAAGAAAGCCGTTCAGGATAAGAGGCTTATTATTATTATTGATTATTATTATATCTGAGTAAGGCTGAGTACTCAAGAGACTTGTTCAATACTACACATCATTAAAATTAGAAATTAAAAGAGTTGGTATTTACAGTAGCGTAGCTAAAGAGGAGCAGCAGGGGCGGCCTGCACCAGGAGCCACCCGTTTTGGGGTGACACCCTCTTTTTAAACAAACAACATTTGAGCTGTTTTGACGTGAAAACGCAACACAAAACTCACTATCGCATTAATAATACTAGGGGGCGCAAGAGACAGCGAATTTCCTCAAATAGGTGGGCCATAATGGTGGAGAATGGAGAAATAATATACAAAAAATGGAGAGTATTTCCTTTTTTTTTGTTCATCCGCCCCGGTTGCCACCCATGTTAGCTTTGCCACTGAGTATTGAGTATATAAATACCTCATACGTAAGAAGTGTAAGTACTTCGAAGTTTGAAGAATAAAATCATAACTTGACCAGTGTATTTAGAATGAGTAACAAAAGTAAAATTATACAGCAAACAGGACAAAATGAAACACTTACTTTTTGTAAAACTGATAGCCTGGTAGTATACTCTTCAAGTTGCTTTTTCAATGTACTATTTTCATCTCTCAACTGTAATAAAATAAAAGTAGACTTAGCTCCCTAAATTACGTTAACAAAGAAAAATTAGAATAACAATAAACGAATACGAATAAACGAATGTTGTAGGAAGCAAAACAATTAAATTTTCTGTACAAGCCAATGACAAAATATTTGGCGCTAAAACACGATACCTCTTCAATCAAATTCACTTGGTCATAGTTTTCCAGATCATCATATATGTCATCCATATTTGTGAATTATAAAATGCTCTACACTGAAAACTATGATTTGTAACTAATTAAATCCTAAAAATATATTAATAAAATAGAAAAGCGACACTGAAATCGTAGCGTAGCGCTATTTTCTCGAAGTGTCATTTTATTTTGACAATTGTCTTTTTTTTATATTTTTTTTTACGGCTGTGGAATCAAACGTTTTGTAGCCAATCTTTATTTTAAATAATATTTCGATAATGATTGTCCTAAAGCAAGATGACAATGATTAGTTGGTTCCAAAATCTATGGTTCCAAATGGAATAAGGTGAGATGGGTTCAGTAAAAGATGGTGACCTTACTAGGATTTTTACGAAGTTTTGAAGACAACACGAAAAATAACTTTCCTACATTAGTGTTACACAGTAGACATATAAGAAGCGGGACATTTGTATTTTACAAAACATGCTATTGAAAAAGCACGTTAGAGTTTTGGCGAGAATGCGGGCAAGAGCCGTGTCGCAGCATGATATCAGCTTGTGTATTAACTTATATTAACATTATATAACTTATTATACATTAAACGAACACAGAGCTAAAGCTAGAACAAATGCATTCTTTCTTTCATAATCTTTTAGTGTAAACGAAAGCTAGAATCTGAACGAATGTTCTTTGATTTCGATGTGTTCAATTTTGGTCGGCTTTTAACATTTTTCATTGAACATTTTTCTTTAGACCAATCCATAATTTAATCGATAAGATATGTATCTAATTGCTAGAACAAAAACGCATTGAAGAGACAGCTCAGGGGCGTGAGCACGTCCGAACACGCAAGAACGCAAGAAAGCCGTTTACATCGAGCGAGCGAGCAATCTTAGAATATTCCATAGAAAATCCATTTGTGAACACAATAAGAACAACGAAATAATGCGCTACGCTTGTTTACACAAAAAGAATTTGTTACAGTGGGGATACAATGAGCATTCGGTCGTTTGATGTAAGTCAACCTTTATAGTAATGTGATATCGTTTAAAAAATAGCCTATGTTCTTTCTCAAGTTCCCAAATTTCATTATGTGATGTGAAAATGATGATCGATGTGAAAAGGTAACAGACAAACAGACAGACAGACAGAGTTACTTTTGCATTTATAATATTAAAGTAGGGATAATTTAAATTAGTACAATTATTATACCACAGCTTCCACAATGCGTCATTTATTATTTTTATTGAACAGATATGTTTATGACGTAGTATCCGGCATTAAAAACTTTAAAAATGATTATTATTTCATATCAATAAAATAATACCGTAGTTCTTTACGACATATTCTACAAATGAGATTTTAAAACACATTAAAAATTATATCCATTGACATTAATCTTACGATTAAAAAACTTGTACTAACATTTTGTTCAGTACTATTAGTGGTGGGGCGTAGTCCCTAACTAGTAAAGTGACTATTCCGAAATAAAACCATATAAATGGATTGTAATTTGCTGTTTAATAATTGTCAAGGTAGGTACAAAGATAGATGCCATGCGGGTACGGTGGGGACATAAGGATGACTGGATGGCACTGGCACTGGTGCTCGCCGTAGTGAGGTCCCGAACCCAGTACTTCCCACTCACTGGCCAGGTGGTGATGGTGGCAGGGCTCACCACCCACCATCTTCGTCGCACTCCGCACCGCACATCAGCGTGGGAAGAAATCAAATTTGTCCTGTACCTTATGAAATGTGAGTCAATCAATTTGTAAGGGACAGTACACATTTTGTCTCGTGAATCCCGCAACAAATTCTGTCATGTTATTTCAAATGTCCCGCGAAGCTTCAATAAATCTCGACGGCCTCACATCGCGTCATCATGTCACGTCATTTTAAGCGGGGCAAAGTACTGGCTCAGTACAAGAAAGAGGCTACTCTAAACACATTTGAATACGAGCCTACTCTACATTAATTGACGTTGGACTTAGAAATGCTAATGCAGTTTTTACACAACACGGTATTCAGTGTCAGGGTAGTGAAATAACAATTGGGGAGTTAGGACCCCTAATTAAAGCGACCGGAGCGCCCGAACTCCTTTACTACCGGGCAGTGAAATAACACTCAGGGAGTAAAGGGAGTTAGGGCGCCCACCCAGTCGCCGCCACGCGAGCAGAGTGAACGGACGTCCGTGTCGTACGAAACAAACTGTGAAATTGTTCACGATGTCGTTTAATAAGGAAATTCTGAATTACATTACAGAATTGTTATATTTTTATTTTTCGCAGTAACACATGTTTGTGAACTTAAAAATTAAAGAAAAAATGGAAATAAAAAATTTCAGGCAGAAATCGAATAAATAAAAATATTACAATTATAAGGATACCCTTACGCATAAACATATACGAGTATAAAGCTATTTATTAGTTATCATTGGATTTCGTTCATCGACCTTAAATCAGAGTGGGAAAGAAAAATCGATGCTCAGGTTCAGGTTAAGGACTTCGGTAGCTTAGTGGCAAAGCAGCTGGACTGGTTATTCTGAGGTCGCAGGTTCAATCACTGTCTGAAGTCATTTTTTTCTTTCTATTTTAGACAATCTAGGTGCCATTACAGTAAGCGTGCAAGACGTGTTAGTCGTGTGACCGTCGCTGTTCCTATATTATATTGTAGTCATTGGTCACTCTTCAACTGAGTTACGGCCCACACCCACCCTTGCTACCGGACCCTGAATACCGTGTTGTGTAATAACGGCATAAAGCCTCGATGTTCGATAAATATTGAAAGGAAAACATCGATCAAGAAAATATCGATAGCTGACATCGATATTTTCTTGCAGACATAGTCATCAATAAATAAAACAATATTATCATACGATTCATACCACAATGGTCTGTGATTCATACGATATATTTAATTAAAATAAGATCCAAGAATTTATATATAAAACATTAGTTAGGACGTAGAAACACACACACAAACATTATAAGTTTTAATACTTTTTATCAATCGACTGTAAAAATAATATTTTTGAAAGCCCAGATCTTTTCAATCTATTGCGCTGTTGAAAGTTGAAACAGATTTCGGACAATTATGACGTGTTGACGTGTCTGCGACTAAATTCCGGTTATGTGTCCCTGACATCGATGTTACGATGTTTTATTTAATGCAACATCGATGTTAAAGCATCGATATTTTATGTTCTAACATCGATGTTCATCGAAAATCGATGATCATCAGGCATCCCTAAAATGTAAAAACGTTTCGTTTCGTTTTGTCCGATGATTTTGTCGTTTAGCTTCAAGTTGGGACAGTACACGGACGTGAATTTTGTGTAGTGTTTGTTTAGTGTTTATTTAGATGGCTTGTGTTTGGTCGGGGTCTAGAATAAAATGTATCATTGATAATTCTTAGTGTAAATAACAATGATAGTGTTCCCAAATTCGTTTCGCGTATTTATATAAGCGTAGGAAATCGTGAGTGCAACAGGCGAGTTTGACCCGTGTAAACAGAAGAGAACACTGTGATTACAAGATGCCTACGGATTCAGAGTGCGAGTGTGACATGGTGTCGAAAGAATGGCTCTTGACGAAGCTGCGTTCCGATGAACGAGATACGGTTTTGATTGACTGTAGGGGTTCGAATGAGTATTCAGTGTCTCACATCCGTTCTGCTGTAAATTTTTCGATACCGAGTATAATGTTGAGGCGGTTGGCAGCGGGCAAGATTGAGTTGGCTTCGACTGTTCAATGCAAGGAGCTGAAGGCGCGGATAACGCAGTGCTGTGCGCGCGGGACGTTCGTGCTTTACGCTGACGGAGCCCCTCGAGACCCCGACTCCGTGCACGGCATCCTGCTGAAGCGGCTCAAACAAGATGGAGTGCAAGTGGTTTGCCTTGAAGGTAAGCTTCTGTTTTATCAATCATTTTTTTATTTTTCGAACTAGGTATATTCAAAAATATTTTGAGCATCTGATTGATTGTCTGGTACGTATTCATCGGAACATAGTCCTTGTAATTAGATATGAAAACAACTGTTTTTTTTTAACGTATTTCAACTTCAACTATTGGTATTTGCAACTGCCTCAGTAGCCTAGTGGTAGCAGGCCACTACTACTAAGCTGGAGGTCCTGGGTTCGATTCCCGGGTCGAGGTCTATCAGGTAACGGCTTAAAATCCTTTATCTCTAGTTATATTGGGATTTTTCCATTTTCTGGAAGTTTCCCAGTACCTCTGCGTTTAGTAATGTGCCCAGAGGTGGCAACAGGCTTGCCACCTGTTACATGGGCCAAAACGTAACCGGCGAATCGTGGGTGTTTTTATGAATGCTTGAATGCATTTACCTCTGCCTACCCCTTTGGCGAATACAGGCGTGAAGTTACAAGGTTCATAAGAAAAATAAAGATTGTAGCTAGAAAAATCCTTATTATTTTTCTTTATATGTGATATTTATAATCTGCATTACATTTATTATTTCATGATAGTGGTTCCACATTATTATCCTCTGCCTTTACCTAATCTATCTATTACTGTATTAGTTTTTATGTAATAGAAGTGGCAAGCAAGCATGCATTTCACATTGATGTTAAGTGATGACTGCAACCTATACACCCACACAAAGACCAAGGTCAAAATGCAGATGCGTTACCACTCTTGAGGACTCTGTGTTATGCCTCTATGCCGGAAATTACAAGGCCATACATTACCACCTGACCAATAGTAAGTGCTGAACAAAGCTCCATCACTGGAGCTCTACCACCATTGTGTTTTCTCCTATTAATTCTGCTATGTTTTTTGTTAAATGTTTACTATATTCTAGAAGAAATAATTTGCACTGGATCCTTAGATCTAGTCTTCTTAGATATCCATCTACTGCAGTTATTTATTTATTTATTTATTTATTTAACTTCAATGCACACGAATAAGGCACATAAGGCGGACTTAATGCAACCAGGGCATTATCAAACCAGTCAACCTTCGGGTTGTAATGAAAAAGGAAGAATAGGTGCTGAGAGGTTACAATATATCCATATTAAGTACGTAGAGAATAAATACATAATATAAATAATAAAATAAATGAACAGAAAATAAACTGAATTCATAGATATGTAATATATAAGTATGTATATAACTATAAGAATATATATATATTAATATTTATATATATATATACATATATATAAAAATATAAAAATGTATAAATATAAAAAATACATAGATATATACGATGTACAAGTCATAGATAAAATAGTTTGTTTACTTTTAAATTACCAAAAAACATTAACTAGCAGATTTTAAAAAGAAGTCGCGAAGCTTACGTTTGAATGTAAATTTACTCGGAGCTTTTTTAATGTCAATAGGCAGCGTGTTCCAGAGTTTGATCGCGGTGATAGCGAAGGAATTGGACATAAAACCAGAATGGTGAGAAGGAATGTCAAGAATGAGATTAACCGAGGAACGAAGATCAAGATGGTGAGAGTCACCGAGAAATTTAAATTTACATTTGAGATAAGCAGGAGATGATGGATCGTTAAGTATAGAGAATAATAGACAGAGAATTCTTAAGGATCTTCTATGACGGATAGGGAGCCATTTAAGCTTAGAACGGTAGGAAGAAATGTGGTCATATTTGCGGAGGCCGAAAATAAATCTGATACTGTTATTGAGCAAACGATCCAATTTAGATAGAAATTCTTGAGAGAGATCGGAATAACAAACATCGGCATAATCGATTGCTGGAAAAATGAGCGATTGCACCAACAGTAGTTTAGTTTTCCAGGGAAGAAAATGTTTGAACCTATAAAGAGAACGAAGCGTGGCTGTTGTGACCTTACAAATGTTAGTGATCTGAGAGCCCCAGCTTAAGGTTGTATCCAGATATAAACCCAGGTCTTTCACCACACGTGCTAATCTAATTGGTGTGTTATTAAAAATTAAAGGGGATAAATTGTTAAGGTCCAATTTGTTCACAAAATACGTACATCCCAAAATACACGCCTGACATTTATTGATGTTCACAGAAATACCAAATTTCTGTGACCACAATGATAACGAAAGGAGATCTTTGTTAAGTGATGAAATAGCGTAGTCCATATTTTCGTAATCAGTTTGCACATACAACTGGAGGTCATCCGCGTACAAATGGTAAGAGCATTTAAGGAAATAAGTGACAGAATTAATGAAAAGTGAAAAAAGTAAAGGAGAAAGAATACCGCCCTGTGGTACGCCTGAGGACAATTCACTCCAATCAGAGAAATCACGATCGATGCGAACCGCCTGTTGACGACCACGAAGATAAGATGAAAACCATTTCTGAACTAGTGGCAAGGTACCCAGCTTCGAAAGAATGGCAATTAGAATGTCATAGTCAACGGCATTGAATGCATTCGAAAAATCGATGAGAACCAAAACTGTCAATTTGGAATGTTCCATGCCTAACCTGACATCCTCAACAACCTTGAGCAGAGCAGTGGCAGTACTATGACCAGGTCTAAAGCCAGATTGTAATGGAGAAAGGAGGTCATGTTTGTGAATGTAATTACTAAATTGTGTATGAACTACCACCTCTAAAATTTTTGATAAAAAAGGTAAAATAGATATGGGTCTAAAATGGTTAATAAGACTGGGATTAGACATTTTAGGAAGTGGGATAACGAAAGCTTTACGCCAAACATCAGGAAATATCCCAGACTCTAAAGAAAAGTTAATGATGTGAGTAAGAGAAGGGAGAATAAAATTGATTAAAGGTAATAACATGGTTCTACCTACTCCATCACAACCAACTGCTTTAGAATTTAATGTCTTAAAAATTTTGTGGACCTCGTCACCAGTAACAGAAGAGAAAGAGAAAATACTGCTGGTAAGATTTGGTATGGAAGTCAAATAAATGAAGGTATCAAGTTTTGTAGCATGATCAAGAGGTACTGTTTTAGAAAAATGTAAATTGAGATCGTTAATAGATAGGTTCAAACTATTTATGTTTAGGAGAGGCTTTGTGAAGCCTAATGATTTCAAAAATTTCCATACATCAGCTGGTGAAGAATTTTTTACGTTATCATTGATATAATGGCGTTTCGCTGCTCTCACCATTTGATTACAACGATTTCTAGCACGCTTATATAGGTCCCAATTTGCCACGCATCGATCCCTTTTATAAGTCCGAAAAGCCCTATTTCTACGGGACATCGCCATCCGAACTCCTCTATTAATCCAGGGAGCTGGAGGGCGTTTGACACGAACAGCGTGAAGAGGGGCGTGGGTATCAAATAAACCTACAATTAGCGTATTTAACACTGAGACTTTTTTATCAATTGTCGCCGCCTCCTCAACTTGACACCAATCGATCGAAGAAGCATCAGCTTTTAGGTTTTCAAAATTAATTTTTGAAAAATTTCGCATATAGATGATTGAATGCTTTACTTTGGGCGCTTTAATTTTATAAGATAGATACAACAAATCGTGCCTTGATAGGCCTGGCGCAGCAAGTTGGCCATAGTGACAAATCTTATCAGCATTAGCAGTAATTATCAAATCAATCCAAGAGTCGTCAGATCCAATGTTATGGTGTGTGGGACAAAGATTCAACATAGTCAGATTTGACGACTCCAAAATTGATAACAGCAAACGAGACCTAGAGTTACATTTGAGCATATTGAGTTATGCATTTGAGTTATTGATACATTTAGATAGATATGGATACATTTTGTGCTAAAGTCACACCAAGAAATATTTTCTTTAAATATGTATTTAATTTCTTTTGAAGTACTAATGGATAATAGTAATATATTAGGTTGGGGAAAAAGTTTCTTCGCATTTTTTAAGATAATTAAAAACATTTTTTAATATAGTTTATTTAAATTTAACTAAAGTATGTATGTACCATTTTGTTCGATAACCTTTTGCCATCTTGTAGGTAGGGACATGATCCCATTGCTATAAAAATTTTGGGACTTCTCATCAAAATACCGCGACAAGTGGATTTGGCAGTCCTCTCGTGATGTTAACCTAACATTGCATAAAGAATTCTGAAGAGACCGAAAGAGGTGGAAATCTGAAGGTGCAAGGTCAGGACTATACGGCAGATGCATTAACACCTCCCAGCCAAACTCTCTTAATTTTTGCTGAGTGGCTATAGATGTGTGAGGTCTAGCATTATTATGATGAAACGTCACACCCCTTCTGTTCAATCAATCCCAATCAATCAATTCCAGCCGCTTTCTCTCAACTTCTTGCTTTAATCTCATCAGTTGTTCGCAGTAGAGTTCAGAATCGATAGTCCTGCCTGGTGGTAATAGCTCATAATGAATAATGCCCTTCCAATCCCACCACACACACAACATCACCTTATTGCGAGTTAACCCGGGTTTCGCTACAGTCTGTGAAGCCTGACCGGCCTTTGACCACGACCTTTTTCGCACGTTCTTGTCTTACGTGATCCACTTTTCATCACCAGTTATCAGCTTCCTCAAAAATGATTCGGTTTCATTACGTCGTAATAAAGAATCAAGAATCACAAATGAGTACACGGTTCATTCGGTTTCTTTCAGTGAGCTCGTGAGGTACCTAAATATCGAGCTTTTTTTTGTACCCAGCTTTTTTCAAATGCGCCAAAACTGTTTTGTGATCAATTCTCAGTTCTTCAGCTACGTCGTAACTACTGATATGTCGATCTTGCTCCACTTTTTCAAAAATGGCACCCATTTTATCCGTAATAGGGCGACCAGAGCGAGGTGCATCTTTGACATCAAAATTTCCGGATTGAAAAGGCTTAAACCAAATCTGTGCTACTCCCACAGACACTGCACTAGGTCCATAAACATCGCAAATTTTTTTCGCTGCTTGTGTTGCATTTTTACCTTTGTTGTAGTAAAATTTTAAAATGTATCGAATTTCTTAATTACATTCACTCATCTTGACAGTACGACAAACAAATGAAAATCACACATTTGCCTAATTTGAATTTGGAATTATGTTCTTTAAAATTTTAACTTTCAATGATACCAAAACCAGCCAGATACAAATACTACAGCCAAAGAGATTTTATTACAAGTTCATACATACTATAATGCGAAAAGACTTTTTCCCCAACCTATTACTATACATGACATCAAACCTTGTTACAAATGAATAAAACAGAATATTTACCGATAGTAGAACTTTACTGACTGAGTTTTTAGGCATAAGCACCACCGCATTACCTAATTTGCTTGTTGCTAAATAGTGTTCAAGGTTATTGTGTTCTAGTCCGGTAGTATGTCCCTATAATTTTCAGGCACTTATGGTGAGATTCACAGACTGCTTAGAACTGTCAGTACAGAATGGGATTTGACAGTTCGAAGCATACTTTGCTTGAAAGTAAAGTCATAGTGTGGTCTGTGAATCTCGCCCTTAGACCTCAGAAGCATGCATTACCAATGCATCTACATTGAAATATCTGATTTTTATGTAGATCTTTATAGGCTACAGTATCGGTCACCGTCAATATTAACTGTATCCCACTTCAAGACCCTTAACAAAGAGTATGGCAGGTAATTGTCATATATGTGTGAATCGAAGGCCAGTGAGACTGGACAGGGTAGGTTAAGACTGATGTAATTACTTTGAAGCAAGTTGCAAATTACAATTTTGTGATAACACACTTTACAACTTATGTATCACTTCACCTTGATAACTGGTGTCCATTATTTATAACAATAATGTTATTGATATTGTTATTATATTGAGAAAGATGTCAATTAAGTGTCATGTCCCTTTTATTAATATGTGAAATAATTAATACCTTTTACTACTATTGTGCTTGGCTTGTTTGTTGATGAGTTCAAGATGTTTTATGACTATAATTACAGACTATAAACTATGTTTTATTAATACAACTGTTTGGGTCCTGCAAATGTTTTCTAAATATTTTCTTATAAAACGAGTGTAGTATTATCCAACTATAAAAATTAAGTTACTTAAGAATCGAAATTATTTTCCTTTTTACTTCATGGTACATGGGTTATCTCTAATTATTGCATGCGGCGGCCCAGCATTGAAATTACTCCTGTAATTATCTATTTCCATAATAGATCATTTTCAGATAACTACATTGATTCAAGAAGTATATTCAGTCATCAGTGAATGAATGCCAAGCAGTATATGAGATTGGGGCCCTACAGACCTAACATTTTGACTCCAAATGGCTGAAATATATATGTAATCTTTTGGAAAATATAGGTGTATCATAAGTTATTATATAAAAATTCTGTAGTTTTTTAAATTTTCTATGTTGAATGTTGAGACAGAGAAAATAGAAATATATTTAAATTCTATACCCACCAAATATACACTCAAATACTTATCAGAGAACTTAAATTACTGTATGAATGAACAAATAGGTATTAGGTACTTGGTAAGAATTGATGTAACATACCTACATGCATCATACATAATGATACAAAAGTTTCCATTCATAAAGAGTGTAGTAGGTAGTTAGCTATTAGCTATTAGCTATTACAATGCCTTGCTAGGTGGGTATGACTGTATCACCTGAGTCACATAATATTGAATAGTTGTGGCTACAAGTATGTAAATAGGCTATTGTCAATGTTATTGTGCAGGTTTTTTTTTTTATTTAGATAAACCTGTTTTTTGTGGTGATGTAGTGTAGTAGTAGTAGGTATCTATCTTTTTACTGGTGGTAGAGCTCCAGTGACGGAGCTCGCGGGCGTAGGCACCACCGCATTACCTAATATACTTGCCGCTATATGGTAGTATACAGCACTATCGTGTTTCGGTCAGGTGGTAATGTACGGCCCTGTAATTTCCGGCACAGAGGCATAACATCTTAGGCCTTAGGAGTGGTAACGCATCTGTACTTTGACCTTAGTCTTTGTGTGGGTGTCTATATATAACATCAATGTGAACTGCATGCTTGTTTACCACTTCCATGACATTAAAAAAAAAAATCAGAAAAAAAGATTAACTGATATTTTTTTTATTTATCAATACAAATATTACAATAGCAAATAATTAATTACAAATCAAACTTTCTGCATTTTCGTGCAGCAAATTCCTTTATTTGCTCATCAACTTTTAAATCTTGTAAGATCACAATTTATGGAAAAAATTGATAATTGATAAAGTTTGATAGTCGCACACCCGGGTTGATCCATTTGGGTTGCCATACTTTTTACAAGTAACATCTCAAATTACGATTCGTCTATTATTTTTAATGGAGACTGAGGGCCCTCTAAATCCATGGAAAACCTCCTTAGGTAGATTCACCTTCCCTTACTACCTAGAGATACTCCAGAACATGAAATTTACAGTGAATTTACATAAACTTAAAATATCTCTCTGCAGTGTGTTCCCTGTGGTTACACCATAGTCGAGAGTGACTCAATTATCAATAAGAACAAAAATTTATAGTATGACATATTATGGAAAAGGTCTTACATATTTAATCTACTAAGATAGAATATCTTTACATAATAATTATTCGAGAATACTTGTTAGTCTTGTTACCTTGTTATGTTTTTGTTATTTGAGTTTCAAGATGGGTAGATGGGATAAGGTTTTGCATCACTTGATCTTACTTAAACGTAGGTATTAGGTATCATTATATAATTTCAAGTAATAATTAAAGTAAATACTTCTTGTAATGTGCTATTGAATCATTTGGGAGAGAGTGGATCACCCTGTTTGACACCTTTCTGTATTGCAATTTTTGACCCTCTTACTTGATACTAAACTGATAGGTTTGTAATTGGATAGACTACCTTTTTCTCCTTTATTGTGACTTAGAACTATGTGTGAGTGAATCATCTTTTCTGGAACATGTCCTGTGGTGAGTAGGTATAGTGTTGAAAAGGTTTGTCAAATGAGGTAACAGTACAAATATTCCCAACTTTAACACTTTACTTGTAACACCATCTTCTCCTGGGCTCTTATCAGATTGCATTGGTCTTGAAGACATCGTGAACTTCCTTGCCTGTAACCAACGGTATTTCATCAGAGTGGCTGTAAATGAATGTCTCATTTTCTTTTGATGAGTCGGAGTACAATTCTTTGTAAAACATAGCAGATTTCCAAAATTTTACCAAATTTTTTGTGTAATATACCTACCGTTTTTGTCTTGCATCTTATCTATCCATGATTTTTTTCTTCCTATAGGTGCCTACCCTGTTTAGCTACTCTGAGTAATCTACGTATGTTTTTCCAGTGTCAGTGCAGTGCAGTATTTAACCACCTTACTACATCATGGGTGGGTAAGGGCATAGATATCGGAGAGCAAAAACTACCAAATCTTCGTTTTGCTGACGATGTAGTTTTGTTTTCCCAAGGCACTGTGGGACTCAAACAAATGCTCCAAGATCTGAGCACAGCAAGCTTTGAGGTTGGACTTCAAATGAATCAGTGCGAAATTTAAGTAATGCCCAATAGCACGAGATATATGGTCGAGGTAGATGGGCAGGAAATAGGTACATATATGTTGATGAGTAGGTATGTGTATCTGGACCAGTTTCCTTCAAAAACAGACAAAACAAAGAAGTTGACCGGAGGGTCAACAACGCCTGGAAGAGCTACTGGTCCATGAAGCACCTTATGAAGAGAGATCTTACCCTTAAGCGGAAACTGATCGACATGTGCATCCTGCCTGTCCTAACCTACGGTGCTCAAACCTGGTCACTGACTGAAGCCCAGAACAACTTAAAGTCTGCCAACGAGCTATGGAAGGATGGAGCGCAGCATCCTCGGCGTAAAGCTTAGTGACAAAATACGCAATATCGTCTTGCGCGAAAAAACCGGCGTCATAGATGTAGGCCTGAAAGCAGCCAAGTTAAAGTGAGATTGGGCGGGTCATGTTTGGAGGATGGATGGGAACATCTTTTAAAAATCATTCATAATCTTACTACTAGGTGTTATTGTAAATTTTAAAGTATGGATGTTTGTTAGTTTGTTGCTCAATCAAGCTAAAGTGGCTGGACGGATAACGATGAAAATTTGTACGAGTATTACACATAAAGATAAAATAATATTTCGATATTTTTTTTTCAAGACTATACATACCTTCATAAACTCAAGTGATTTTATTAAGTGTATTGTAGTGTTACAAAATGTACCTATTCTACTGAAAAATTCTTGACATTAGGAAATGAACGAACATTCACGTTTCCCACACGTAGGTACCTATATGACGAAATCTATTCACTGGTATATCAGAGCAGTTGCATAAGCTCAATCGAAGATGTACTTCATTCCCACACAGATACTGTTCATTCAGTAAGTTGATTCTTGCTTATTAAATCCACGTAATGCTGTTTGCCACGCGGAACGCTGGCCGTTTCGTAACCATTCATTGACTATTGATAAAAAGTAAAACTAGCTTCGCAATGTCTACACAGTTCAAATAATAGCTTTATAAACTAAAAACTAGATTTTATCGGTAGTAAATTACCTACTGAACGATACATTAATATTAGTAGATAAAGTAGGTGCTTTGCTTGCCTAATGATCCCAACTCTATATTGTGAGGTTTAATTTAAACATTGTGAGAATACCAGAAGGCGTATTATGTATCTCGGTTGGCATAATTTCTATAGCCACTTTGCAGTATCTAGGTACAGTGCTCAACAATAAATTACATCGAGCTTACGAAGGAGACTTCGGCTTATTTCGGGTCTGTAGAGCGTTATCTCTTTCGCACCGTACCTATTTGACGTTTGTCGACCATTTTGATCAAGTTTTGACATGGTTTTGGCCAATACCGGACTGTCACCGCTTACGTAGGCAATGTGCAACAGAGATAACGCTCTACGAAGTTGAAACGAGCCGATCTTCTCTTTCGTAGGCTCGATGTGCAATATTAATTGTTGAGTAGGTAGGTACTTACTGTATATTGCCGTTTCGACGTAACGTGATTATTACATTGAAATAAAACTATTTTTACGGATTAAACTAAAATGATTTTTAAAATCAACCCGACGTTTCGGTCGCTTGTCAGCTTCCGTGGTCCCGGGCAGACTGAGGTGACATTTGTCTGACAGAAGTTTGAAAAAATTATATGTAGCTACCTCCATCGATTTCGTAAGCGCCTTGCGTAGCGTTCAGGATTAACACAATAATGACTTATGGTATCTTGAGGTCTTGCAGACTGCTGCGGCTGGAATTTAATCTTGCTAAGTATGGGATCCCATGATGTTGATAATCGCCATCCATCTTCTCTATTGAAATTTGGGTGTTTTTTAATTTCAATAGCCTCGCGTACCATTCGTGGAATGGGTTTGTGTTCTCTAGCGAGTATTTGAATTTTATCAAACCGGATGTAATGGTTCGGCTTATCCGCTATGTGTTCACAGACTGCAGACCTCCCTGTTCTTCGGTTTTTTACATCAGCAATGTGCTCTTTAACGCGGGTGGATGCAGCTCTTTTCGTTTGACCAATATATGAGAGTCCACAAAAATCATTTTAGTTTAATATACGCGAGATAAATCCGTAAAAATAGTTTTATTTCAATGAGTGTAGCTCGCGAAAACCTAAGAACATATCATGTGATTATTACAAACACAAGAACATATCATGTGATTATTACAAACAAACAGCAATATAGGTACCTACTGATTCAAATAAAACATATTTTGTGGAATCATCCATACTTGAGCAAATTATAGGTGATTCCACAAAATATGTACCTACTACTCATTTGTCTAAACTTTGCTACTTTCTGTAGCTCAATTGGAAGAGCGGCTGGACTAGATTCCCAGTAGGCCGCGAGTTCGGAGTCTCGCCTGAAGTCAAATTTTTCTTTCCCTTTTTCTTTAAAATAAAATATATTTCACAAGCATGTGTTAATGCGAAATAATATAAAACAATTATTAAGGGTAAAAGCTACTTCTTTACGATATTCAATAAACTGCAAAGTCTATTATATCGGTTGCCTAACTAGCATAGTTGGCAATAGATGCTGCTACCATAAAAGCAATGTAGTAAATGTGAAGGAAAGATTTGACATATCGGGCAGGACTTCAGTAGCTCAATTGGAAGAGCGGCTGGACTAGATTCCCAGTAGGCCGCGAGTTCGAGTTTCGCCTGAAGTCAAATTTTTCTTTCCATTTTTCTTTAAAATAAAATGTTACATTAGCATACAACGAGGGGACGTTTTACCTTCGTTGGGAACAATGGGTCAGAAAACGGGATGTCCTGTTCAATATGGAACGTGTGGTTGTTACATATGTTATAACTTAACGCATAGCCGATAGCGCATTGAGCGACATAAAAGCGTCTGGAAGTTTTTGCCTTCGTTAGGCACAGCTGAAGATAGACATCTTGACTGTCCCGTCCGAATGTGAGCGTGTGGTCGCGTCAAGTGTGCCGGAGGGCCGGAGGTCGCAAGTCGCGGCATCCGGCTCGCCCCGACGTGGGAGAGGAAGTCGACTGCTTATTGTGCTCCTCAATGCGAGACGATAGATTATGATCACCGCCACCGCCACCGGCACGACTTGGACGCGTTTGTTTTATAGGCTGTTGTAAAGCTTACTCTATTTTAATTTTTTTGTGTGCGCGTAATGTACTTAACTAGTTAAGTAATGATGGGGGAATGCGGCGCCGATAACGCACATCTATTTACCCAATCATTTCATTTTTTTATGTGTTGTATTATGGCAAACAAGCATGCAGTCAGCGTACATGGATGGTAAGTGAATAACTGCAGCCTGCATTATAGACATCTAAAAAACAACTAGAGGTTATTTTTGCCAACCGTCCGGTTTTCGCTGTTGGGTTTTAGAAGGAATTGTTGGGTCAGGTCGCTAACTCCAACCTGGGGAACAAATCAACCTCAAAAAAACTTTTACATTTAATATTTACCGTTTTTGGCAACAGGCTCGCCACTTGTTTCATGGGCCAAAAACGTAACCGGCGAATCGTGGGTGTTTGCATGTATGCTTGATTGCATGCATTTACCTCTGCCTACCCCTTCGGGGATTACAGGCGTGAAGTTACGGTTTTTTACACCTTTTTTTTAGATTTTGGTTAAGTATGATCCGATTATATTTGTTGTCTAGTTACGGCGGCTGGAAAAGTTGGCAACCCTGGTTAAAATGTAGACGCTATGCCATGCCCTGAGGCTTAAGTTGTTTTGTCTCTGTGATAGTTATCACGGAGCCACACATTACCATCTAACCGGAACACGATAGTGTTGAACATTTGGCGACAGATGATGCGGTTGTGCCTACGCCTTCTAACTCCGACACTGGAACTCTACCACCAGTGATTATGCGGTGGAGTCGATAACCTCGAGTTCCGCTTTTCGAATTCCACCAAATAATACAACACGATATTGCTTCCGCCGTCGAAGTGAACGAGATCCGTAATAAATGCCAGCAAAGGAGTCTGGTCTGCCATTAATTTAACTAATATTATACGTGCGATCAAAGGCGACCGGAAGTCTGTATTGCTTCGGTCTTCGTCCAACGGAAGAGTGCCGCAATTTTATTAATAAGTTCCTGTTTCATTCGCGTCCTGCCAATTTCATTCATCCAAACCGGCTGGTGTGTAAAATACACCTAAATATATAAGGTATATGGATAGGTATAAACATTTATATAACACTAGTTGTGCCCGCGACATCTTTGTCGCCGGATACATTGCAATCTACTTACCACCAGTAGAGTTCTAATATCGGCATGTCGGTATTTCTCAACACATCAATATACATAAAACTTAGTAGTTGGCCCACTATTAAATTAAGTCGGTAGAAAAAAGTAATGATTTTACGTCATTTAAATGGTAGGTAATATGTTTTGGAGTTGTCTGCGATGTATATCAAGATTTATAACTAGCCAAAATGTAATTCATGTTTGATTAAAAACAAGAAGTATTCTTTTTTTTTTGCCTCGTTAATATTATTCTTAGAAGCGTGCTAATATACTTATTTAATTTATACATATTTATTATTTTAACCGGTTTTTCCTGGAATCATAAGATTTTTTGTGCCTTGAAAATCCTTTATATTGTTAGTTTATTCCATTTAGTTTGCATAACACAATAGGTATATTGGTATCAAGTCTCATGCTACAGTGGCTGTTTAGGTAACTAAGGCTGGGTTGCACCAAGACATTTGTTATAGTTAAAGTTATTGTAACATTTCACATCCTTCTCTAACTTTAACAGATTTCTTTAAGGAAGGATGAAAAATATTACATTAACTTTATTACTTAATAAATATCTTGGTGCAACCTAGGCTTAGTTTACGCCGGCCAACTACAACAGTTGACATTCTAAAGCAGAGGTTCCCAAACTATTTTTTCTTGTAGACCCCTTTCAATTTTTTCTGGTTTCGGTGGACCCCCTTGCTAACATTTATATCACTTTCCCATATATCCCATTTTTATTTACGCATATACGTAGACCCCATCGAGTCTCCCATAGACCCTAGGTCTATATGGACCACTTTGGGAATCACTGTTCTAAAGCATACAGCAACATGAGCCACTGGCCGACCGGAGGGGAGTAGCCATAGCGTTGATTACCTATGCAAAACAGTCTGTAATTTTTTGAGGGTAGAAATTCGTGTGACACTCACAACAAAAATCGTCTATTACTACGAAACTCACACCTTGACTTTAACAAAACACACAATTTCATGTACACATTTAAACATCTCGGCGACAGGCCTCAAATCACTTGTGCTTGTGCTTTGGAGGGGAAAGCCTGCATTTGGCTACTCCCCTGTGTTAGGGTTCGCCGCTGCCGGTGGCCCGTGTTGTTCTATTTTCTAGAGATATTCTCCGATGTTCACAAATGTTCCATATGAATGTCCATTAGCAAGTCACTCAATCTGTTCATTAGCTTACAACTTATTAAAAGTATGCCTTTGTTCTCCGAAAAGTTAGACTGAGGCAAATGTGCAACCACCCACGATTTGCCCAGTTATGTTTTGTCCCATGTATTAGGCGGCGAGCCAACTGACATCTTGCACATTACCAAGCTCCGAGAGCGGCACTGGCAAACATTCAGATAATAGAAAAGTCCCAAGCATTTCCCCTCCGACCCGGAGATCGAACCCAAGACCTCAGCGTAGCAGCCTCAGCCTGCAACTTCTAACACACTTAAAATTACTTTTTGATCTTAAACACTTGGTGACATTTAGAAATAAAAGTTGACGTTGAATTTAGGTATAAATGAAATTATGGATTCATTTGTTTTACAGTCTAGAGTTCAAATATACGTAGAAAAAAATCTAATAGTATCGAGCGAATGATCTTACAGCATGTGGGAGGCATCCGGTCATAAAACAAATGGCACGTGCTAATAACAGGATGCCAGGCGCAGGGAATTGTGCAATGCTTTATATTGATTATTTTATTGGGAAATTGCTCCATCCAAATGTCAAGTGTTCTGGCGAGGTATGAATAAAGTTAGGTCATTTGAAAATTAAAGGAGCTTTCTCAGTGGTCTGGTGATAGCAGGTCAGTTTATTATTTACTCCGCTGGGGTCCTGGGTTTGAACCCCGGATCGGGGAGTAAGTATGGGATTTGCCCAATTTTCGGAAGTTTCCCATTCTCACTCGCGGAGTTTGGTAATGTAGCCGGAGATGTCAATAGGTTGTTAGACTTGATAGGTTAGGTGTGTTGTAAGTGAATGTTGCTTGGATTTATTTTTTCTGTGAATATCGCAGTATTCGATAAGAAATATTGCACATCGACCTTATGAAGCAGACTTCGGGCTCTGTAGAGCGTTATCGCTTTCGCACCTTACCTATGTGACGTTTATCGACCGTTTTGACCAATACCGGACTATCAGTGCTAACGTGGGCACTGTGCTGCGGAGATAATGCTCTACGAAGTCGAAACTAACCGATTGCCTCTTTCGTAGGCTCGATGTGCAATATTTCTTACTGCGTCCTGACTCCTGAGGCCTAAGTTGTTGTCTCTGTACAGAAATCACATATATATATATATATATATAACTTTTTATCAGTCCTTTAAATTGACTAAAATTACACCAGATTGTGCGCTGTTACTTTAAAATACTGGATCATAGAATATCAAATACGTTATTCATTTGCGTTCTAAATTAAAATATTGAAAGTCTTCGTGGAAAGCGTTAGGATTATCATGTCAATTTACTTCTAAATTTCAATGAACTCGGCATTATAATCCCCGAGACCGAATCGGTACGATGCTCAATGTCAGTTTTGGTATATCTTGACAGGAATTTTGCATTCTCTAAAACAGTGTTCTCAACCTGTTTTGAAGGCGTATTTTGGAAAACTTGAGGAGCCCGACAAAGCTTTGAGGAGTGCCAGCGGCTCTGCGGAATACACTTTGAGATCGACTTCTCTAGAAGAAACAAAATACTCGCTAAATTTAAAAGTTCCATGAATTTTAAAGTCAAGTTGAAATAATCACAACGCGGATGTAACACAAGTAAATGTTTATAACTGGGGAATAGCGCACATGTGACTCGATTTCCGTACCGACAGACGCACAGCGGAAAATGGAACAGCGGAGGGAAGCGAGATCTCATAAAACCAGATCGCGTCCGAACTGTTGCAAACCGCACTGAAACAATTCCAATTGTGATTCAATTACCTAAAGTGCATATTTAACAATAATTATTTAGATTTATTATGTTATGCTTTTTAGTAATTTAGGGAAATATTTGCAGACACAAACTCAAGGCACAAGGGAGAATATAGTGTGTACAACAGTATCATATTTCGATTAGACGTTAATATATTGCACCGGATTTCGGGTACAGAGCTTTCATTTAAAAATCATATTACAGAGAGATAGATCAACATAAACGTTGAAAAAATAAATCATTATGCCTTCGAAACAGACAACAAACTTCTAAACAACTTGATCTCGCATGAAGGGTGTCGAATAAAGAGAAAGGAAAGAACCGGGCAAGAGTGGTATGCGAGGATATTAATTTGGTATCCTATATCAACTTTGCGCAAAACGTAGTAGGTATTGACGAAGATATTTCATAGTGTTCTGAATTCACTATGCAATGTGCAGTTATTTTATAGAAAATACACATGGTTTTGAGTAAATAGCGCATTCGCAGCGCTATGAATCGTTAATGTCTCAAAACTAAAAATTACAGCCTAGTAGTTTCAAAGCCAATATTTATCTAGTTTTCCTATACATTTTGGAATCACAATGAAAAAAAAATACCGGAAACCATAACATTGAATGAAAAGTGTTAATTGTACATGTAGGTGGTCAAACCGACATTGGCGCAAGCAGTTTTTACCGGCTGATGTAATGACTAATCTGTGGATTGCAACCGCGCTACGTTACTCATTGTATTCCGAATTTATTTATACCTCGTTGCGCTACGTTGATCACGAACCAAAAAAACCGGCCAAGTTCGAGCCAGATTTGTGTATTGAGTGTTCCGTACAAAATGCAAGGAGATAGGTACTGAAGATTTTTGTGATGTAAAGAACTGTTTTTTTTTTTGGCCCTTTAGTTTCCGATATGATTAAGTGTAGTCGAATTTTACCTATTTTATTTCTTCTTCAAATTTCACCCGAACTTTATAATCATAATGTACTGTACTTGGACAGTCGCATGGTTTCGGTGCAAATTAGCTGTAACTGGACTAAAAAGGGTTCCACTTTTTTTACTTTGAGGGTAGGGAACTACATTTTTAGTAGGATTTAAAAATGTAGATGCTGATATTATAAATCCGAAAGTTTGTGAGGATGGATGTTTGTTACTCTTTCACGTAAAAACTGCTGCACGGATTTGGATGAAACTTTGCAATAATATGGATTATACATTGGAATAACACATAGGCTACAATTTGTAATGTATAAAAGTACACGCGGACGAAGTCGCGAGTAAAACCTAGTATAAAGGTCTCAAAAGTAAGCTGTGTTAGCTTCGAGGTCGGTCGAAGCACCGAGGCTACTTTGTTCCTTTGATATGCTTATCTGCCAAATTCAGTAGTTTCTTAGATAATGGAAAATAGAAGGGAATGGTAATCAAAGGTCAATTTTCGCTTATTTTCTTTAAAAAGTAAATACTGTTATCTTAAAATGTAGGAAATACAATAATATATAGTATATATTCGAGATCTTTTTTTTTTATTTTGACCTAAAACTGCCCTGTCTATTAGATGTAGTTTATTTTTTAAAAAATCTGCAAATTCGTTCGTGTAATGACTTTTCCATTCGGTCGCTTCGTCCGGTAAAGGTTTGGTTATTTCCTTTCTAGCTGCGGAACCTTAAAAATGTAGATATGTTTTAAAGGACATAAAAGCAAGTAGCTGAAGCGATGCGCGGTCGTGTTAACTTTGGGGTCGGGAGGAGCACCGCGGCTACTTTGTGCCGCTGATATGCTTATCTGCGAAATTATATCTTGTCCGACGGCGCCACGGCCATTATCGGTTTGAAATCGAGCCGACTCTTAATTAGTTCAATGTGTACCGACGCTCCTTTTTTTATTGATTCTGTAGGTATAGAGAGATTGTGACGGGTCAGTTATTAAATTGCACTCATTTTCTTTTGTTTGTATTTTGAAATGATTCCAAAAGAAAAAATGTTCATCGTGCGATGGAAACTGTTTTTTTTTTGTATCCCGTTTTTTTCGAAATAATTCGAAATCGAATTACCTAACTCTAACAACTAATAGAAAAGTTATTGAGATCCAACCAAGATCTTCGTATCTTGAGACCAAAGGTATTCAATTGAATTGAAGTTTGTCTGTTTCAGAATAAATTACATTTTTTTTTGTTTTTAAGTTTACTAGCGATGTGATCCACATGGATCGTCAACGATTTCTCGAGGCCTATCAAAATAATCGCAGAATCATTATTGCAGCAGATGCTACTGTCAAGACTAAAGATGGGCCTTATCCTTGCCTGTACCATTATCATATTACGCGTAGCACATTATTCCCAACTTAAAAGCGAGTTTTGATTGATTTTCAAACGAAACCGAAAGCATCGTTTACTTTTTTCCGTCCTAGTTTATTTTAGTTGTAACGCTTTGAACATCCTAAATGTTCATCCCATTGTTTCTAAGAAGCGGAATCCGATCTTGTGACGTCAACCTGATATTCCGAGAACCTGCTGGAATAATATTGACCGTTTAATACTCGTTTAGCTGTAATGTTTCACTAACAATATTCACTCGCTGAAATGTACTCTAAATTCGTTTCGGCCGGCAATTAATACGGTTGTTCAAAGTAAATGTTGCCTATTTCTATTTAGGTTCTGTTTACGAAAAAAACTTGTAAATAATGATGTAACAGTCATTAATGATGAGAGCTACATAGAAGACACTTGATTTAATTGACCCAGCTTGAGTGCAGAGGCAGTCAATCGGATCCTGTTGTCATATTTATATCTCGCCCACCATCCTACAAATTGCTGCAAATTGTTCCAACAGGCTTGATTAGACTCTATTTAAGATGACTGCTATTTTATTGGACGTACTTTCGTTTTAATATGTAACAATAAAGACTGTAGATTGAGGTTTTGTATTAATAATCAATCGTTGTTTTAGTTTTTGCACAATGTGCACAATTGGTTGTGGACATTGTGATATCAAATCATCTTTTTTGAAGAATCACATCCATCGTTTTATCGTGTCTGTTTTTGAGTTGCTTTTTGGCGCTAAATTTGTAACAAATGGCCATGGTCTTTGTTTCCGTTGATGGTCCATGTTCCGTCAAGTCCATGGACATTCTCTACAAATCAGATATCTCAATAGATCATCAATTTCCCTATAATTTAGTACTACGGGTATCACAGACAACAAGTACTACTGATGTTGCGTCAAATAATATAATGAACCATTACAAAGATGCTGAATCGAAGAGTGGACCCTTTGGACAACGAACACAAGTGGTCAACGATACACTGAGCATACACACAAATCATTGGCGAAATAACAAAAAATCAGGCAGATAAGAACTAATCTTCTCGATTTTTATGTAGGCAACCGAGTTTTGTACTTCTGGATCCTTCGCGCTGTATCACTATGATATATTATTAAGTCCCTCTATTTTGTCTGTCTGTATGTATGTGCTAGTCTTAGAAAGTTGTGAACGGATTTTGTTCCTGTTTGAAATGTTAGAAAGAGGGTTTTCCGAGGAAGGTTTATATCTATAATTTAATAATATCGTACTTATATTAACCGAGATATCACGGTTTTTGTCAAAGAAGTCGGGCGATCCCCACAATATAACAAATGCTACCCGTGCGAAGCTGGGGCGGGTCGCTAATATATAATAAATAATACTTGTAAAAATGCAGTACTAACTGGAGAAAAATGTTGTTTGATTCTTAATCAACTTAACGTGAATGGACAAACGCGAAAAGGCATCTTGTCCATGTCCGCTGCTTTTTAGTCCACACGAATCTACTTTCACATATAAAAACCGGAAGACTTAGAATTTTCCTCAATGCTAGTATTGAAGAGTTGCTGTAATCATCTGTCTTCAATTCAGTGATCGGAACTGCTGCATTCTTCTGGATTCTTTCATTCGTTTCAGGTATGGTCGTAACAAGATAGTCCAAATCAAGTGCCTTCGTTTTCCAATAATCATTAGTATGAAATTTCGTAGTAGCAAAATTTACACTTTAGAAAAATACGGCGGATGACAAAACCATAGCAGTGGTGGTATGTGTTGTGCTAGGTAATAAGTTTTTGGCAAGCAAACTTTACTTACCATTTATAACTTTACTATATTTATAACTTACCATTATATGCATATTTTTCTATCCCCCCAGATTCAACGTCTGATAATAATATCATCAATTCTATCAAACGAATTCTAAAGTCTAATTATTTGCTTATTGTTATAAATTAATATTTATCAGCGCGCTTGTGGAAGATTTCTCTATCATTTCGGCTTTATGGAAGATACATCATAAGCCTTTGATAGCTGTTATCGCTCAATTACGGTAATCAATACACCCAGCCAGCCTTTGGTTGTCATATGATGCAATATTGATCAAATTACAGTCACTTTTCAAACACAGTCACAATTCGCTCTGGTTCTAGGGTCCAGTGCAATAAATCTAGGGGAACTTTTGCCTTCTCAGAAGCAAAACCGTCTTTTTGTCGATTGACATCCATTTTTAATATTACTATCCTTCATTAATTTTCTAACATTATGAGCAGGTTGAAAAATTGTAAGAAGTGCTTAAAAGTGACATTTTTTGACGTTCCATGCGAGATCCTAGGCAAGGTTGTTTGCAAATGGTGCGGGAAGGACGCGGGCCAAGGCCTACAGCAAGCATCTGCCGCCCACTGCCCACCCCTACAACCCGCGCCACCCACCTTCCACTCTTCGCACACTATTAATTCTCTCTTTGTATGTACATAAATGAAATTCAACTGGGAAAATGTAACTGACAATGCATGTTTTATAGCTTCCCTTTTACATGCGGGCTGTATGTTATGATGACAGATAAACATTATGGGAAAACATGTACCTACATACATTCTAAAAGTGCTCGTTTAGACGACAAAACTGCTAAATATAACGAAAAGGTAGGGGAAAACGCCGTACTTAACAACACATGAAGGCTTCTGTTAAAGATCACGCGAAACAAAGAAAATTACCTAAATAAGTTTTTACTGGTGGTAGAGTTCCAAGTGTAGTTCGAGGGCGTAAGCGCCACCGTATTAAGTACCTGATCTATCTGCCGCCAATTGATCTGGTGTTGCAAATGTCCATAGGCAACGGTGACCACTTTCCATCAGGTGACCCCCCTCTGCTTGTCTATCATCCTAATGACATTAAAAAAAAACATTAATTATCGCACGGGTTGGCAACACTGTCCAATAGATCGTGCACACGAAAGACGGTTTGAACACCTTCATACCGTCTTTCGTCGTCCGTCTAGAGCAGAGGTTCCCAAACTATTTTTCTTGTAAACCCCTTTAAATTTTTTTCTGATTTCGGTGGACCCCCTTGCTAACATTTATATCACTTGCCCATTATTCCATTTTTATTTACATACGTAGACCGCATCGAGTCTCCCATGGACCCCAGGGGGTCTATATCTATCTCTTCATACATGCACGGCGGTTTCGAAGACTCTAGACCAGTGATTCCCAAAGTGGTCCACTTTGGGAATCACTGGTCTAGAGTCTTCGAAACCGCCGTGCATGTATGAAGAGAGTGACGATTGTAGTTTTTTCTGCCGCTGATTCGGCTGTCTGGTTACTGCAGATTCCTCTGTGTTTAATTTGTAATATGTAAGGTATATCATGTCGATTAAAAAAATGTTACTGATCTGATGGTATGTAACCTTCGTGTATATTTTTTACTAGAGGCCCGCCCTGGCTTCGCCCGCTTTTCTCCGTTCCTATTAGTCATAGCGTGATGATATATAGCCTATAGCCTTCCTCGATAAATGGGATATCTAACACTGAAAAAACTTTTCAAATTGGACCAGGAGTTCCTGAGATTAGCGCGTTCAAACAAACAAACATATTAGTATAGATGAATGGTAAAATTGTTACATTTAGTTAACAGCAGACAACACCAGCACCCCGTGTATTGAAACTTAGTATGATAACGAATAGTGATAAGGTAGTTCATTAATTCCATATTATGTGCTTAGGTATAAATACAATATTACGTTTTGTTTATTTAAACTAGTAGTAATATAATTTACTTGTAACTGCCACTACAAACCACAAACGTATATTAATACAATGTAACAAATGTCTCGAATAAGTAAATAATCTATATATAGGTATATAAAAATCAATTGCTGTTCGTTAGTCTCGCTAAAACTCGAGAACGACTGGACCGATTTAACTAATTTTGGTTTTGAATGGTTTTTAGAAGTCCAGGGAAGGTTTAAAAGGTAATGAAATATGAAGAAATTGAAGGGAAATAGTAAAAACCACAATTTTATTTTTCCATACAAATAGTCTGTATGCATCAAACGTTTGACACATTATTAAATTGTGAGGCAATACGAAGTTTGCCGGAGCAGCTAGTAGTAAATATATATGTAATAGTATGTATAGGTAGGTATAAGTTTAACTAATTAATAACAATACCTAGTGTACATGTTAAATCTTATTGAATAAATAAAATGTAATTCAGCAAAAAGGAAAAAAAAATTGCTTACATACACACCAACTATTTTAATTCTAATTATAAAATGATCTTTCATTTGCTATCAAAAATTTCTTATCTATTATATCTATTTAGTGTATTCTAGTGTTGGCGAACACGTTTGTTATGTGGGTGTAACGGGTTGAAGGATTCGTCTCGCCCGGCGAGGGACGAATTTAATGGAGTCCTTGCGAGTGAGGACGCGCAGGGGCGAGCGGGACGCAGGGTGTACGGTGGGTTCATTGAGTGCGGCGGATGAATGGGCCGAGGCGATGAGTCACCGGATCGATGACGCTCGCCCCGCAACCCCCAAACTGCCCCCCTCACCTCTCGGCCCCCTCTCCGACCCTCGCCATCACCGGCACAAGCCGCGCGACTGCGTGCTGCGCCTCGGCACCATTTTTTCAACATCAATCACTACCTTGGCTTGGCTTAGGTATTATTCAGATACCTACATGAATAAGGAGGTCGGCCGAAATGCTAAACAAAAAATATTCACTGTTGCCGACGGACATGAATTATTGTCTCCTTGACCGCCCCCGCAACCGTAAATTGACTTTTGATTGAAAGGATATTTAATACGTCGTTTCGATTAGAGATGAGATGTGAAATTATTTTCTTTCATTATTTCTTTGAATTGTGTAGGTTCTGTTTTCTGAAATCTAATTTAAACGTTATGTCAAAAGTTTAAGCGACCATAATAATATCAAGTTGAATTAATAGAGGAATATGCTATAGTTATTTTTAGAGTGGAAGTTTGAAGCGATGATTAAAATCGACATGTTCAAATTGTTCAACTCTGTGTTTTCGCTTGTAAGGAGGCGCGTAGGAGGCGGTCGTAGGCGGAGGCCTGACGATATTGAAATATCACCTTCCACTTATTTCGAACAATTCTTGGTATCTTTATTTATTTTAACAATATCAATCACTCTTTAGATACAGATTTTTATATTTTTAGATCATTTTGAGATTTTCGAGCAGGTTTGAGCCCTCCTACGGTTGCTTTCAGTTATAAGTACTTATCAAGTAGGCAACTAAGTACAACATATTAAAAACAGTCTATAATTTCAGCACCATATTGCTGTCTTGATTAAAATACATGATAAATTATCAATAAACCTGTAATAAGTTGCCTCTTTTTCAACATTTTGTGAGCTAGATAAGTGCATACTCCACCATATACCTACAAGTTGATTAGGTACGGATTGTAATGGTTTACAAGAAAGACAAGTGCCATTCGCACTTGTCTTTCCAATTAGCCCCCAATAAATCATATCGCTTACAGTCAGTTTTCCCTAAACAAGCGTTTTTGCTAAACTCGTTTTATTCATCTCGCGCTAGCCCTGTGCATACGCATGTTATTATTGAAAAATAATGGAGATACATATGTAGAATATTTGATAAATTACAGTCTTCTAGTAGTAATTACGTAGTTCTGAAGGATTATATTTCACACCGCATACACTAGCTTATTTCAGAGCGCCAGCTGCGGCAGATAATTAAATACAGCTTTAGCGTTTAGCAATTGAATGCTTTTCACGAGCACAATGTCACTGGTTATAATTGGTTATGGTGGAGGCAAGCATGTGATGAACGTAATGGGAGCAGCATTAGCATAACAATGGAGCGGGGCAGAATGGACGGCAGGAAGCGGGCGCGCCGAGAGTCGGCGGAAACGCTAGATGTGCACCGCGCTCATCACGGCCGATTACTAATTCATACTAGGGTTGTCCGTCCACCCGGCTTTCTCCGTATTTGTACCAGCGTATCGCCTTTGGAGTGCGTCGGAGTTTCATTTGGCCTTTTGACAAAGGCGTAGCGGGCCGACTATCTAAAGAAGTATAAGTTTGGCTGGCCAAAGACTATATCTAGGGCGTAATGTATGAGTTTTAGACGCAATCAAGATTGCTACCTTTTTTATTAACCTGGGGAGTATGCAGCTGCCGTCCTAGTCTCCCTTCTTGGTGACACGTTGCGGTTATACACTTGGCGTGTGACGAGGAATATGGCGTTATGTGGGTGCGTTACCCATAATGCCACTTGTCCTCACGACGAACTACTAATAAACGAGTGGCAATACGAGATGATGTTGAATATTGTGTGTGAATATGAGAATGTTATGGTGGTGGATATTTGCGGTAGTGCGCGGAGCAGTGCCTGGAACACACTTTGGCTGTGATGCTTAGAAGTATTCAATAAGCCTGATCAACACAATTAAGTACGTATAATACGGATAGATATCATTATGGAGATGGCAGCCCTAATTCGGACGTGCGTGCACGTCAAACGGCCAGCTTGGACTTCACTCTGGCCCATATATCGACTTCCTCGTCACATCGTAAATCAAATCTTGTTTTGGAGTGATTATATTAGATTTTTTGATGACGCAAGGCTCTCTGCCCTGGCACAGGACATAGGTATAATAGGACAGTTATAAGGCTTTTTTTAGTTAGAACATTACCACCTGACCGGAACGCGATAGCACTGAACACTACAATTTAGCTAAGGTAATGCGGTGATGCCTACACCCGCGAGCTCCGTCACTAGAGCTCTACCACAAGTAAAAAACATGTATGTAGGTATTCAAAGATAGAGCCTCTATCTACCCTATATTGCTTTATCACCATATAAGTTAAAATGCGTTGTTATTGTAAGACACGTAGGTATTTTACGAGAAAAGAAGTAGGTACCTAGATATCAATGACATCGTAGCCATAAACCTTGTTTTGTCTTGTGTATTGTTTTATTTTATTTGATTACGTTACGATGTACGAGCAAGAACCATTACCGTTCCACTTTATTTAGGTATAATAGCTCAGAAAACAAAAAAAAAAAACATTTTTTTGGGTGTAGGTACCATCGTAACATCACATCGGAATTCGACTTCCCATGTGATGTTATAAAGATAATTCTATCTTTATTCAAGTATTATTTTATTTTTCTTACAATATATGCTATCTAACCTATCATCCTTATTTCCAGTAGTCGTAGATTATTTGATATTGACACGAATAGGAATCTCATTAAAGTGGGAGTATTATTTCCTGTTACCTTATTTGCTAACATTAACTAACACAGGATTCACAGATATTAATTTATTTTTTTACTATTACGAATAGAAATAGTGTTAATATGTTTTGACGACCTGATTAGTCCAGCGGTGCGAAACCACCGTTTGATTCGAAGGGTCGCGGGTTCAATCCCCGCACCGGAACAAATATTTGTAAGGCCTACAGATATTTGTTTCGGGTCTGGGTGTTTGTGTATGTGTTGTATGTGTACAACGGCATCTACGACACAGGTTTATAATTTTATATAATACCTAATGTGGAGCTGTGAGTGTAAGCGTATTTTCTTTATTTAAATGTTAATTAAATTGATAACATACATAGTTACATAGTCACGACACCTACTTGATGGTAAGTACAGTCGGGCAACTCCGCTTATCCAAAATCAATGAAATATAGCGTTTATTACCATCGCATAAAGTGCCCGTTTGATCAAGTAGCTAGTTCCTTGATATTATATGAGTGGATGATTTTGAATTAATGACTGCATTATAGCAACAGGGTCTCAACCGCCTAACAATGTTCTCTAACCATTTATTTTTCTTCTTTGCTGTTTTATATATTCATCTTATATTTTTTTACCGCCGCGCCGATGAAAGCCATAGCGATAATTGGACTATCGCTATTGCTTTCATAAGTAGTGTGTAATGATAAGATGAAAAATCATGTACTTAACTAGAGTTAAAGTAATCACCTTTTAGGATTAAGTCCTAGAGGCCTCAATTAAGAAATTTTGGGTATTATTTCCTCCTCTAGATGCCCTCTACTGGTAAGTAAACCATGCCCTGTTAACGCCGCCAGGTTTAAAAATACCCAAATTTGTAGCGTAATTTACAAAAATCTACCATAAATATAGGTACCAACCTGTCCATCCCTCTAAAGCCACTCGTCCCCTTCCCCTCCAGAGCCAGCTGCAGCAACCAAGCAGCTTCCTCCCCGAGATCGTTGGCTGGCGACACCCTTGTGCTGGACTAAAAAAATGAACTAATTTACAGTAATGGAATTGGAATTTTAAATGTCACGTTTTATGAATGAAAAATAGTTATCAAAAGAGTATTTGCTTTTAGATAAATGCATAAACACAATAAACTTAATGAAACGTAGTAGAAACAAACTTATCTTTATTTATCTCATCTCTTCATTGTCTCAACTCTGCAATAGTGCCGAAAAGAATAAAACCCCCGTTATTCATAAATTCTTTGTCAGTTGAATTGTCATTTGGGTAAGAGTTTATACAGACGAGCGACACTTACAACCGTCGACAGGTCGTTCTACAACTGCAACCTTCGCCACACGTCGAACGGTTGCTTTCGAAAGGTTACGATGGCTTTCGTCAAATAAGTGCCGCTCTTCTCTATAAACCCTAAGTTGGAAAAAGATTTCACAACTACTCTGTAACTAATTTGCTGGTGTTTGAGTTCCAGTGTTGGAGCTCGAGGGCGTAGGCCTAATAGTAGTCTTGAGCACTATTGTGTTCCAGCTAGATGTATGGCTCCGTAAAAGATATCACAGGGGCAAAAGGCACAGGCCTCAGATTGGTAACGTATATAAGGACCTGCGGTTTTCTGTAAATGTTTTATAGGCTGGAGTCGTCACTTAACATTCATGTGAACTGCAAGCTTGTTTGCTACCAGCATAACATTGGAAAATAGGTGCCCTGCGTGAGCGACGAATACCTACGATGCGAAACGACGCGAAGCGACGGTGTAAACGCGTTAAACGCAATAGTAAAGGGAAGTAATGATCAAAATCACGTACGACATTTTGTCGCGTGAAGCTTTTCATCGAGTCGTGCTACGTCCTTTTCGTCGCTCAATTATAACACCGCGTAATTTACGTTTACCTATGAATAAGATAGAAAGTAAATAAATGACACGTATAAGGAACATTATAGCATGTATTGTGGTATTGTTACCAGGCGAGTTCGCGGAGTTCCGGCGCGCCTACCCCGAGTGGTGCAGCGAGGCGGGCGCCCAGCACGTGCCACATCTGCCGCTGATGGGCCTGCGGTTAGTACCCCACATTAATACCACAGTATTCCAATTTAACCCTTGTATTTTATTGCTTGCGGTTTATGCGTTACTTGATACGATCTTCGAAAATAGGGTAGATCGAAATTTTGTTGTTGTCATTGTAGGTACACAATCGTACTATATTGTTTTTTAACCGAATTTAAAAAGGAGTAGGTTTTCAATTCGTTATATGATGTTTTATCTACTTACCTAATAGCGAACGACCTGATTTTTTCTGTAGACTTTCAAATTGTTTCAACAATTCAAAAAAATCTATAATCATTTGAATATATCTGACTGGAACAAAGCGTTTATACTATTTAATTTGGAATGCTTAAAAAAAAACTGACTTCAGGCATACATTTTCTCTGCTTCAGGTAAGCCACTACTTGGTTATCTGGTAGAATGCGAGAATACACTCACAGACGACTCTGAATGCGTCAATGTAAGGACGTAACGCCCCCCGTCGTCCGATGATGGAGATTTCTTCTGCTGGCAGAGTCAGTAAACCACACAATGGTGGTCAAACCATGGCGGCTCTTCTAATATCTCAATTGTCGAAAGGCGCAGATAATTACTTTTACGTCAATTATCTCCTTATATTCATCACCCATGCATTTATATCCAGTCTGTCTGTGAACATAAAAATTTGACACTCTGCCGACCCTGGTTCCTATAAAATAAATCTGTGTAATTTTGGAAAGTATTTATGTATGTATATGCACGCCAAGTCCCTTACGGGCGGGGTAGGCAGAGAGTGTGGGGCGCCAGATATCCCGGTTCTATCATTCTCTTCATACATGCATGCCGATTCCTATGGCTTTTGACCCCACCCTCAGACAGTACTCGACTTAATTCGGCCTATTTGGCCATTGTAAGTCAAGTCTTAATCTTCCTGGGCCTCTGCAACCATCTACATTCGCATTGTATATCTGTTTAGTCATTAGCTCATTCGAAATTCTTTCTAAATGCCCGTACCATCGGAGCATGCCTTTTTTAATTTTGGAAAGTATAATAAATTAATACGATTGCGATAAGCACCTCCGACTAAACATTACAAACTAGGTATTCTTCGAGATTATGTAGCGAGCCATCTAAAACCCGCATTCGACGTTTTTAATTAATTACCAGAACGAGGAAAACACGTACGCGTGGGAATTCGATTTCATGCGCGTGAGACTTTTTCCCCGAACGTCTATTATCAACGGAAAAAGACTACGACGCCCGAACGTCTCATTCCGGCGCAACTGGATACCGCCAACGGCTTTCTCGAATCGACCTTGTTGAAAAGCTTTAATTGCTGCTATGCCATGTGAAACGTTCCGGCTAATGAAAATAATAGTTGTTTTACTGCAAAGGGGTAATAAGTCGGGGACAAACGGCCCCATATAGGGAGACGATTCCATAGAAACACTACATGGGACCATTTTTTCTCGGTCGCTGCATGAAAGTACGTGAGCCTTTGGACGACTTGAGAACTTAATGGTAATGAGTCGCTCGTCTTCCTCATACGCAATTGGAGAAATCTTTGTATCTACCTTTAATATTAGTTTACGCCATAGAGGATTCTATGGTTTTAATGGTTTACGCATTCTTTAATTTTATAAAATCACTACCACGTGAGAAAATTGATTATGCGATACACAATCTAGTTAATTAATGGCATCCGTTGCAGTTTGCAGTTTCAGAAAAAAAAAGCAATGAATAAAATCGGCCGCCTGGTCTCAGACATTCATCATTTACTGATGGTAGAGTTCCAGCGTTCTGCGTCCGGTTAGACGGTAATGTAGATATGGCCCCATAACTAACTTATCAGAGAGCTAAAACATTATAAGCCTCAGAGGTGGCAATAGAGCAACATGGACCACCGGGCGCGGCGGACCACCGCATTACCTAATATACCTACCTACCTACTTGCCGCTAAATGGTAGTGTTCAGCACTATCGTGTTACGGTCAGGTGGTAATGTACGGCCCTGTAATTTCCGGCACAGAGGCATAACACCTTAGGCCTCAGGAGTGGTAACGGATTTGCATTTTGACCTTGGATCTTTGTGTGGGTGTCTATAGACTATAGGCTACAGTCATCACTTAACATCAATGTAATCTGCAAGCTTGTTTGCCTCTTCAATAACATAAAAAAAGATGCAATCAATAAAGAGTTTTTTCTTTCTTTCTAGATGTCTATTATAGGCTGCCGTCATCACTTACCATCAATATGAACCGCATGCTGATTTGCCACCATCATAACATAAAAAAACAACAAACCGATCACGTACTTTCAACCGTGAGCTTCTACCATAACATAATCAAGATGTTGAAACATAGAAGCGCTGAACTGGAATATTTTAAATACATACGTAAAACCTCGCTCGCAATTGTAGACGTCGTATAAATAAATACGCGTTCCGGACAAAACCTTTTGATGGTATTCTCGTTTGGTATCGGAAGACTTTAGTCATGCAACCGGCAGTACATGTATGGAACATTGTTCTATATTTAGCAACGATATGTGAATAATTGCTGGTGTTGCTGTAACTAATTGACACTAGAACGTGTCAATGGATTTGTACCGAGTCTCTTAATAGGACGCCAATGTCAAATATTCCATTCACAGAACGAGTTAACATCGCAGTCACACCATTATGATTATTGTCTGACTAATGTTTAGTAGGTACATATCAATGACAAAATGCTAATAGTCTAATAGGACGTCGAAAAGAAGGCGATAGTGCCATTCATTGATACGTTTATTCATTGAAATAAATACCTATTTTTTCAGTAATCCATTAGTATATTTCTTTTCTCACGCGAGCGACGATATGTCTTAAATGTGGTATGCGTAGAGAGATTAGTTTGCGGCGCACTGACACATTGCAGTGGACACCTACGAACCTACATTAACAACGGCGTGGTTAATAAACTCATTCATCATTTTTCATTCGTGACTGCAACGTCGCCGCACACTCGCATAAATGTAGGTGTGCACGGTTAGCTAACCAAGTTATCGTTAAGTACATAGGTATATTGCATTAGAGAACGCAGAGTTGCGCGTTCAATGGCGGGGGTCTCCATTCATTGAGCGCGCATACGGAAATCGCTCCGTTCACTATTCAGTTTTTCGCTTCACACGGCACTGCCTCGCTTGTAACAGTTGTAACATGGAGTACATTCACGCGCTTCTTTATTGTGTACCTACCTACGCAACCAATTACAACTCGCGTTTAAATACGAACGGAGCGATTGGCGAATGACGTCAATTAGTACAAAATTAGGTTCACTCTGCCCTTTTTTCGTTGAAAATTAGCGCTTTCTGCTTCCGTTGCCCACCGCCCACGTGCGGGTTTGTTTGACGGCTCCCTTTCACGATATCGTTTCCTAACTATAAATAGTAACATTCAAATTTATGGTGTAAATGTAATAGCGCCCACGCCGCCGCGCCGTAGCCGCGGGCGGATTTGAACAGCGGGATTCGAGTGGGCTCACTGTCAGATTCTATTCAACTCGTGTTATGATATAATATGGCCCGAAGGCACATTCTATTTTTGTAAGAACGACTACACCGGCTAATGTGGCCTTTGAAAATATTTTCAATTCGTTGGGCGAACAAAAGAAAGCCCGAGGTCTTTCTACAGGTCCCCCGCCTTTGTGTTTACGTATTAATTAAGAAAAAGTAGATATTGTGATCATTTGAACTTGTAAAGCTTCGAGCGAGACAGTAATGATACCGAACATGATCCATGTTACGTTCGACCGTGACATTTGGGATGCCGATAAAAAAGAAAGTCAAGCTCACTACATCACAGTGTATTTGTATGGGTACCTACTCTAGCTTTGTAGTGTTTGGCACGGTCCTTAGTCACGCGACGTGAGTAAGAAACCTCTGATCTGGAAGCACGGACGTCAATTCGTACGTCACCTGTGATGTTGTATAGAGTATAGATTCTATAGAGTACTATAGTCAGATTTGCAACACAGCTCCACGACGCGACGTCGTGTCTGACCTGACTGTCAGCGATACAACGTTTTTTACACGATAGCTACCCAAATTAATATGTGTGACGACTAACGAAGGTTACACTTGGAATGTGGCGTCAGCAGAACATCCACATTGGATCCAATTTACGGCAGGTCTGTACTGTTATTCATTGTATTCAAATGAAAAAATGATATGGTTTGTTTTATAAAAAATGTAAGGTAAGGCACCAAATATCCGAACTGATAGTGAGAAATATCTTATAAATAAATACACAAAAACATGTGACTTAAAATATTCAATATCAATTGTGTTGGTCTCCATTAAAGATCAGTCATCATCATCATCATCATTTCAGCCAAAAGGCGTCCACTGCTCGACAAAGGCTTCCCCCAAAGATTTCCACCATGAACGGTCCTCGGCCGCTCTCATCCAGCGATTGCTCGCGACCTTCACCTGGTCGTCGGTCCATCTTGTTCCCACAATATGGACTGTCGTCAGGTGAAGCCTGGCGACGCTTCGTTTAACGGAACGCGGTCGCCACTCGAGAACCTCTCCGCCCTAACGGCCGTCAGTTCTTCGAGCTATGTGCCCAACCCACTGCCACTCGAGTCTCGCTATTCGGTGAGCTATGTCGGTAACTTTGGTTCTCATACGGATCTCGTCATTTCTGATTCGATCTCGCAGAGAAACTCCGAGCATAGCTCTCCATTGCTCTCTGAGTGACCTTGAGCCTTCTTATGAGGCTCATAGTGAGCGACCACGTTTCTGTCCCATATGTCATGACTGGGAACACAATGGTAAAAAACCTTTTTCTTGAGACACCGCTGTAAGTCGGACGAGAAGATATATCGTAGCTACCCGAACGCTGCCCAACCGATTTGGATTCGGCGATTGACCCGTTTTTCGAAGTTGGACCTTCCTAACTGGATCGTTTGTCAACAACTTCGAGTATAGTACCCTCGAGGCCTCGACCATAACAGGAGTGGGTGTAACATGGACATTTGACATAATCTTCGTCATGTTCATTTTAAGGTTCACTCGTTGAGAGACCCTACTGAGGTCATTGAGCATTGTGCCAAGATCTTCCAGGGTCTCAGTCATGACTACGATATCATCTACAATTGGAGGTGGGAGATGTACTCACCGTTAATATTGATGCCGAGTCCTTTCCAGTCCAGCAGCTTGAAGACGTCTTCCAATGCAGCGGTGAACAGATTCGGAGAAATAACATCTCCCTGTCTGACACCTCGCTACAGTTGGATAGGTTTTGATAGAGTTTGATCCTGAAGCCGGACTGACATAGTAGCGTTTTCATACAAGTTCCACAGCACCTCGATGTATCGGTAGTCAACTAGTCTGGAGTGACTAGCACAGCTCAAATCTCGACCGAAGCGAAGGCTTTCTCATACCACGAAAGCTAGACATAGGGGCTGGTTATACTCTTCCGTCTTCTGTATTACTTGCCGCAGCGTGTGAATGTGGTCCATGGTGCTAAAACCTTTACGATAATCGGCTTGTTCTGGAGGCTGGAAGTCGTCGAGCCTGCGAGATAGACGGTTCGTAACCACTCTCGAAAACAGCTTATAGACGTGACTTAGAAGTGCGATGGGCCTATAGTTTTTAAGAACGGTATTGTCGCCTTACATCCTGTTTACATGGGCATTAAAACTGTTCCAATCTGTCGAGCTAGAAGTAAGCGTGCATAAAAATAATATTCTGTTGGATTGTTAACCTCCTCCTCTTTAAAGTCAGATAAATATTAGCTTAACATTTGAAAGATAGGTAGAAGATATAAAATAAAATCAGAAAGTAGATACATAGCGATTTAAATCAATCTTTTAAAAAATCATCATAATTCAAATATAGAACTAATCTTGACACATCGATTAGCGGGCGACGTAAATAAACGGACGGCCCATGTCCGGGCAGTGCGGCGTTATCGCAAGCCGATTGTATACTTTCACGTGAAGCGATAGCATGATGAAACCAAGATCCTGGTGGCAGCAGGTTATCGTCCTGACGTCATGGCGCCGTGCTGACGTCAGCCATCGTGTGAGCTTATTCACAAATTTATCCGAGCACGACCATGGACGCTTTACGTTGTTAGTACAGGCTGGATATGAGTAGCTGTGTGCCGCCTGTCAAACTTACCTTGCATTGTGTCTCATTTTGCATAACGGATGTAGGATGTAGTTCGTTGCTCACGTAGGATGTTACAACTGTCGATGGGTGAGCTACACTTGTTCGCGTATTGTTCATTGTTGCTGTTTTCCCTAGTAACTTTCATGGATCAAGTTGCATATTAATCATGTTTGATACAGTATTTTTATTACAGTGACTGAAAGGCAACATTCCAACGTGTCCCCAAGATCCAAACTATCGCGCCCCTTCCTTAGGTGGTCGGTTTGTGACGCCCTTGATTTCGATCATTTATGTTGCGAGCCGCAGGGCTCGCCCTAAATAAACTACTCCAAAAATAAACAAAGTCCAGTACAACCTTACAAAATCTCATTACTATTTTATTGTTTACCTTAGAAGGTCTGCCATCAGTTGGTTCAACCCGGGGAGGGTAAAGTAAGAATTAGTAAGATAGTCTGTGAACAGCAGTATGTCAGTATGAGCGAGTATGAAGCACGGCATTAAACAACGAATAGGGCATGCGAATTGTAAAATTTTAATTACGACCTCCGCACCGACCCTCACAAGGTTGTCATTCTTAAACCATTCTAGAATTCATTGAATTAATAGCGGATGCTACGGACAGAACTTATACGGTGTTGCTGATGGCGAGTGACTAAATTAGCTCATGAAATAACTAGGGTTATAAAGAATAAATTGGATGTCTTATTGAAATCATGAGTCATTACATGACCCTTACGAAGTCCTATCTAAGAACTTATATGATACGCGATGTCTCACTAGTAAATAAAAAGAAATTAAGACTTTATTGCAATTGCTAAATAAATAGCAGGCAATTTGAAAATAACTTGAATTTGCTGATTTCTTTCAGGCTCACGGTGGTTTATCTTGTTGTGGTTAGATTAAGGTCCCTTGCGATGTTAATAAAATAGATTGATTTTATTGTAGATAGGCATAGCACTAACCTAATCTAAATGCACCTAAACTAAAGATAATAGCTCGAAGGTTCTGCTCATCGCTACTGTGTTGCCTACTACATTGTACGTAGGTAATTGACGGTCCCGTAAACGCAGGCTAAGGCAAACAATCTTGGACCACAAGATAAGCCAACGTATCTACATTAGGTATATGTATTGTATTTTGTAATTTTCTAAACTTGTCTGCAGGCTTACAGTGTTCATTTGCCATCAATATGAATTGTATTAGGTACTATTTGCTACTTTCATTAATAAAATAAGACGGCACACGGAATTGTAATATTTAAATTCGAATATAAAATTGTGGTTCTAGTCTCCTAACTCAATTTGCATAAAAATATAGATAATTGAAACGAGTAGCCCCGATCTTGATCCACTCGGCGCGTCGTTTTTTATACAGCTTGACTTTGCAAATGAATTCAAGGCCGATTTTCATTCACAAGTTTACGAACGGGCCGCGCCGGGCGAAACAATAAACCTGTCAAATAGACTCGCTACGTAATCCGTGTGTATGTGTTTACGTTCCGGCCACATTAACATAAACTATAACATATTGGTGTTTGTCTGTATGAGTCGGATGTCAGCTCGATGAGTATTTCATGACAGCATAATGGATAAAGGTCAACTTTACGATAACGAACACAGCTCTAGAGATGTTTTATTGCAAATACACTAGGTACTTATTCTTTATTTCTTGGAAAATGGCTCGTATTTGTTAACTCAATAACTCGATAGATAACGTATGTAACACTATAACTGCACAGTCTGCACACCTAAATTGGTATTTTACGATAATGCTTTAATGTAGTAGAAATCGACTCTACACGACTAGGTATACGATTCTTAACAGTTAACAGCACAGCGTCTAAGACCTACATAAAATGTATCGAATTAGAAGATCATTATTAAAATTGTATCATAATTAATTACCCTTTCGTTGACACACAGATATACCCCCTAAGCGTACATTAGATAGGTTTGAGCTATAGAATGCTTTGTCTTTGTCAGTTGCATTGTCAAATGTGCAGGATAGAAAAGGACAAAGGAGAGATTAGCAACACTTTAGCTAAAATACGTTATGATTAAGGGGGTAAGGTTTTAATAATGTACCTGACCTGAATCGTAATTTCGTTTTTTTTTCCTTAAACTCTTAAATATTTCTTAGTTACAGTATAATCTTTATAGAACATTAGGAATTAAAGAAATTCAAGAAAAAATGGAATGTAATTTTAACTTCAGGCAGGAATCGAACCTGCGATTGCAGAATAATCAGACTTTACCAGACCACTCGCATGTGTTATTGCGAAAAATAAATAGGTAGGTATATTACAATATTACCTTTAGATAGTGAAAAAGCGTTTTTATTTTAGAATAGCCAGCTTACCAAATAGGTATACTGAAAAAGGCAGACAAGACATTTAATATAAAATATAAATTAATATTTTATATTAAATGTCGGTATAAATTAGTATAAATGTTGCAATAATCATTTGGCAGATGATAGACATATACCTATGTGAAGATTATAAACAATGTATTGTTATCCTAAATTCATAAATTGCTGTATCTACAGCCTAACGGCCAAATACTCAAACGTCTCTTAAACCTAAGTGAGACTTAAAAGTCTTCTGTCTTTATAAAATACGTTCAAACGATAGAGATAGCGCACATTTGAGGGTTGCTTAAAATTGAGTGAGTTTGAGTATTCGGTCATAAGTATGTTAAGTGTTGTCTCAAAATAGAGCGTCAGTTATTTCACACCGAACATGTAGGTGCGAGTGGCCTCCGACCTCGACACACTTGCTATATACAATATACCGTCATACGGCAAACGGCATACAGCGATGCAATGATCATCTAACATCATTCCGTCGTACATGACCGTACGCCCTCTTTGTCCGGCCGACTCGGCTCGTTAAAGTCCTGACAGGATGGAAACAAGTAAAACAGCTATTACACTACACGATTTATCGTGCCCTGTTTCTCGGCGTGCAGCTTAGGGCTACGCTAGAAATCGTGCCGTTTGTGACTCATTCTCTAAAACCTTATGTTTCTCTAACGTACGGCAGTTTAAAATAATACAGCCACGCATCAAAATATCTAGTTTGTAAACTGCGCTCGCGCCTCGCGCCATGTCAATCGATTTTTTTTTTCAGAACCACCTCTCTGATTCGTATTAAATTATTCAATCGTCAGGGAAGCAGAAAGCTAGAGAAATTGCAACCACTCGATCGCCCTATTTAGGGAACCTAAGTCCTTGTTTTTTATCATCAACCCCGTAGAAAGGTCCCGATAAATCGTGTGGTGTAATAACTGTTCAAGTCAGGCATTAAAAAAGCGTCCCTTGCAGGCGGTCATTGGCAGCGGGTGGGTCGGTCCACATTCCTGTGCGCCGGCGCACCGCACGCAACCGCACGCCCACACGTACCGGCTTCGCACTCTTCACGGTATTAACCGACCCGATCGCGGTGGCCACCGAACACGCTCATCTCGACCGATTTATGTCTATACCATATTCGGTCGCCTCGCCGAAGGTACCGGGCACATATATAACTCGTCCATTAATAACACGACCGGCCGTGTCACGGCTTCCGGTGGCTGCCTCGCCGTCTTTCAAATACAAATTGGATTCGCACGAAACCGCCACTCTATACTGTATAACAGACATAACAGTTCATTATGCCTACTGCGACATTTTAATACGCCGCTCTCGTTTCGTTATCTTCGCTTTCAAACGCCAGAATGTTCAAATTAATGGCCATTGCAGATGAGTTTATACCTATACCTATTATTGTATGTTTTCTTTATTTATTTATTTATTTATTTATTCTTTATATGCACGAAGATGGTACATAAAGGCGGACTTAATGCCACTAGGCATTATCTCCCAGTCAACCTTTGGGTTATGAAGAGAGCTACGATGTAGGTGCAAAACGGGTCTGAATTCAGAACTTATGAGTGGAAAAAAGATTTGATTCAATAATTATATGAATAAAAATAGTTTATAAATAGATATATAATAAGTATTACATATATACAGCAACTATACATAATAATATGGTATATATAATATAGATAGATAATGTGATGATATATACATACAATTCATAACATTTTAAGGAAATTCCAACGATGAATGCCAAACTTGTGTCTACTAAGAAAGTAAATTCAAATAGTGTTCTCTAATTTTCCGCTTGAAGGTAAATTTTCAAGTAGATTTTCTGATAGCCACGGGAAGTCCGTTCCAGAGTTTTATTGCCGAGACGGTGTAAGAGTTGGATACAAAACAAGTGTTGTGAGACGGAACGGCCAGGATAAGATTTTCCGAGGAACGGAGATTAAAGTTATGAGAATCGCCCAGTGTTTGAAAATTAATGTTGAGGTAATTAGGAGAACATTTATTTATTTAGGGTGACAGGCACCTCTTATGACACGTCAAAAACAAACAAAATAAATTAAAGTGAACAACAATTGATATACATGTCAAACAAGATAAAAAATATATGTAAAGTCAAGAATATCACTAAGATAAAACTAAATGTAATAAACTAATGTAAAAAGTATATCAGTAGATCATTAATAACATTAAACAATGAGGAAAGTATTCTAACAGATCTCCGCTGACGAATGGGAAGCCATTTAAGTTTGGCGCGATATGATGAAATATGATCAAACTTTCGCAGACCGAAAATGAAACGTATACAACTATTAAGGAGATCCAATTTGTTCAAATGCTCCTGGGACAAATCAGGATAGCAAACATCTGCATAGTCTATAGTGGGTAAAATAAGAGCTTGCACCAAAAGCTTAGTTTAATCGTTGTAACACAATTGTAAGTTTAATGATTGTGTAATACCGGTGTCTACGCCCCGAGATTAATCTTTTGGGCACTAGACAGAATAATGTAGTTGATCAAATTTACTTTACATATAAATAAATATAATATACTTTTTATCGCCCCTAAAATGTGAATATCTAACAAGTGAGTCGCCCCGTCATTTAAAAAAACCGTCTACAACTTAGGTTGATTAAATATTTAATTCCTTAGTTGACTAGGGCTGCGATAAAGCTGGAAATGGGGTCTGGCCTGACATTAAAATCGAAGTAAATAACAGTGTCGTCATTATCAGATCGGTAAGGTAGGCGAGCGGTGCGTGGGCGAATTCCCCTGAATGGACGTACCGGCCGTCGCCCACGGGCTACCTACGCGACGCTACACCTACTATGCTGTTGCCGTACTGTCCAGTTGGAGAGACTCAATAATCACCTTGATGGCCACTTCGTATATGTAATATAGTAAAGCTGGAATTTCCTAACGAGATTGGTGGACCTCTTTTTGCACACCTACAGTGTTCCTATTTGAAATTGGATCATTTTTATGTCGTAATGTGGGTGAGATGTGAGTGGGTTCCAATGGAAGGCTGGCGGGCTGTTATAACTTTTAATGTAGGACTATTTTTAGATAATCTAATTTAGATGAGGACATTTGAGTCTTGTTTTTTGAAATTTGCCTTAATGGAATCCATTTCAGTCTGCTGTTGGAAATAATTAAATAAAACAACATTTATATTCTTAGGTTAGATTTCCAATAAGATTGTCCCACCATCTAGTGCCAAGGAAAATATTTTTAAGAATGTAGAGTCGTTAGGTACGGTGCGACATTTCGACTGGTTACCAGTTTCCGTGACCACGACATAAAAACGACGTCAACCGTCAAACGTTTCCTGCATGTTCTTGAAAGCCAGTACATCCTGTACCGATAGGAGCCTTCACGTTATCGATACCTTGTTACCAATTATCATTGATAACGGAGGCCATTCCCTATCTTTTATGACATGTGTGTTTGTGGAAAAATATCGTACAGGCATTTTTGGTAAATGTTTGACATGTCATAACTTTTTGAGTGTATCGTGATACTCCCGATTAATCTTTTTTTTTTTGTTTTAAATAATATTAAAGGATTTCACTGCACACATATATTTCTTGCGAACCAATTGCGCCAGATGTCTCCATAGTTGCTGATGTTGCTGTGTATAGTTTTACATTTCATGAAGTCTACGCGGATCTATTTTCTTATCTTAATATTAACATTAATGCCAAGTTTATTTGAATGGATGGTCCATTCAAATAAACTTGGCGTTTGGTGGTGAACAAAATCAAAATCAAGTTTTTAGTTAAATGCTTTTTTAATAGTCATTAAACCGCACCTTATTGCTGTTACGTGAATAAGGTATGATGTAATAACGGCTAGTCTAACGTAAATATTTAAAAATTCATAGTATACTAGCGGCCTGCCCCGGCTTCGCACGTGTGTAACCTTCATTACTTACGAATTCCCCAATATTCTGGCTTAGCAATCACCTACGTCCTAAAAAAAGAACCACCTTGCAAAAGGAGACGTTCCAAAGTGTATTGAGCTTGGGCCCGAGTCCGCTAAGTCTATGTTATCCGGAAATACTGAAAAAGGTCTATTTTATTTTATATACACGAAAGTTTTGAAAGGAATCAATAAACTAAAACGTTTGGAAAAATGAATTTTCTAAACGAAATATAAGGTTGGGGAAAAAGTTTCTTCGCATTTTTTAAGATAATTCAAAACATTTTTTTTAGTATAGTTTATTTAAATTTAACTAAAGTGTGTGTTCGATAACCTTTTGCCATCTTGTAGGTAGGGACATGATCCCATTGCTATAAAAATTTTGGGACTTCTCATCAAATACCGCGACAAGAGGATTTGGCAGTCCTCTCGTGATGTTAACCTAACATTGCATAAAGAATTCGGAAAAGACCGAAACAGGTGGAAATCTGAAGGTGCAAGGTCAGGACTATACGGCGGATGCATTAACACCTCCCAGTCAAACTCTCTTAATTTTTGCTGAGTGGCTATAGATGTGTGAGGTCTAGAGTTATCATGATGAAACACCACACCCCTTCTGTTGATCAATTCCGGCCGCTTTCTCTCAACTTCTTGCTTTAATCTCATCAGTTGTTCGCAGTAGAATTCAGAATCGATAGTCCTGCCTGGTGGTAATAGCTCATAATGAATTATGCCCTTCCAATCCCACCACACACACAACATCACCTTATTGCAAGTTAACCCGGGTTTCGCCACAGTCTGTGAAGCCTGACCGGCCTTTGACCACGACCTTTTTCGCACGTTCTTGTCGGACGTGATCCACGTTTCATCACCAGTTATCAGCTTCTTCAAAAATGATTCGGTTTCATTACGTCGTAATAAAGAATCACAAATGAGTACACGGTTCATTAGGTTTCTTTCAGTGAGCTCGTGAGGTACCCAAATATCGAGCTTTTTTTTGTACCCAGCTTTTTTCAAATGCACCAAAACTGTTTTGTGATCAATTCTCAGTTCTTCAGCTACGTCGTAACTACTGATATGTCGATCTTGCTCCACTTTTTCAAAAATGGCATCCATTTTATCCGTAATAGGGCGACCAGAGCGAGGTGCATCTTTGACATCAAAATTTCCGAATTGAAAACGCTTAAACCACATTTGTGCTACTCTCACAGACACTGCACTAGGTCCATAAACATCGCAAATTTTTTTCGCTGCTTGCGTTGCATTTTTACCTTTGTTGTAGTAAAATTTTAACATGTATCGAATTTCTTCATTAGATTCACTCATCTTGACAGTACGAAAAACAAATGAAAATCACACATTTGCCTAATTTGAATTTGGAATTATGTTCTTTAAAATTTTAACTTTCAATTATACCAAAACCGCCCGCCCGCGCCTGCCCGAGGCAACGGCTACCTTTGCTTACAAAGCCTTCTGTTTCACAACTGAGCCGGATAAAGGATATCACCTTGTTATGTTTTATTAATTGCCATAAGGGCCGTTATTCTTAGAAGGGTATTTAGGATACAAATGAATGTAATATAGAACTCTTTTATCTTAAATTATAAAGGCAAATGTTATGTCATGAGAGATTCCCCTTGCAGGGTAGGCAAAGGTAATGTTTTGTTAAATTGTCTCTACTCTTCTTGAAATCCTTTACGTTATCCCCTTACTTCTATTATAATTCTCGTCCTCTCACCACCTTATCAGCTTAGAAGGCTATAGATAGTATGGAGTACAGAACTTCTGGATCAATTGGCATCGGATTAATCTCTACATTCATTTATCTCGAGTAAAATTTTAATATGTATCGAATTTCTTCATTAGATTCACTCATCTTGACAGTACGAAAAACAAATGAAAATCACACATTTGCCTAATTTGAATTTGGAATTATGTTCTTTAAAATTTTAACTTTCAATTATACCAAAACCAGCCAGATAAAAATACTACAGCCAAAGAGATTTTATTACAAGTTCATACATACTATAATGCGAAATGACTTTTTCCCCAACCTATTATGTAAGACAAATTACACAATTCTTAAACACATAATAATATGATAAAGCCCATAGTGTAAGTAATCCGTCTTTCTAATAAATATAATATGATATTTTAAAATGGTATAGTTTCATCAGATTGTGTTGTAATCGACGTGAATAGAATGCTTGACTTGCTGTTCCACTTAATTAAAAACAAAATGCTTTCAACTTTCGCACCCCAAAGGGTAATGATCAACCAACGCCGTCACCCATTCATGGGTCAATGGTACTGAACATCAATGAACTAGTCGACTCTATAGCCATAACTTCGTCTATCCTTTATCTTGTTTGTGTATTTTCTACTTAGTTGAACATACCCATTGAATGTGATATGAAATACGCTAACATGTGGATGTTTACTTTATTGATTTTTGAAGTTTATGCAAATACTTGTCACTGGTGGTAAAGCGCCAGTGACGGAGTTCGCGAGCACCACCACATTACCTAATCTACTTGCCGCTACGTGGTAAGCGCTGTCGTGTTGCGATCAAGTGATAATGTACAGCCCTGGAATTTCCAGCACAGAGGCATAACAACTTAGAACCCAGGAGAGGCAACTGTGAAACTTGTTTGTCACGGTTGTCATTCGGTCTCCAGAGGATGTTCTTAGATTATTCCCTAACAAAATATTATCGTTTTGAGATATCGAGCTTGAACATTGTTATTTGTACTCGTAGTTTATTATAGAAATTCCTTTGTGGGTTCAGATTTTGATAGGCGCTTATATTACACGTTGTAATCAATCCTATTATCCTTGATTCCACATTTAGCAGCCGGCATGTTGTATCTACCCTCCCTAAATTTAGATACGAACGAAAGGAACGGAGGCTCCGTAGTTAAGCAAAAATGTATTAGCGATTTTATTAGTTCATATCCAACCGAAATTGCGAAGTGGTCCGCGTGGGTGTGAAGTCGTCAACGTTTTTTCATCGTCGTGCGTTGGCAGGGCGCTCGGCTAATTTGATTGTTTTCAAAACTGCAAACTGAATGGCGACACGACGATTGAGAGGGCGAATTTGAAAAGTATCGCGTGGGAGTAGACGCGTTGGCGTCGTGAGGGGAGGGTCGGTGGGTGGCGGTGTGGCGGGGTGGAGGGAGGGTGTAGTAAGGCCGGAGGTGCGTGGGCGGCCATTGATCGTCGGGGGCGCGGAGGCAGGTGAATGGTGGCTCCCCCGCTCGCCGATCGATGCCACCCTGCTGGGCCGCAGCCGGGATCGCTGCGGAGCGCCCGCCCGCGCCTGCCCGAGGCAACGGCTACCTTTGCTTACAAAGCCTTCTGTTTCACAACTGAGCCGGATAAAGGATATCACCTTGTTATGTTTTATTAATTGCCATAAGGGCCGTTATTCTTAGAAGGGTATTTAGGATACAAATGAATGTAATATAGAACTCTTTTATCTTAAATTATAAAGGCAAATGTTATGTCATGAGAGATTCCCCTTGCAGGGTAGGCAAAGGTAATGTTTTGTTAAATTGTCTCTACTCTTCTTGAAATCCTTTACGTTATCCCCTTACTTCTATTATAATTCTCGTCCTCTCACCACCTTATCAGCTTAGAAGGCTATAGATAGTATGGAGTACAGAACTTCTGGATCAATTGGCATCGGATTAATCTCTACATTCATTTATCTCGAATCTTCAACTTCTCTGTCCTCTCCTGTTCCTATTATTTGGGGTCGTGTCTCTTCACTAGCCTGCGCCAGGATATTCAATCCTGTGCTAAAATAAGGTCTTTCTCGAATTTGGACCACCAGGTCAATGCTGAGCGGTCTCTGCCTTTTTCTGTTCTGGCAGATTTAGTGCTACTTTTACGACATGGTTTTCGCTTCTCCTCTTAACATATTCATACAATCTGAGGCGGTTTTCGGTGATTGGCGTGATTTTAAAGCTTATGTCGAATTTTCATGACGTGCATATTTTACCGCATCTCGATTATAATAGGTTGGGGAAAAAGTCTTTTCGCATTATAGTATGGATGAACTTGTAATAAAATCTCTTTGGCTGTAGTATTTATATCTGGCTGGTTTTGGTATCATTGAAAGTTAAAATTTTAAAGAACATAATTCCAAATTCAAATTAGGCAAATGTGTGATTTTCATTTGTTTTTCGTACTGTCAAGATGAGTGAATCTAATGAAGAAATTCGATACATTTTAAAATTTTACTACAAAAAAGGTAAAAATGCAACGCAAGCAGCGAAAAAAAATTTGCGATGTTTATGGACCTAGTGCAAACCAAGTCTGTGAGAGTAGCACAAATTTGGTTTAAGCGTTTTCAATCCGGAAATTTTGATGTCAAAGATGCACCTCGCTCTGGTCGCTCTATTACGGATAAAATGGATGCCATTTTTGAAAAAGTGGAGCAAGATCGACATATCAGTAGTTACGACGTAGCTGAAGAACTGAGAATTGATCACAAAACAGTTTTGGCGCATTTGAAAAAAGCTGGGTACAAAAAAAGCTCACGAGCTCACTGAAAGAAACCTAATGAACCGTGTACTCATTTGTGATTCTTTATTACGACGTAATGAAACCGAATCATTTTTGAAGAAGCTGATAACTGGTGATGAAAAGTGGATCACGTACGACAAGAACGTGCGAAAAAGGTCGTGGTCAAAGGCCGGTCAGGCTTCACAGACTGTGGCGAAACCCGGGTTAACTCGCAATAAGGTGATGTTGTGTGTGTGGTGGGATTGGAAGGGCATTATTCATTATGAGCTATTACCACCAGGCAGGACTATCGATTCTGAACTCTACACCGAACAACTGATGAGATTAAAGCAAGAAGTTGAGAGAAAGCGGCCGGAATTGATCAACAGAAGGGATGTGGTGTTTCATCATGATAACGCTAGACCTCACACATCTATAGCCACTCAGCAAAAATTAAGAGAGTTTGGCTGGGAGGTGTTAATGCATCCGCCGTATAGTCCTGACCTTGCACCTTCAGATTTCCACCTGCTTCGGTCTCTTCAGAATTCTTTACGCAATGTTAGGTTAACATCACGAGAGGACTGCCAAATCCACTTGTCGCGGTATTTTGATGAGAAGTCCCAAAATTTTTATAGCAATGCGATCATGTCCCTACCTACAAGATGGCAAAAGGTTATCGAACAAAATGGTACATACATACTTTAGTTAAATTTAAATAAACTATATTAAAAAATGTTTTGAATTATCTTAAAAAATGCGAAGAAACTTTTTCCCCAACCTAATATGATGATAATGTCATAATATCAATTACACTGGGTAGGTATAGGTATATGTTTATCGGATAGATTATTGTAGAACCACAATATTTCCGACTTGTGCGTTAAAAAGAGAACTATCGATTCATCTTTTGAGGAATAACGCAGAGAAAGTCACGGAAACAAAAAATATAACCTAATCCCTTATCCCTTGTCCCGAGACCAACCGTCTCGCGTGACATGACCGAGTGATTGATGTTGTGAGCGTACCTTATATACCTATATATTTTCCACAATATTTTATTGTATCCGCGTTAACAAAAGCCTTTTGCTTAACACATATCAGTTATGTAAACACTTAAATATTATTTATAAAAGAGTAAATACGACTTAAACCAACTGCCAAACGCGATAATACGGCGTTAAGGAATTTTATTGAAAGGACATATCTTGTTGAACGTTGTTTTAATTACTGCCTTCTGCTTTTGAAGTTCTTATATTTACTTTAAATAACATGATTTATATTAGCTTACAAAAAGTGTGTATTGTTTCGAGTTCCAATTAATTCCAATCAATGGGTACAAAAAACTATTGGGACTAATAGAAGCGAATTTGTTTTGTAACAATATTATTTGTCTGCCGCCATACGCCAGAGAAACATAATTATCATGTTTCTCAGAATACATCAACGAGTTTAGAATGATATAGAACTGCCTAATCAAGTTTCTTTTTATGTAACGAAGGTAGCAAACAAGCATGCAGTGCATATGGATGGTTAAGTGATGAGTGCATCCTATAGATATCTATCTACACAAAAACCTGAGGTAAAATGCAGATGCATTGTCACCCCTGAGACTAGTTGATATGTCTCTGTGATAGTTATAACTAATAACTTATTACGGGGCCTTACATTACTATCTAACCGGATCGTGATAGTGCGGAACAGTACTATTTGGCGCCAGATAGTTTAGGTAATGCGGTGGTGTTTACGCCCGCGAGCTCCGTCACTGGAGCTCACCAGTATCACATTTTATTCTCCTGGTAAAAAATATGTGTATCTTAATTAAACCAGTCGCAGAATGTATTTTAAATGTAACACCCAAAAAACTACTGGTTATGTTGTTATTATTGGTACTTAGTCTGATAAGACGATAAAACTTTACTGGTGGTAGAGCTCCAGTGACGGAGCTCGCGGGCGTAGGCACCACCGCATTACCTGATTGACTTGCCGCTAAATGGTAGTGTTCAGCACTATCTTGTTCCGGTCAGGTGGTAATGTACGGCCCTGTAATTTCCGGCACAGAGGCATAACACCTTAGGCCTCAGGAGTGGTAACGCATTTGCATTTTGACCTTGGTCTTTATGTGGGTGTCTATAGGCTGCAGTCATCACTTAACATCAATGTGAACTGCATGCTTGTTTGCCACTTCAATTACATAAAAAAAAAAAATAACTTATTTAGACTGCGATGATATCCGAATTTATCCGAAACTTTTATTTTGGATTCGGTTACGGATAGTTACTCCATAACAGAGTTATCTTAGATCCCGGGATCACTATTCCATCTTGGACATATGGCGTGTAGAAGTCATCGTGCCACCCGGGCTCCTTCGGCTCAGTCTGAACATGCTCCATAACATGCCTACTTTGGAATATATGTGTGACACGTTATATAATAGGTTGGGGAAAAAGTCTTTTCGCATTATAGTATGTATGAACTTGTAATAAAATCTCTTTGGCTGTAGTATTTGTATCTGGCTGGTTTGGTATCATTGAAAGTTAAAATTTTAAAGAACATAATTCCAAATTGAAATTAGGCAAATGTGTGATTTTTATTTATTTTTCGTACTGTCAAGATGAGTGAATCTAATGAAGAAATTCGATACATTTTAAAATTTTACTACAAAAAAATTATCTAAAAATGAGAAGAAACTTTTTCCCCAACCTTATATGTTTGAATTTGCAGATCACTGCGTATCTCCGGTTCGGGTTGCGAGGATGCGCTGTCGTCGGGCTCGTCGTCCGAGTGCGAGGACACCCACACGCACGTCCAGCAGGACTTCCCCATCGAGATACTGCCCAACCTGTACCTCGGCAACTCCACCAACAGCGGCGACTGCGATGCGCTCGCTAGACACAATATCAAGGTAATGTAAACAGCTTGAGATACTAATTAACAACATAATATTACACCCCCTTATTCATAAACGTGCATTAACTACGTTTTAGCTATAGAATGCTTTGTCTTTGTCAGTTGCATTGTCAAATGAGCAGGATAGAAAAAGACAAAGGAGAGATTAGCAACACTTTAGCTAAAATTTTTATGAATAAGGGGGACAGTCTCCAGCAAGAAATATTGCAAATCGACTTTAGGCAAAATATTTATCTGTGAGATGAGGGTTATCTGTTTCGCACACTACCTATTTTTTTTATGTCTAAGGATTGACAGACAAGCAGACGGGCCACCTGATGGAAAGTAGTCACCGTCGCCTATGAACATTTGCAACACCAGGGGAGTCGCCAACGCGCTGCCAGCCCTGAAGGACTCTTTTGACGCCATTTTTGAAGAACTCCATATTGTAGCACCGAGGGAACACCTCAGAGGGAAGCTCATTCCACAATTTACACGTTCTGGGCAAAAACGAACGTGAGAACCGCACCGTTGAACATAAAACCTATGTGACATTTGTCGCACATTTTGATCAAATTTTGACAGTGCGACAGAGATAACGCTCTATGAAGTCGAAACTAGCCGATTGTCTCTTTCCTAAGCTCGATGTGCAATGTTTCTTGCTGGGTACTGTATTTGAAATAAGCTTGCCGAATCGAAATATCTCTGTTTTTAAAGAGTGCTGTTTATTGTATGTGTGCGAATACCTACTGCGAATATTTTGTGAAAATGCTTTCTTATTTGAAATACATAATAAATAATGAGTTTAAAGCATACGAGTAAAAACACTAAATAATTAATAATCTCAAAATCTTATAATCAGTCAATCAATGCCATAGACTTTATTAATCATTTTGTTATTTTTTGTGGTAACTTTTACTAATTTGATGTGTTTGTGCTTTCACGAGCTCTAAGCGACCGAAACGTCGTTATGATTTTAAAAATCATTTAAGTTTTACTAATTTCCATTATTATTTATTCCAGTATGTTTTGAACGTGACGCCCGACCTGCCGAACACTTTCGAGGCGGAGGGCTGCGGCATCAACTACCTGAAGATCCCCATCGCCGACCATTGGAGCCAAAACCTCGCCGTGCACTTTCCGCAGGCGATACGGTTTATAGGTGAGCTTTGATAACTAACCATCTGATCCCAGATTTCTGGCGAAGGGCAAAATTAAACATTAGCGCAGTCAAGTAATAAAGCTGCTAACAAATTATCGGACGCGTCCATCGGCGATGCTTGGGTCCGACAAGAAACATCCAGAAAACCTAGATAATAATCGGACATCCGATCAATCAAGGATACGTGCGCGACTCATATCCTATATTGTGTAAAGTCTTCAGCTGTGAATGATGGGCGCGTCCGACGAATTTATTTGCAGCTTAAGTCTTTATATTCTTGCTATTGCCACTAAAATCTAACTCAAAGAAACGCAACGGTTGAATTAAAAAAATTATAATCAATGGTGATCATCCATGATGGCCGCCCAATAACGTACAGATGAACTAGTTGTCCGTAATGTTCCTTTTATGTATTCGTTCTATAGATTTAAATGAACGCTTACGTAGTAATACGTTTTGACACATTGGTCACTCTTAAATCTCTATGTTTATACTACTACTACTATTACTAGATATACAATGCGAATGTGGATGGTTGCAGAGGCCCAGGAAGGCCAAGACTGACCTACCAATCCTACCATGACGAAATAGGTCGAGTACTATCTGAGGGCGAGGCGAAAGTCTTAGGAATCGGCGTGCATGTATAAAGGAAGATGAGGCACGGGAGGTGTGTCAGGACCGGGATATCTGGCGTTCCACACTCTGCGTTAGGGACCTGGCGTACAAGATGGCGAAGATACACACAATTACTAGGCCTTGTTGCTAAAAGAGTGACATCGTCTCGACAAGACAAGACAGACAAGTTTTCGGTTCAGGATAGTATACCACATAACCTTATAATAATCATGTAGATAAGGTTGGCAGGATGTTTGTATTTTATATATACTTCATATAAATAATATAATCATTTATAGTGGAGATAATAAGTTGATTTAAATATTATGTGAAATGCGAATACATACATGAATTACTAATTTAAATAATTTATTATGAATAGTTAATGAATGAAACATGGCTATGGTAAGGAAATAATTTGAGGATAGTAATGCCATTCAAGTATTCTAAATGTACTTTTTACTAGTATAGCAGGCGACTGTGTTTCCTATATTTATAAAAATAATAGGGTGTTAAATAACTGCCACCCTCGGAGTTTGCTGATGTGCCCGCAGCTGTCAATAGGTTCGCCAGCTTCTACATGGTCCAAAACGTAACAGGCCAATCGTGGGTGTTTACATGTATGCTTGAATGCATGCATTTACATCTGCCTACCCCTTCGGGGAATCTCAGGCGTGAAGTAACTTGTTTTTTAATTTATTGCGAATTGGGAAGAATTTCGTGCATCAACCTGTTATTACTTGTCACCGTCACTACTGTAAATAACTTGCGTCATATTCATATTTAATTGATGTAAGAGCTTTGGTGACTGAGCTCGAAAGCGCAGGAACCAAGGCATTATTTGCCGGTAAGTGAAAGTGTTCCGGTCAGATGATAGTTTACGACCTTGTAATTTTCTTGTAATTCATATAGACTCAACGTTCATTGCCCAACCAAAATTTTTAGATTTTGATTGCTGGCCCACGAATTTTTACTAGCAAATTTGGCGACGCCTTTAGGTTGCAGTATTTACTACCCGATCGCGTAATATGCACGCTCGTTTCCGCCGGCGTCCCATTAGCAGTGGTAACATGTAGAGTGATGTTGCGACAGAGGAAGCGATGTCGGCGCGGTGCGGCGTGCTGGTGCACTGCGTGGCGGGCGTGTCGCGCTCGGTGACGGTGACGCTGGCCTACCTGATGCAGCGCCACCGCCTGTGCCTGCGCGACGCCTTCGAGCTGGTGCGCTCGCGCAAGACCGACATCGCGCCCAACTTCCACTTCATGCGCCAGCTGCACTCGTTCGAGCGCGACCTCGGCCTCCACGAGCACAGCGCCAGCCTGAGTAAGGTCTGCACTATGTCCCACCTAACACCGCCAACCACTACCCACTCGCCACTCACCATTCACCATCCGTACACACACCCGGCACACACCGCCCCTAGCTGTACACTTTTAGGGCTGATTCTCATTGATATCCTCAAAACTGTTGAATATCTGCCTGTCATGTTGATTTTAAGAGAATTTGGGGATGGTATATGGGGATCAGTCTCCTAATACAGGATTGAAAATGATACTTTAGTATCCTTAGCATTCAACCTGACACACACTGAGCACGGAAATTTTCCTTATTACAATGGATTTTTGGCATTTATAAACAACTAGCTGTTGCCCGCGGCTTCGCCCGCGTGGATGTCGTTTTATAAATAACTAAGTAGCCTATGTTCTTTCTCAAAGTCAGCTCTATCTCTGTGCCAAAATTCATTAAAATAGGTTCAGTCGTTTAGACGTGAAAAGGTAACAGACAGACAGAGTTACTTTCGCATTTATCTTAATATATATAAATCTCGTGTCACAATGTTTGTCCTCAATGGACTCCTAAACCACTTAACCGATTATAATAAAATTTGCACACCATGTGCAGTTCAATCCAACTTGAGAGATAGGATAGCTTACATTACGCTATGACTAATAGGAGCAGAGTAGCGCGGGCGAAGCCGGGGCGGGCCGCTAGTAATATTAGTAGGGATTATTATAAAAAAGTATAGCATCCTACCTCTATATTAGCTGTTATTGTTGTAAAAAAATACTACAGATTTGTTTTAAAGAAGTCAGGTGTATGATATATATAATGAACTAGAAATCAATTAAATTTGATACATTTAATTGTTTTTTTTTTAAACTTCTTTTGATGAAGCACTTTAGAATATCACCTTGTCATAGTTAACATACCCTGAATTAACACGAATGTTGTGAAATTGTGTGTTATATTAAACTTGTATCGAAACAAATACAGAATTATTTTGTTTGTGTATAATTATATGTAATACAACTAACTGTAACTAAAAATAAAATAGTATGGTTTTAAATTTGTATCAACAATTTTTTGCAATCATATCTTTGTTAGATAGAACTCGTGGACATTCATTTGTCGGATCAATGAAAAAAACAAATACTTTGTGATATCCATGGCGAAAATGTTTATAAATCGAAGCTTAAGAAGGTTTGGGTTACACCGATAAAATAATAATTTTACTATTATTGTGTAGCCAACTCAAAATTAACTTTAATGTCTTTAAAGTAGATCGGCATGGCTTCAACAAATTATTTGAAACTTAGAGAGGTTACAAACGAAGAGCTTACGTAGGATGTTTGTAAAACATATATCGATAGTCGCTTTTTCAAAGACGATCAGTGGCTACCGTCCACTTTCAGCCGTGCGCGAGTGTCATATAGACGGTGAGCGATCGTTACGCTACCGAATACGACCGGTTCGCTACAGGAGTTCACAACGCTCCTGCGGCTATCGACTCCTACACCGACACATTCTAAAGAAACACACTTACATCTACGGATGGGATGAATGAAATTAAAAGTGCGACACGTTCCCCCAGGTGCTGGAGGAGCTGGGCGTGCGTGAGGCGTGGTCGGGCGGCGCGGGCGCGGCCGAGTGCGGGTGCGCGCCGCCGCCCGGCGTGTCGCCCGACTCCGGCATCGAGTTCGACCGCTGGAGCGCCGCGCGCGACACGCCGCAATGACAGTTCTTCACGCCGCCGCACTGAACACCCCGACCGCCGCCCCCGTCTCCCCCCGGCGTCGCCCCCGAACCCGGCCCGCCGACGTTGGACTCGGACCGTCGGAGCGACGCACCGCTGGCCGTTGGCGACCTTCCATAATCGGGTTTTTCGATCCTACATTCGGAACGTTGAAGCGACGCATCCCGTCGAGCGTTCCGAGCGTTCTGCGTGTTTTCCGACGAAGATCTACGGTTCTGTGGCTTTCGACGGCTCGAAAGTTGTCGAATCCGCGGGCCGAGAGGACGCTTCTTCCCGCCGCCTCGCCGAATCTCCCGCGACGCGTTTGTCCCCCGTCTACGCTTCTGTGGCTCTTCGGTGTTCGTCTTGAATCGTTGAATCGACGCGTCGAATTGTCGCTTTACGGCGGCGATCTAAACGTCTCCGACTACGCGTCGTAACAAAAAGTCCTCGGTCTGTTATGACGAAAACATTGCGTGTCTCCTGCGTGTTCGGGATTTAGTGTTGCGCGCGACTCCGCAGTTCGTTCTGGCCGCGTCTATTTTGTGCCTTATAACCGTCGGTAACATTAGCTAAAATAGTCTCCGACGGTTATAATGGTCGGCCGGGTATGTGCGTTGTTATATTTTTCTCTGTGAACTTGTAGTTCTCCTACGTTCCCGAATGCAGATCTAATGTGTCGTATTTAAACGCTCATGACGTCATACTAGTTAACGTTGAATAATTCGTCTAAGAATCGTTGTAATAAATCTTGAATTGACTTGAAGTTCGACGGGTGCGACGTAATGAGTGTCGATTTTTAAATTAGAGCCGACAGTCCGTTTAAACTTCGCGTCAGCTCCCGAGGCACTCGGTAAATGTCACTTTTTTGAGGAATGGGGAACCGAATCTTATATAGTAGATGTAATTGTAGAATTTTCCGTAATAAAAATGCATTTTTACTCGCTAATTTCGCGCGCAGCCCTAGCGTAGAAGGCAATCACAGAGCTGAGCTCGGGGGCTGACGCGTCTCGTTTGTAATTCACACAAGTAATTCGTTTAGCACGTAAACTTACACGTATATAGTCGTTCGAGCACGCTGCGGACCGTTTTACACTATTACTAAATTAGACACGATAGCGAAGCACTCAAAATGTTACAGATGATCTAATCTGTTTTAGTGCCACATGTTGTACGGTTATTGTAGTCGTAAGTGAAATTTATTATTAGTATAAATATAAACAAAATGTACTTTATAAAATATTTGTTAAGTCAATTTTATAAGTTTGGTATAAACATATTATATATCTAGAATAGTGAATACGTGACTCGGAATGCATTCCCTAATATATATTCAGACGCGTTATGCATTTTGTGTCAAAATCGTTTGCAGAGATATAGTTATACATATATAATTATGTATTTTTCAGTCAAATGTTGGGTGTGACTGCGTTGTTTGTTTCATGATTGTATTCTCCTCGGTGAGGATGAGACGTCGGCCGCGCCGATATGTTTAGTGCCACATATCCAGTTAGCTAACTGATCTTTGTTTGTTCAATATTCGCAACTGACATACGTTTTACTGTACTAATCGCAATTGGCGATTATTAGTGATATTTATCATAGACAAATATCGTTACTACTAGTAACAAAGGGCTTCTGAAAACTCTTCCATTGTGACGATGTATGCTTGTATGTGTGAATGTGCGGATGGATGTCTGTAGGTAGTTTTCATTCATAATATATTTACAAATTGTTTATCGACACTAACTACTGTCGTCTTGCGCTCGATGTGATGTAGCGATGCAACGTTTGTAGGGGCCTGATTGTTACATAATCTGCGTTTGTAATTTTATTCTCAAAAAATATCGCAGAAAATATTAAAAAAAACGTTTTTTTTTTTTGTTTCTTTACACCTTAAATAATGTTGTTTTGGTGCAATATTGTCTATTTACTTATTTCGGTTGAGGGCGGTGCATAGGACACGATTTCGCGTATAAAAAATAACTTTATAAAAATACACTCTAGGCCAATATGCCCAATATCCGAAGTTCAATACATTGTGAATATTTTCTTATTGTATTGTTATTTAGTGAGTTTTAAACATATTGATCTAAAATTTACCTATCGTACAATCTCCAAAGGAGACAGGTAATTTTCGGCCTGCAAAATCGTTACTGGTTAACCCATTACACAGTACATTCTGTAATATAGTTAACAATTAGCAATCTAACCCATTTTTTACTTGATTATATATACTTCGATTACTGGCAATTCAAAAATTTCCCGAATTTCAAATTATTTTATAGTCATTTGAAAATGACATAATACACCTGCGCCCAGAAATGTATAGAAGTTTCATTCTCCTTTGAAGTGTTCATCCTTCGGCGTAATGCAGTTCGCAATCGGTATTATGTACCGATGCTTAGATATTCGCTTATATTTTCAAGAATTCAAATAAGCATTTTCATGCCATGCCTCGCTAATGTTGTACTTACGTTGTACGCAATATCGCATCGTTCCGCTGCTTCTAGAACTAAAACAGCGAAATTTTTATTTCATAAATGTATCTTATAAGAATATATTTATAGTGAATGTAGGTAATAATAAAATAAAATACTACTGTTTATTTTTCTATTGATCTTCTGCAATCTGTTTCTATACTCGAATAACGACATCACCGGTGACTACGTTTCGTATTTTTAGATAGTCAGCGCACGGTCTAAGTATTCACCGAGAGATCATATTTTGGAAAAGTTGCATATTGACTTTCTAGCGAATGTATTTTTGTATGAATTATAAAATCTACCTACTACGCTATAGAGCGCGGCACGCCGCGACGGCCGCGGCTATCCCTTCTCCCGTCGGAACCCGCTCCGGGCGACCGCGACGCCAGTATATGTACGTGATATTTTATTTTGTACTGTTTGTATATTTCCATTGGCATTTATTGTTTAACTGCTGTTAAATCGTAATTATATTTTTCTATATACTTAGTCCAAATAAGTTTCGTCATCTTTTTAAGTGTGTAAATAAAGCAAGCTTTAAAGTTAAGTATGTTATTACGATAATACATATGTAGTGAATTGTTACGAATTGTAAATTTGTTGTAGATTAAGAATTATATGGAGATAAAATCAGCTTCCTAAACATTCGATGCCAACTTATGTTGACGCCAGACGAATCGGTGCAAAGGTAACAAAAACTAATAAATCGTCTAAATGTCAATAAGTCATCGTAAAGAATTACATTCAATGTGATCGTCACTCGTTATAGGTCTCACCGTGAACCAGTTCAAATTATATTAAAAACGAATAATATTGTAATGTCCCTCGAAGTCATGCTCCTGTTTTTTTACGCGTATTGTAATATTGAAACTTCGTTGCACTGTGTACTCAAGTTTTATATTAATAGACATAATGTAATGTTATTTAGTAGTGCACAAACTCACCAGTCCGAATGGCGCACCCCCGGGGCCACCGGGGTGCTCGTCGGCCATGACACTAACGGCATAATAATGTAACCTTCTTGTACCTGTGTACATTTGAATGTAACAGTTCTGTTCATTGTAACATAATTATGTATGTTATTTGAAAATGTTGATAAAATGTTAGATATCTTTTAGTGTTTTTTTTCCTAACGGTGCGTTTGACAAACGACCGCTTAATCCACCGTCACTGCGAAAATCATCCATTGTATTATAACGCTTATAAGGCGGTTATTTCGAAGCGGTACCGTTGATTTTCGTTGTAAATGGATGAAGGGGAAAATTGTACGACAGCATCATAAGCCACAGGGCACACGTAATATTAACCTCAAAACGAAATATAAACACTGTTAAATTACTCATTGTGTTTCTTTTCTTCACCAAAGCCACTTACATTCTTCTTACTTTGTCCAGACCCAGGTACAACTGAGTTCGTGTTTGATTAAACGGATAGTACCACATCACGCCTGCACATCAAGGTCAATACTGTGCGGCAAACCATATTTACACCCGCCCACGTTCTACCATATCACGTGGGACCATTTTTTTTGCCTGAAATGTAACTAACACTTCTTTACATTCGTAGGCTGAACATTACTTTTTGAAGCTAGATAGATGTAGAGGTGATAGAGGTAATGCGATGGTGTTTACGCCCTCGAGCTCCGACACTGGAACTCTAGCACTAGTGAATATGGTGGTAGAGTTCCTCACGTTATTATTCTTTTTTTATGTAACGAAGGTAGCAAACAAGCATGTAGCTCATATTGATGTCGGCGGTAAATACTTTTGGGATTATTCCGTTTTTAGGAATTTCCCAATATCATTCATGGAGTTTTGCTTTGAATTATCAATGAGCTCACCATCGTTACATGGAACAAAACAAAACGGGCATTTCGTAGGCGTTTGCATTTAAGATTGAATGTATGCATTTACCTCTGCCTTCCCACTCTTTTGGAGATAAGCAAGCTTTAAGTAACGTTCCCAAAATCGTAGAACAATGAATGAACAATCGTTTAATGAAGGTACCGGTTCGTTTAATACCACATCGGCTCACGCGTTTGGCTTCTAGAGCCTCACAAAGGAACAAACGTACATAATGTATATTTACCGATGAACACATTACCCTTCTCCGCAGTCGGGCAACTAAGACTATTATGAAGATCAGACGTATGGACGTTCATAGATGAGTTGCCCCTCCCGAGGCCACTGCACATGCTTACTACATGGTGTTGATTACACAACAGCGCTGAACACTGTAATTTAGCGGCAGCTAGATATAGTAATATAGTGGTACCAGACATACCACTATATTACTATATCTAGCTGCAGACATCAATACGAACGCCTTATTATTGATATAGATCTGAACCGAAGAGAAGGGATGTTGGAACCTCGGGTTGCAGCAGGAGCGCAGCAGAAATATATTTACAGGTTTATAGCAACAGGATTTAGTCACACTAAATGGAGATATAATGAATTTTTTTCCATAATCAACCATTGAGCTTTTACGCGAATTCCGAGATACATGGTTAATCTTTGTCGTCACTGCGTCGTGCATCGGCTTCCCCACTCCGCTCAGTTAGATCTTTTACATACGCAGAACACATTTATTGATTTACCTTTAATTGTGTCATTACCTATAGCGTAAGTCCAGGGTATTCAAATAATAACATTTCTATGGTTATCAAAAGTAAATCGCCCTACTCATGTTTCGTAACCGTTTTTGCGTAGTCTGGATATTAAATATTACCAACACGGGGGTTGAGGCAGGGAGTTGGGTAGAAATGAAAACAAGATTTAAATTTGTTAATTTATTTTATTTACTTTCCAAGTATGTAGATGAAGTACAATAATTGCTATTAGTACATATTAATTTGTGTAGTACATTTTCCAATTACAATAATTGAGAATATTTTATCGATTGGAGCTATGCCACTAGTACCTCAATCTAGTTTATTTACAGACTAAACGAAAACATAAATGAGAATAATTCTACAAGTAAATCTCAAACTTTCTAATTGACTATCGTTGGGTGAAAATACTGAGAACATAAAAGTATTTCTCAAGAACTACATATTTATACTACTTCTACCTCATATAGGCCTCGCGTTACCTACACTTCATATTAATTAACTCTCAATATAATCGTATTTTTAAATAAACATTTACATATACAAACAGGTGTACAAAAACCTCAACACAATAATAAGGGTCTTAACTAAGCATATTATTATGTACAATAAATTGGTGTCGTAAGTAGAACTAAAGAGTAACCGATTTAGTGAACCAGTGTGTAAGCTACCTGCAGCCGATGCCTGCGAGCGCGAGGCCGGTCGGTGACGGCCGCGGTTCACGAGTGTAGCTGCCACATTCAATAATGTTCCAATATTTTGTCATTATGTATACGATTTTGGCACAAATATGTGCTTAATATTACTATTTAAAAATGTATTTACATTAAAGGCTCACGCTGACTTATTGCTTTATGTTTTTATATAAATCGAATAGCACTTCATTAAATTCAGAAACTCGAAAGTATAATATGTATATATTTATAATATCATAATGTAAACATTGTGTCACACACATAAAATTTAAAATGGATCACTCGAGAAAGTTAATAGGAATGCTTCTTATACGAAGATAGAAACAGAATAAAGATTTATTCTTTGGAATGTAACGAAGCTTAAATTTAAAAAGACGTGAACTATGAGAAAGGTGATCTATCGATGAAATATGATGATGGATATGTTATATTATCAACTAAGGTTCACACAAAGGCACCTGCCCCCTTCGTAACACATTGGTCCTCCCAGATAATACAAGTCAATAAAATCTAAACGTAATACCGTAATAAATATATTAAAGATGTAATTCTATACTATTACAATGGCACATTTGTAAATTTCGACAGTTGGAATTTGATTTGAATGTGCCATCAAATTTTCCACGAACATCTGATTATAAAATATACACATACATTTGGATTAGAACCAAATAATCTCCTATATAATACGGTAGTGGCTATGTAATCACTAAAATCATTGCACTAGCTGCTAAGGCGACGACAAATATCAATCAAAATTCATTATCATAAAAAATATATTCGTTCGTAAACGACACTTAAATCTATGATTGACGTGTAAATTGGTGCTACGTTCCGATAAAGGCAAACTGTGGATCTAATTCTGAGTAAAAAGGTCTTTCTGGTCCACGGTCAGGTCGGGTCGGATCGTACGAATCACTGAAAGATAATTTTATTTAGGGTGGATCGACTACGAGGAGGTTAATACGCGCTGCGCGTCTTTTATTACAGTACACTATTAATATATCGAGTCCGTAATACTGACGATCTAATAATGTAAAACCGATCGCAACGTACAAGTTAAGATATGACATTAACGAACGGCGCGTCGTATCCGTTCGCATTAAATTGCAACAAATCAGAGATGTCACGTTTCAATACGTCGACAACATCGCTCAACGTACCGCGTCGATGTCTCGTTGAGCACGAGAGATTTTGACCTGAAAAAATATTGCGAATTTATATATTTTTTCCAATTCCCAAAACATTCAATCGACAACATAAGATCGGACATACACATTTCACACACAAAGAACTACAACGTCGAAAAGTCAGAGATCGCGTCTCGAACACCGAATCACGTCACACGGAACAGAACGTTGGGCGGAGGAGAGGGCGTGTGTGGCGGGGGGTACCTTGTCCTTGGGCGTGGAGGCCTCCCCGGACTCGAGCGCGAACATCTTCATCTTCTCCTTGAAGGACAGGTGCTCCGGCACCGGCGCCGCCGCCGCGCGCGCCCGCGCCTCCGCCAGCCGCCGCGTGCGCGGGTCTCTGCAACCGGACACCATCAGCACTACAGTACTCAACAATTAATGTTGCACATCGAGCCTGCGAAAGAGACGATCGGCTCGTTTCGACTCTGTAGAGCGATATCTCTGCACACTGCCTACGTAAGCACTGACAGTCCGGTATTGGTCAAAACTTGATCAAAACGGTCGACAAACGTCAAATAGGTACGGTGCGAAAGAGATAACGCTCTACAGACCCGAAATAAGCCGAAGTCTCCTTGTGCAATATTTATACACTGAGTGATGAGCACTGTACTTGGTTTAAAACTAAAGTGGTTCTCCGCCTGTGTCTATCTGATTCTCAACTTCTTCTTTTAAACCACGCGACGGCTTGACCGATTATTATGATGTTTTTTTAGTTTTGTGTTTTTTTTTTATTTGGTAGGTATGAGAATCGGTTGTAGTATATTTTTTATAGCCCTAAATGGCAAGATTGATCCGACCCAAATATTTTCTACATCTTTTTGACATAGTTTTACTAACAGATGGACAAAACCGCACCGACGCCTTTCATTATTAAAAAAAAATATATAAAAAAATACATACATTATTTTTAGAGTAAAATTACTATTCTATCGTGGAAGCATGTTTTATCGCACTATCGATATGTAGAGTCTAAAAATTGCTTACACACTCCGTAGGTCTATTGGCAATTAGAATAATCCATCTTTCATCGAGTGACAAATGAAGTATTTACCTATAGACCTCCTGCGCGCCGATGACACCGGGCGTGTGCGTGGGCGCGCCGGCACCCACGCCCGCGACTCCGGGCGACGTCGGGCTCGCCAGCATACTCTCCGCTTCTTCGATGAAACGCTAAACAACACAATCTTCGTTAAATTTATACAGAATTCATTAAAAATATATACGCAATAGTTTGATACACTACAATGTGCGACTAGCGACCGGTCACCCTGAGCGGCACGCCGCCGCTGTTGTTGTACCGTTGCCGCTCATTGGCGCGTCGATCATATAACACAACATGCTACTCACGTCAGGATCTTCTCGCGGTGCGTCGAGGGGCGGGGGCGAGGAGGCGGGCGGCGCGGGGGGCGCCTGCGTGGCGGGCGCGGGGCCCGGGGGGGCGTGCCCGGAGGGCGCGGCGGGGGGGACGGCCGCCCGCTCGTGGAATGACACGCGCTTGTCGCGGCACGCCGTCGACGTCGTACTGTTGTTGACGCTCATCGCCACGTTGTTAGGCATCAGGGGTGACCTGCGAGGCAAACACGAATGTATAGAACCAGAAATAGTATAAAAACATATAAATTGAATCCATTTCACTACAAAAGTTAGAGCGCACTGCATCCATACAAGCGGACGGGCGTTACATTGCAGACACGCACCAATACTTTGTACCAAAGAGCAATCATAACCCGCAATGACGCCTATGGGGAGTTGCGCTCGGGGAATAGGTGGGAGGCGACCAGATAGATAGGCGAGCGGAAAATGCTATAATATAGAAGTAGATACTCACTGTGGCGGCGGCGAAGCGACGTCATGATGATGCGGCAGATGCGCATGAGACGCTCGGGGCGACAGAGGGGCGTGGGCGGCGTGGGTGGCGTGGGAGGCGTGGGTCGAGTGAGGCGACAGAGGTCCGTGCGTAGCGGCGGGCGAGAGCGCGCGGCGGCCCGCCATGACGGCGAAGGAGGAGCCGCGCTCGGGGGGCGCGGGAGGCCCGGGGGGCGCGGGCGGCAGGCCGGCCGACATCGACACGCTCGACACGCCGGACGACAGCTCCGCTATGCGGCTCTCCTCCGATGTGCTCTGTGAATAATTCGACGCATGAAATATAACAGTTCACGGAACTTAAATGAGTCGGTGAAGTTTGCTAAAAGTTCGTGAGCTAAAAGACTGGCACTAGAGTTTACGCAGGCGACTTCACTTAGTGACATTAAAATTTTGCAAATATTGTACATTAATTTTTCGATCACCAAAACTATACAAATATGTATTGAGCGTGTCTCATCTGTTATTGAACTAGAATTGGTGAGAAATTGTGAGTGTAAGCGTATTTTAAGAATGAACTCTAGCGTTAGCACGATCTTTCCAAGTTTGCCTAAGATTTCGTGCTGTCGTCTGGTGGACCCAGTTTACTTATCGACTGGTCTATACTGCTTTTAATATAGTTTGTATTGATGTATAGTTAGTTAAATGAGATGTAAATCATCAAGATGACATTAGTTCAATGATTAGCAAGGCCTGTAACAAGCTGTTGTTATGTCAGATTCTGCCCGATATCTATCTTCTTCATGTGACTATGTTTTAAACGTACCATATCATGAGTGTATCCGTTGGTGATGGGCGGGTCCGGTCTGGTGTTGGTCTTGAGTATGGACTTGGGGGGATGTAGCGGCGGTTGCGGCGGTTCTCGCGGCCTCTCACCGACGCCCGTCGACACTTCCGTGTTGGCTTCCGACTCCGCTTCATCCTCGGAGTCGGCGCTGTCGTCGTCGGGGCCCATTTCCGTGTTGCCGCCTTCGTCCTAGTCGTCCGTAGTAATTAATTGCATCAGTGCACATAGGAATAACTCAAAATAATAATTGAATAAGCAATAAGTGACCCTATCATTAACACACGATTCCATGAAGTATTATCTTCTGCCTCGGTAGACCTATTGTATAGTTTTTAGTTTTAAAGTGTACACCCTACCAACCTACCTATTTTTTCTTCGACTATTTCTTAAAAGGCTAGGTTGTCTGGAAGAAATTGCTTTAAGCAATAAGACCGCCTAATTGTACTGTGTCCTTATGTGTCAGTTGTTTCTGTTATTTATGTTTATTTGGTGTACAATAAAGAGTTACTTACTTACTTACTTACTTTACCTGCTACGTTGGTATCCCGCATTCAATTTTCGGGTTGGAAGGATAAGTGTTTTTTTTTTTTTCTATTTTCTGAGTTTTCCATTACAATACAAATAGGCTATTTTATGACAATGGCCGGTTACCACTCATCGTGGGGGACGCACGTACGCTAGAATGCATGCATACATCCGTCTACATTTTCGGGGGATATAGACGTGAAGTTGTAAGTAATGTTAAAATCTTTTTAAAATTGGATAAGTGTTTTAAAATTTCGTAATGACACATACTTCGACAGACACTTGTATATTGTGAGAGAAATCTTATAAATCCATCTGATGAAATTGAAGGTCTAAGGCTGAGGCTACAGTGGACGGTGACTTGCGATGCGACTGGAAGAGTGAATCAAAATGTATTACATACAGTTGCCATTCAGTGAAGCCCCATACGGGAGCATTAATTGTTTTATTCGCTCATGTGTCGCAGTTCGCGTCGCGGCTCAGTGTAGCTTCACCCTAAGGTTCGGTTAGTCCAAAATTTTTGGTAAAGTTTAAGTTTTTGTAACTTTTCGTGTCCTTCCGTCTCTAACTTCAACAAATTTGTAAAATTGTAAAAAGTTTACATCGACAACACCTTTAACAAATATTTTGGTATAACCGAATCTCAGCCTGGGTCGCACCGCGATATTCGTCAAAGTCAAAGTTATCGTAATTTAAAAAGAAATCTGTTAAAGTTAGAGAAGGATGTGAAATGTTACAATAACTTTAACAATATTGCGGTGCGACCCGGACTCAATAGAGCTGTGGGGCGACGACGAACGAATGTGAAGATAGGGAGCGCGGCGTACGTGGTGCATGGTGGCGCGGCGCTCGAAGTCCCGCTCGAGCTGCAGCGCGCGCAGCTGCTGGCCCTGCACGGCGGAGCGCGCCGCGCCCAGCGCCACCAGCTGCGCTATCGCCGCGTCTCTGCGCCGGAGAATATGTTACGGTACTATGCAGGGTGTACAAACTTAGTACTAAAGTATTAGTATTTGAAAGAGATGAACAGAGAACAAATGCAAGGGTAGTAGTAGATGATGCAGTGTTAGAACAGGTTGATGAAATTGTATATCTTGGATGTGCTTTTAGCAAGGATGGTAGGTACACCACTGACATAGAAAGAAGAGTGCTTGCTGGGAATTGCGTGAATGGAGCGTTGGGTAAGCTGCTAGAATCGAAACATCTCAGCCAGCGGGCTCGACTAGCCGTACATAATGCTGTACTTACTCCAACGCTTTTATATGGAAGCGAGAGCTGGGTATGCAGGAAAGAGCATGAAAGTAAGTTGAACGCGGTCGAGATGAGATCTTTGCGCAAGATCTGCGGTGTATCACTCACCGATCGCGTTCGTAATGAAGATGTAAGAAAGAGACTTTGTGTGAATGATAGTATCGGTGTAAAAATGAAAAAAGGCATGCTCCGATGGTTCGGGCATATAGAAAGAATGTCGAATGAGCGAATGACTAAACAGATATACAATGCGAATGTGGATGGTTGCAGAGGCCCAGGAAGACCAAGGCTGACCTACCATGACCAAATAGGTCGAGTTCTGTCTGATGGTGGGGTCAAAAGTCTTAGGAATCGGCGTGCATGTATGAAGAGAATGATGAAGGTAGACGAGGCACGAGAGGTTTGTCAGAACCGGGATGTCTGGCGCTCTACACTCTCTGCCTACCCCGTTAGGGACCTGGCGTGAAGATACATACATACATACATACAAACTTAGTTGTACTAATGCGATGGCAATCTTATCAATGTAAAGGCAAGTGGACGTTGCTAAGACGTAGCAACAGATGGCGCGCATATTTGTTCCAATAACGTTCATTGACTTCATCCATAATGTTGTCAGACGTGGTACATACATGTCATGCTGGTAAAAACTGTATTTTGAGCGTTTTCCGTGATTCTTCCATCGAGTTGAGATGTATGGAATTCACGGCACAGATAGATATACAGAAAGCCGCCCAAAATACTGTTTTTATAATGGAATAGCAGTGAATAGCTACGCACGGGCTATTGACCTTAGGTTATAGTTCCAAAAAGAGTCGCCAGACAACGTAAGTGAGCTGTTGCTTTCTTTGATATTGGAAATTAGTCTCTATTACAGTATGTATTATAGTATTCTGTGATACTACGTGTGGAACGGACACTTCGACATCCCGCCCGAATTTCCCGCCTCACCTCAACCTCCTCCTCTCTTAAGGGCGACGTTCGGTATTCTCTACGTGCTACGCACACAGGTGCGCGTGTAAATACACGTCACTGATTCATGTCCGTGTAATAGAGACCGAATGAAGCGTTTGTATGAAATTTTTGGCGGAGTGTCTGCGCCACACGCTACGTTCGCTAATATTTTACGGTGAACACATATGACAAAAACGCAAAACAAACTCAAAAATTAACTAATTAAGTTAATAATTAATTAAGTAAACAAAATAAAATAAATAATGGTCCAAAAATACTTAATAATGATAATAGGTATCAACAGAATGTTCCATACTCTCTTTTACAAACGGCAAGACAAGACTAAACAAAAAACCGTGTGAAAGAACAGAGGTTCTTATATATTTTTTTAACTAGCGGCCCGCCCCGGCTTTGCACGGGTGCGATGTTACCTACCCTCTCTTTTTCATCTTAGCGTCGTATAGCTTAAAGCCTTGCTCGATAAATGGGCTATCTAACACTGGAAGATTTTTTTCAAATCGGACCAGTAGTTCCTGAAATTAGTGTGTTCGAGTAAACAAACAAATTCTTCAGCTTTACAATATTAGTATAAATTATATTTAAAAAAAATACTTCTAACCACTGCTTACCATTTAAAACGGAACGCTGTCATTTTAAATGAATGCGCAATTATAAATTTCTTTAAAATATTAGTTGGACACTGCAATAAAAACTATTTCTTCGAATTTCTCTTTTTTTTATATCGATTTAATTTTTTAATGATTTAGAAACAATTAAAACAACGGTGACCAGTCGGTCACGTGATCAAACCAGTTAACCACTGAGATCACTGTACCTCGAGAGCTCCAGTCCTTGCAGTATAAAAATGACATAACTATGACGCCATACTTCACCATAATAATACGACACCTGCGGCAGTATACTGTCTGTCTATATTGGAACGAGAAAAGCACTGTCGCAGTGGTCTCAGCCTAAATCGGAACAGCAGAAGAATTACCTGCGTGCTCGTGCAGCAGCCCTGCGAGCTTCGGCCTGCCGTTCCCGCTCTTCCCGCTGCCACGGGTTGTGCGGGGGCGGCACTCGCGCGCCCGCGCCCGCCGCGCCGCTCACGCCGCCCGCGCCGCCCACGCCGGACGGGTACACGCCCACTGTGGGCGGCTCCAGCGCACTCGCCACGTACCGCTCTGTGGACGAGTACACAAATTCATTCGCTAGTTCCGTACCTATACAATTTGTACAAGTTACGAATTGATATACTCGTATGTACGTCAAAAGGAACTAAAAACGTTATAATAATATATGATTAATAAAATTAGACGAAAACCGTCTCATTACAAAAATAAATAACGCGGGGATCTAATCGGACATAAAGCCGACTTAACTAGCCAGCCACGTCAACCTCAGTTGTGATGTTCAACAATTCATTCAGGCGTTACCTGTTCTAATGAAAAATAGTAAAAATTATTCTATTATTCAAATCCTGTAGTAAAGATGACTCCATAAATTTTAGACCAATGTTTGTGCTTAAAGTAAAATTTTTGAAGGGCTAATTTAAAAATGTAATTAAAAAATTAAATAACGTCTGCAATCGTTATGATGGTTTCAGCTATTTTTAGCATGTGTATTTGTAATTGTCACAACTACCATCTTCCGGCTGTACGGTGCTGAGATTGGACTGTGATTGCTGCAGCTGTTGATGCTGATGCTGCACATGTTGTTGATGCTGCTGAAGCTGTTGTTGCTCTTCCAGTTCTGTCTCTGATCTTCTTGTACCCTAGACAAACAGACATTAAATAAACGAAAAAAATCATTTTTAGGATAGATTTCACTGACAGATTTTTAATGACTGACGGAGTTAAGGTCATTTTAATATCTCTTTAAAATGGTACAAGAAACTAATTCATAATCGCCATCACAAGCATGTACTGTCGTAAATATATATTATGTATACCTGTGGCTTCGGAGCAACAGGCGGTTGAGATCTTTGCGGTGAAGGCGGCCCAGGTTGGTGCCATTCGTACCTTGAAAAGAATTAAAGTTGTTAGACATAAACAGACTCATAAAAAAATATGTTTACGATGTTAAATAAGATATTGTCGTGATCCATAAACAATGTCACCACCCCCAGACAGTTGTGATTCGGTACTTAAGAGCGGCTGGACTAGTGTTGTAGGGCAGGGCCTGGAAAAAACTGTTCCTTTCCTTTCCTAGTCTTAGCCGTTGGCGTGGGTTAACGTTTGTTCGGCTTAACCATTATACAGGTAAGCCTATTGACAGGGTTAACCCAAACTAACCGAAGTTATTTTGGGATTGAAGAGGTTTATGAAAGGGTTATTATAAGGATTATAAAGAATGATTCCTATTTTTTTGCTTAAATTAAGTGCTTATGATTGGCTCAGAAAAACTTAAACCTATTTCGTGATCGGACAATTGTTTTAAATTTAAACTTTAACTGAAGCGCGCATGGCCCAGCGGCTGGTGTAGATCGTAAGCGATCTGCTCGGTTAAGCACTACGGGCGCGGTCGGGTAGTGTGATGGGTGACCGCTAGTGGCAAATTAAATGCGCGTTTCCGTGCTTCGGAGGGCACGTTAAGCCGTCGGTCCCGGTTGCTATCGATGGATAGCAGTCGTTAAACCTTGTCGGAGGCCTTATGGGCGGTTTGAAAACATCCGACAGTAGGTTGGCCACTAACCCACCCACCTCCACCAATCCGCATTGGAGCAGCGTGGTGGAGTAAGCTCCAGGCCTCCCCCCAAAAAAAAAAAAAAAAAAAAAAAAAAAAAAAAAAAAAAGGGGAGAGACTCGTGCCCAGCAGTGGGACGTATAATGGGTTGCCATTATTATTATTATTATTATTACTGAAATCTCATGCGCTCAGCACGGATCAACTTAACATTGAAAACCCTCCAAGAAGTTTGAATGGGTTTTGAGTTAACTCGAATTAATTCAAACGAACGATTTACCACCTTTAATCGAAAATAAACCGATCACGTACAGAATTTAAGATTATTATAGTTCGCGCTCAGTCCGAAACCAGTTACTAATGTAACCTGTGAGAGGTTGTATGAATTAACTCGAATTAATACAAACGAAAGGGTTAACCTCATGAGTAGTTAATGCTTTGAAATCCTTTATAGAATTTAAGGGTTTCTAAATACGACCACTAAAAACACCGGCACATAGGGTAAGCGATTCCGGGTCCCGTTCTAGAGTTCATAGATTCAAATCCCGTATTACGGCAAGTTTTTATTATTTGTTGTTTTTTAAAACTATAACCTTTAATCTACTGAACTAAACCCGAAAACTTACCTTTGCGGTTGAACGTGCTGGTTGTGGTACATCTGAGGGCTTTGCATCTGATTCTGCATATACTGCTGCATATTCTGCTGCTGTTGCATATTTTGCTGCTGCTGCAGATTTTGCTGCTGTAGATTCTGGTGATTGTGGGGAGTGAGTTGCGGAGATTGCTGCTGCGGGTAGATATGCTGGCTTTGACTAAGTTGTCCGAGATGTTGATGCGGACTGAGATGCTGATGCGGCATCGACTTCTGCGGCGGCAGCGTTTGCGACTGGTGCTGCTGGAATTGCTGCTGGTGCTGGTGGAGCTGCTGTTGTTGGAACTGCTGTTGCTGTTGTTGTTGCAACTGTTGCTGTCGCCTCGTCACCTCCTCGGACATCTCGGCCAGCTTTGCGGACCGTGCGCTCGCTGCGACCGACTGATTTGACTGCAATAATAATATTCATGATGAGGACAGATCATTTCGTCAATGCTCTTTTAATAAAAAATATGTCGGTATTCTGTGTAAAATTACAAGAATGAATGCAACATACTTGGTGATGAACTGCGGACCCAGTATCCAGTGGGGGTTCAGTAGAGTTGGAGAAATGTGCCGACTGCGGCCTGTTGCTACCCGTTGAACTGCGCAATGACGACCATCTGTTGGTTGTTTAAAATATGTTATTTTTTAAGCGTACTAAATAAAAATGTTTATCAAATTTAAAAAACAAATGATTAAAATCTATTTTAATAGTAAGATATAGAAATAACATTTTACTAAAATATTTTTATACAACAAGAATGGAACACAAGAGTAGTATTCATCCAGTAACTTCCAATCCACTATAAATAATCCAGAATCGATGAAAATCGAATCGACAGAAAATAAATTCGAAAAAAATAGAACTAGATGTGTTTACAATAACCGTACCGTAACTTTAACAATTTTTTTTGTACAACGGAGGTTCCGTTGTTTTGACTTTACCACTGCGGAAATGCGTTGCACCAACGTATTTTCAACCGACTTCAAAAAGGAGCAGGTTTTCAATCAATTCGCCTGCATGTTTTTTTTTGACATTGTTAAAGTTACCAGTGTTGACAGATTTCTTCATAATCTAACAGATAATTTTTAGGTTAACTTAAACATTACTCAGCGCAGCTAGGCCAGCTACCGTTTAAGTTAAATTTATGATTTTTGATGCAACGCATTTTTTTTCTTAACCGCTACTAAACAAATTTGTTAAATTGTTTTATATTATTTCGCATTAACACATGCTTGTGAAATATATTTTATTTTTAACGAAAAATGGAAAGAAAAATTTGACTTCAGGCGAGACTCGGAACTCGCGGCCTACTGGGAATCCTGCCCGATTTGTCAAATCTTTCCTTCACATCTATTGCATTGCTTTATGGTAGCAGCAGCGCCTAACTAGCATAGTTGGCAATAGATGGCGCTGCTGCTACCATAAAGCAATGCAATAGATGTGAAGGAAAGATTTGACAAATCGGGCAGGACTTCAGTAGCTCAATTGGAAGAGCGGCTGGACTAGATTCCCAGTAGGCCGCGAGTTCGAGTCTCGCCTGAAGTCAAAGTTTTCATTCCATTTTTCTTTAAAAATAAAATAAATTTGTTAAAGTTAAACTAAGGTGATGCATCCGAGTCTGAACGTGCCTGTCGTGGAGGGCGTGCTGCGAGTGCACGGCGGCCAGGTTCTGGTAGAAGCCGTCCGTGTGCGACGTCAGGTTGTGGCTGCTGCGCGACTTGCTGGGCCACCCGCCCGCCCCCGGCCCCGACACCCCCGACACCACCGCCCCCGCGCTCCCTCCGCCCGGACTCATGCCGCCACTTCTGGTGGAGATATATTTTTTAAATATAATGGCATAGCTGTTACCTATATTGCCAGTGTTAAACGATATTTCGTATTCGTATCAGAATCAGAATCAGAAACTCATTTATTCATTTAGGGTGACAGGCACCTCAAAAACAAACAAAATAAATTAAAGTATATTTTATGTATTAAGCAGCGTCATAGACAAAATCAGTCAGCTAATAAAAATTATATTATATTATTATATAATAAAATTTACTATGTCAGTCAAATGAGTCACAGTCAGTAAATCGAGTAAAGCGATAGCTACTTTACTAGAACATTTACAATTACATTTTGGAGGCAACATGAAAAGCCGTGGTTTCGCACTTACACACATCGGAATACAAGTAAAAAAGTATTTTTTTTAAAATCGAAAGTCGAAATAAAACAAGAATTTCGTTATCGCGTCACAACCCGATTCTTATAATCAGTGTAGTGAATTACTTATATCAAGAACATACGTCACACATTAACAGTAGAATGTCGCATAAAATAAGTCAATTAAATAAGATAAAAAGGTATAATTACGAGAGCGGCGCGAGCGGCGAATGCGTATGCGGCGGTAGTGTGTGAGCCGTATGAGCGGTATGGGCAGGGTGCGGCGCCTGGTGGAGCGCCGGCGTGCTCTTGCTGGGCTTGACGGGCTCGGCCGCCAGCCGCGCCGGCAGGTCCCGCTCCGAGGCCCGCCGCGCGCCCGCGCCCACCCCCGGCCCGCCCGCGCCGCTACCTGCACACACACCGCTCTTTTAGCACAGTCTAAAAAACGTATCGATTACCTATACGGTCATCCGACGCACGTGTGATGACAGGGCGATAGTGCGGAGTGTGCGACGCAAGGAAGGCGAGAGAGCGGTCCCACTACGCCATACAAAAACTGTCAACTACTTGGTACCAAATAGGGTTTAAATAATTTCTTTAACATTTTTTTTGGAAAGAAGCATTGGATCTGATATCTGTCCAGTTAATATTAAGTCTCAGATCCCAACAGACTGGTGGCCTGACAGTCTTAGAGACTCGCAGAATGCTCGGCCAAATGCGTTGAAATTTAGTGCACATACTCGTATGTAAGTAAATTGGTTACACAAACACGAAAATGTATCGGAAATTAGTTTTAAATTTGGGTAACACTGTTAAAAGAAATCAAAGAAAACTTTTGCTACCAGCAGACAATGGTAGAGTTCAATCGTGTTCCGGCCTGGTAGGTAGTATGGAAAACATGATCCCTTACAGATGCAAAATAATTTTTTGGCCTAAGAACACGCAATGCATCCAGTTTTTATGTAAATGTCTATAGGCTACATATATTCAGTTGATATATAAAATTAAATATCATAAAATAAAAATAAGCAATATTTATGTGTCAGTGAAGTAAACAAAAATATTTATACTAATCTTTGTTTCCTTAAACATTTAACTCCAAAATACATGATATCTACATACTCGTAATATATCATAACTCTAACAAAATTATAAAAAAATAATACTTGTCGGAGAAAAGGTGCACTGAAAAGAAATATAACGGATAACGAATTAAATACCGTACTAATATCTAAATCAGTATTCAGGAAATTGAGAGTGAGTAAGTTAAAAACAAATCGACAATGCAAACTAAGACTATCACAATTGTTGACCAAGACAAAAGCGTTCACGTGCTGCTAAAAACGAAATCGTAATAACATAAAAGAGTGATTTATCGTGCGGTCGTCTGCAACACACCTATTTCATGCGTGTCGTGGGGGAGTCTTACGCGAGGTTGTCGTGAGAGCGCCGCAATCGCCGATGTCGGGGCAGCTTTGCGCCATCGTCGAGTACGAGTCGCGTCCAGATTCCATTCGCGTTGACACATCCGACAAAGATGACATAATTTTGTGTGGCACCAACCCTACTACTCGTGGAATTGACAGGTCCGAACTCGCACTCAACGAAACAGAATCTGGCTTACTTTTTTCTAGGTTCGGTTGGCTACATTTCAATGTTATGTTGTCGAGGGTTATTTTCTTTGGTTTTTTATCGATTATCTCGCTGAATACATAGGCGTTCGTGTCGGTATCCTCGGGAGGTAAGTTGGGTAACTCGAACTCGTTGCCCTGAGCTAGCGTATCCTCGCTCCCACGCGAGCCAAACTTGGACCAGTCTTCGAGCTGTATGAGAATACTCTTGACCTCGTCGTCTGACATTTTTCTATCTTTTTTATTGTCACTCGACTCGGTTTTATTGTTTTCGAACTGAATGTTGGCCAGACTAGTACTGAGTGGCAAACTGTCCTTGATTTTTAAAGTTGTGTCGTCTCGAACGCTTAGATTGGGACTGGATTGACAATTTCGTTTATAACTTTTGACGCAGTAGGTTAGGTTAATTTCATTGAAGTGTTTCGTTAGTGCTTTAACTTTGCCGAATGCCGGTCTATACTCGTCCGGCGATTTCCATGATTTCCTGTCGACGCTATCTAAAATCTGTTTCGCACCTGTATCCCCGGAATTTTGGGGTACAAATTTAGAGTACACTTTTTTGTCATTTGACAGTTCGTCGCATGAATCTGACGTGGAGTAAGTAGATGGCGCTTCTGTGTCATCGGATTTGCTCGAATACGATTTGGACATCTTAAACAAAGCCCTTCGCAATTTACAATGTATGTCTTCTATATTTTTTGACTCCTTTTTAAGGTTTAAACTCAATTCTAATTTTCTATTAACTGGCGTGGGCGGGGCGACGAATGTTTTTACTTCCGACTCTACAGGTGAAAATACCGTTTGGCACATGGCATCTGCTGTTTCCGATTTGGTTTCCTCAGATTTGTCCAACGACAACGAAGGGAGGATTCTACGTATCTTTGGCGTCGCGACTTTATCAGGTGTACCGTCGTTTTCGAAAATAACAGGTTCGAAGTTGGGTTCGTCAATAAAAGGAATCTGTTGCGTCTCAGGCTGCGGTGTACGACAACATTCACACGCACTGACGCATTCATCTACGCCGGTACACCTACGTCTGTAGCTATCGTTTTCTTTCCGTACGTTGAATAAATCCAGAGTTAATTTAGTATCAATCGATCGCATAACGGGAGGAAGGCAGATGTTCTCCCCGCTCTCACTGGATAGATCGTAGTTCGCGGGCGGTTCGGGTATAGGTGGGGGTTTTTCTTCCATTATCAATCGATCCCGGTGTTCATTTTCAATATTAGTCTGTTGCTCGTCAAAATCTTCGCACGTGAAAGTGAACACGGGTATGGGTCGAGGCGGAGCAGTTCCGCATTTCAACTCAAGCGGACATCCCGGCGTCTCCGGGGACATATCTTCCTGCAGCTGATTGTTCTCTCGGTCGAGAGTTATGATCAGCCTGGGGATAGAACCGTGATAGTGAGACTGAAACTCCTCGCTCTCGTCCGTACTGGACTCCGTGGACTCGTCCCTCAAGAGATGACATCGATCGTGACAAGGACGTCGACCGTATCCTGCAATACGAGAATTTTATAAACGACTTTCAACTCTTACCGGATAGAAAAAGAAGCCAAATAATACGGAAGAAATGATAATCGCGCTCTGAAAACGAAAATAATGGAACAAAACAAAAGGAATCGGCAAACGATAAAATATGGGCAACAAAAAATACGAGAACCAAGGACAACCAATAAAGGACGGAGGACATTAGTGTAAATTTGCCTGCGGTGGCGAGCTCAGTGAGCGGCGAAGTGGGCTTGTTGAGCGCCGGGTGCGGGTTGGTGAAGGTACCAGAGTTACGGCGCACGCGGTCTTCGTACTGCACTTCTTCATCGCCCGGGACCAATTCTAGCAGATATATCACATAAAATAAGTATTATTCACACAATTTCATTTTGGGCGTCAATCTCAATTTGCAATTTATTAGAATGATTTACCTTGTCGTTGGTTATACGCTGGCTGGTGAAGCAGAGTAGCCAGGCCGTGTAGCACTGCACCCTGCTTCGCCACTTCCAAGGTCACCGTGGGACCCGTTCTTACTAAATATTCTGCAGCCTGCAAGCAATACGATGATTATTGAAGGAAAGTTATTTTAATGATTAAACAAAATTATTTTAGGAAACAAATTGTGACAAAAACAGCACTTTGGGTTTCGTGACACTAGACCTCCTTAACACAGTCCGTTACTGCCACGCCAACCAGCACTATCGAGTTGTTGTAAAATTAGATAGCCAACTTGCCCTCTGACATATGACACTCAATTTGAGAGCACAGGATATAATCAGTCACCTTCTTCTGCATGATGCTGACGAGCGAAAGAGAGAACAGCTGGTCACCAATGCCCAACATCGTCGACACATACAATACAATAAATAGTAACACGCGATGGTAGAAACTCACCTTTTCTTGAGTGACGCCGACGAGGGAACGTCCATCGACAGTGAGCAGCTAGTAACCAGTAGCGCGCTCTACTCTCTGATACTTCACATAAAGACCTCCCGTCTAAGACCACCACCGACTTGATGTAGATGCCCAGCTTGCTCTGGCCCGCGCCCTGACATCCAACTGACCTTCTCCTGCGTGATGCCGACCAGCGAGTGCCCGTCGACGGAGAGCAGCTGGTCGCCGGCCGCCAGGCGCCCGTCGGCGGCCGCGGCCCCGCCCGGCACCACTGACTTGATGTAGATGCCCAGCTTGCTCTGCCCCGCGCCCTGACATACAACACGGTACTTAATCTATCAGCTCGTGAGAAAAATATGACTAATACACACACAACACATACAACTCACACACAATATAACTGATTTCTAACAGTCCGTGAACCGATATCGGTCCAACTGCAGCAGCATTTTTTGATACATGAAACATATTAGTCTCAATCCGACTACACTAATATTTTGGTTGAGTATTGAGTAATTGAATAAATTACTTGCTACTGATGAGATTAATTTGTTAGGCTATTAGTTTTTATCTTGAGTGTTATCTTTAGTATTACGGCCCTGTAATTTCTGGTACAGTGATACAAATAGACCTCTTTTATTCAAATGTTTGACTCACCCCTTTTCACCAGTTGGCCCGTGTGCTTGTCTGTCAAGCTTTTCATATAAAAAAAAAGATTCCGATTTTGGGAATGCAATTCTTGTGAGCAACACTAACCTTAGCGGCGACAATACTGAGGCCCATTCCGTTGGAGTTCTTGTGCAGCTGCACGATATGCAGCCTGGGGTCGGGCTGCCGCCTCGGGGGCGCGCCGTACCCCTGCATGTACACCGTCCACACACCGAGCGCGTGGGGCTGGTGGGCCAGGCGACAGAGCCCGCCACGTTGTAAGGGGGCCACAAACTCCGCGAGCCCCGGCGGCACCCCGCGGACCACCTCCGCGCTGAACCCGTCCCCGGGGATCAGTAGGGCTGCGCCCAGCCAGGCGCTTTCTTCTAGTCTTATCTGGGGGTAGAAAAAAAACAATTCAATAAAAAATATCCGGTTGTTTCAAAGATGACTTTGGACACCCAAAACTGAACAATAGATATGATTAAAATGTTGCTTTATAAAAATTATTATATGTTTCACTATAATTTCTCCAGCAAGTATAATCGATGAATTTTAAATAGAGATATAAGTGTGCATATCATACTGACGGCAGCCGACGCAATCAGTACCTGTTACCCTATCTATGGTAGCCACCAATGCATCGACGAATGCCGACTCACGACAGTCGTTGGTTGGTAGTCTATGTAACAAAGTTATGTCGGCGTTGATGACGACGATGTAAAAGTACAACACATAGCACATTGGCGAGGGCGCGACACAGTTCGACGGCGAGGGCGCGGGCGTGGGCGACGGCGGCGTCGACGTCACCTCGCACCATGTGACACATACCTCCCGGCCGTCGGCGCGGCACAGTTCGTCGGCGAGGGCGCGGGCGTGGGCGACGGCGGCGTCGACGACATCGGGCGGCGCGAGCGGCGCCAACAGGGCGCGCACCTGCACGGAGTTGAGCTTGAAGCACGCCGCCAGCGCCGCGCGCACCTCCTCCGCCGTCCGGTATTCGCCTTGGATCAGCCGAGCTGAGGACAATTCGCATAAAATATAAACGTTAATAATTTATTTTTAGATAATTAACAGATGGCAATTACATAATGGCGAACAGCAGCTATAGGCCACGGCCACGATCGGCACATACGGGCCTGATTAAGTGCCTTTTGCCGTTTCTAAATATTCGAAAAGTAACTAGAGAAATTTTGAGGAAAGTGGGCGTTGACCTTTAAAGTACATAGAAAAATTTGATCACCAGACAACAAGAGTACCGTAACAAGTAACGCAGTCTACGCCAACTTCGCCTACTTTATGGGTGTTAGACTGGTGTAAGAGCAATATGCGTCGAGTTCGGTGGCAAGATACGTCACAGTGTCACCTGTCACTCCGCGTCATGTGGAGTAGTGAGTATTTCGCCGACTGAAGTAGTGGAGTACGTACCGGCCTGGTGCGTGCGCGCCAGATGGCAGTCGGCGGCCAGCTCGAGGCCCTGGCGCTCGGCCCAGGCGGCCAGTAGCGCCAGGCGGCCGGCCAGGGCGGCGCCCCACCGCGCGCTCAGCAGGCCGCCGGCACTGCCCTCCGTCACCAGCTGCAATCAGTTCGCACGTTCAATGGTCGAAATCAATCTTAGGGAAAAGAGGTTCGGATAAACCTTTGCCAGTTGGTCCGACGGTGTGTGACGACCGATTCAACCGACACAACGGGTTCGATCCCCGTACCGGGACAAATATTTGTATGGCCATCAGATATTTGTTGCAGGTATGGGTGACACAAGTTTACACGTAATATCGGGTTGTGTAAGCGTATACTTTAGCCAGTCAGGGAGAGCCATCATTATCTTTATTCTATATCTCTATTCCCACGTGTGATTAATTACAGGGCCGTAACTATACGATGAATAAGTTTAAAGCAACAGAAATGCAAATACAAAAATGTGTACCTTATTGAAGCAGACCGCGTTGATATAATGGAAGAGATGCGAGAAGAGCTGTATAGTGAGGGCTGCGTTGACTCTGCAGCGGCGCAGCAGCACCATGGCGGCGGCGAGCGCCTGCAGCGTGGGCGCCGTGGCCTCGGTGGCCTCCGTGGCGTCCGCCCCGCCGGGCCCCGCGCCCGGACTTGTCAGCTCGCTGAGCGCGCGCGATAGCTCCTCTTGGAAACACGACACCAGGTTGCTGGGGAAAAACATTCAATTTGCATTTTAATGACTGTACATTATAGTGGCTTTTTAACAAGACCATTATTTAGATTAATCTTACCTAAATGTAATCTAATAGTCGCTGTATTTGATATAATTTCATGGCCATATTCTTCTAAGGCGACAATAATATCTTTTGGCCTTGCATAGTTATTTTTTTGGCTTACTTATATATTATTAACCGACTTCAAAAAAAGGAGGAGGTTCTCAATTCGTCCGGATCTTTACTTTTTTATATCATAAAATGTTTTGTAAGCAACATGGAAATTATAGTTACTTAAAAATAAAAGAAAATCAGATTACCTAAATGCATTTTGAACTGTTGTTGGCAGCAAATCCTGTGCTTGAGTTGAAAACGACGATATATGCCTGTCGCATTTGAGGAAATGCAATAGTTCACTCGCGTTCGCCATCCAGAACGCCTGTGCCGCTGAGTCTGTACATCTTTCCTAAAAAATATACAGATTAAATTAAAATACCACGACTAACTACAGGTTTATCTCTGCTTACTATTAAAACAATCTCCATAAGGATCCAGAGTAGGAACGTCTTTCATCAAACTGTTTAGAGGGAGTCTTTTTCATCAAATATAATAGACAGATTTCAATCCCAGAACACGGCATTAAGATTCCGATTAGTATGGAAAAACGTGATCTTAAGGACTGAGATCTGTCTATAAATACAGGCTTATACGTGTTGCCCAAATTCCCAAAATGTTATATTCAGACACATAGGATTTGAGATTCAAGGAAAATTTACATTAACGTACCAAATGTAAGTGAACAATAAATAAATACCTGAACCGTTGCATGAATCAGCGTGGCCACATGATGTAGAAACGCAGTGAGTTTATGAGCTCTTTCGGTTGGCGTTAGTTCAGGTCGGTAATGTGTTGACGCTCGATATCTGTAAATTTATTAAAAAGTTCATAACGTATTACGTAGAATAGTGTATCGTTTTTACGACCAGTTTCATAAAATTTGCTACAACCATTATGTCGAAAGTGGCTTGAAGGTCACGAATTTTCGGTTGCCTTATAATATGAGACATCGTCAACGTGGAGAGTATATTCAATTTTGCCTCCGAGCGGGTAAAACACTACATAAAATGAAACTCGCGAAAAATGTACTGAGACTGTAGAGAGATTTTTTTTTCAAGAAAATGGCAAACGAAACTTCCAAGGTAAAAGATCCGCCAATTCAATTACCATGATTGAGAAAAACTCCCAAGAAACTCAGCCGAGATAAGATATTATTTTAGCCGGAATAAGATTACTTTTATACATATTTGAATAATTCATTATAATCTTTATTAAAGCTATACTTACGCCCTGTATATACCTACATGATATTCTTCTCGACGAAGGACGTTCTATACTATCCCGTACATTTTGTAGATAGTTATTTGTTATTTCAAATTTATTTAGTAAATTCCAAGTATCAATATGATACTTAGAATGAGTAAGATGAAAACATCTTATAATGTTTTGATGTTCATCTGATGTTAACAATATCAAAATATAATTTTATTCATTATGTTTTTGATCATCTCCAACGACCCTGGACAATGTTTATAAAATAAAATATTTTGTACACAAAAGTAACTTAGTGCTGCTTTTCAAAACTAGGCCCAGTTGGAAAATCGTAAGAAGTTGGCTGTTATATTATATTGCAAGCGTAGCATGGTATAGTGTAATGTGTTTTATTCAGAACTTGAGCCACTTTCTTGACTCGAAATTGAAATAATAATACTCGTACTTTCACGGTAACGCACATAATACAAAATAATTTATTGATCAAGTGAAGTTTTATAACTTGAGTTTCTTATGCGTATTGGTGAACTTATCACGTACCTGGCACAAAGGTAGAGCGTGTATACGGGTGCGAGTTTGAAGGCGGGCGCGTGTGGGTCTAGGCGCGTGATGACGGCCGCTAGGAACTGCGCCTGCCCCGCCTCAGGGAACTCCAGCACGGCCGGCAAGATGGCTTCCTGCCCCGGCCGCCCCGTACCACCCACCCTGCACAACGCTCGTGCTTATAGTAATCTTCATCGCTTTGTTAACTTTTAAGGATTTCGAACGGCCCTAAGGTCGGCGATTTAGATAATTTTTAAGTATGAGTATGTCCTTCACTGTTAAACGATTGACCTTATCGCCGACCCCAAGGTCATGCTTTCTACTTGTTAGACTTAAAATGATGTGAATATACATAGAAAATGTACACAAAACATATTAGGTACTTATAGAAAATCTAATTTAAATCACGATTACTAATAGTCACCTTTTGGGCAGGTTTATATATATGTTCAATATCGGCTTGGTGTAGATAATGTTTTTTATAAGACGGTCAAAATATATCTATAGTTATATGTATACTATGATTCTAAAAAAATATCTATTCACTTTTCAAGACAAGACATGCGGCAGTCGAATCCGATAGATCATTGATTGTATTTATTTAACTAACAATCACTACATGCTTATTTGAAATTTGAAAATTAACTAAGCGGGTAGCAAACAATAGTTAGTTACCACTTTCCGTGTTACGCAACTTTAAATCAACTGACAAAGTCGAACCCCAATTGTAGTTTGACTATTCAGTTGTTAATCGCAGTGTAAAACAAGGTGAGTCTGAGTCCTCCTTGTAATCGGTTTATGAGAACTTTAGAAGAGCAACGGAAACTTTCATCAAATACCTAAACATGTAATGAATTGAGGAAGAGTCAAAAAATTATTAAATTTAACAATAAATATGAATGATAATATTATAGTTTAAGAATACTGATCCGTGTGTTATCTAGCTCCCGCATTTTATGAAATGTTTTTAAATGTATTTAATGATGGTGGCAAACAAGCATGCAGTTCACATACATAGTAAGTGAATACTGCAGCCTATAGACATCTATACAAAAATATAAGGTTAAATGCAGATGCATTGCCACCCCTGAGTTCTATGTTTTTATGCCTGTAATAGTTATTAAGGACGATTCAACAAATGCATCTATCTACTACAAAGTAATGGGCCACATTATTTAATAATATGTTTAGATGTAGTCCCAAATGATACGAACACAATCATTGTATACCTCAAACAAGCAATAATACAGCGGATGCTCTTTATAGTTGTAAAAAGATGTAAACAGAACAATAAGTTTATTGTATTCACAATGTAATGCGTAAGGTCAAGCTCAACTTTGGAACTTTTTCGAATAATTAAACGTTGTTTAAGGTTTAATGTTTAAATAGCATATCGACGCTTAAGAACCAAAACCATCTATCTACACTTTTGTCGATTGTTACTTTTTGACGCAGTTGTTGTTATGGCCAACTTACGAATCATTTTCTTTAAACAGTAACCTCAAATTCGCGATAAATAAAAAGTTATAAGACAATACCAATACCACCTTAGTTATGTGACGTAATAAATTTGTGGAAAAAATTAAACGTTTTTTTCGTCTCCTGAAAAGTTGTTTTTTTGTAGATAGACGGATTTGGTTCTTAAGCGTCGATATTAAGGCATACAGCGATTGAGAATACAAACAAATATGGACTTAAATGTGACCCAGCTAACATACCAACAAAAAATGATGTTATGTAAGTTTATACTGCACATTTTGGAATGAAGCCCAATAAAGCAACAAAAAACATTTACATACTACAGCAATTAGTCAAAAAACTGACTGTTTAACACTTTTAATTAGATGACTAAGTAGTCCTGGCTTTTCAAATGTTTTTCTTTATTTTTAACACATGTCATGTGTAAATTATCATTGATGAAATAATAATCACTGCGGATTACAAACCCAAAGTATAAGGAGTACTCGACCCGTCTTAAGGAGTTATCATTGGGCGTGCTAACAATTCGCAGTCAAGACAAACCGAAATATTTTCCAAAGTACATACTCAAAATGTATTACGCAATGTTAAATTTAAGTGACGGGCTATAAAAATGTCAAATACCAATAGGCATCCTAATTAAGTGTTATAGTCTCGTAAAATATAAAATAGTATAGAAAGACAAGTTACATTTTTCTGATAGGCCCATCTCCCGCTTCGACACGACCTAATTTCACAGGAACGACGCGCGATGGCTTCTTAAAAGCCCACAATCTTTATTCAATATTAAAATTCTATGTATGCTCAAGGAATGTTCAACTTCCCGTGAAAGAAGCTACCCTTTACCAATAATATATTCCTTTCGCGCACAATGTATGATATTATATTGATATCTTTCACTTACGAAATTGTATATTTATTGGTTATTGTAATGTAAAAATTGACATCTATCTCACTCCAAAAACTCCTGTTACGTTTCTGTCGACACGTTACGATCGTGGAATAGACATATGACATATTTTGCCTTTCTTAACAGGTACATATAAAGTCGTCCACCATTACGTAGATTTAGAGCAAATTAACCAACAAAGAAGGTAGGTCACCCGCCAATCTATTGTTATAATTTTCTAAGCTACCTCTTAAGGCATCTAACCTAGTCGGTAACCGGGGCATATGCTCGACATAAATTGCCAATAAAGTAGCTCATCCGAAGATAGCTACGGGGCATACTGTTTAATAACCGTTGGAGCAGCTCTAATCCGAGCGCTTCGATGAACTAACATTATTGAAAAATTTAAAAGTATTACCAAAGCTACAAAAAAACTATACATCAAGAAGATAAAATAAAATATTAAAATAAAACAAAAATGCATAATACCAGATGTGCTAGCTTTGTTACCTGTTATCGTGTCCGGAACCACCGCTCTTGGCGCTACATATACTCTTCGTCTCGACGTTCCCGTCTAGATCGAACGTGGTCTCGTAGTTGTCTTTGTACTGGGAGTTGGCTACCCGATTCGCGTTGCCGCTCTGATCTTGATCGTTGTATACCGAGCCCGAGTGCTCGTCTCTGATATAGTCGTCCTTCGAGTCGTTTAGATGCTGCGACATCATAAGCGATTCGTTGTCCAATTTCAGTGTATTGTTATTGTACGGTGGTATCGTGTCGTTGGCGTTGTAGCCGTAGGTATCGTGAGATACCGGGCTGATCGTTCTGGGGTATTCATCGTTGGCATTGGGGTCGAGCGGGTCCGGCTGGTGCGAAGCCATGGAAGTGGGCGACATGGCTCCACTGTTCTCGCCGCCCGAAGTCGGTGATCTAATGCGGTAAGGGCAATACACAAGCGCATGTCGGTGAGCCAGTGACAGAAACATGCAACGAAAGAAAACAACAATGATAGATGACGAACGTAATCGAAAAATATTGAAGGTGATTAGAAGCTACGCTCGGTGTCTGACCAATTAAATAATTAGTTCAAATAAAAATGCACGGTGTCTGAATGGATATTCTAATTCTATGTAACTACATATTATTTGAATAGTTTTGTAATACGATTTGCTAGTTAACTACAAAGTACAGTACGAACGCTAGAGTACATCTAGACAACATTGAAATAATTGCAAGGCGTGAGTGCAAGTTGACTGACCTGTCGTAGATAGATCCGGAGCCGAAGTGTTGCGATTGCGAGAGGTTCCTATTCATGAGGTTCTCCTGAGCGGGGTCCACGAAGCGGAAAGTCGATACACGCCCGAACTTGAGCAAACAACCATGCTGCGAACAATGGCCGCATTCATTATGTCCGAGCCGAACGTAAATTATCGTCATACACAATCGTCTAATCACTTTGTGTCACATATAACTGCATGAAGGGACCACGAATGGCAAATTATTATTGCAAAATGTAAGATTGATGGCTAAGCCGTTTTATCCTTACTAAATTTATTTAAACGTCAATCTTTATAGTAATTTGCAAATTATTTAAAATAATTTG